>CM033647.1:144317688-144924552 GCA_019512145.1 Engystomops pustulosus
TCAGTTCATAGTCTAGTATAATCACTACCACCAGTCAGTTCATAGTCAAGTATAATCACTGCCACCAGGCAGTCCACAGTCTAGTATAATCACTGCCACCAGTCAGTTCATAGTCTAGTTTAATCACTGCCACCAGGCAGTCCACAGTCTAGTATAATCACTGCCACCAGTCAGTTCATAGTCTCGTATAATCACTGCCACCAGTCATTCCACAGTCTAGTATAATCACTGCCATCATTCAGTTCATAGTCTAGTATAATCACTGCCATCAGTCAGTTCATAGTCTAGTATAATCACTGCCACCAGTCAGTTCATAGTCTTGTACAATCACTGCAACCAGTCAGTTCATAGTCTAGTATAATCACTACCACCAGTCAGTTCATAGTCTAGTATAATCACTGCCATCAGTCAGTTCATAGTCTAGTACAGTGATGGCTAACCTATGACACGCGTGTCAGTGCTGACACACGTAGCCATTTTCACTGACACGCGGCTGCCTGAGAGTTAAGTTTCATCCTACATGATCAGGTGCAATAGCCGGGAGGCTGAGAGATTGCACTGAGCTTCCAGCACTACCCCCTCCTCCCCCGGGCCGGCCCCTCCCCATGTGTGAGCTGTGCCTAGTGTCTCCAGCACAGGGCACAGCAGGAGAGGTGACCCAGCCATACACCCCGGAAGCTCCTCTGCAGCTCCTGATAGTTGTGGTGGGGGTAGAATGGCAACGCAGTCAGAGGCCACATTGCTGCTGCCTTGTGTGATGTCCCAGCAGCTGCCACCTCTACACTGACCAGCTCCAGAGCAGGGATGAGGGAGGACAACAACTCCCATCATACAGTGAGTAAGGTCAGTGACTGTATGATAGAAGACATTTATCAAGGCTTGTGTGTCAGTTTTGTGACATACAAGCCCTGAAATAATCGCAACGCCTTGCAAATCGCCAGACATTGCGATTACTTTGCTCCGCACACCTTCTCCATGCCAAGAGGGCATGAAGGAGATGCAGACAGCGGTGCCTGCGCTGTGAACTTTCTGACTGAAAGTTTGCAGGTTACTAAAGCAATTTCCACACCTGTCTGATTGTATGGCAGTACATGGTGGATCAATCAGACAACCACGGTTTAAGTACCCTAGAAGTTAATATATTACATATTGTTATTTGAACTATTAAATATCAAAAAAATATGTCTTGTTTTGTCAAGGTGACACACCACCCGAGACTTATGCTCGGTTTTTGGCATAATTTTGACACACCAAGCCTCAAAAGGGTGCCCATCACTGGTCTAGTAGAAGTATAACCCTGACCACAGTCATTCCAGTTTAGTGTCATCTTCTCTAACCATTACCATCAGTCATTATTCAGACAAATGTAATCCCTGCCGTTAAACACTCTAGTGTAGTGAAGTATAGACACTGAAAACAGTCAGTCCTCAGTCTAGGGTAAACACTAAGGCTGCATTCACGTGACCATAGGAGACGTATGTACGGCCATAAGCTAGATGGCAATAGGAGTAACGCGCGGCACCGTACTGCTCCGTACCTGGGAAAAGATAGGACATGCCATACATACAGGATTTACTATTATACTATTTAGGATAAATACTATATATGTAAGGTAATAGAAATTCTCCATATTTCTTTCGAACATTGAGAACCTAAGTTAAATAAAAGGAGTTTTCGATTTACATAAGGAGTTTACATAATAAAAATTATGTAAAATTAGGGAATGTTTACAACTATTTGTATATGAGTAGATGAGCAGATTAACTGATAAATACATTAATTGTTTGTAATCAACTACATCCAGGAAGGAGTGAAATATCACAATGACAACTTTGTCTTCTCTCTGCAGGTTCCCAAGTCCCAATGCTCAGAAAGCTGTTTACCCGGGCAGAGGAAAGTGACAACTCCCAGCATCCACCTGTGCTGTTATGACTGTGCCCCATGTTCAGAAGGAGAAATCTCTAATATCTCAGGTACATTTTGTATACCAAGTTAGTGTGTATTGTGTGTACTGTACACACTGATAATGGCTAGAATTATATAAAACACCAGTCAAAGTCCTGGCAAAACAAGGTCCTCTATGTAAAAAATAGAAGGCATAATTAACCCCTTATGGATGCAGGGTTTTTTCGCTCATTTCTTGCTCTCCACCTTCAAAAATCCATAAATTTTTTGTTTTTTCCGTGTACAGAGCTGGGTGAGGGCTGACAAATTTTACTTCTCCATGATGTTATTTATGCCAAGTACTGGAAAGCTGGAAAAAAATTTCGAATGCGGAAAAATTGGAAAAAAAGTGCATTTGCGTCACGTTCTTCTGGGCTCAGTTTTTACGACTTTCACCATGCGCTCCAAATAACACCTCTACTTTATTCTTTGGTTCGGTACGATCACCGTGATACTAAATTTATACAGGTTTTATTGTGTTTTAATACATTTTCAAAAATTAAACGAATGTGTACTAAAAAGAGCTGTTTTATGTGTCATTTTTCATTGCTACAATTTTGAGGTCTGTACGACTTTTTGATCACTTTTTATTCTATTTTTTATGTGATGTAAAATGGTGTAAAAGTCACGTTTCGGACATTTGGGGGCTATTTTCCATTATGTGGTTCAACGTCAGCAATAACCGTTTTTATATTTTGATAGATCAGGTATTTTGAGACGCAGCGATACCTATTGGGGGTCATTTACGAAGGGCCCGATTCGTGTTTTCTGACGTGTTAACCGAATATTTCCGATTTGCGCCGATTTTCCCTGAATTGCCCCGGGATTTTGCCGCGTGCGATCAGATTGTGGCGCATCGGCGCTGGCATGCACGCGACGGAAATCGGGGGTGTGGCCGAATGGTAACCCGACAGATTCGGAAAAACCGTCGCATTTAAAAAAAAAAAATTGGTCGCACGGGCCATACTTACATGCACCACGATGAAGACGATGAACTCTGGGGCATCTCGGCGGACCTCGGCGCAGCAGCGCCACCCGGTGGACATCGGTTGCAGGACCTTCATGAATCGCCGGAAGACCCGAACGCTCGTCAGAGAAGCCGCCACTGGAACGCGAATGGACCGGGTAAGTAAATGTGCCCCATTGGGGCAGATTTATCAAGCTTTCTGAAAGTCAGAATATTTCTAGTTGCTCATGGCAACCAATCACATCTCAGCTTTCATTTTACCAGTGCTCATGAATATTTTAAAGGGGAGCTGTGATTTGTTACCATGGGCAACTAGAGATATTCTGACTTTCAGGCAGCTTGATAAATCTGCCCCATTGTGTCTGACTTTTTCTGGTTATTACGTTTCATATCAGTTCTAGGGAAAGGGGGTAATTTAAACTTTTAGGTTTTTAACTTTTTTTAAATTATTTTTAAAACTTCATACACCCCCCACACCTCTGCGCCGTACACATACAGCACGAAGGCCCCTGGAGAAAGCTAAAAAAGGCTCATTCATCCTCAGCAGGTAATGCTGGTGCGAGAAAATGGTGGTAGATGTCCTTTAAGATTCTATGGTCATTGTTCACTTCAGTCATTTATTTCTAATTCATATTTAAATACAATATAATTGTATTCCTAGAAGTAGTTCATCACAATTACAAGACACAATACAGGTAACCACATGTAATGTGCGGCTCTCTATACATTTTGTTTTGCAGATAGTAAAAATTGCATCAAATGTCCAGAAGTTGCGTGGCCCAATGAGAACAGAACATTTTGTGTCTTAAAGGAGATGGAATATTTATCTTTCATTAAGGACATCATTTCCATAGTTTTCTTTTGTTTTTCAGCTTTCTTTTGTATTCTGACTATTTTGATTCTTATTGTTTTTGTTTCAAAACGTGACACTCCGATTGTGAGGGCAAATAACAAGAACCTGAGCTTTGTTCTCCTGGTGTCCATCCTGCTGAGCTTCCTCTGTGCCTTCTTGTTTCTTGGTCGTCCTGTGGATAGGACCTGTATGTTACGTCAGATCTGTACCGGAATATTACTCTCGGTATCCATCTCTTCATTGTTGGCCAAGACGACAATTGTTTGCATCGCGTTTAAAGCCACAAAGCCTGGAAGTGTTTGGAGACCATGGACCGGAGTAAAACTCCCTAATTGTGTGGGGTTTTTACGACTTTTACTCTGCGCTCCAAATAACACCTCTGCTTTTTTCTTTGGTTCGGTACGATCACCGTGATAGCAGATTTATATAGGTTTTATTGTGTTTTAATACATTTTCAAAAATTAAACGAATGTGGACTAAACATTTCATTGCTACCATGCGCCGATGCGTCAAAATCCGATTGCGTGCGCCAAAATCCCGGGGAAATACAGGGAAAATCGGCGCAAATTGGAAATATACGGGTAACACGTCGGGAAAACGCGTATCGGCCCTTAGTAAATGACTCCCATTGTGTCTGTTACTTTTACTGTTTATTACGTTTTATATCAGTTCTAGGGAAAGGGGGTGATTTGAACTTTTAGGGTTTTAACTTTTTTAAATTACTTTAAAAAGTTTTTGGAAACTTTTTTTTTTTTACTATTTTTAGAACCTCAAGGATACATTAACCCTAGATGGTCTGATTGTTCCTACCATATACAGCAATACTACTTTATTGCAGCATGTGGCATTTTTGAACAGTATTCATTCCAATGAGCCACTGGCTCATTGTCTCATTGTAACAAAACTGCAGAAACCAGGCAGCCTCGGGTCTTAGGAAGAGCAACGATCAGATCCAAGGTGGCGGCCCACACGCCCATGTCTTTTAAATGCTGCCGGCAGAAGAGTTAATAGCCAGTTAATTATTATCGGTGGGGGGTTGCTGCAATGTGCAACAACCCTCCCCTCTGTGTATGAAGAGGGCTCAGCCTTTGAGCCCTCTTCATACACCGCCCTATACCTCTGCGCCGTACACGTACGGTCCGGAGCGTGAAGGAGTTAAAGGACATCTACCACCATTTTCTTGGTAGTAGACATCTGCGTTACCTGCTGGGGAAGACTGAGCCTTTTTTACCTTCCTCCTGGGCCTCTGTCAGAGCCTGAAAATAAGGTTATAAAAATATTCCAATTCAAAAATAAAGCACATCGATTGACTCACTTTATAGCGTTGGCAAATACTGACGTGATGAGTCACATGCATGTCACCCGGTGACGTCACCCGGCTGTCTGGATGCAGAGAGGGCTGGGACGGATGCATGACAATGAAGCGGGGGCGTGCACAAATTAGTTATCGGAGGACCCAGGAGTGGACCCTGAGCGCTTCTGGCTCATTGGAATATTTTTAGAACCTTATTTTCTTGCTCTGATGGAGGCCCCCGGAGAAACTTCAGTTTAGTCATTTATTTCTAATTCAATTTTTAAATACATCATACCCGTATATACTCGAGTATAAGCCGACCCAAGTATAAGCCGAGGCCCCTAATTTTACCACAAAAACCTGGTAAAACCTATTTTTTTTTTATTCAAGTATAAGCCGAGTTTGGGTTTTCAGCACATTTTTTTGTGCTGAAAAACTAGGCTTATACTCGAGTATATAGGGTAATTGTATTCCTAGAAGTAGTCAATCACAATTACAATACAGGCAACCACATGTAATGTGCGGCTCTCTATACACTTTGTGTTGCAGATAGTAAAAATTGCATCAAATGTCCAGAAATTGCGTGGTCCAATGAGAACAGAACATTTTGTGTCTTGAAGGAGATGGAATATTTATCTTTGAGTAAGGACATCATTTCCATAGTTTTCTTTTGTTTTTCAGCTTTCTTTTGTATTCTGACTATTTTGATTCTTATTGTTTTTGTTTCAAAACGTGACACCCCGATTGTGAGGACAAATAACAAGAACCTGAGCTTTGTTCTCCTGGTGTCCATCCTGCTGAGCTTCCTCTGTACCTTCTTGTTTCTTGGTCGTCCTGTGGATAGGACCTGTATGTTACGTCAGATCTGTACAGGAATATTACTCTCTATATCTATCTCCTCATTGTTGGCCAAGACCACAGTGGTTTGCATCGCGTTTAAAGCCACAAAGCCTGGAAGTGTGTGGAGACCATGGACTGGAGTAAAACTCCCTAATTGTGTGCTCCTCATCTGCTCCTCTGTCCAGGTTGTCATCTGTACGAGTTGGGTGACCATCTCTCCTCCCTTCCAGGAGCTGGACACACACACTTATAAGGAGAAGATCATAGTTCAGTGTAATGAAGGGTCAGATATTTGGTTCTACTCTGTCCTGGGTTATATGGGGATTCTGGCTGCTGTTAGCTTTATTATAGCTTTCTTAGCCAGGAAATTACCGGACAGTTTCAATGAGGCCAAGTACATCACCTTCAGCATGCTGGTGTTCTGCAGTGTGTGGATAGCCATGATCCCGGCTTATCTCAGCACCAAAGGCAAATACATGGTGGCCGTGGAGATATTTGCCATATTGACCTCTAACACTGGGCTGTTGGGATGTATATTTCTCCCGAAATGTTATATCATTTTGATTATGCCTGAACTAAATACAAGAAAACATATAAGAAAAACATAAACCTGCCATATTAGATACATAATCCAAGTTTATCTGAGTAATAAAAGCAAATACATGACCGCTTTGGAAAATGTTGCTGTATTCTATTCCTGTACAGGGCTAGTGAGCAATATGTTAACATTTGGATGATGACATCAACAATGTATATATATAATTACTGTTAATGGAAACCTACCATTTGATTTCATGCATTATGAAGCAAACATACCTTGAGAATGCTGTAGCTACACTGATGCAGGATCATATCTGTGCTGAGTGGTTTTGCTCATAAAACAGATATAACATTATGATAATGAAGCTCTGTCCCTTCTCTGGCTCCTTCAGCGATTGGTTCAGCACTTGTCCTAGCACGTGAGTTTTTCTCTGCAGGAGAGGATGATGCAATCAGTGTTCTCCCTGCCAGACAGAATAATCAGTTGCTGCACCATCCCCCAGCTGCTGGGTATGAGTGATCCAGTTCAGGTTGATTAGTCATGCTTGACTAACCTCCATTTGTAATTACAAGCTCAGTGTCTAATGTGTTTATCTAGGCAGCCAGCATTTCCGACATTTGGGCGCCATTTCCCGCCTCGGAGGTCACCGCCGGCCGTAACTGTTTTTATATTTTGATAGATTGGGCATTTTGGGACGCGGCGATACCTAATATGTTTGATTTTTACTGTTTATTATGTTTTATATCAGTTCTAGGGAAAGGGGGGTGATTTGAATCTTTAATATTTTATTAATTTTTTGTAACTTTTTTTTTTTTCCCCACTATTTTTTAGACCATCTGGGGTACATTAACCCTAGATGGTCAGATCGCTCCTACCATATACTGCAATACTTCTGTATTGCAATATATGGCATTTTTGCAGGTCATACATTACAATGAGCCACTGGCTCATTGTAACGAACCTGCATAAGCCATGGTAGCCTCGGGTCTTCTTTTGACACGAGGCTACATGGCTAGTATTATAGTAGTTATATTCTTGTACATAGGGAGCAGTATTATAGTTATATTCTTGTACATAGGGGGCAGTATTATAGTAGTTATATTCTTGTACATAGGGGCAGTATTATAGTAATTATATTCCTGTACATAGGGGACAGTATTATAGTAGTTGTATTCTTGTACATAGGGGGCAGTATTATAGTAGTTATATTCTTGTACATAGGGGACAGTATTATAGTAGTTATGTTCTTTTGCATAGGGAGCAGTATTATAGTAGTTATATTCTTGTACATAGGGGGCAGTATTATAGTAGTTATATTCCTGTACATAGGGAGCAGTATTATACGGCAGTCATAGTCTAGTATAATCATACCACCAGGCAGTTCACAGTCTAACATAATTGCTGTCAGCAGTCAGGTCCTGAGTTGTATAGTCACTACCTCCAGTCGGTTTTTAGTTAGTTAAGCAACTGCCATCAGTCAGTTCATAGTCTCGTATAATCACTGCCACCAGTCAGTTTATAGTCTAGTCTAATCACTACCCCAGGCAGTCCACAGTCTGATAATCACTACCCAGTCAGTTCATAGTCTAGTATAATCACTACCACCCCCAGTCACTTCATAATAGGATAATAATGCCATCCAGTCAGTCCACAGTCTATTAGTCACTGCCTCAGTCAGTTCATAGTCAATTCTAATCACTGCCACCAGTCAGTATCATAGTATATTATAATCAGCCACCAGTCAGTTCATATGTTCAGTATAATAATGCCAACCAGTCATTTCATCGTCTAGTATAATCACTGCCACCAGTTAGTTCATAGTCTAGTTATAATCACTGCCACCAGTCATCCACAGTATAGTATAATTCACTACCTACCAGTTCAGTTCATCGTATCGTATAATCACTGCCACAGCAATTCATAGTCTATTAAAATCACTGCCCATCAGGTCAGTTCATAGTCTTAGTATAATCACTACCAACCAGTCAGTCATAGTCACGGATAAATCACTGCCACCACGGCAGTCCACAGTGAGTATACTCACTGCCACCCGGTCAGTTCATAGTTAGTTTAATCACTGACACCCAGGCGTCCCAGTCTAGTATAATCACTGCCACAGTCATTAATAGTTCTCGTTATATCACTGCACCAGTCATTCCACAGTTTAGTATAATCACTGCCATCATTTCAGTCATAGTCTAGTAAATCACTGCCATCCGTCAGTTCATAGTCTCGTATAATCACTCACCAGTCAGTTCATGTCTTGTACAATACACTGCAACAGTCAGTTCATAGTCTAGTATAATCACTACCACCAGTCAGTTCATAGTTAGTATAATGCACTGCCATCAGTCAGTTCATAGTCTAGTACAGTGATGGCCTAACATATGACAGAGTGTCAGTGTGACACACGAGCAGTTTCACTGACCGCGGCTGCCTGAGAGTAAAGTTTCATCCGACATGATAAGGTGCAATAGCGGGAGGATGAGAGATTGCATGAGCTTCCAGCATACCCCCTCATCCCACGGGCCAGGCCCCTCCCATGTGTGAGCTGTGCCTAGTGCTCTCCAGCACAGGGACACAGCAGGAGAGGGGCCCAGCCATTACACCCCGGAAGCTCACGCAGCTCCCTGATAGTTGTGGTGGGGTAGAATGGCAACGACGTCAGAGGCCACATTGATGCTGCTTGTGTGATGTCCAGCAGCTGTTTTTTTTCCACCTCTACACGACCAAGGCTCCAGAGCAGGGAGGAGGGAGGACCAACAACTCATCATACAGTGAGTAAGGTTTCAGTGACTGTATGATAGAAGACATTTATCAAGGCTTGTTGTCAGTTTTGTGAATATCAAGCCCGTGAAATATCGCAACGCCTTGCAAATGCCAGACATTGCAGATTACTTTGCTCCGCCCACACCTTATCCATTGCCCAAGAGGGCATGAAGGAGATGAAGACAGCGGTGCCTGCGCACTCGCTTAACCATGTGAACTTTCATGACTGAAAGTTTGCAGGTTACTAAGCAATTTCACACCGGTCTGTTGTATGGCAGTACCATGGGAGGATCATAGACATCCACGGTTAAAAGTACCCTAGGAAGTAAATAGTATACCTAATTGTTAATTTGAAAGATAAATATCAAAAAAATATGTTTTTTTGTCAAAGGTGACACACCCACCGAGTTATGCCGGTTTTTTTGGCCAAATTTTGACACACCAGTCAAAGGTTGCCCCATCACTGGTAGAGTATAATCAATGCCACCAGTCATTCCAGTGAGTGTCATATGCCCATAGTGGTCACCAATCTTCTTAACCATACCATATCAGTCATTATTCAGACAAATGTAATCCTGCCGTTAAACACTCTCGATGTAGTGAAGTAGAGAACTGAAAACAGTCAGTCCTCATCTAGGTAAACATAAGGCTGCATTTTCACGTGACCATAGGAGAGATGTACGGGCCATAAGCTAGATGGCACAATAGGAGTAACGCGCGGCACCGTACTGAGTCTGTGACCTGGGAAAAAGATAGGACAGGCCATAAACAACAGGATTTACTTATATACTATTTAGGCTATAATACACTATATATGTAAGGTAATAGAAATTCTCCAGATTTCTTCGAACTTGAGAACTAAGTATAAATAA
Source organism: Engystomops pustulosus (assembly GCA_019512145.1). Classification (NCBI taxonomy): domain Eukaryota; kingdom Metazoa; phylum Chordata; class Amphibia; order Anura; family Leptodactylidae; genus Engystomops; species Engystomops pustulosus. Next base: position 144,327,769 of record CM033647.1, read on the forward strand.
AAGGAGTTTTCGCTTTACATAAGGAGTTTACATATAAAAAATATGTAAATTAGGGAATGTTTACAACTATTTGTTATGAGTAGTATGAGCAGATTAAATGATAAATACATTAATTGGTGGTAATCAACTACATCAGGAAAGGAGGGAAATATCACAATGACAAACTTTGTCTTCTCTCTGCAGGTTCCAGTCCCAATGCTCAAACTAGAAGCTGTTTTCCCGGGCAGAGGAAAGTGACAATCCAGCATCCACCTTGTGCTGTTGACTGTGTCCCAATGTTCAGAACGGAGAATCTTCGAATATCCCAGGTACATTTGGTATACCAAGTTGTGGTGTATTGTGTGTATGTACACACTGATAATGAGATTTAGAATATATTAAAACAACAGTTGCAAATAGTCCCGAACAAAAACAAGGTCTCTAGGAAAAATAGAAGGGATAATTAAACCTTAAGAACGCAGTTGGGTTTTTTCAACTCATTCTTGCTTCCACTTCAAAATCCATAAATGTTCCGTGTGCAGAGCAGTGTGGAGGGAATCCTTTGTGTGGCAAAATTTACTTCTCATGGAGTGTATTTATGCCAAGACTGCAAAGCGGAAAAAAATTCGATGAAGGAGAAACATGGAAAAAAGCAAAAAAGTGCTTTGCGGTTCTACGCTCTTCTGGGGTTTTACGGACTTTTACTCTGCGCTCCAAATAAACCTGCTTTTTTTTTGGTTCGGTACGATCACCGTGGTGATAGCAGACATATAGGTTTTTATGGTTTAATACATTTTCAAAAATTTAAACGAATGTGGACTAAACATTCATTGCTACATCGCCGATTGTCGTCAACAATCCGAGTGTAGTGCGCCAAAATCACGGGGAAATACAGGGAAAATCGGCGCAAATTGGAAAAATATATACGGGTAACAAGTGGGGAAAACGCGTATCGGGCCCTAGGGAAATGACTTCCCATTATGTCTGTACTGTTTACACTGGGTTTTTTTATTAGGTTTATATCAGTTATAGGGAAAAGGGGGTGATTTGAAACTGTCAGGGTTGAACTTTTTAAATTACTTTAAAAAGTTTTGGAAACTTTTTTTTTTTACTATTTTAGAACCTCAAGGTACATTAACCTGATGGTCTGATTGTGTCCTACCATATACAGCAATTAACTATTTATTGCAGCATTGTGGCATTTTTGAAACGTATTCATTCCAATGAGCGACATGGCATTGTCTCATTGTGTAACAAAACTGCAGAAACCAGGCAGCCTCGGTGTCTAGGAAGAGCACGATTCAGATCCAAGGGGTGGCGCCACACGCCCAGTCTTTTAAATGTGCCTGGCAGAAAGAGTTAATAGCCAGTTAATATTGGATCGGTGGGGGTTGCTGCCATGTGCAACAACCCTCCCTCCTTGTGTATGAAGAGGGCTCGCCTTTTGAGCCCTCTCATTACACCGCCCTACTTACCATCTGCCCGCGCGTACACGTACGGTCCGGAGCGTGAGGAGTTTAAAGGACATCTACCATCATTTTCTTTGTGTAGGACATGTGCGTTACCTGCTGGGGAGATGAGCCATTTTTTCCTTCCTCTGGGCCTCTGTAGAGCGAAAATAAGGTATAAAAACGTTCCAATTCAAAAATCAAGCACATCGATTGGACTCACTTTATAGCGTTGGCAAAATACTGACGTGAGAGTCACATGCCATTGTCACCGCGGTGACGCACCACGCGTCTGGATGCAGAGAGACGGCCTGGACGGAGCATGACAATGAAGCGGGGCGTGAACAAATTAGTTATCGGAGGACCCAGGAGTGACCCTGAGCGCTTTGGATCATTGGACATTCTTAGAGACCTGATTTCTTGCTCGATGGAGGGCCCCCGAGAAATTCAGTTAGTCACTTATTTCAATTCAATATTTAAATACATCATACCCGTATATACTCGGAGTATAAGTAAGCCCCAAGTATAACCGAGGCCCCCTAATTTACCACAAAAAACCGGTAAACCTATTTTTTTTGTTATCCAAAAGTATAAGCCGAGTTTGTGGGTTTTTAAGCAACATTTTCTTTTGTGCTGAAAACTAGGCTTATCTCGGTATATAGGGATAATTGTTATTCCAGAAGTAGTCAATCACAATTACACATAAGGCAACCCATGTAAGTGCGAGGTCTTATCCAATTTGTGTTGATAGATAAAAATATGAACAAGTCCAGACAATTGAGTGGTCCAATGAGAACAAGAACATTTTTGTGTCTGAAGGAGATGGAATATTTCTTGAGTAAGGACATCATTTCCATAGTTTCTTTTGGTTTTTCAGCTTTCTTTTGTATTCTGGACTATTTGATTCTTATGTTTTTGTTTCAAAACGGGTGACACCCGATTGTGATGTGGACAAATAACAACGCACCTGAAGCTTGTTCTCCTGTGGTGTCATCTGCTGAAGCTTTCATCTGTAACATCTGTTGTCTTGGTACGTCTGTGGAAGGACCTGATGTTACGTCAATCTCGTACAGGAATATACATCTCTTATATCTATTCTCCTCATGTTGGCCAAGACCACAGTGGTTGCATCGCCTGTTTAAAAGCCACAAAGCCTGGAAAGTGTGTTTGTCGGATGTGGGGGGGACGGAGGAGACCATGACTGGAGTAAACTCCCTAATTGTGTTGTGCCTCATCTGCCTCTGTCCAGTGTCATCTGTACGAGTTGGGGACCATCTCCTCCCTTCCAGGAGCTGGACACACACACTTATGAGGAAGATCATAGTTAGTGTAATGAAGGGTCAGATATATTGGTTCTACTTGATCTGGGGTTTATACTGGGATTCTGGATGAGTGTAGCGTTTATTATAGCTTCTAGCCAGGAAATACAGAGATCAGTTCAAGTGAGCAAAGTAATCACCTTGCAGCATGCTGGTGTTTGCAGGGGGGATGCCTGATCCGGCTTTTATCTCGCACAAAGGCAATACATGTGGCCGTGGAGATATTTGCCATATGACCTCTAAACACTGGGCGTTGTTGGGATGTATATTTACCCGGAAAATGTTATATCATTTTGATTATGCCTGAACTAAAATACAAGAAAAACATATAAGAAAAAACATAACCTGCCATATTAGATACATATCCAAGTTTTAGTCTAGTAGAAATAAAGCAAATTACATGACTGCTTTGGAAAATGTGCTGTATCTATTCCTGTACAGGGCTGTGAGCATATGTGAAACCTTTGGTATGACACCCTCCAAACAATGTATATAGTATACCATTACTGTTAATGGAAACCTACATTGATTTCATGAATTATGAGCAAAATCCTTGAGAATGCCTGTAGCTACAATGATGGAGGATTCATAATCTGTGTGAGTGGTTTTGATCATGTAAAACAGAGATAAAACATCTATGATATGAAGCTTGTCCCTCTATGGCCTTCAGCGATTGGGTAAGCACTTTACTAGAACGTGAGATTGTTCATGAAGGATGAGGCTGATGCTATATACAGTGTTCTCCCTGCTCAGGAAAGAACTAATCAGGTGCTGCAACATCCCCCAAGCTGCTGGGTATGGTGATCCAGTTCAGGTTGATTAGTCATGCTTGGCACTAACTCTCCATTGTAATTACCACAGCTCATGTGTCTAATGGGTTTATCTAGGCAGGCCAGCCTGACACCGCAGGTCCCAAGGTCCTGAATATTCATATGTTTTTTCAGCAAAACCTCAGCATACGGATTAACCAAGATTATGATCCTGCATCACTGTAGCTACAGCATTCTCAAGGTAGTTTGGTTCATTTAATGCATGAAATACAGTGGTGTAGGTTTCCTGTAAACCTAAGACGCAGGGTTTTTGCGGCTGATTCTCGCTCTCAACACTTCAAAAATCCATACTTTTTCAGTTTTACGTGTACGGAGACCTGTGTGAGGCGTATTTTGTGCGTAACAAATCTGACTTTCCCGTTGATGTTATTTATTTTAAATTGCCGGTGTATGCGAAGCTGAAAAAAAAAATCCAAATGTGGAAAAAATTGAAAAAAAACGTCACGTGCGTCACGTTTTGTTGGGCTCAGTTTTTACGGACTTTCACTCTTTGCTACCAAATAAACATGCCTTACTTTTATCTTTGGTTCGGTGCGGATCGCGCAACAAATACCAAATTTATATAGGTTTTATGTTTTGTGTTTTAAGTACATTCTTCAAAAATTAAAGAATGTGACAAAAAGAAAAGAAATTTTTTCAATCTTACTGACGTAATAAACTTTCATACTTTGGCTGCGGAGAGTGTGTGAGGGGGTCATTTTGCTAAATGGCGACGTTTCATTGCTACGTTTTGAGGTCTGTGCGCGACATTTTGATCATTTAATTTCATTTTTTATGTTATGTAAAAGTGTAAAAGTCGCATTTACGGCATTTGGCGCCCATTTCCACTCGGAGGTTCACCTCCGGCTGTAGAATCGTTTTATATTTGATAGATCTGGCATTTTGGGTGCGGCGATACCCTAAATGTTTGTGATTTTACTGTTTTTGATTTTATATCTCGTTCTAGGGAAAGGGGGGGGTTGATTTTGAATTTTAAATTTTATTAATTTTTTTATTTTAAACTTTTGTTTTTATGTCCTATTTTTAGACCATCTGGGTACATTAAAACCCTAGATGGTCAGAATCGTCCTACATATACTGCAATACCTACAGTATTGCAATAATGGCTTTTTGCAGTCATACATACAATGACGCCACTGGCTCATTGTAACGAAACCTGATCAAGCCATGGTAGCCGTGTCAAAAAGAAGACCGAGGCTACCATGGTAACCGATCGCCGACCCCCGTGACGTTCGGGGGACCGTGGCGATCGGAAAGAAAAAAAGATGGCAGCAGCCCGCACGCCGCCGTCTTTTAAACGCCGCCGGCGACTTGCCGGCGTAGCGTAGAGAGGGTTAGTAGCGGTTGGGGTTTTGTGCAAAATGCAAAAAACCCCCACCTTCTGTATGAAGATGCTCAGCCGTGAGCCTCGTTATACATCCCTATACTCTGCGCCGTAGAGTCTACGGCGGCAGAGCGTTAAGGGTTTAAAGAACAGCCTTCAATAGTTGATCATAGGAGAAATAGAAATACAACCCTACAAGCTGTTAGCTTCATGTAAAAGAGACCAAAAGAGACCAGAAATGGTTGGTACCATCTATGTTAGCGGAAGTTGTCAATACAGACAGCCATTGACGTCCCGGCTGCCATGCTAATCTCAGCGAGCATGTGAGCTATCTCCTGTGCGGCAGCTGGCCGAGAAAGTGCGTCTGCGCAAGAGAGGAGGGATTAGCAGACAGCCGGTTGAAGCACCTGCGGCGGGGGCACTATCAATGATTTTCCACAGATGTCTTCAGCTCCTTTCAACACATCTCCAACCGCCACCCTAAAAACACACAGTAACAGTATAGGTTACCATGTGTAAAACCACTGTTCTCCTGAAAAAATATTTACCCATGACCCTGAAACACAATTGGATAATTCATCCAAGAAGGATATTGATTTTACTACTCTCCTAGCCACCCATCTTTACTTTACTTACTAGAGAGGCACAGGGGTTAACCAATCCTAAGCACATGTTGATAACCAGAATTACTATTAATAAACCAATTATGTACAGAATCCCGTGACATTGTAGTACAATTGTACGATTAAGATTTAAAGATTTCATACATGGATGCAGAAATAAAAGAAATGGTGCCAGATAAAAAATAATTCCAGAGAATAGGTAACACAATGCCAGAAAAAAAACTCTTACAAAATAATAAGGGGGTTTTAATTAAAACAAATAAATATTACTAATGAGTAAGGAGAAGTTAACTCATGCCATGGGGCATCAGCAGAAAATCAACCAATTATTTTTATATATGTGCTACAGCCAGAATTTTGATTATGATATTACCCAATAATTTAGAATATGTCCTCCCCCATTCTGTACCCTGAACAATGGTCATTAAAAAAAAAATAAAGCAGTCCCGGGTTATCAGAAAATATCGGTCCTTAGGTTTGACTAAGTTGAATTTGTAGTAAGTCAGAACATGTATATATATAATTTATTCCAGAAAAAAAATGTATTTGTTACTGATAATTGGATTTTCAAAATTTGTGCTGTCAGGGAGAAAAGAATCATCAATAAAGCTTTCATTACAGGACACTCGTAAGCTGATCAATTGCAGTCGGGATAAAACAAAGCATCAAGAGAGCTTCACCAGAGGTATACATGCGCAGAGAGGTCTGTCTGCTTTCCCTTTTGACTTCTTATACCCTTATTTTTAAAAGTACTTTTATATGTTTAAAAACAAGGGCATAAAAGCTTCAAGAAAAGTGGATCCGCCAGAGGGGCACACACCAGTAGTCAGTGTGTTGGTTTACGGTCCTTCATCATGGTGTAGATTCTTTTAATTGGGCCTAACGCCGGTACTCACCTCAAACAGGTGTTCCTTTGTCCTCCCTTTCTTATCTCTGACTGCAGGGAGACGGGAATAGGTGCCGTTATAAGACATGACGACACTGCGCTCACCAAAATTTCCCACAAATATTCTTGGTGTTTTTTTGTTTCATAAGTCACACAGTTTTCATTTATTTCCATATGTTTTATTCAACTTTGTTTTTTATATAAACCGTATTTTGTCTACTGTAACCAACTAGTTACCACTAGAGTGGAGGCACATTCTCAGAACTAAGGTTCTCTCTAGAGAATTTCCTTGCTGGTTGCATATTTACATAGAAATCCGGACTTTGAGTTGTCCCCTACCTGAAATGTGGTGGATTGTATTGTTGCCACACCCCTCCAGAATTGTGGGTGGCTCTAGTTGTAATGGGTTGTATCAGAAAATGTCATAGGGGATGGTAAGAGCCAAAAGCCTAGTATAGATTTACAATAAATTAATACTACTGAGGAAAAGCAAAGGATCATAAAACTTAAAGGGGGGGACCCAATCATTAGATAACAAATTCCCTTCCTGACCTCTATTAGCCGAACTTCAATGCGAGAGTATGTCCTAGTTAGGAAGCTTATGAAACATGGATACGCAGAATCTGCATTGTCGCCAATGAGGTTTGTGCCACGCAGTAACTCATACCGCCATATACAGGACTGCGTCAGTGGATCCTTAAATTTAGTCATGTAAAAGAGGTCAAATACAAGGATAAACGTACATAACTAGAATCTGCTTTATAGCGTAACATCCTCCACGTGATCGATCATTTCACAATCAGGGCTAATGAAGACCATCGATAACTATCAGGTTAGAAGATCACTATCTTCTGCGATATAAACCGGTTTCCAATAGTGTGCAAACAATGCTGTTTTTCCAGAACAGCGCCACCCCCAACCATAGTTTTGCTGGTTTTGTCAGCTGAATGGAGCTTAGTTGCAAAATTACACACACTAACCCATGGTCAAGTGTGGGCTGTTTTTGGAGAAAGAAAGCAGCCATGTTTTCGGAGCTCCGGACAACCACTTACACCACTGGGGCTTGTGTATTGGTGCACTGGGAAAGCCAAAATAGTGCAGATGTTGGATGCAAGATTCTGCATAATTGCAGGGGGTTTCCAAGTTATACAATAGTTATATAATAGCTTATATCGATATAGAATCTACCCCCAAATTTATAGATGAGTGAAGTTTGAAACTTGACATCCCTAGATGTTTGTGACAACTCCTGGCTGTTGGTGCGTGAAAGTTAGGACCAATGAATGGAGATAGAGCTCTGTTCGCAGTGTAATGGCCAAACTCGGGTCTCAGCTTACTGGTGAAACAGCTGATTAGTGGAGGTTTCTAATTGGGACCTCAGTAATCTCATCTTGATGACTATCTTAGGATGAGTTGTAATATAATGACCCTGAAATGGACCCTGTTTTTCTGGTTTACAAAAGAAATTTCTAAATGATACGTGTTTAGTGTAAGATGCAATATGAACATTTTTCCCCCCGTTGAACGCAAGGTTAATAGGCCCTATCCACCAGGATTCACGAAACAATGGGCACAGCCACATTTTAGTTTGCTTCTAAGTGTAGTAGTTGCGCCTAAATTATAGGCCGCACGGTTTTGCCCGAAGATTAATCACATCTCGTGCATAAGGGTAATTTCTGCACATCTAATTAATCACTTTACTTTAACACAGTTTTAGGCCGCAATTTGGCACAGTTTAGGCACAATGGGGTCATTTACTAAGGGAACCGATTCGCAGTCCTTCCGACCGTGTTACCCGAATATTTCGGATTTGACGCCGATTGTAACTGCCGATTGCCCGGGATTGATGCCGGCACGCGAATTGGATTTGGACGCGCATCGGCGCGCCAGCGAGGAGACACGAAATCAAGGGGGCGTGGCCCCGGAACGAAAAACCCCACGTATTCGAAGGAAAAAAAAGCCGATTTTAAAAAACCGAAAAAAGGTGTCGATTGGGGAGCCGTACCTTCACCTGGTCGAGGTGGTGCATTCCGGGGCGTTCGTTGAGATGTTCGTTCAGCCGCAAGGCAGCGCCACTGGTGGAGCGGAGGAGGAATACCTTCATAAAATCCCGGCACGGACCCGAATCCAGAGCGGAGAGAAGCCGGGTGGCGGGGTAAGTAAATTTTGCCCCAATTTTAGATTGGTCTGGCAGTTACATGGTGATCTGCTACAAGTCCTCTCTGCTTATCCACCCACCAGCATGAAGAAACACTCACAGCAGCCACCCAGTATGTGAAACCAGCCACCCAGAGTGTTCCTCAGCAGTGGCCTTCTCCTGGAGGGGATCCCCAGTGCTGATCCCCTGCTGCCACCCTGTAATCTGCCAGTATCCCCCTCAGACACACAGTGGTGATTACTGGCAGAATTACACGGGGGAAACTGTCTGTAGTTTCTTGCACAATTCTCGCAAAGTTCTCAGCTCGTGCTCTGAGCTCAGGATTCTGCAGAATGTTTGTTGGAAATAGAAGGCGGATGGAACTTGTAAATAGAGTCTAGAGCCTATTCTGATGTTTAGCAGGTGTCAGGGTCGGGGTCAGGAAACCATGACACCGCGGAGATGACACAAGCCGAACCTGGGACCGGCAATCTAAGAGGCACCCGGTCTCACCAAGTGCCCTCACGCAAAGCAGGATGGGTTGCTGTGGGTTGTGAGTGCCACAGGTGTTTCCACAGGTGCCACTTGCCCGTGGTGGCCTGACCAGGCGAGGTAAGAACCACCAGGCAAAACTTGAAGTCCGGGCAGCACGTAATGAGGACAGCGGCAATGATGAGGACAGAAACTAGTACAGAAGATCAGGGCAGCAGCCCAAGGAGAAAGGTCAGGTCCAGGTCGAGGGAGTCACAACAGGATGGTCCGGATACTTGGAACCACAGAGGAAAGCTTTCTCGATGGCAGCTAATTCGCTGAAAAGGTTTGATCAGTGTGATTGGTATTAGAGCATTGGATAAATGGATATACCTGTAACTGGGTAAAATATAAATGTTGGCAGTCAGCTGATTGGTATGTGTTATGTTTTAGAAAATAAAAGGTTTAGCAAACGGTCAGGGTGGGCAGTGTTAGTTTTTAGGAAGCATCCTGAAGCAGCGCCCCGACCCAACAAACAATTGTTTGTTAGTGGGGGTTTTTGGTCGCCCAGTCTGCTGTGGAACCTACGGCTACATTCAGATGGCGTATTGTCGGACGAAGATATTATGGGGACGTCGTATACGGCAATGGTCGCACGGTGCCCTACGGGAGCGGTACCATGCAGCAAGGTGTGGCATCGTACCGCTACACTACACCGTGGAAAAGGTAGGACATGTTCCTTCTTTCACGCATACGGGGCCGTAGCCCCTAATATCCCTAATGAGAGGGGGGGGGAGTGAACCAGCAGTGACCGTGCTAAGGTACGGCAGGGCAACTGGGCAGGTGAGTAGCTATGTTATATAATTATAACTGATTAGGTTGATGTGTTAAACTATCTTTGTTTTATTAAAATTACATTTTTTATCAAATTAATTATTTTTTATTGTAATCTTTGGTTACCCAATAATAAAAACCATTGCGGGACCAGTTATATGACATGTTTTTATGAAACAGCCTTATGTGGGGCCCCCGTGATCTTGCCCAGGTTATGCCCAATGCTCGCTCGGGCCCTGCCAAAATGATACTGTTGATTGGTCAGCCCAGCATAGAAAAAACTGTCTTATCATGCCAATCCTATGACATGGAAAATTAAAAAACGTCAATATGTGTCTCCACGGTGACAGACAACCAATTCAAATTGTGTAATATCGATTTAGATATATTTTTACTACACTCAATACTCATTAATTTCTTTGATATTGAAAATGGGACTAGATGATAGCAATAAAAAATACATAAAATACATTAAACTAATGAAAAAAAGGTTACTATGACAGGATCCGACATGTTGTAGATTCTATAAAAAAAACTACTTTATTCTGTATAAATACCATAAAATAAATAAATTATATGTATAGGTACAGAAAATATAGAGCAACATACACCAACTCCTCAATTCATACAATAAAAGATTTATAAGTAGGTTTTTTTCACTTATGCTTCTGCCTTGAATGTACATGTTAGTTACCCCAATATCCCTGTCTTGACCTTTTTTAATACGTTAACCTCTTATTTACACCAAAACCAAGTAAATAAGGGCAGAACCCCCCAAAGCAAGCCAAAAAGAACCCAAACCGACCTCTATTGCACATAAAGAGAGATACCTGGGAGGTGTGAAATATGCCACATGGTCCACACGATTCTTCTTGATTCAGCTCTTCATTCCATCTTCTAGCTCTACTGGCTTTCTCACTGAGTCATTCATGGCTACTACACACACCCTATAAGCGGTTATGGAGGAGATTTGTTATGTAGAAGAAGCGGTATGATGATTGCGTAAGGGTCCCATATCTCCAGTGGTCTCAGGTGACTATCATGACTTATATGTTGCACTGTTGTGGAACGGGAGACACCAGCTAACCCAATTCCAGCTTTCTGAGGAACGACCTGCCTCAACCGAGGGGTGAATCGAGTAGTAGAACTGAGCTTCCACTTATGCCAGGACAAGACACTTCCCCACCTAGCCAGTTTCTGTACTTCCTCACAAGGCGGCTGGAGGTGTTTGCAGCGATAATATGCGGCAAGCGTCACCAGAAAAATGTGGGGGCACACGTGAGGACCTCATAATCATCATCTTCACCTCATAGGACAATTGTCATAAGTCAACATGTTCGTTATATACAGAATGCGAGTTCACTGTGTTGTTTCTGACTCGACTTAAGTGTAGTTCTTGACGGACAGAAGCTTCGTTGTTCATCTCCGATGGGTAAGGAAGTGGTGGACCAAAGTCCCCGGCAAAGTATCTTTGCCGTTCCACTGGGAAATGTGTTATTTTCAAGAGGTAGACCTGTATCGTACAAAAGTTGAGAAGAGAGGAAAAGTAGAGGCTGTGTGTTTGATACATGACGGCTGCACAGCATGTGATAATCAAAGCAGGAGTGACTGAAAAGTGAAGAAGGAAAGAAAATTGATAGAAAAAAAGTGGATTAGAAGATTTTTTTAAGATTAACATGAAAAATAACTATAAAAATAATTTATCATTAGAAGGAATAACCTCATAGTATAAAAACAGGAATAGTGGTCATAAATCATCTAGTTATGGAGTTGACACTATCCATTTATTCTAGACCCAGTCTTATGATCGTGAGGGACACCAAGTTATCATGTATGCTGTGGTATTTCATTTGTAACTACTACTATATTTATGAAATTGACCACACACTGGACGTATAGTGATTATATCACGTCGTCCCTCGAGGGAGAACCTGCATGGCAGACCTAAACCTTAAGAAGACCCACACAGTGCTCCACACAAAGAGACCAACACACTTGAGTAGGACAACCCCAGTTATGAAACCCATGAAGCTGACAATGACTATAGTTGAATAGTCTAGTGCCTGAATGTTGAGTCTACTATGCTTTCATTGCTAGCTGTTACATAAAGTTTTTCACATTTCTAAAATTTAGAGTCCTACAGGATAACCAGTTGTTCTTGCTTAGACGTATCTCGATACTAGCCAGAAAATTCATTACTATGTGGAATCAGAACTGCTCTACCTGCACAAATATTCAGGGGTTAAAAATACTCAATCCTAACAAGGTTGTTTATGATGCGGTTTATCTTACCGTTGCTATCTTTAGATAAGTATGCAGTGTATTCCAATATCCTTTGTGCGCTTTTTTATGTGTCAATCTTCTTAAAGTTCCTCGAACGTCCTCTATTCTCGATATAGTAAGATAAGACTTGAGATAGACCTACGTTTTTCTGTCGTTGCCTAGATTTTAGATATCTGCAGCTCCAGGATAGGTTCTGACTCTTTATAAAACATGAGCCTGTGATGTCACCTAACCTACCCCGAATCCACCGAATGAGATGTGGGAGGAAAAGAATAGAGGGAGGAGAGGGACAGACACCCAAGGAATGGGTAGGGAGGCAGAGACGTTAGAAGACTGGATTACTAAAAATATCTTTCAGATGTTTTATAGTGTGGGAATCTATGGTTCCTAGTAGCAGATGTGCTCCCACGGCTGTGTTTTAGAGGGCGTGTTGCTAGGAATTTTTCCCTAAAACCACTTTAGTGTGATAACATCATAACGTTCGATGAATGTGAAGTGTTTGCATATGACCAGTGTGTATGTAGCACACCAAGAGTGACATTGCGTACTGGCGAGGGCTGTCACACAGGAAGGATTAAAAAAATCTGTTCTGCGTTGCGAAGAGAGGTGGCGTGTATTTTAAAACAAAATTCACTACATAGTTTATAGTTGAATAAAAAAGACAAAGTCCATAAGCTCACAACCAGGAAGGATGAATGAGGAAGGGATGTAGGGAAGACAATTATGTATATTTTTAATTGTGTTTAAGGGAAACAATTCTATATAACATAACTATCAATGTTATTGGATGTAAAAAGGCCTATTTGAAGCTCTCTGCTGTCCCTGCTGGTGAACCAGCGCCTGAGGCAGGCCTATGCCACAGATGCAGTTAAAAAAAGTCTGTCGCATCTGAGTGATTAAACCTTGTTTTCTCCAGCAGAGACAGTGTCCCTTGTCTTTTGATTCATTTAACCTGGACAACTTCCACCATAAATTTTGTATGGCACCATTCATATATGTAATAAATTAAGATGTCCCCCACCTTAATCACTACTTTAATTTTCCCAATTAAACACTACCCCACTTGGAGAGGTATGGAAATTTCTAGAATTCCACTTACCATGTGAAATAATCATCCTTATGAATAATATCTCTCCATAATTAATGTGAAAATGGAACTGAGAGAGTATGGTTACTGGACGAGTAACATTAGAGGCTGCAGGGGAAGTGTTAACGTCAGACGCCCTGTCTTGAGTCTATAGCATCAAGAATTCTGCTTTTTAGTGTCTAATAACGATGGAACACTAGAGATAAGGACAGTTAAAGAAATGGAGGTACCTGGATCTATATCTCCAGGCAGTATTTCCAAGCAACTACCTGTTATATACTGGTACAGTTAAACCAAAGCCTGATGCATCGAAAGATGAGATTCTTATTCTTCAATATGGACATAGGCATGTTTTAGCACAGACAGAGGAGGAGTCTGACGTTTTACTCACCTCAGAGCCTTTAACTTAGATCATCTCAGGCATATAAAGTCAGTTTTACTCCGCTCATTTCCAAGGACTGGACATGGTGATTTTTTTCCTAGGTAAACGGGTTGAGATTTCACATAAAAGTGACATTCTAGAAAGGAACCTTGTATCGACATGAGGGGGTGGTCAGTTTTAATGGGTTAAAAATATGGCTGGGTGATGGTGTCCCTTTAAATCCATATTGTGTTCATTATGAACAGGAATTTTTAATAAAAAGCAAAGAAAAATTCATTGTATGGATACTTGCATGACATATCGGACTGTTATGACACAAATGAGTTGCATATGAGTTATGTCATTGGGGGGAGATGTAGATAGAAGACAAAGGGAACTATTAGGAACGTATTTGAGTTCTCCAAAAACGTCATCGGTGCAAACCACCCGCTTATACTCTTGAAAATTAATGTACAAATAATTGTTGACCCTATTTTTTTATAAATGAACTAATTCTTCCCTGTAATCTTATATACAGAGAGGAATTTCATGGGATGGAAGAGGTGCCAGCTGCAGAGATCACGGTAAACATTGTGCACATAGGATTTCGGCTGTGGTGTGATTATCTGTACAAAAAAATTTCCCTAAAAATAGGCAAGTAAAGAGTCCAATCCATACTTGCTCATGGTTTCTAACACTTTTCGCTTAGTAATGGTTATGAACAGTAGATTGTGTTCTAAATATTCAAAATACCTCAAAAATATAGACAAAGAGAACATAAAACATGGGATTGAGTTTTTGCCATGATTGTAGTACACATGATCCATGTATTTCAATGAGGGCAATGAGTCTTTAGGTTTTATCTTATACCTATACTGTATTATAACGCAAATGTGACGGTCATGAAAGTTTTCATCATATCCTGCTGTCTCCTAAGCCCTAAGGTAGATGTTGTCTCTACAAAATGGTGAGGCCAAAATTTCTCATACAATCCTCTTTCTAACGAAAGATGAATGTGATACATATTGGGGCTCATTTGCTTACCGGTCCAGTCGCGATCCGTGGCGTGTGTCCGACGAGGATTCGGGTTCTTGCCGGGATTCACTAAGCTCGTGCCCGATATCCAGCAGGTGTCGCTGCTGCTCTGAGGTCCGCCGACTCCTAGTAAATGAGCCCCTTTGAATTGTTCCACATCTGCGTTGTCTCACAGGAAAACGTTTTGAAAGGAAATAGAAAGGTTGTAAGAGATCAGGTGTAAATTATCCTCTGATTGCTAAAGAATCGGTAGGGGGGTCTGACCTCTAAATCTCTTGATAGTGGGACTATAAGACACAGGCACTTTTAAGCTAACTGTTTATTTGCTTAAAGAGAACCCGTCATGCAAAATAACCCCCCTTAAAACTAAAGATATATTTAATAAACTGCCATTAGAGAGCATTGCCTCTATCCCTTCATTGTCCTCTACATGTCTGTAAACCTAAGCAATGAGTCCTAAACTGTATGCAAATGACCTGTGAAATGTCCAATGAGTTCATTAGCATATTCAAGCTGTCCATTAATTATGTGCTTCCTGGTGTTGGAGGCCACACCCACGTGCATGACTGACAGCCTGTATAAATGATGTGAAGGCGTATAATGATGGCTTCCTGGTACTGGAGCCCCTTCAGCCTGTGTGTGTATAGGAGAGATAAGATACAACAGCCCTAGCAAGAAACATGTCAGGTGCTGTGTAGCTGATGTCTGTGTCTCTGTGTATTAGGAGGGGATGCAGCATGTCAGCAGATGCAGCACAAACACTAGCAATGCTTTACTATACAATACACACAAACTAGGAACAGGGGGAGGAGAGGGGAGGGGTTACAGGTGGGTGACATCACTGCCTCTACCATGTGACCAGCCTTCATTTAATATATAAAGAAGAGATGATTTTGCACAAGATTAATGTATGAATTGATAGATAAAGGCTGGGAGGGGATCCTGTGAGCTGCTCCAACAGGTAGTAGTGACAGGACAAGTGACACAGACTGATGACAGGTGTCCTTTAAAAATTCTTATAGTCAAGAAATATGGTATAAATCCAGCTGCTCACAGGTAACATTTTCCTGATAATGTCCCTAATCTTTTCTACCAGCCCAGATCACCCTTAACAACATCTCCTGTTCCTGCACCGTTGCCGCTGAGAAAATATTTGGTCCCTTGAT
Source organism: Engystomops pustulosus (assembly GCA_019512145.1). NCBI lineage: Eukaryota > Metazoa > Chordata > Amphibia > Anura > Leptodactylidae > Engystomops > Engystomops pustulosus. Next base: position 144,343,552 of record CM033647.1, read on the forward strand.
CTGCATAAGTTAGACTAGATCCCAAAGTAATTCAAAGACCACAATAGGAAAGATAGTTTAATTGGGTTAAAAGTACCCAATGTCTTTACCCCAGTCCTCAGCAGTCCACTCCCGTATCTTTTCAGAATATCAGTCTGTCCACTGATGTTTTTTCGGAGAGAAGTGGCTTCTTTTCTGCCTCCTTGACACCAGGCCTTGCTCCAAGAGTTCCGCAGTCTCACAGTGCGTGCAGATGCACTCACACCTGCCTGCTGCCATTCTGAGCAAGTTCGCAATGCTGGGAGCCCGATCTGGAGCTGAAACACTTTTAAGAGGACGGGGGGTCCTGGTGCTGATGGTCCTTCTTTGGGTGCCCTGGAGTCTTTTTGGCAACAATGGGACCTCTCTCTTGAATTCCTTGATTGAGATGCAATAGATTGTTGACTGAGGTGCAATCTTTCTAGCTGCGATACTCTTCACTGTTAGGCCAGTTTGTGCAGTGCAATGAGGACTGTACATGTTTCTTAGAGATAACCATGGTTAACAGAAGAGAAACAATGTGCCAAGCACCAGCCTCTTTTTAGTGTCAGTGGTGTGATTCTTACTAATATGACAGATTGATCTCAGCCCTGTCCTCGTGAGAGCACCCACACTGTGTTACTGGAGCAATCACTGAAATCCATGTTAGTGCTCCTTTTAAGCCAGGCCTGCAATGAAGTTGAAAATGTGTGTGGGGGAAAAGTTCATTTTCTAGGCAAATATGACTTTGACAATTATTGCTGTTAAGCTGATCACTCTTTATAACATTCTGGAGTATATGCAAAGCCATTATAAAACCTGACAGCAGTAGACTTTGTAAAAATTAACATTTGTATCATTCTCAAAACTTTTGGCCATGACTGTATAAGAGATGCATGAAATCCAGATGACAAAGCAGCAAACATTTGGCTGTAAACTTGGTAACACAAATGAATTCACCAGATTCCAAAATATATGTTTACCCTAGTATACAGACCCCAGTCCCAACCAGACCTTCTAAATAAACAATTTACATAAAGATCCCAGGTAAAAGCCCCAAAATACTGGACCTGATCCCTAAATACATACAGAACCTTGATTGGACTCTTAAAACAGAAGCAGAAGAACTGATAAAATGAGCAGCATTCATATGACGTATGCCTTTTGCAGTTAGCAGGTAGGTTCCTGATACAGCCAATGTTTACAGCCAGGGGGCGTAACACAGGGGTAGAAGCCATAGCAGCTGTTATGTGCCCACAGTGTCAGGGGGCCAGGCATCAGGGGTATGGATGTGTATATGCTGGATGTGTGTTTTATGCTGTATGTTGTATATGGTATCGTATGTATCGTGTTATTGCTGTATGTGTGCGTATATTATGCATCAGGTATATGGTACTGTATGTGTGTGGTACAGTATATGCTGTGAGAAAGGCCCAATAGGGAGGATTTATTTACAAACAGTTTGACAGTTTTTGGCAGCCAAGTTTCTTTTTTTAAGCATGTGCCATATTTATTATGTCGGGCACCACAATTTAGCTCCTTTTCCAACACTCTTTTCCAACATCATTTTTTTTAGGTAGGTTTAAGGGGGCCACTTTTTGGCACAATTGTGACAAAAATTAGTCCAACAAAAAGCAAGTCTACTAACTTACAACACTTCATGAATGAGGATTAACATTTCTGACACTAATATGTTCTTCCAGGCTGTGACAAATACAAAAACGCTGTGCAGACGCAATATAACACCACAGTGTAAAAAACCCGCTAAGATCAGGTATGGGAAAAAAACCACTTAGAGCCAAAAATAATAATAAGTGCCCGAATGTGTTTTGAGCAGAAACATCGCCACTATTTCCGGATTGAACCACATTTTTCCATTTTTTGTGTGAAGTGCTGCTTTTTCTTCATATATTAAGAGGTCTGTTGCCTGGGACTTCTTTAGCGGCATGAGAGATAGAATGAGTAGATAGATAGATAGATAGATACAGGGGCGGGCTGGCCATAAGACCCACCGGGAGTTTTGGCTGGTCCGGGACCGGTCTGGGACTGTAGGGCGGTGGAAAAATAAAAACACATGAACTCACCTCTCCGACGCACTGACGCTGCTCCCTGCTTGTTCCCAGTCCGGCGCGGGTGACAACAAGTACGCGCCGGCGTCAGCAAGACCATGACGTCGGCAAGCGGCTGACGTCATGGTGCGAGGCGCGGCGGCCCGTACGGAGCTGTCCCGCAGCTGGACTGGGATTCAATCAGGGAGCAGCGTCAGTGCGGCGGAGAGGTGAGTTCAGGTGTTTTTATTTTGTTGTACTGTGCTGGCGGCTGTATACTGGGGCAGGGGCGGTATAATGGGGCTATGGGTGGCAGGCTGTATACTTGGGCAGGGGCTATATACTGGGGCTATGGGCTGGCAGGCATATACGGGGCTATGGCTGGCAGGCGTATACTGGGGCAGGGGCTGTATACTGGGGGATGGGCTGGCGGCTGTATACTTGGGCAGGGCCTGTATACTGGGGCTATGGCTGGCAGGCAGTATACTGGGGCTATGGGCTGGCAGGCTGTATAATGGAGATTGTGCTGGCAGGCTGTATACGGGGACTATGGGCTGGCTGTATACGGGTCAGGGGGCTGTTACTGGGGTGATGGGCTGGCAGGCTGTATACTGGAGCAGGGGCTGTATACTGGGGCTATGGGATGGCAGGCTGTAACTGAGAGCAGGGGCTGTTATACTGGGGCTATGGGCTGGTCAGGACTGTATACTGGGGCTAGGGATGGCAGGCTGTATATGGGCTATGGGCTGCAGGCTGTTACTGTGGCTATGGGCTGGCAGGCTGTATACTGGGGCTATGGGCGGCTGAACTGGGGCTATGGGTGGCAGGCTGTATACTGGGGCTATGGGCGGCAGGCTGTATACTGGGGCATGATGGCAGCTGTTTGGGGCTATGGGATGGCAGGCTGTATATGGGGCTATGGTGGCAGGCTGTATACTGTGGCTATGGGCTGGCAGGCTGTATACTGTGGCTATGGGCTGGCAGGCTGTATACTGTGGCTATGGGCTGGCAGGCTGTATACTGGGGCTATGGGCTGGCAGGCTGTATACTGGGGTATGGGCTGGCAGGCTGTATACTGGGGTATGGGCTGGCAGGCTGTATAATGGGGCTATGGGCTGGCAGGCTGTATACTGGGGCTATGGGCTGAGGCTGTATACTGGGGATATGGCGGCTGGCGTATACTGGGGCAGGGGCTGTATACTGGGGATATGGGCTGGCGGATGTATAATGGGGCAGGGGCTGTATACTGGGGCTATGGGCAGGCAGGCTGTATACTGGGGCTATGGGCTGTATACTGGGGCTGTGGGCTGGCAGGTTTGTATGTACTGGGGGGGGGTGTGTTGGGGGTGGGCTACTAGTAATAGTAGCTATATTCATGTACATAGGGGGCAGTGTTGTAGATAGTTCTATTCTTTACATAGGGGACAGTATTAAGTAGTTATATTCTTGTACATAGGGGGCAGTATTTTTTTTTATAAGTAGTTAAGTCTTGTACATAGGGGGCAGTATTATAGTAGTTATATTCCTGTACATAGGGGGCAGTGTTGTAGTAGTTATATTCTTGTACATAGGGGGCAGTATTATAGGAGTTATATTCTTGTGCATAGGGGGCAGGATTATAGGAGTTATATTTTTATATTCTTGTGCATAGGGGGCAGGATTATATTAGTTATATTCTCGTACAGAGGGGGCAGTATTATAGTAGTTATATTCTTGTACATAGGGGGCAGTATTATAGTAGTTATATTCCTGTACATAGGGGGCAGTGTTGTAGTAGTTATATTCTTGTACATAGGGGGCAGTATTATAGAAGTTATATTTTTGTGCATAAGGGGCAGGATTATAGGAGTTATATTTTTATATTCTTGTGCATAGGGGGCAGTATTATAGTAGTTATATTCTTGTACATAGGGGGCAGTATTATAGGAGTTATATTCTTGTACATAGGGGGCAGTATTATAGTAGTTATATTCTTGTACATAGGGGCAGTATTATAGTAGTTATATTTTTGTACATATGGGGCAGTATTATAGTAGTTATATTCTTGTACATAGGGGAAGTATTATAGGAGTTATATTCTTGTACATAGGGGGGCAGTATTACAATATATTTTACTTAGGGGCAGTAGTATTATAGTAGTTACATTCGTGTTTATTGGAGAAGGTATTGTAGTATGTTTTTAGTGTACATATATGGCAGTATTAACCCCTTAAGGACGCAGGGTATTTTCGCTAATTTCTCGCTCTCCATCTTCAAAAATCCATAACTTTTTCATTTTTCCGTGTACAGACCTGTGTGAGGGCTTATTTTGTGCGTAACAAATTTTACTTTCCCATGATGTTATTTATTATTCCATTCCATGTAGTGGGAAGCCGCAAAAAAATTCCAAATGTGGAAAAATTGAAAAAAACTGCATGTGCGTCATGTTCTTGTGGGCTCAGTTTTTACGACTTTCACTCTGCGCTCCAAATAACACCTCTACTTTATTCTTTGGTTTGGTACGATCGCGATGATACCAAATTTATACAGGTTTTATTGCGTTTTAATACATTTTCAAAAATTAAACGAATGTGTACAAAAAAGAAAAAAAAATTTTGCCATCTTCTGACGCGAATAACTTTTTCATACTTTGGCGCATGGAGCTGTGTGAGGTGTAATTTTTTGCGAAATGAGCCGACGTCCTCATTGCTACCATTTTGAGGACTGTGCGACATTTTGATGATCATTTTTTATTAAATTTTTTATGTCATCTAAAAAGGTGTAAAAGTCGCGTTTTGGACATTTGGGCGCCATTTGCCGTTCCGGAAGTCACCACCGTCAATAACCGTTTTTATATTTTGATAGATCGGCATTTTGGGACGCGGCGATACCTAATGTGTCTGTGATTTTTACTATTTATTATATTTTATATCAGTTCTAGGGAAAGGGGGGTGATTTGAACTTGCGGCGGCAAAGAAAAGGTTAACACCTGTGATCGGTGCAAGCACCGACCGCGGGTGATAGCGATGGGTCTTTGCTGCGATATGCAGCAAAGCCCATCTCTGTATGAAGAAGGCTCAGCCCGTGAGCCTTCTTCATACAACCTTCACAGCTCCATGGCGGATATATCCGTCACGGAGCGCGAAGGGGTTAAGTTGTGTGCTTTTAAAATAAAAGTGTTATTCCTTTACAAGGAGGAAGTATGAGTCTCTTTTTCTGCAGTGTACATGTTGATTTAGACCATCTATTAACAGTTTGTATGGAGTTTAGTAACTCCACCCACATCGCAAGGCCACGCCTACTTGTTTTGACCCCGCCCACAGAATGGGGCCACTTTTACAGTTTTTTCCAGGGCCACTTTAAATTCCCAGTCCGCCCCTGGATAGATAGATAGATACTGTGGGACCTAGCCGACCCGTTTGTGCGTGCACCCAGCCATATCTATTCAGCAGTGCCGCTGTGAACTCTCTTTTTCTCTTAGATATGAGATAGATAGATATATATGTGATAGATAGATAGATATGAGATAGATAGATAGATAGATAAATGAGATACAAGTCTCAGTGACTATTACAGTTTCTGTATAATCCCATAAATTCTTACATTAATTTAAAAACAAATCTTTCTCTCCAAATGCTCGTTTAATTTATTAATAAATAGTGCAATAGGGTGGAGAGGGAAATGGAAAATTCCCCTTGTGTTTCAGCTGCTGTTGAGTTCAGGGAGCTCTGAGCACATGTATACGGGGGCCCAGGGGCAGGAAATGTGGTTACAAGTTCAGAATATTACATATTCCCATTTGCAGGGGGTGCATAAAGGAGACCATGTAATCCGTGGGTGGGAAAACACAAGGGAATGGGGGAAAGTGATGGTTAAAGGAAAAGAGAAAGAATCTGTTGTCTGAGCAGAGATGGGATTACCAGAGCAGGAAGAAAGATCCGTGTTATAAATAGGAAAAAAAAAAGAGGAAAAGTAGTCAGAAAGTCTAATAGATGAGACCCGTACAGGAAAGGACTGACCTAGACACACAACTATGCATAGCACACAATGAATAGATGAGCAAGTGATCAAATCTCCAAATCAGATCAAGATGTGTCACATGAATGCCTCCGATTATTGCTCATACATGGCCCCCCCAAACTCGGAGCCCTTGGTCCTGCAGACACCATTACAATATGTCTGTACCTTAGGTCTGGGGCCTAGTGATTCTTTATCCCTAATAATGGCGCTATTTCATGTATAATCCCTTATATTCAGCAACTATTTGTCACACAGATCAAAGTGAACATAGTCGCATCCATAAATTTGGGTGACTGCGTTGGCCCACATAGGCTAAATAAGGAGGAACACTTAAGAAGAGGCTACCACCTCCCCCTAATGTTATAGAAAAATTCACTGTTATTTCCATTAAACCTATATCATTTGTGTCCTTTATGCCCAAGGTATTCCCGGTTTAATTTTTATGCTAATTAGGTAGTTGGTGTACTCCCTTTAAAGGGAACCTGTCACCACATTTTTACATATACAGCCAGTGACAGGTTCCCATAGAGTCCCATTAACTAACTGACATCATTCTTTTAGCTAAAAATAGTTTCCCATTAAATCAAATTTATGTTATATCCCCTTTCATCAGAGAAGGTTTGTCCTGCTTGTCAGCCCTCCCCATGTCCCATACCTCTTCTAAGTATTCAGGTTGCTTGTAGGGAAGGAATGGTGATTCCAGAGTGCTCCTCATGTCCCGGCCCCTCTAATCGGTCAGTAATAACCACACTTGAATGTATGGTCTAACTCTATTTTATTTGGTATATAATAAAATAGTGTATAAAACAGAGGTATAAAATAATAAAAATCTTATAGCTACGCGTTTCGAGGTCTTTTTGCCTTGACCTTTTTCTCAAGCTAATTCCAAAGATAGTAGAGCACTACTAACCAGAAAACTGACGGTTTAGTTTAGAATCAATTTACACAGGACTGTCTGAGCTCGGATTCCAGCAGTCCTATACACACTGAAACGCCACTTTTACACCATTTTACATCACATAAAAGAGTAATAAAAAGTTATCAAAAGGTCACGCAGTCCTCAAAATGGTAGCAATGAAAACAACGGCTCATTAAGCAAAAAAAAACACACCTCCCCAGCTCCGTGCACTAAAGTTATTAGCGTCACAAGATGGCAAAACTATTTTCTTTTTTGTACACTGTTTTAATTATAGAAAAAGCATTAAAACACAATAATTGGAGGATAGGGCCTGAAGTTCTCCAATTCTCCTGGCAGATGTTATGGCCACAAGGAAGGAAGTTTTGAGAGATAGGTCCTTCAGGCTGCATTCCGAGAGTGGTTCGAACGGAGGCTTCATAAGGGAGTTTAGGACTAGTGATAAGTTCCACTTAGGGATATCTGATCTGATTGTAGGTCGCAGTCTTAGGACTGCTTTCATGAACTTCTTCACCCACCTGTGTTCTGCGGGACGCTTACTGTCCTGTGCGCTGTTGTGATCGAAGGAAGTGTCAGCACCCTGCTCTGTCATGGCTGTTAGCTCCGATACTGCTAACAGCCATGACAACCAGGTGTGGACAGTGATTATCCGCACCTGGCAGTGGTTGAGAGGATGGGGTGCGTGCCATAGGTTCGCCACCGCTGACCTAGACTGATAATTATGTTTTTCTCCCAAAACAATTTAACAGTTGTGGTTCACAAAAATAATAAAGAAAAAATGCTTTTTTTTTTTATAATGCCAGGTCCATAAATCTACCACCAAAATCCATAAGACACTTACTTATAGTCCCATGTACTGTGACTTTGGTAATTTTCTTATATTTGTTATCCATGGCCTCCTCGTGGACCAAAATCTCTGAGGAATGCTTCCAGCACCTTGTTGAATCTATGCCACTAAGAATTGAGGCAGTTCTGAAGGCAAAAGGGGGTCCAACCCGTTACTAACATGGTTTTCCATAAGAAAGTGGCCGGTGGGTGTATATAATTACTGTTAAAGGAAACCTACCATTTGATTTCATGCATTATGAAGCAAACATACCTTGAGAATGCTGTAGCTACACTGATGCAGGATTATATCTGTGCTGAGTGGTTTTGCTGATAAAACAGATATAACATTATGATAATGAAGCTCTGTCCCTTCTCTGGCTCCTTCAGCGATTGGTTCAGCGTTTGTTCTAGCACGTGAGTTTTTCTCTACAGGAGAGGATGATGCAATCACTGTTCTCCCTGCCAGACAGAATAATCAATTGCTGCACCATCCCCCAGCTGCTGGGTATGAGTGATCCAGCTCGGGTTGATTAGTCATGCTTGACTAACCTCCATTTGTAATTACAAGCTCAGTGTCTAATGTGTTTATCTAGGCAGCCACCCTGATCCAGCTTTCCCAAGGTCCTGAATATTATAATTGTTTTTTCAGCAAAACCACTCAGCTCAAGGATTAACCAAGATATGATACTGCATCAGTGTAGCTACAGCATTCTCAAGGTATGTTTGCTTCATAATGCATGAAATCAAGTGGTAGGTTTCCTTTAAAGAGCAGCCTTCAATAGTTGATCATTAGGAGAAATATACAACCCCTACAGCTGTTTAGCTTCATGTAAAAAGAGCACAAAAAGCCAGAAATGGTTGGTACCATCTCTGTGTAGCAGGAAGTTGTCACTACAGACAGCCATTGACGTCACCCGGCTGCCTGCTAATCTCGTGCATGCATGTGAGCTATCTTCCTTGCGCAGCTGGCCCGAGAAGTGCGTCTGCGCAAGAGGAGGAGATTAGCAGACAGCCGGGTGACGTCACCAGCTGTCTGCAGCACTTGCGGCCGGTGGGGGAATATCAATGATTTTCCACCAGATGTCTTCAGCTCCTTTCAACACATCTCCACACCGCACCCCTAAAAACACCACAGTAACAGTATAGTGTACCCTGTACAACACTGTTCTCCTGAAAAAATATTTACCCCTGAAAACACAATTGATCATTCATCCAAGAAGGCTTATTTGATTCTACTCTCCTAGCACCCATCTTATACTTTACTTACTAAGAAGGCACTAGGGGTCTAACCAATTCCTAAGCAATTTGATAACCCAGAATTACAGATAAACCAATTCGTTACAGAATCCCTGACATTAGTACAATACGCATTAAAGATTTAAAGATTTCATACATGGATGCAGAAATAAAAAGCAGTTGCCAGATAAAAAGATAAAAAATAATTACAGAGAATGTACACACAATGCAGAAACAAACGCTTACAAAATAATAAGGGGTAAAACAAATAAATATTACTAATGAGTAGTAGAAGTCACTCATGCCATGGGGCTCAGCAGAAAATCAACCACATTATTTTGATATAGTGCTCAGCCAGATTATTTTGATATGATTCTACCCAAATAATTTAGATATGCTCCTCCCCCATTCTGTACCCCTGAACTATGGTCATTAAAAAAAACATACAAGCAGTCCCTGGGTTATACAGAAAATAGGTTCCTTAGGTTTGTACTTAAGTTGAATTTGTATGTAAGTCAGAACATGTATATATTATAATTTTAATTCCAGAAAAAAAATGTATTTGTACTGATAATTGGATTTTCAAAAATTTGTGCTGTCATGGGAAAAAGAATTATCAATAAAGCTTCATTACAGACACCTTACAGCTGATCAGTGCAGTCTGGGACTAAAACAAAGCATCAAGAGAGCTTCACCAGAGGTTACAATGGGCAGAGAGGTCTGTCTGTAACTAGGGGTAGCCTGTGAGTCGGGTGTCCTAAGGACATCTACCACCAGGATGAAGGATTGTAAACCACTCCCACTGACATACTGGTGTGTGCTCCTTCTGGAAGGATCTGCTCTACTTTTGACTTCTTATACCCTTATTTTTAAAGTCTTTTATTGTTAAAAACAAGGGCATAAAAGCTTCAAGAAAAGTGGATCCTGCCAGAGGGGGCACACACCAGTATGTCAGTGTGCTTGGTTTACAGTCCTTCATCCTGGTGGTAGATTTCCTTTAACTGGGCTAACCGCCTGTACTCACCTCAACAGGTGTTCCTTTGTCCTCCCTTTCTTATCTCTACTGCAGGACTGACGGGAATAGGTGCCGTATAATGACATGACGACACTGCTGCTCACCAAATTTCCCCAAAAATATTTCTTTGGTGTTTCTTTGTTTCATAATCACAAATTTTTCATTATTTCCATATTTTTTATTCAACCTTTGTTTTTTTAATATAAACCGTATTTTGTCTACTGTTAACCAACTTATTTACCACTAGATGGAGCACATGTCTCAGAACTAAGTTCTCTCTAGAGAATTTCATGCTGGTGCATATTTACATAGAATCCGGCAATTTTGAGTTGTCCCCTACCTGAAATGTGGTGGATTGTATTGTGCACACCCCTCCAGAATGTGGGTGCTCTTAGTTGTAATTGGGTTGTATCAGGAAGTCACTAGGGATGGTAACGCCAAAAGCCTAGTATAGATCTTACAATAAATTAATACTACTGAGATAAAGAAAGGATCCATAAAACTTAAAGGGGGTGACCCAATCATTTAAGTAACAAATCCCTTCCTGACCTACTATTAGCCGAACTCTCAATGGAGAGTTATGTCCTATGTTAGGAAGCTTATGGAACATGGATACGCAGAATCTCTGCATGTCGCCATATGAGGTTTGTGCCACGCAGTAATTCATTACCGCCATATACAGGACCTGCGTCACGTGGATCCTAAATATAGTCATGTAAAAGAGGTCAAATACACAGGATAAAACGTACATTAACTAGAATCTGCTTTATACGTAACATCCTCCACGTGATCGATCATTTCACAATCAGGGATAATGAAGACCATCGATAATATCAGTGTTAGAAGATCAATATCTTCTGCATTAAACCGGTTCTCCAATAGTTGCAAACAATGCTGCTTTCTTCCAGAAACAGCGCCACCCCCAACCATAGTTTTTGCTGGTTTTGTCAGCTGAATGGAGCTTAGTTGCAATACCACACACTACCCATGGTCAAGTGTGGGGCTGTTTTTGGAAGAAAGCAGCCATGTTTTCTGAGCTCCGGACAACCACTTACACCACTTGGCTGTGATTGGTGCACTGGGAAAGCCAAAATAGTGCTATGTTGGATAGCAAATTTGCATAATTGCAGGGGGTTTTCCAAGTTATATACAATAGTTATATACATAGCTTATCCATATAGAATCTACCCCAAATTTATCAGATGAGTGAAGTTTGAAAACTTGACTCCCTAGATGTTTGTGACAACTCCTGGTGCTGAAAGTAGGACAATGAATGGAGATAGAGCTCTGTTCGCAGTGTAATGGCCAAATCGGGTCTCATTACTGTGAACAGCTGATTAGTGGAGGTTCTAATTTGGGACCCTCAGTAATCTCATATTGATGACATATCCTTAGGATAAGATGTTAATAATAATGACCCTGAAATGACCCCTGTTTTTCTGGTTACAAAATAAATTCTAAATGATAGTTTTATGTAAGATTGCAATATGAACATTTTTCCCGTGAACGCAAGTTAGGCCCTATCCACAGATCACGAAAACAATGGGCCACACTCCTCTCTGCTGCCCGGCTCATCCCTCTGTCTCCTGGTTTCTCCTCTCTGCCTCTCCTCTCTGCTGCCCGGCTCATCCCTCTGTCTCCTGGCTTCTCCTCTCTGCCTCTCCTCTTTGCTGCCCGGCTCATCCCTCTGTCTCCTGGTTTCTCCTCTCTGCCAGTCTCTCCACTGGTTCCCCATTTCACAACAAATTCAATTCAAAATACTGACCATGACCTACAAAGCCGTCCACACCCTGTCTCCTCCATATATCTCTGACCTCATCAGCCAATACCGTCCCACACGTAATCTGCGCTCCTCACAGGACCTTCAGCTTCTCTCTATTACCATCCGCTCTTCTGACGACCACATCCAGGACATCTTCCAAACTCTGGAAGCCTCTACCAAAATGTGTCAGTCTCTCCCCAACCTTCCAATCCTTCAAACGTAACCTGAAAACCCTCCTGTTCAGGACCTACAACAGCACACAATAACTGCTCTGCTCCCTCACCTCATGTCTCCATCCCCACCCCATATAGATTGTGAACCCTCACGGGCAGCGTTCTCCTCCTGCTTGTCTCCTGTAGTTTTATATTTGTTCTTGTCTTAATGTAAAGTATGTAAATTAATGGTGCTCTATAAATAATGGGCCACATTTATCACTTTTGTGCGCCTAAGTGTAGTAGTTGCGCCTAAATTCTGGCGCACTGTTTTGCCAGAATTATCACCATCTGTGATAAGTATATTTTCTGCCTCTTATTAATCACTTTACTTTAACACAGTTTAGGCGCAGTTTAGGCGCAATGTTAGATTCGGGCACTTACATGTGATCCTGCTACAAGCTCCTCTCTGCTTCTCCCACAGCCCAGAATGAGAATAACACTCACAGCAGCACCCAGGTGTGTGACACCCAGCACCCAGTGACCTCCTCAGCAGTGGCTTCTCCTGGAGGGGATCCCCCGCTCAGGATTCTGCAGAATGTTTTGGAAATAGAAGGCGATGAACTGTAAATAGAGTCTAGAGCCTATTCTGTGTTTAGCAGGTGTCAGGGCTCGGGGTCAGTGAACCCTCTGGACCACCGCGGATGATGACACAAGCCGACACCTGGGACCGGAATCTAAGAGGCACCCGGTCTTCACCAGTGCCTCCCGCAAAGCAGGATGGGCTTGCTGTGGTGTGGTGCCACCAGGTCGTTCCACAGGTGCCACTTGCCCGTGGTGGCGACCAAGGTCGAGGTACAGGAACACCAGGCAAACTTGAAGTCCGGGACAGGCACGTAATGAGGACAAGCGGCAATGATGCAGAAACTAGTACAGAAGATCAGGGCAGGCAGCCAAGGAGAAAGGTCAGGGTCAGGTCCGAGGTCACAACAGGAGGTCAGGATACTTGGAACACACAGAGGAAGCTTTCTCGATGGCAGCTAATTCGCTGAAAGGTTTGATCAGCTGTTATTGGTAGAGCATCTGGATCAATGATATACCTGTAACTGGGTAAAATATTGTTGGCAGTCAGCTGATTGGTAGGTGTTCTGTTTTTAGATAAAAGGTTCTGTCAACTGGGTCATGGTGGCAGTTTTTAGGAAGACTCCTGAAGCAGCGCCCCGCCCAACAAACCAATTGTTTGTTAGTGGGGGTTTTTGTCGCCCAGCTCTTGCTGTGGAAACTACGGCTACATTCAGATGGCCGTATGTGGGACGTATATATGGGCGACGTATACGGCAATGGTCGCACGGTGCCCTACGGGAGCGGTACCATGCAGCACATGTGTGGCATCGTACCGCTCCATACACCGTGAAAAGGTAGGACATGTCCTTTTCTTTCACGGCATACGGCGCCGTGCGCCATATATCCCTAATGAGAGGGGCGGGGGTGAACAGCAGTACCGTGCTACGGTACGGCGGGCAACGGCAGTGTGCATGTAGCCTATGTTATATAATTATACTGATTAGTTGATGGTTTTAAATATTCTGTTTTATTAAAATTACATTTTTTATCAAATTAATTATTTTATTATTGTAAATCTTTGGTTACCCAATAATAAACATTGCGGCCATTTTATATGTACATGTTTTTTATGAACAGCCTTATGTGGGGCCCCCGGCTCTTGCCCAGGTATGCCCAATGCTCGCTCCGGCCCTGCCAAAATGTATATGTGATTGGTTCAGCCCAGCCTAGAAAACTGTCTTTATTAATTGCAATCCATATGACATGAAATTTAAAAAATGTCAATATGTGTCTCCACGGTGACAGACAACAATTCAAATCTGTGTAATCTGATTCTGATATTATTTTTACATACACTCAATACTCATAATTTCTTTGATACTTGAAAATGTGGCCTAGATGATAGCAATAAAAAATACATTAAAATACATTAAACTAATGAAAAAAAAGGTTTACTATGACAGGATCAGACATGTTGTAGACTTCTATAAAAAAAATACTTTTATTCTGTATAAATACCATAAATAAATAAATTAATATGTACAGAAAATATAGAGCACAATACACAACCTCCTCAATCTACATACAATAAAAGATTTAAAGGTTTTCTATGCTTTCTGCCTTGAATGACATGTTAGTTACCCCAAGCCTGTCCCCCTGTATACCCGCCTGTCCCCCTGTATACCCGCCTGTGCCCCTGTATACCCGCCTGTCCCCCTGTATACCCGCCTGTCCCCCTGTATACCCGCCTGTCCTCCTGTAGGCTTGTTCGGTTTTGGGGTGTGTTGGGGCCCAGACACTTTTGCTGTATGGGGCCCCGAATTTCCTGATGGCTGCCCTGCAGGTGGTACAGGAACACCAGGCAAACTTGAAGTCCGGGACAGGCACAGGCGGCAATGATGCAAAAACTAGTACAGGAGGTCAGGGTTGGCAGCCAAGGAACAAGGTCAGGGTCTGGTCCGAGGTCACAGCACAATGATATACCTGTAACTGGGTAAAATATTGTTGGTTGTCAGCTGACTGGTAGGTGTTCGCCTCCGTTTTTAGATAAAAGGTTCTGTCAACTGGGTCATGGTGGCAGTTTTTAGGAAGACTCCTGAAGCAGCGCCCCGCCCAACAACCCAACTGCCCAATTGTTTGTTAGTGGGGGTTTTGTCTCCCAGCTCTTGCTGGGAAGACTAAGGCTACATTCAGGCGGCTGTATGGGGGACGTATATACGGGCGACGTATATACGGCCGATATACGCCCCCCATAGACGGCAATGGTCGCACGTGCGCCATATATCCCTAATAAGAGGGACGGGGTGAGCAGCACTCACCTCCTCCTCCTCTCCCTGTGGGCAGCCGTGTGCATGTAGCCTACGTTATATAATTATACTGATTAGTTGATGGTTTTAAATATTCTGTTTTATTAAAATTTAATTTTTTGATCAAATTAATTATTTTATTATTGTAAATCATTGGTTACTCAATAATAAACATTGCGGCCATTTTTTATGTACAGATTCTTTCTGCAAAGCCTTATGTGGGCCCCAGCAGCAGCTCTGGGCCCTGGCTCTTGCCCAGGTATGCCCAGTGCTGGCTCCAGCCCTGCACAAATGTATATGTGATTGGTTCAGCCCAGCCTAGAAAACTGTCTTTATTAATTGCAATCCATATGACATGAAATTAAAAATAATGTCAATATGTGTCTCCACGGTGACAGACAACAATTAAATGTAATTTGATTCAGACATTATTTTTACATACACTTAATACTGATAATTTCTTTGTTACTTGATAATGTGGTCTAGATGATAGCAATAAAAAAACAAATTCATTACCGTATTTTTAAGAGTATAAGGAGCACCAAATTATAAGGCGCACCATCAATAAATGCCTGCTAAAACGTCTAGGTTCATATATAAGGCGGACCGGATTATAAGGCGCACCTGATTATAAGGATGAATGACCAGCAGGTGGCAGACCTGTGCATAGCTCAAGGCAGCTGTTGTCTGTAAGTGTGGTTCATATATAAGGCGCACCTTCGATTTCTGAGAAAATCAAAGGATTTTTTGTGCGCCTTATAGTCTGAAAAATACGGTAAATTAACGAAAAGAAGGGTTTACTGTGACAGGATCAGACATGTTGTAGATTTCTATAAAAAATACTTTTATTCTGTATAAATACCATAAATAAATAAATTAATTAATATGTACAGAAAATATAAAGCACAAAATATAACCTCATCAATCTACATACAATAAAAGATTTACAGGTTTTCTATGCTTTCTGCCTTGAATGACATGTTAGTTACCCCAATATCATCCTGTCTTGACCTTTTAATACGTCTAACCTTCTTTTTACACCAAAACCAGTAAACAAGAGCAGAACCTCCCAAAATGCAAGCTAATAGTACCAAACCAACTCCTATTCCCACATAAAGAGAAGATCCCTGGGAGGTGTGAAATATGCCACATGGTCCCACACGATCTTCTAGATTCAGCTCTTCATCTCCATCTTCAAGCTCTACTTGGCTTTCTCCTGCGTCATTCATGGCTACTACACACACCCTATAAGCGGTTCCTGGGAGGAGATTTGTTATGGAGAAGAAGCGGTATGACTGATTGAGTAAGGGTCCCATCTCCAGTGGTCCTTCAGGTGGACCATATATCACTTTATAAGTCTGCACTGTTGAAAGAGGAGCACACCAGCTCACCTCAATTCCAGCTTTCTGAGGAATGACCTGCCTCAACCGAGGTGAATCGGGGAGAACTGAGCTTCCACTTATGCCAGGACAAAGACACTTCCCCCCTGCCATTTTTTGTATCTCCTCACAAGGCGGCTGGAGGTGTTTGCAGCGATCATATGGGCAAGCTTCACCAGAAAAATGTGGGGGCACCGTGAGGACCTCATAATCATCATCTTCACCTTCATAGGAATCATTGTCATAGTCAACATGTTCCGTTATATACAGAATGCGGTCACGTGTTGTTTTCTGACTCCGACTTAAGTCGTAGTCTTGACGGACAGAAGCTTCGTTGTTCATCTCCGAGGGTAATGAAGTGGTGGACAAAGTCATCTCACTACTCCACGGCAAAGTATCATTGCCGTCCACTTGGGATGATGTGTTATTTTCAAGAGGTAGACCTGTAGTCGTTACACAAAGTTGGAAGAGAAGGAAAAGTAGAGATTTGTGTAGATACATGACGGCTGCACAGATGTGATGTCAAAGCAGGAGTGAAAAGTGAAGAAGGAAAGAAAAATGATAAGAAAAAAAAGTGGATTAGAAGATTTTTTTAAGATTACACATGAAAAATAATCTATAAAATATATTTATATTAGAAGGAATAACCATCATAGTATAAAACAGAAATATAGGTTCATAAATCATCTATTTATGGAGTTGACCACTGCTCCATTTATTCTATTGACCCATGTTCTTATGATCTGTGAGGTCCCAGTAGTGAGAGCCCCACCAAGTATCATGTATGCTGTGGATATTTTTCATTTGTACTACTAATATATCTTATGCATTGACCACAACATGACGTATAGTGTATTATATCACGTCTTCCCTCGAGGAGAACCTGCATGGCAGACCTAGACCTTAAAGACCCACCACAGTGCTCCACACAAGAGACCAACCATCACTTGAGTAGGACAACCCCAGTCTATGAAACCCATGAAGCTGCAATGACTATAGTTGAATAGTCATGTGCTGAATGTTGAGTCTTACTATGCTTTCATTGCTAGCTGGTTACATAAAGTTTTTCACATTTCTAAAATTTAGACGTCCTACAGGATAACAAGTTGTTCCTTGTTTAAGACTATCTCGATCCTAGCAGAAAATTCATTACTATGTGGATCAGAACTGCTACCTGCACAAATCTCAAGGGTTAAATAATACTCAATCCCTACAACGTGTTTTATGAGGTTTATCTTACCTTGCTATCTTTAGATAATGTATTGCAGTATTTCCTAATATCCTTTGTGGCTTTTTTTATGTGTCAATCTTCTCTAAAGTTCCTCGAACGTTCCTCTATTCCTCGCTACAGTAGAATAAGACTTGAGATAGACCACGTTTTTCTCGTTGCCTAAGAATTTTAGATCTGCAGCTCCAGGATACGGGTTCTGACTCTTTATAAAACATGAGACTGTGATGTCACCTAACCTACCCCTGAATCACCGACTGAGTATGTGGGAGGAATGAAGGGAGGAGAGACAGACACCCAAGTGAATGGGTAGTGCAGAGACTGTTAGAAGCTGGATTACTAAAAATATTCTTTCCAGATGTTTTACATAGTGTGGGAATCCATGGTTCCTAGTAGCAGATGTGCTCCACGGGCTGTGTTTATAGAGGGCGTGTTGCTAGGAATTTTTCCCTAAAAGGCCACTTTATGTGATAAATCATAACGTTCTGAAATGTGAAGTGTTTGCATTATGACCAGTGTGTAGACCTATCCAAGAGCTGAACATTGCGTACTGGGCGAAGGGCATGTTCACACAGGAAGGATTTAAAAATCTGTTGCTGTTTGCAAGTGAGTGGGGTGTATTTTAAAAAAAATTCACTACATAGTTTATACAGTTGAAAAAAGACAAATGTCCATCAAGCTCAACCAAGGAAGGGATTGAATGAGGAAGGGATGTAGGGGAGACAATTATTAATATTTTTTAATTTGTTTAAGGGAAACAATTCTATATAACATAACTATCACTTCTGAAGCTCTCATGCTGTCCTGCTGTGCACCAGGCGCTGAGGGACAGGGCTATCCACAGAGATAACAGTTCTCTCTATAGTAGAACAAAAGCCCTGTCACAGCTGGTGATTAAACTTGTGTTCTCCAGGACAGGAGACAGAGCCCACCGTTATCTGATTGATGTTTAACCGGGAAGGCAACTTTCCACCATATTTTTTGTATGGACCATTCATTTATTTATATAAATTAAGCATGTCCCCCACCTTAATCACTACTTAAATTTTACCCAATTAAACTACTACCCCCCTTGGGAAGGGTATGAAATTTCTAGAATTCCCTAACCTATGTGAAATCTCATCCCTATATAAAATCTCCTCCAAATTAATGTGAAAATGAACTGAGAAGAGTTATGTTTACCTGGACTGAGTAACTTTTAGAGGCTGCAGGGGAAGTGTAACTTCAGACGCCCCTGTCTTGAGTTCTATAGCATCAAGATTCATGCTTTTAGTGTCATAATAAAGATGGGAACTAGAGATAAAGGCAGTTAAAGAAATGGAGGTTAACTGGATCTTCATCTCCAGGCAGTATTTCCAACAACTACCTGTATATATGGTTCAGTCTAACCACAAGCCTGATGCAATCTGAAAGATGAGATTCTTATCTTTAATATGACATCAGCATGTTTTTAGCACCGAAGATAGAGGAGTCTGAAGTTTTACTCCACCTATAGCCTCTTAACTTGACTCATCTCAGGCATAAAGTCAGTTTACTCCGCTAATTTTCCCATGACTGGACATGGTGATTTTTTTCCTAGGTAAACGGGTGAGATTTCACATAAAAGTGGAAATTCTAGAAAGGACATTTTGTATCCGACATGAGGGGGCTGGTAGTTTAATGGGGTAAAATCTGGTGATGGTGTCCCTTTAAATCCATATTGTGTTCATTATTAACAGGAATTTTTTTAATAAAAAGCAATGGAATAAATTCATTGTATTGGACTACTTTGCATACATATCGGCTGTATATGCACACAAATGAGTTGCATATGAGTTCTGTCATGGGGGTAGATAGAAGACAAAGGGAACTCATTTAGGAACAGTATTTGAGTTCTCCAAAAACGTATCGGTGCAACCACCCGCTTTATATCTCTGAAAATTAATTTACAAATAATTGTGACCTATAAAATGACCCTAATTCTTCCCTGTAATCTAATATACAGAGAGAATTTCATGGATGGAAGAGGTGCAGCTGCAGAGGTAACATTGTGCCACTAGGATTTCGCTGTGATTATCTGTACAAAAAAATTTCCCTAAAAATTATGCAGTACAGAGTCCAATCCACTACTTGCTTCATGGTTTTCTAACACTTTTTCGCTAGTAATTGTTTATGACCACTAGATTGTGTGTCTAAATATTCCAAATACATCAAAAATATATAAAGAAGAAATAAAACATTGGGATTAGTTTTGCCATGATCTGTAGTTACACATTATCCATGTATTTCCAATGAGGGCAATGAGTTCTTTAGGTTTTCTCTTATACATTACTGTATTATAACAGCAATGTGACGAGTCATGAAATGTTTTCCATCATATCCTGCTGTCTCCTAAGCCCTAAGGTAGATGTTTCCTCTACAACACGGTGAAGCCAAAATTTCTCATAAAATCCTCTTCCTAACAGGAGGATGAATGTAATACATATTGGGGCTCATTTGCTTACCCGGTCCAGTCGCGATCCGTGGCGTGTTGTCCGACGAGGATTCGGGTCTGCCGGGATTCACTAAGCTCGTGCACCCGATATCCAGCAGGTGTCGCTGCTGCTCTGAGGTCCGCCGGACCCTTAGTAAATGAGCCCCTTTGAATTGTTCCACATCTGCGTTGTCTCACAGAAAACGTTTTGAAAGGAAATAGAAAGGTGTACAGAGATCAGGTGAAATTATCCTCTTGATTGCTAAAGAATCGGTCAGGGGGCGTCTGACCTCTAAATCTTCTTGATAGTGGACTATAAGACACAGGCACTTTTAAGCTAAATGTTTATTTGCTTAAAGAGAACCCGTCATGCAAAATAACCCCCCTAAACTAAATATATTTTCATAAACTGCCATTAGAGAGCATTGCCTCTATCCCTTCATTGTCCCTCTACATGTCTGTAAACCTAAGCAATGAGGTCCTAAAGCTGTATGCAAATGACCTGTGAAATGTCCAATGAGTCATTAGCATATTCAAGCTGTCCATTAATTATGTGCTTCCTGGTGTTGGAGGCCACACCCCCAGTGCATGACTGACAGCCTGTATAATGATGTGAAGCTGTATAATGATGTGCTTCCTGGTACTGGCGCCCCTTCAGCCTGTGTGTGTATAGGAGAGATACAACAGCCCTAGCAGAACATGTCAGGTGCTTGTGTAGCTGATGTCTGTGTCTCTGTGTATTAGGAGGATGCAGCATGTCAGCAGATGCAGCACACACACTAGCAATGCTTTACTATACATTACACACAAACATGAACAGGGGGAGGAGAGGGGAGGGGTTACAGGGGTGACATCACTGCCTCTACCATGTGACCAGCCTCATTTACATACTAAAGAAGAGATGATTTTGCAATGATTAATGTATGAATTGACTAGATAAAGGCTGGGATGGGATCCTTGTGAGCTGCTCCAACAGGTAGTAGTGACAGGACAAGTGACACAGACCTGATGACAGGTGTCCTTTAAAAATTCTTATAGTCAAGAAAATATGGTATAAATCCAGCTGCTCACAGGTAACATCTTCCCTGATAATGTCCCTAATCTTTTCTACCCGCCAACCCAAATAACCCTGACAACATCTCCTGGTTTCTGCACAGTTTGCCGCTGAGACATATTTGGTCCCTTGTATCTGCATAAATTAGACTAGATCCCAAAATAAATTCAAAGACCACAATAGAAAGATAGTTTAATTGGGTAAAATGTACCCAATGTCTTTACCCCAGTCCTCAGCAGTCCACTCCCTGTATCTTTTGCAGAATATCAGTCTGTCCCTGATGTTTTTTCTGGAGAGAAGTGGCTTCTTTGCTGCCCTCCTTGACACCAGGCCTTGCTCCAAGAGTCTCCGCAGTCTCACAGTGCGTGCAGATGCACTCACACCTGCCTGCTGCCATTCCTGAGCAAGTTCTGCACTGCTGGGAGCCCGATCCTGGAGCTGAAACACTTTTAAGAGACGGTCCTGGTGCTTGCTGGTCCTTCTTGGGTGCCCTGGAGTCTTTTTGGCAACAATGGGACCTCTCTCCTTGAATTCCTTGATGATGCAATAGATTGTTGACTGAGGTGCAATCTTTCTAGCTGCGATACTCTTCACTGTTAGGCCAGTTTTGTGCAGTGCAATGAGGACTGTACATGTTTCTTTAGAGATAACCATGGTTAACAGAAGAGAAACAATGATGCCAAGCACCAGCCTCCTTTTTAAGTGTCCAGTGGTGTGATTCTTACTTAATCATGACAGATTGATCTCCAGCCCTGTCCTCGTGAGCACCCACACCTGTGTTACTGGAGCAATCACTGAATCCATGTTAGCTGCTCCTTTTAAGCCAGGCCTGCAATGAAGTTGAAATGTGTTTTGGGGGAAAAGTTCATTTTCTAGGCAAATATTGACTTTGCAATTAATTGCTGTTAAGCTGATCACTCTTTATAACATTCTGGAGTATATGAAAAATTGCCATTGGATAAAAACCATGATGCAGTAGTAGACTTTGTAAAAATTAACATTTGTATCATTCTCAAAACTTTTGGCCATGACCTGTAAAGAGATGCAGAAATCCAGATGACAAAGCAGCAAACATTTGGGTGAAACTTGGAACACAAATGAATTCACCAGATTCCAAATAATGTTTACCTAGTATACAGACCCCAGTCCCAACCAGACCTTCTAAATAAACAATTTACATAAAGATCCCAGGTAAAGCCCCAAAATACTGGACCTGATCCCTAAATACATACAGAACCTTGATTGGACTTAAAACAGAAGCAGAACTGATAAACTGAGCAGCATTCATATGGACGTATGCCTTTTGCAGTTAGCAGGTAGGTTCCTGATACAGCCAATTGTATTACAGCCAGGGGCGTAACTACAGGGGTAGAAGCCATAGCAGCTGTTATGTGCCCCACAGTGTCAGGGGGCCCAGGCATCAGGGGTATTGGATGTGTATATGCTGGATGTGTGTTTATATGCTGTATGTCTGTATATGGTATCGTATGTATCTGTATATTTGCTGTATGTGTGCGTATATTATGCATCAGTGTATATGGTACTGTATGTATGTGTGTACAGTATATGCTGTGAGAAAGGCCCAATAGGGAGGATTTATTACTAACCAGTTTGACAGTTTTTGGCAGCCAAGTTTTTCTTTTTTAATGCCATGTGCCATATTTATTATGTCGGCACCACAATTTAGCTCCTTTTCCAACACTCTTTTCCAACACTCATTTTTTTTAGGTAGGTTAAAAGGGGCACTTTTTTGGCACAATTTGTGACAAAAAATTAGTCCAACAAAAAGCAAGTCTACTAACTTCTAAACCACTTCATGAATGAGGATTAACATTTCTGACACTAATATGTTCTTCCTAGGCTGTGTGGACATATATCTGTTTTCAACCGTGTGTAACTATTAGCGCTACGGAAAGCCAGAATCTACCATATATGTATAGTAATAATATTGGTATACAATATGGAGGGATCTACCCCCCCAACCCCTTTATACTGGACCCCCAGCTACGCCTCTGGTGGGGGATGATGACAATCTCTGCTGCTATGGTATACTGTGCTATAGTGTGTTATGTGA
Organism: Engystomops pustulosus; assembly: GCA_019512145.1. Lineage (NCBI taxonomy): Eukaryota > Metazoa > Chordata > Amphibia > Anura > Leptodactylidae > Engystomops > Engystomops pustulosus. The sequence goes on from CM033647.1 coordinate 144,366,562, forward strand.
GATTTGTATTGTATTGTATGTGAGATGTGATTGTATCAATCATCTGTTACAATACTTGCAGTGCGTATTTCTACAATCCCATCGCTCACCATGAAGAACCTGCTGTTCATGAGTTGTATGATCGCTGCTCTGGTTTCCTCAGGTAAGACGGGTCTCACTACTTCATATCATGTACACGTCACATATATCACCTATAATATAAGGATTTATGAATGTGGGACCTTTGGGCTATCCTTACATACATTAGATGCACCTTTATAGGTAGATCCGTGGTGGTAGGTTTCCTATAAATCTTTCCACAGCCCCCACCACATGGAAGGCTTCATAAGAAGGTCCTTGGAGCTCCAAAATTTTAGGCTGCCAATCTTCCCCTACTTTCATCTTTACCCACAAGTCACAACCACAGATTCGAAGGCAGATGGCTAATCCAATACCTTCTCACCACCCCCCGGGACTCCACCCAGTAGGAGTCCAAAACTGCCTTCAGACAGTAGCCATCAGGGGCGGACTGGCCATAAGACCCACCGGGAGAAATTCCGGTGGGCCGATTAGTTTTGGGCTGGTCCGGGGCCGGTCTGGGACTGGTGGGGCTGGTGGAAAAATAAAAACACATGAACTCACCTCTCTGACTCTCTGACGTTGATCCCCTGCTTGATCCCAGTCCGGCCGCGGTGACAACAACGTACGCGCCGGCGTCGCACAGACCATGACGTCGGCAAGCAGCTGACGTCATGGTCTGCTCTTCCTCCTACTGTTACTGTATTCCAGGTTTGGGCATCAAAACCTGCATCGGAAAAACTCTCATCTTAAAAATCTAATTTTAAGGAACTATTGTATGAACAGTTTATTCATGTTTTTGCCTAGCAAATTATGGTCTACCTAAGACATGTATTTTGACTATTTGTAAACATAAGTTACCCTTTTCAATTTTTTTTTTATTTACCACGTCAACAAGGGCAACTCCACCAGAACATACATTCCTCATCCTCCTCTTCTTCCTGATGAGAGAAGAAAAATAAAAACTTATCCCCTTCGAGGGAAAGTATAGATATATATTTTAACCATGAAAAATTTCTTTAGGAAATGTAAGAATATTTTGAAAACATTTTCCATGCCATCTTAATTACACAAAAATTACTATATCCGGCAATTCTCCCTCTGGACAGTGGGTTTAGGAATAGATGGATGCTTGATTCTTCTGTAAGGGATTTCTGTGCAGTAGTCTCATTTACATCCCAAACAATAATGACAGGATAACAACAGAAAAGAACATCATTAGGCCTTACACTGCAAATTTGCAGATAATCGAATGTAACCTGTTCTGACCACTGGAATTTTTATGGAACTATCATTTTAAGGAACTATTCTAAGCATTAGTCTATCCACTACTAACAATAGATTTACATACACCTCCTCTCTACACAGAGCATATCTCAAAAACTCTCCATACATATGAATGAATTGTCAAAAGGCCATGAGGCTGCTGTAAGGCTCATATCACAATTTTGGTACACACTAAGCATATATACGTCAGGAAGCTCATCGTACATGCTGATTGTACCCATTGGCATGTACTGACTGACGGTGGCATAGTTGTTGCCTCGATCTGAACAGTATACAACACATACTGTGAAAAAGACAGGATGGAAAGATGCAGCAAGCTATGTCTATACATCCTGCTCATTGGAGGCAATTGAAGCATATGGGAAGTGGATGCAACGTGTTTCATCCCTCCTTCAGCCCTGCTGAGTGGATAATGACAGTGACATTGCTGGGGAAACATCCAGTACATTGGCGGCACCCAATCACCACCTGCTACCGTTGTACACTCAGGGGAGGAGGAGTCACCAAACGACGTATCCCACCGTATAAGCATACAGTGTGATACGTCTGTGTCATATGTAGGGCACCTAGGGCAATACCAACTACAATACCAGCACAAACTGCAGCCAAGTGTAGCACTGTTTGTGGTAGAAAGCAGCCATGCCAATTGGCAGAACATGGAGGCAATCAGTACATGGCTGGTCATACTGATCTGTGGGGGGTGTAACACACTCTGGTGCATGTGAAACATCCCGAGGCCTAGGCTTTCTTTGGTGGCTGTAGATTGGAGTGGCTGGCTTATTGCGGCCTCGGGCACGTTATGGTCACGGTGCTTGGTATTGGGACCGGAGGACAGACCTACAGCCTGGCAGGTCTCCAACAGGTGGTGTGTGCAAGAAATATGGAGGGAGAGGCTGATGCAATAGGTTCCACCCTGGGGCAACCCCTGATGTATATATAGGAGTCCTTGGATGATCCAGGGATTACACGGAGGCACGTTGTGCAAATCAACTTACAGTTCTTTATTCAACTTCAAACGGCAGGCAACAGCCAAACAGTAGCAGATTCAACAAGCTGGAAGGTTTACCGAGATAGCTGGTCCGCAGGACAGTAGCTCACAGCCTGGTAGTAACTTCAGGTGTAAAGGAGGAGCTGAGTCCGAATTGTGGACCTCTGCTCTGGGGGGCTTAGTCTGCTGACTTGCCCTGGGCGCTAGGCAGTGGCCTGAGGCACCTGTGGTTCCTGGTATTAAGACACTGGCATGGTGCAACTGCACTCTACTCTGCTTGCTTTGCTGACATGTGCTCCAAGATGGAGTCTTTCACTCTATGACTAGGTTTGCCCTGTGCTCCTGTCAACTAGCCTCCAGCTAGCTTCCAGCTTGCTTTACAATATTACAAAGAATATCAATGGACAATAATATTTGGCATGCTTAACCAGGCAGTGGCTACAGCTGCAATTACAAAGTTCTCCTGTATAAGGCTACATTCACACAATGTATGCCCGCCGTACCGTAGTACGGCAGGCATACATTGGCGCTGCGGAGAGGAGCAGGGGATGAGCGCTGCTCATCCCGGCCCCTCTCCATAGGGAGATACAGCGCATGGTGCGCCGTAATAGGGGAAAAGATAGGACATGTCCTATCTTTTCCCGTGCTACGGAGCGGTACGGTGCCGCACGTGTGCTGCACCGTACCGCTCCCGTACAGGGCCGTGAGCCCATAGGAGTGTATGGGGGACGTATATCGGCCGTATATACGTCCCCCATACATGTGTGTGAATGTAGCCTTAAGAGACCTCCTAGAGTGGAGATCAGTCTCCCTAACAGCTCCTAGCATGGAGAGGGCACTATTCGCAACAACCATCTTGCCTGTGCATTGGCAGGGGTGTTGCACCTGGTACACCAGTAACATATATGACACATCCAGTATGGCCAGTGTGGTGGTGAGAAACCATCTCAGAGAGGCTAACCTGTGAATAGGGCATAACTTTTGTTTGTGGGAAAACCCCTTTTACTGGATTTTATCGGGTTAAAGGGGGCATGGTGAGCTAGGGGTGTGGTTAAGTGAGCTATCTGCTCACTGAAGGGAGTCGGCTCCTTGTGCCTGCTCGCCTGCAAACGACCCATCACTATCCCCCCTCGAATTAACTCAGACAAGGCACGGTACAGACACAGGCCACTCAACAATTCGTAGCCCTGTGTGATGTAGTGCATTATAGTTAAACCCCTCCCCCCAGTGGAGACTGCTCTATGTGATACCAGGATTTGCTGCAGACATTACAGGGTTTGTGATGACAGGTATGGGTGTGTATTACATATCCACATAATGAGTGTATTGTATGTGTGCTGATGTGTTTGCCTGCATGTGTGTCTGTCGGTATGTGTGTGTTAGCCTCAGGGGCGGTCTGGCCATAAGACCCACCGGGAGAAATACTGGGGCTATGGGCTGGCAGGGGCTGTATAGTGGGGCAGAGGCTGTATACTGGGGCTATGGGCTGGCTGGCTGTATACTGGGGCTATGGGCTGGCAGGCTGTATACTGGGGCTATGGGCTGGCAGGCTGTATACTGGGGCTATGGGCTGGCAGGCTGTATGCTGGGGCTATGGGCTGGCAGGCTGTATACTGGGGCTATGGGCTGGCAGGCTGCATACTGGGGCTTTGGGCTGGCAGACTGTATACTGGGGCAGGGGCAGTCTGGCTGTATACAGGGCGGACTTAATATACTAGGAGGACTGGCTATATATATTTATTACAGTGGGCTGGCTGTATACTCGGGTGGCACGCTGACTGTATACCGGGGGTGGGGTGGCTGGCTATATACTGGCGGGGGGGGGGGAAAGTTTTCCATTATATCCTGATGTCTCCTAAGCCTTAAGGTAGATGTGTCCTCTACAACATGGTGAGGCCAAAATTTGTCTATACAATCCTCTTCTAACAGAAAGAATGAATGTGATACATATTGGGGCTCATTTGCTTACCCGGTCCAGTCGCGATCCGTGGAGTGTTGTCCGACGAGGATTCGGGTCTGGGGCCCGGGGTTCACTAAGCTCGTGCACCCGATATCCAGCAGGTGTCGCTGCTGCTCTGAGGTCTCCGCGACCCTTAGAAATGAGCCCCTTTGAATTGTTCCAACATCTGCGTTGTCTCACAGAAAAAGTTTTGAAAGGAAATAGAAAGGTGTTACAGAGATCAGGTAATTATCCTTTGATTGCTAAAGATCGGTAAGGGGGCGTCTGACTCTAAATCTTCTTTGATAGTGACTATAAGACACAGGACTTTAGGCTAACTGTTTATGTGCTTAAAGAGAACCCGTCATGCAAAATAACCCCCTAAACTAAATATATTTTAATAAACGCCATTAGAGAGCATTGCCCTATCCATTCATGGTCCAATCGACATTGTCGTAAACCTAAGCAATGAAGTCCTAAGCTGTATGCAAATGACCTGTGAAATGTTCAATGAGTTCATGAGAATATTCAAGCTGTCCATTAATTATGGGCTTCCTGGTGTTGGAGGCCACACCACCGTGCATCGACTGACAGCCTGTATAATGATGTGAAGCTGTATAATGAGGTGCCTTCCGGGTATGGCCGCCCTTCAGCCTGTGTGTGTATAGGAGAAGATACAAACAGCCCATGCCAGACATGTCAGGTGTCTGTGTAGCTGATAGGTGTCTCTGTGTATTGAGGGGATGACAGATGTCAGCAGATGCCGCACACAACATAGCAATGTTACTATAATTACACACCAACATGAAACAGGGGGGAGGAGAGGGAGGGGTACAAGGGGTGACATCACTGCCTTACATGTGACCAGCCTCCCCCATTTACATATAACAGAAGAGATGATTTTGCACAGGTTAATGTATGGAATTGACAGATAAAACTGGGATGGGATCCTTGTGCAGCTGCTCAACAGGTCAGTAGTGAAGGACAAGTGACACAAGACTGATGACAGGCTGTCCTTTAAAAATTCCTTATAGTCAAGAGAATATGGTATAAAAAAAAAAAACTCCAGACTGTCACCATGTAGATAACTTTCCGGATAATGTCCCTAATCTTTTCTACCAGCCCAGATCACCATTACAAACATCTATGGTTCCTGCAGTTTGCCGCTGAGACAATTTGGCCCTTGTATCTGCATAAGTTAGACTAGATCCCAAAGTTAAATTCAAAGACCCACAATAAAGATAGTTTAATTGGTGAAAAAGTACCCATGTCTTTAACACCCGTCTCAGCAGTCCACTCCTGTATCTTTGCAGAATATCAGTCGTCCCGAGTTTTTTGGAGAGAAGTGGCTTTTTGCTGCCTCCTTGAACCGAGGCATGACTCCAAGAGTCTCCGCGTCTCACAGTGCGTGCAGCTGCACTCCACACTGCCCTGCTGCATCATGAAGCAAAGTCTGCACTGCTGGGAGCCGATCGGAGCTGAAACACTTTTAAGAGCGGGTCCCTGGGCTGCTGCTGTTATTCTCTTTTCTTGTGCCCTGGCAGTCTTCTTTGGCAAAATGGGACATCCTCTCCTTGAATTCTTGAGATGCATAGATTGTTGATGAGGTGCAATCTGTTAGCTGGATACTCTTCAATGCTTAGGCAGTTTTGTGCAGGAAATGAGGACTGACAATGTTTCTGTGAGAGCTAAAATCTGGTTAACAGAAGAAGAAACAATGATGCCAAGACACCGCACCTTTGTAAGTGTCCAGTGGTGTGATATTTACTTAATCATGACAGAGCTTGATTCACGCCCTGTCTCGTGAGCACCCACACCTGTGTTTATGGGCAATCATGAATCCCATGTAGTGCTCCTTTAAGCCAAGGCCTGCAATGAAGTTGAAAGTGTTGGGGGGAAACGTATATTTTTAGGCAAATATTGACTTTGACAATAATTGCGTTAAGACTGATCACTCTTTATAACATCTGGAGTATATTGCAAATTGCCACTTATAAAACTGATGCAGTGCAGACTTTGTAAAAATTAACATTTGTATAAGTTCTCAAAACTTTTGGCCAACGTGTATACAGAGAGCTCATTGAATCCAGATGACACAAGCAGCAAAACATTTGGCGTAACTGTGAACACACAATGAATCACCAGATTCCAAATATGATGACCCTAGTATACAGACCCAGTCCCAACCAGACCTTCTAATAAACATTTTAATAAAGATCCCGGTAAAAGCCCCAAACATACTGGACCCTGATCCCTAAATACATACAGAACCTTGATTGGACTAAAACAGAAGGAAAGGGGGGGCCAGAAACTGATAAACCTGGAAAAGCAGCATTCATATGGAGTAGCCTTTTGCATGTTGCAGGTAGGTTCCTGATACAGCCAAGTGATTACAGCCAGGGGCGTAGTCAACTTACAGGGGTAGAAGCCCATAGAAGCGGTTAGTGGCCACACAGTGAAGGGGCCCAGCATCAGGGATTGGATGTGTATATTCTGGATGTGTGTTTCTATGCTGTAGTCTCTATATGGTATGTATGTACTCGTATATGTGCTGTTTTGTGGTGCGTAATATGTATGCCTCAGTGTATGGTACTGGATGGATGTGTTGACCAGTATATGCAGTCGAGAAAGGCCATAGGGAGATTTATTTACTAACCAGTTTTGGAAGTTTTTGGCAGCCAAGTTTTCTTTTTATAGCTGTGCCATTATTTATTATTCGGACACACAATTTCGTCCTTTTCCAAACACTCTTTTCCAACACTCATTTTTTTAGGTGGTTAAAAGGGGCACTTTTTTGGCACAATTTGTGACAAAAAATAGTCCAACAAAAAGCAAGTCTATAACTTCTAAACACTTCATGAAATGAGGATTAACATTTCTGACCATAATATGTTTCTTCCTAGGCTGTGACAAATACAAAAACGCTGTGCAGGCAATATAAACACCACAGTGTAAAAAACCCGCTAAGATCAGGTATGGGAAAAAAACCACTTAGCAGACAAAAATAAATAAGTGCCCGAATGTGTTTTGAGCAAGCAACATCGCCACTATTCCGGATTGAACAAATTTTTCCATTTTTTGTGTGAAGTGATGCTTTTTCTTCATATATATAGGAGGTTCTGTTGCCTGGACTTTTAGCGGCATGAGAGATAGATATGACTAGATAGATAGATAGATAGATACAGGGGGGGCTGGCCATAAGACCACCGGGAGTTTTGGCTGGTCCGGGACCGGTCTGGGGCTGTAGGCGGTGGAAAATAAAAAACAATGAACTCACCTCTCCGACGCACTGACGCTGCTCCCTGCTTGTTCCCAGTCGGGCGGTGACAACAACGTACGCGCCGGCGTCGCAAGACCATGAAGTCGGCAAGCGGCTGACGTCATGGTCTGTGCGACGCCGGGGCCGTACGGAGCTGTCCCGCAGGGGATGGCTGGGATACAATCAGGGGAGCAGCGTCAGTGCGTCGGAGAGGCTGAGTTCATTGTGTTTTTATTTTGTGTACTGTGCTGGCGGGCTGTAAATGGGGCAAGGGGCGGTATACTGGGGTATGGGCTGGCAGGCGTATACTTGGGCAGGGGCTATATACTGGGGCTATGGGCTGGCAGGCTATATACTGGGGCTATGGGCTGGCAGGAGTATACGGGGGCAGGGGTCTGTATATGGGGCTATGGGTGGCAGGTGTATACTTGGGCAGGGCTGTATATGGGCTATGGCTGGCAGGCAGTTACGGGGCTATGGGCTTGGCAGCGGTATACTGGGATTTGTGCTGGCAGGCTGTATATGGGACTATGGGCTGCTGTATATGGCAGGGTGTTACTGGGATGGTGGCAGGCTGTATACTGGAGCAGGGGCTGTATACTGGGGCTTGGATGGCAGGCTGTAACTGGAGCAGGGGCTGTATACTGGGGCTATGGGATGGCCAGGCTGTATACTGGGGGTATGCATGGAGGGTATACTGGGGCTCAATGGGCTGGCAGGCTGTATACTGGGGCTATGGGCTGGCAGGTGTATAGGGGCTATGGGCTGGCTGTATACTGTGGCTATGGGCTGGAGGCTGTATACTGGGGCTATGGGTGGCAGGATGATACTGGGGCTATGGCTGGCAGGCTGTATACTGGGGTATGGGATGGCTAGGATGATAATGGGGATATGGGATGGAGGCTTGTATACTGGGCTAGGATGGCAGGCTGGATACTGGGGCTATGGGCTGGCAGGCTGTATACTGGGGTATGGGCTGCAGGCTGTATTACTGGGGCTATGGGCTGGCAGGCTGTATACTGTGGCTATGGGGCTGGCAGGCTGTATACTGGGGCTATGGCTGGCAGGCTAGTATAATGGGGATGGGGGCCGGCTGTATACTGGGGCTATGGGCTGGCAGGCTGTATCTGGGATATGGGCGGCTGGCTGTATACTGGGGCAGGGGCGTATACTGGGGATAGGGCTGGCGGAATGTATTGGGGCAGGGGCTGTATACTGGGGCTATGGGCAGGCAGGCTGTTACTGGGGCTATGGGCGTATACGGGGCTGGGCTGGCAGGTTGTATTGTACTGGGGGGGGGGGTGGTTGCTGGTACTAGTAATAGTAGCTATATTTCCTGTACATAGGGGGCAGTGTTGTAGTAGTTCTATTCTTCTACATGGGGACAGTATATAGTAGTTATATTCTTGTACATAGGGGGCAGTTATAGTTATGTCTTGTACATAGGGGCAGTTATAGTAGTTATATTCTTGTACATAAGGGGCCAGTATTATAGTAGTTATATTCGTACATAGGGGGACATATTATAGTAGTTAATTCTTGTACATAGGGGCAGTATTATAGTAGTTATAGTCTTGTACATAGGGTGCAGGTGTGTTGTAGTAGTTATATCTTTGTACTAGGGGGCAGTATTTAGAAGTTTTTTTTTGTGCATAAGGAGCAGGATTATAGGAGTTATATGTTTATATTCTTGTGCATAGGGGGCAGTATTATAGTAAGTTATATTCTCGTGACGAGGGGCAGTATTATAGTAGTTATATTCTCGGACAGAGGGGGCGATATAGTAGTTATTTGTATAGGGGCAGTGTTGTAGTAGTATATTCTTCTACATAGGGGGCAGTATTATAGAATTATATTTTTGTGCATAAGGGGCAGGATTATAGGAGTTATATTTTTATTTTGTGCATAGGGGGCAGTTATTAGTAGTTATATTCTTGTACATAGGGGGCAGATTATAGGGTTATATTCTTGTAACTAGGGGGCAGTTATTATAGTAGTTATATTCTTGTACAATAAGGGGCAGTATTATGTAGTTATATTTTTGTACATATGGGGGCAGTACTTATAGTAGTTATATTGTACATAGGGGAAGTTATAGGAGTTATATTCTTGTACATAGGGGGGGCAGTATTACATATATTTACTTAGGGGCAGTAGTATTATAGTAGTTACATGCGGTTTATTGGAGAAGGGATTGTCAGTATGTTTTAGTGTACATATATGGCAGTATTAACCCCTAAGGACGCAGGGTATTTTCGCTAATTTCTCGCTCTCCATCTTCAAAATCCATAACTTTTTCATTTTCCGTGTACAGCCTGTGTGAGGGCTTATTTTGTGCGTAAAAATTTTACTTCTCCATGATGTTATTTATTATTCCATTCCATGTAGTGGGAAGCCGCAAAAAAATTCCAAATGTGGAAATTGAAAAAAATGCATGTGCGTTCATGTTCTTGTGGGCTCAGTTTTTACGGACTTTCACTCTGCGCTCCAAATAACACCTCTACTTATTATTTGGTTTGGTGACGATCGCGATGATACCAAATTTATACAGGTTTTATGGTTTTAATACATTTTCAAAATTAAACGAATGGTACAAAAAAGAAAAAAAAATTTTGCAATCTTCTGACGCGAAATAACTTTTTCATACTTGGCGCATGGGCTGTGTGAGGTGTAATTTTTTGCGAAATGAGCCGACGTCCTCATTGCTACCATTTTGAGGACTGTGCCGACATTTTGATGATCATTTTTTATTAAATTTTTTATGTCATCTAAAAAGGTGTAAAAGTCGCGTTTGGACTTTGGGCGCCATTTGCCGTTCCGGAAGTCACCACCGTCAATAACCGTTTTTATTTTGATAGATCGGCATTTTGGACGCGGCGATACCTAATGTGTCTGTGATTTTACTATTTATTATATTTTATATCAGTTCTAGGGAGAAGGGGGGTGTTGAACTTGCGGCGGCAAGAAAAAGGTTAACACCTGTGATCGGTGCAAGCACCGACCGCGGGTGATGCGATGGGGTCTTTGCTGCATATGCAGCAAAGCCCATCTCTGTATGAAGAAGGCTCAGCCGTGAGCTTCTTATACAACCTTCACAGCTCCATGGCGGATATATCGTCACGGAGCGCGAAGGGGTTAAGTGTGTTGCTTTTAAAATAAAAGTGTTATTCCTTTACAAGGAGGAAGTATGAGTCTCTTTTCTGCAGTGTACATGTTGATTTAGACCATTATTAACAGTTTGTATGGAGTTTAGTAACTCCACCCACATCGCAAGGCCACGCATACTTGTTTTGACCCCGCCCACAGAATGGGGCACTTTTTACAGTTTTTTCCAGGGCCACTTTAATTCCCAGTCAGCCCCTGGATGAGAGATGATACTGTGGGACCTAGCCGCCCGTTTGTAGGTGCACCCAGCCATATCTATCAGCAGTGCCGCGTGAACTCTCTTTTCTCTTAGATATGAGATAGAAGATATATGTGATAGATAGATAGAATGAGATAGATAGATAGATAGATAAATGAGATACAAGTCTCAGGGACTTATTACATTTCTGTATAATCCCAATAAATTCTTACTTAATTAAAAACAAATCTTTCTCTCCAAATGCTCGTGTTAATATTAATAAATAGTGCAATAGGGTGGAGAGGAAATGGAAAATTCCCCTTGTGTTTCAGCTGCTGTTGAGTTAGGGCTCTGAGCACATGTATACGGGCCCAGGGGCAGGAAATGTGGTTACAAGTTCAGAATATTACATATTCCCATTTGCAGGGGGTGCATAAAGGAGACCAGGTAATCGTGGGTGGGAAAACACGGGGGATGGGGGAAAGTGATGGTTAAAAGGAAAGAGAAGAATCTGTTGTCTGAGCAGAGAGGGTTACCAGAGCAGGAAGAAAAGTCACGTTATAAATAGGAAAAAAAAGAGGAAAAAGTAGTCAGAAAGGTCTAATAGTGAGACCCGTACAGGAAAGGACTGACCTAGACACACAACTTGCATAGCACACAAGAATACATGAGCAAGTGATCAAATCTCCAAATCAGATCAAGATGTGTCACATGAATGCCTCGATTATTGCTCATAATGGCCCCCCAAACTCGGAGCCTTGGTGCCTGCAGACACCATTACAATATGTCTGTCCTTAGGTCTGGGGCCTAGTGATCTTTATCCCTAATAATGGGCTATTTCATTGTATAATCCCTTATATTCAGCACTATTTGTCACACAGATCAAAGTGAACATAGTGCATCCATAAATTGGGTGACTGCGTTGGCCCACATAGGCTAAATAAGGAGGAACACTTAAGAGAGGCTACCACCTCCCCTAATGTATAGAAAAAATCACTGTTATTTCCATTAAACCTATATTTGTGTCCTTATGCCCAAGGGTATTCCCGGTTTAATTTTTAGCTAATTAGGGTAGTTGGTGACTCCTTTAAAGGGAACCTGTCACCACATTTTTACATATACAGCCAGTGACAGGTTCCATAGAGTCCCATTAACTAATGACATCATTCTTAGCTAAAAAAATTCCCATTAAATCAAATTTATGTTATATCCCCTTTCATCAGAGAAGGTTTGTCCTGCTGTCAGCCTCCCCTGTCCCATACCTTTCTAGTATTCAGGTTGCTTGTAGGGAAGGAATGTGATTCCAGAGTGCTCCTCATCCCGGCCCCTCTAATCGTCAGTAATAACCACACTTGAATGTATGGTCTAACTCTATTTTATTGGTATATAATAAAATAGTGTATAAAACAGAGGTATAAATATAAAAATCTATAGCTACGCGTTTCGAGGTCTTTTGCCTTGACCTTTTCTCAAGCTAATTCCAAAGATAGTAGAGCACTACTAAAACTCTTATAGCTACACTATACTATCTTTGGAATTAGCTTGAGAAAAAGGTCAAGGCAAAAAGACCTCGAAACGCGTAGCTATAAGATTTTTATACCTCTGTTTTATACACTATTTTATTATATACCAAATAAAATTGAGTTAGACCATACATTCAAATGTGGTTATTACAGACCAATTAGAGGGGCCGGGACACAAGGGCGACTCTGGATATCGTTCCTTCCCTACAAGCAACCTGCAACCGATCAGACCCCCATAGAGGGATCTGAGGAGAGGAGCAGGCCCGGGCCAGCGGAACCCTCCACTGATATTTCTTCAGAGCAGTTATGCGCTAAGCATTAGTACCCCAGGTGAGCATATATACGCTTATTACAAATACCCACAAAAATAACACAGTGTAACCCTAATGAGCGCTTTCCCTTTCCTCCTTTTTCTATAGCCAAATCTTCTAAGTATTCATCACTTTGTGTCATGTCACAAGGGTTACTTCATGTAAGAAGTCCTGTTACATCTGTAACATCTACCCTATGTATGTATCTGATCACATGAAATCACAGCAGCCTCCATGGAGGATGAGGAGCAGTAGAAGGCCATGGAGGCTGTGTGTTTCATGTGATCAGATACAACACATGGGGTAGACCTTGAAGATGTAAAAGGACCTTAGATGACATTCACCTGGCCAAATGACTTAAATGCCAATGATGTAATGATGAATCCATTGTTTTATTTAGTATTTTCTGTTGATCTTTATTCCTGCATTATCTGATCTATAGATAATATTTGGGAACTGGATATTTTTATTTGGTATCTAACTACAGCCGATCTATCAACTATATTTTATATCTTATAGTTATATGCTTTATATTATCTGTTATGTGACAGTGGATATGGAGCAAGTCTGTGTATGGGGATTATTTGAGCATATTAGTGCCATAGTAGTCTTTTATTGCTTCTTGGGCACGTTTTACCCTTTTTAAATTGTTTTTATTCATTTTATGTGGTGTTGGTTTTGTTTATGTGTTTATTTGTGTTGTTGTGATTACAAACATATACACAGATAGGACTACTGATTTCTGCAAGATTATTAGTGATGTTTAGTTCTACTTTTGTATATATCAAGTGCATATTTTTATATGTGTTGCATAGAATCTATAAATTAGTATTACCATATGGTAGTGGTAAAATATATGGCAATTATGAATTAATTAGATTTTTGTGGAAATAGAAATATCAGTGACAGTTCGGAGAAACGATTGTGTGAGGCATACCAAGTTCCTGTTATTTCAGTCATGGATTTCGGTGGGGTGTGTCAACATAAACTTAGTCAGTGGGTTCATCAGATGAATGGCGGTAGTGCAGTCTGGTGCTAGCGATGATGTGTCGGCACCAAGTGCACCCTAAGGGTATGTCAGAGGGAGATGAAAGTTATTTGATATATTATCGACCCAAATTGGCTTCAGTTGAATTTACATAGAACATTTAAATAGATCAGAATATGTGTTACCACTTTTGCACAAAAAAATAAAAAAAAAAAAGGCAATGGACGATTTTTTCTTATATTGTATTGAACCTAAAATGAGTCAAAGGAAATCTGCCATCAAAATTCAGTAGATAAACCAGGGACACCACAGATCCAGGCAACCATTACTGTGGTAATCTTGTTATATATGTTATCCACTGTAGTGGATTTTAATATAGGCGGTAGCTCGGGCCCAAGCCTTCTAGGGGGCCCATGGCCACCAAAACATCAGACAATTTTACTGAGACGGGCCTTCACCCATGAAATCCTCATACATCTGAGAGAGAGGGTAAATGCTGAGGGCGTTTAGTATCTGCAGCATTAAGGGGCTCTGGGAAGCCACCCAGTAGCCTTTCAGGATCATTACCATAATTATGAAAGTTGATTTTAGAAGGAAGAAGGCTATAAATACAAGATTAGCACAGTCACGGTGCCTGGATCTATGTGTAAGTGTCCCTGGTTTATCAGGTTTGACTTGATTTTCAATTTGCTTTCCCTAATTGGATTGTTTGGAACTTTTGTGTAGTTTCTCTCCTATGATGCTTCCATCAGGGAAGTAGCTTGACATCTCAGTCTGTACTACAATCATATAACCTGCAGAATGCTTCATTTAAATAAATGAGGCTCATGCCCTATGTTCAAGATCTGTTCCAGCAGGCCATTTTGAGAATGAGAGCTGTGAAAGCTCATGAAGGTTTGTCCATGAATAAAATGTTTGTGACTATATCAGGATTATCGGACAAAATAAGATGGGGGCTGCTGGGGGGCTAATGAGACAGGGCCTCATTATCATAATTTTATAATTGCTTTTTCACCAAACCACTCAGTTCAGGGATTAAGCAGATAAGTTTCTGGTCCATTGTAAACTACAACATTCTCAAGGTTGTTTGTTTATAATGCATGAAAAAAAATGGTAGATTTCCTTCAAGCAAATAAACACCTTTATGAACCAGTCACTTAGCGGAAAACTGAAGATAAGTCCAGGAGGTTATTCGCTGGTATGTAGATATAGTGAGAAGCTATGTAAATACATAAGCATCGGGAGCCTGTCAACATGTGCAGTATATTATACAACCATGTCATGACCTGTGCTTACACAATCCTGGAAAGTTATTGAGAGAAGAATTCTAGAGTTCATTTAAAGGGAACTGTCACCAGGGTTTAGCCCATTGAACTAGCAGGCCGCCTCAGGTAGGTAGGAAATCTTGTCGTTAACTATATAAAATAAAATCTCCTGTAAGGCATGTGAAAATGAGCAGAGAAGAGTCATATTGCCTGAAAAAGAGTCAAGTAGTGGCTAGAGGGGGGTTGTTACCAGTAGAAATGTACAGTAATATATACAAGCATGAGACCTAGGGAAAAACGTATCCTGCGCATGAAAATGGTGTGACACCTCAACGTTCCCTAATTGTACACAGGTTCTGAGTAAGAAAGCTCTTTCCTCTATTTAGATCTTGAAACTTTATTAATGTGTTTGGATTTTCTACAATATATGGAAAATTTCTCAACTTGTGGTTATGCTCTAAAATTGTGAGTCTCCTGTTGTCCGCTAAAAAACATCAACAGAAGAAAATATTCAGGAACTGTGATCAGCACTCATTGACAAAAAAAAAATAACACCACCAGGAATAGTTAAATGAAAGAAATTATGTAAAAATGTGAGTGTCATGATCATATATGAATGATGAAGGTATTAGAGCAAAAAGGATAAGTGTATTAGGGAAAACTGTACAGGAGGTTATGGATTGGCTGACCCTGCAGCTCTAAAAGGGAATAAGACAGAGCTGCAATATCTACGGAACATTTAGTGAAAAGTGTCACTGTATGTCTAAAATAAAAAAAAAAAGTGTTTTTTTATTATGTACAAAACCTTTAAACTCTATAATCCCCATGAGATTACTAGACGAGGTTTCCAAAGCCTCCATGTAAATAGAGTACCCAGGCCATGCAGTATCATGATCCATACACTTCTATGAGTATAATATGTTAGGAGTGGGGGACTCATACATGTGTATAATCCTCCATTCATACAGGAGAATTTTGGAATCTTTGGGATTCCAGCAGTTAGGCCTCCAATTATCATACATCAACTGGCATGTGGATATGTAACTAACGTTAGGTGAAAGCCCTTTTTGTAAGGAATTCTTCATCGCAGAGTGCAGAGAAGAAAATATCAGATAATTTTATTACAACCTTTACCTCTGACCAGATTATTAATAGACCATACATGGTATATGCCTTGAAAAGATCTTATTTGCAATCTATTCTTCCGAATGAACACACAATCACCTACAAAAGATCACAAACATAAAACATATTCTGGCCACAGTCAACTCAGACATCACAAAAACTAGCAAGAAAACACGGGACATCAAAAGAAAACATCAGCTACAAATGTAATAGTTTTTAAAAGAAAAAAAAAACATATATCACTGCACGGTCCTGGTATCAGTGTTGGGCTGATGAAACAGTGGATGTGCTAGTGGTGTTTATACAGGTGCCTATCTGTACAGGCAGTCCCTGGGTTACGTACAAGATAGGGTCCGGAGGTTTGTTCTTAAGTTGAATTTGTATGTAGTCGAAACTGTATATTTTATCATTGAGATCAGACAAAAAAAAATTGGCCCCAGTGACAATTGGAGTTAACATTTTTTTTTGCTTGTAATGGGACCAAGGATTATCAAAAAGCTTCATTACAGACACCTTACAGTGATCATTGCAGTCTGGGGACTATAGTAAAGCATCCAGAGAGCTTCACCAGAGGTAGAGAGGGTCCGTCTGTAACTATGGGTTGTCTGTAAGTCGGGTTGTCCTTAAGTAGGGGACCGCCTGTATTAGAGAAAAATGGCAAACAAGAGAAAATCGCACCAAGCAGAAATTCACACGTACAAATAAAATGAAAATCAAATACACAATGAATTATTATTGAACAAACAAATATTTATAGAACAAATACATTATAGAATACAAGTTGAAGTACACTATAATTCTAAAAGTAATGATAATTTGATATGATATTTGATCACAGGCTGGGCTTGAGAAAAAAAGACCAAGGTGGCACTGAAGGGCCCAAGTGCACACCTGCCCTATAAAATGTGTTTGTTTGTTTTTAAAAAATGATCAAGAATAAAAATAGATAAGAACAGTTTTGTGACTGTGGAACAAAATAATCCTGTAATGATATTGGAGAAGCGTGGTTGATGTTGTAAAAAATCCGGACATGGAATAGCAAACCTTGATAGTGCTTATACCGCTATCAACAGTATGATAGCCCCGCCGCTGCAAATTCGGAGCCCAATACATCAAGAAGCTTCCGCCATTTATTCTACGCCAGACAGTAACGCCCCGCGCCTGCCCACTCCCCGCGCCCTCCGCTCGGCCGGCCGCGCCCCCCCCCTTCACGCCCCTTCACGCCCCACTGGCGTAAAGGTGGCGGATTGGGGAAAATAATCGCAAAAGCTAGCAATAAGCTAGCATTTGCGATTATTTCAGGGCCTCTGCGCCACTGGCGGTGTGCAGAGGTCCTGATAAATATCCCCCTATGTGTACACTTAGAAACGAGGTAGAGTATAATAAAATAGAAAGTCCACTTAAATGACTGCTTGAATGGAGACAGAGGCAGATTATTAAAAAGTCCACTTTGATGAACACAAAGGCAGAATGTAAGATGTTTAAAAATATGAGCAGACTAGGGACGCATACGGATAAATGGTGTCCTATATAGCATATAGTTGACTGCATGAATGTCGTCTTTTAACTCTATGTAGAGAATCCACATCTCACGGTTTAGCTGCACAGTTTAAAAATTCTGCCTTGAGTCGACCACCGCAACTGAAGGCTTGATGGCGATGAAGTGAACTTCAGCGTCCTCCAAAATCTCCTGCGCATGTGTAACGCTCTTGCACTCTGTCCGATCATAGTCACAGCCTTACAGATCTGTCAGTCACCAACCAGGTGAGTGGAAAAGTCTTGGATCTGTCAGTCACCAACCAGGTGAGTGGAAAAGTCTTTGATCAATACTTAGCAAACAATCTTGATTAGTATCTAGCGCTATCTCCGCAAGCGCTAGCTTTTTAGCGGCATGCCGTTACTGAGGAAAGAGCCGAGAAAAGGCTCTGAAACACGTCTAGCGAGTTTTATATTGTGCCATGGAAAGGATCATTTCTGATAGAAACGCTAGAGCCACTATCAACGCTCGGAGATAGCGCTTCACTAATCAAGATTGTTTGCTAAGTCCCAGTTAATACCTGGGGATTATGTCACACGCGATCGGATTGTGGCTCAGTTGCGCTGGCTTTCATGCGACCTGAGCGGGAAGCGACACATCCGCGATATTGAGCGCACAATCTTAGCAAATCGCTGTACAGTGAATTATTTTCTGAAAAATGCTCTTTGGGTGAACTCCTCGGAGAGGTAAGTATATGTGCCCCATTTACTTACCTGTCCGGAGGAGTTAACAGAAAGTGCATTGTCCAACGATCATGCACTGTACCGCGATTCACTAAAATTGTGTGCCCGATATCCTGCATGTGTCACTTCCCTGCTCAGGTCTGACAGAGTTCACTTTTTTTCTTCCTGTTGCATGTAAGTGCGTTGTCTTGCGACACAATTTGAATGTTAAATCCCGCGCTCAGTTCAAATCCGTCGGATCGTCCATCAGCATGCCCCCCGATTTCTGTTGCATGAAAGCCAGCGCAGCTGCGCCACAATCTGATCGCATGTGACACAATCCCCTAGTAAATACTTATCACAGCCGTGCAAAACCTGAAAATGACGGAAAGTCCGCCGAAAGTGCATCCGTGGACCCTTAGTAAATGAGCCCTTTTTCTGTTCATCTAATTGCGGTCTCTGGGAAATAAAAAAATCACCATTAAGCAATATACTGTACATGCCTAGCTGTAGGTCCAGTTATCAGCTAAGATAAAAACATGCCAATACTTTGCCATGTAAATGAGAAACTGACAGCGACCTACATGATTCACCTGCCACCTGGTCTCCATTACAGATAAGAGCTATGATTAAGGATGGATGCATGGAATGTATAAGCCGGTGCCATGCTCATCTTGTTACGCTGGCGATAAAACAGAAAGAGAACATATACAAGCTCTTTGACTCTACATTTCCAGGCTCTGTTCAATGTGAATGTACAAAGTGAATACACATATTAAGGCGGAATTTACTTAAACAGATATCGCTGGGCCGTAACCGGGCCGGCATACGTCTGGCGCGATGGAGAAGAGGAGGGGTGACTGCCACTAGACCTCTAACTGTACACAGCGCTGATCACTATTGATGGCTGGGTGGAGAGAGTTGTGGGTACTGTGACTACTGTGGGTCTCCCCTTTGATTGCAAAACAGTAGGGCCCCATGAATACAGTCCCACTTTACTCCCCATGAAGTGGTCTGTGCAGCCTCCTGTTGAGAATAGGAATAAATCGACTACAATGTTTTACAGTTGTATCGAAATTGCCTGAAAATATTTTTTAAAAAACTTAAAGTAGCACCACGGGTCCAAAAAGAGTCAGAATGCTTAGTAGTTTATTGTTGTGTTGGGATGCGGGACAGGAATTGGAGTGGAGTGGGGGCACCAACACCTTCAGAAAACTGCAAACCTTTCCTTTCATTTTTTGGGACTTCCCAAAACAGGTGAGTAAATGTTCACATCTTTGTATGACATATCCTGTCAGCTGGGAAAATCCCTTTAAATTTTATTCATAATAAAATTTGAGCACATTACATCATTACGGCCGGATCACCAGACAATAATGAGGCAATATGGCAGCATTTCTATCAGCAGATAGTAAATGCAATAATATTGTGGTTTGCATCATCAGCCGGACTACGTGCCACCATCAAGGGTATTGTATAGGAAGGAAATTACTGCTGAGGCCATGATCCATCACTTATTACTATCATATTATTCTAACTACACGCATGTTTTCTACTGGAGGAAATTGCTAAAACATTGCTAAAAAACTTTTAGACAAAGGAGAAGCTAAGGGATCAGCATGTGAAGGGGGGCAGGGATAAAACATATCTGAATGACCCTATGACCACTACCCGCTGCAACCTGTTTGCAACAGCGACATTTTGGGAGATATTTATCAGGACTTTTACGCCACAAAAGTAGTGTTGAAGCCATGAAATAATCACAAATGCTAACGTATCACGTGAAGGGGGCTTGGCTGTGGGGAATTGATCCGGTGCGGGGCGTTCCATGGAAATTCACTGCCGAATCAACAAGAGGCCTAAGCCCTGATGGCTCTATGCTTTTCTAGGTTATAGCCTAACTTTTTTTTTTAGTTCACTATTAAAAAATCACCCCTTTGTGCCCCCACACATGAGGTGATTAACGTACCGTTCTGTAGAGGCTGATTCACATATTCAGGGGCACATAGAATTTTCTTTCTAGCCCCCACAGTTGCTGCAATATAAATCCAACGTGTGAACGCCGCCAGAGTGAAATGGACCGATATGTCCCCACTGATCAGCAAGCTATCCCCTATCCTATGACCGGACTACCCCTTTATTTATAACATCTGTCTGAAGCTTATCTACAGACTTTCAGTTTTCAGGTAGGTATGCATTAAGACATAGGCATTGTACACACCAGCCCCTATCTAAAAAGTTTTTTTTAGATGCCTCAAATTTATTTAGAGTCCTGCATATCTAAGTTTCCAACATTTGTACTATTATCGATTTTTTTTGGAGTAAATCATAAAATTAAATTGTCTCCCCATTGTTTGAAGAAAGTTGTAAAAATAATACAAAGTGTATGGAATCTGCAGTTGATTAAAAATCTCCAACTATGAAGGTACATGTTGAAAATATTATTAATGTAAAAAATGTAGCAGCCAGGGCACTCGCTGGAAAAGTTACAGAGACTGAGCTGGAGGTGTTATACATGATGTCGATGTATAACTATTGGGAGTCACAGTATGGGTGATCAATGTGATGAGGAGATTTACAGAAAGTCTAGGAGAAGTGACATGCCTGATCCTAATACAAGTAACAGACTGCAGTCATTTATCAGCAGAGGGGTCCGGGGGTCTATAATGAAGGACACCACACAGTAAGGAAGACACTGACACAATGAATAAATTACAATTAGTTTTATTATTGTAAGGAAAGGAAGGAAACCCACGCAAACACGGAGAGAACATACAAACTCTTTGCAGATGTTGGCCCTGGGACTTGAACCCAGGACCAAAGTGCTGCAAGGCTGTAGTGCTACCCTGTCAGCCAGAAGGTTATTATTCATATCCAGGTGAACATGCACTGTAGTCTGCAGGAGCTGCTCATCACATGACGCGCAGGCAGCCGGACTCGGCTGTTGCAAAATGGCAAGAAGGTGGCGTTTCGGACATGTAGGCCCTATTTCCCATTATGGGGTCCAACCCCTGGAATAGCCGCTATTATATTTTGATAGATTGGAGATTTTGGGACACAGCGATACCTTACAAGTTTATGATTTTATTTATTTGTTTGTTTTATTTATATCAGTTCTAGGGAAACACTGTGCCACTGGCAAACAGATTATCAGAAATATACAGCACATATACGGGAGCGGTGATCCAAACCAAAAGATATGACACCCACGATCGGTGATAGCACTGATCGCAGGTGTTAGAGGTGGGTGGTGGCTGCAATATGCAGCAAACACCCGGCTTGTATAGAGAGGGATCAGCCTATGAGCTCTGTCCATACTTCAGTAACCGACATGTGTACTAATTCTTCATAGTGAGGGGTGAAACAATAAAAAGCACAGGGTGCATGCGTTCATAAGGTCCAGCCCCATGCACTTGCATTACCATTTCTAAAGGCAATGCAAGTTCCACTGGAGGAGGCTTACTTACTAGTAAGGATCACCACACCTCAGGGACCACAGACACGAGCAGGCAGGAAGCCAGGTAAAGTATAATATAAGTTATTGTTTAAAAGAAAAAAGGCAGAAATCCACTAAAAACTATTTTTGGATATGCTTGGTATTAACTGCAGGGACATGGGAGAACCTTAAAACACTGTTCTGGTAATGGGTTCCCTTTAATGAATAGAATAAAACTTTATTAATCCCGTTGGGAAATTGTTTTGTGCGTCATGAAAAAGTGTCAGCCTAATAATAATAGATAGTAGCCCCCAATAACAGTTGTGCTCCCTCTAATAAGTATTTGAGAAATAAGCGCCCTGCCAATAATAATCTATTGTAGTTTTAATTAGAAATACTAAGCCCCTCACAAAGAGTACAAACTCCTCAACTCAATATTTTACAAAGTGCGCCCCAATTATTAATATTATTTAAGAAATTTAGCAGTGCCCAAGTATAAAACAATAAAATCACTAGCTGTCGCTGCCTCTCCCTCCACCTACATGCTATCTTCAACGCGGGCTCCTGTGTGTGGCTGCGCCTGCGCAGTGCGGTTTGTAGTGTCTGTTCATGCCGGTGCTCTTCTCTGCTACATAGGACACACGTTGCACAACCTGTGTAGCGGCCAGTAACATGCGGACACATTAGTGCTGTGTAGCGTCTATGGGGCAGATTTACTTACCCGGTCCATTCGCGATCCAGCGGCGCATTCTCTGCGGTGGATTCGGGTCCGGCCGGGATTCATTAAGGCAGTTCCTCCGACGTCCACCAGGTAGTGCTGCTGCGCTGAAGTTCCCCGGAATGCACTGAAGTACACCGGTCTATTCCTAGTGAAGGTAAGCACGAGCCCCGCGACACTTTTTTTTTTTAAATACGGCGGTTTTTCCGAATCCATCGGGTTTTCATTCGGCCACGCCCCCGATTTCCGTCGCGTGCATGCCAGCGCCTATGCGCCACAATCCGATCGCGTGCCCCAAAATCCAGGGAAATACAGGGAAAATCGGCGCATAACAGAAATATTCGGGTAACACGTCGGGAAAACGCGAATCGGGCCCTTAGTAAATGACCCCCTATGTGTTAATCATTAGTGACCTCAGCAATTGTATGACATGAGTACAATTGATTATATAAGGACAGTTTGGGGTGTGATTAGACCGGCCCCAGAACGGCGCCAGACTGCACAGTCCATCCGGATGTTTTGTGCAGTTGTGGATTATAATAAAGGCGGTTCGGGCAGCAGCACAGGGCCCAAGTCTTCTAGGGGGCCCAGGAACAGCCAAACCACTGAGAAGGACCTTGACCTATGAAATAGTCTTACATCTGTTCCTGCTCTCAATACACATGTACACTGAGTTTCAAGGTCCTCCAAAGGTCCTGAAACTACTGGTTGAAAGCTGTAGGGACACATCCTCCATTCCCCAAGAAGCATTATCCTAGTACCTGATGTAGGAAGTGGCTTCTGGACTTTTAGGGGCAATAATATTCATACAGGCCCGGGACCATGGCAGTCTTAATCTGCCCCTGATTTTACGGCCTCTGAGTAGATCACATAATACCCAGGACAGGTTTTGGATTAGCCAGTCTGGGATTTTTGGGAGATATTCTTAAAATGGTCTATGAACCTATTGTTATTTCGGATCATGCCACATTTTTATAATTAATGCTCATTGGCTTAACATTCTTAAACCCAGTTTGGATCTTAAAAGCTTAATTGAAGATTTTTGGGACAGGAATGCGGAGCCATGAAATACCTGATGGCAGCCCTGGGGCTCATGGTCCATGTTGCTCATAAGACATTGGCTGGGGATCACTGTCTTAAAGGGAACCTGTCAGCAGAAACTGATGGAGGGGAGTTTTACATGCATAGATGCATCCCGTTACCCCTGATCCCCTGAATTGATTACATACAACATCCCCTATATATAATATATATAAATAAAGGAATTATTATTATTATATACAGCCTATACCCACCATAACTTATTTTATGGGATAAGCTAGACCATAACTAAATGGCTCAGAGAACCCATCTCCCTCCCCCATCCTGACTACTAGATTTCCTCAACTATAAGCATTTAGCCCCGCCCCCTCATCCCCCAGATCATTCAAACAGCAAGCACCCCCCCCCCCATCTTCTTTTAGACAATGTCTCCTGGGTCTCCTGAAGCCTGTTAAGTGATCTTAATCTTAATAGTGAGGGAATTATGAGGTGGAGAGAGCTCAACTTAACATCTCACTTCAAAATTGATTTTCAGGATGATGCCACCATGAAAGGTGTGGTCTGAAAGGTGTTAAGCTGCTTCATAAAATACCAATAGTTGTTTATTAGGTCAATATCTGCTGACAGGTTCCCTGTCAGGTAATATTTCTATGTAACTCTTTAGTATTCTCCCCGATTGCACCACAGTAAGCCGCCAACATGTGTCACTAGCAGTCGTGTTGCCCAGGAAGGAAATTGCTGCCGACTGCATCCTCTATTACATATGACTATGACATTATACCAAGAAAAGTCTGCCTTTGAGAGCTCCTGTAAAAATGGGGAAAAAAGTGATAAATCATCAGCAATCGTTTGTAGGTACAATAAAACTTGGTTCCCACTAAAAAAAATGTAAAAAAAATGACATAATTATCATAAAATAATATTCAATTTTAAACATGATATTGCCAGAGGAGCTCTAACATTCAAGACACAGCAGGGGTATGTCATAGTTTTAAGTGGGAAAAAGTAAAAATAACAGTTTTCTAATGTTTTTAACATGTTGTAATACATATAGCCTAGACTGATAATTATGTTTTTCTCCCAAAATAATTTAACAGTTGTGGTTCACAAAAATAATAAAGAAAAAATTCTTTTTTTTTATAATGCCAGGTCCATAAATCTACCATCAGACAAAATCCATAAGACACTTACTTATAGTCCCAGGCACTGTGACTTTGGTAATTTTCTTATATTTGTTATCCATGGCCTCCTCCTCCTTCCTTCTAAAATCCACTTTTAAAATTATGAACCAGAAATCATGGGCGTGTTACCAGAGCCCCTCCGTGCTGCAGATTCACAGGCTGTTGTGCATGAGATATTCCCCCACCCACATCTATCATGGATCAAGGACTGGAAACCAAACAGACAGACAGATAGACTGGTGTGTGCCCCCTCTGACAGGATCTGCTGCTCTTTTAGTTTCGTATGCCCTTGTTATTAAGAAAAAAGGGCTTTAAAAATTATGCAAATGAGCCTGAGGGGCTCCAGGCTATACTAACTCCAATGGGCTCATTTGCATAATTGTAAGAGCCTTTTTTTGTAAAAAAAACTAGGGCTTAAGACGCTAAAAGAAGAGCAGATCTTGCAGGGCCGGCTCCAGGTTTCAGTGGGCCCCTGGGCGATAGAGACTCAGTGGGCCCCTTAACAGTGAACTTATGTAGCGACATTAAAAAAACAGAAATTTAAAATACCAAAACACATATGCACAGCTGTACAGCATATATACACACACATCCAGTATATACAACACATACACACATGTGCCAACCACTCTTTTCCATACAACACTCATTTTTTTAGGTTAGGTTTTAAAAGGGGCACTTGGCGGCACTTTTTGGCAAAATTTTGTGACAAAAAAATTAGCCCACAAAAAAGCAAGTCTATAACTTCTAAACCCATTCATGAATGAGGATTAATTTCTGACATAATATGTTCTTTCCTAGCTGTGACAAAACAAAACCGCTGTGCAGGCAAATTAAAAACCACAGTGTAAAAACCCGCTAAGATCAGGTCTGGGAAAAACAACACTTAGGCCAAAATATAATAAGTGCCCGATGGTTTTTTTGAGCAGAAAAAACATCGCCCCGATTCCGGATTGAAACCACATTTTTTCCATTTTTTGTGTTTGAAGTGCTGCTTTTTCTTCATATATTATAAGGAGGTTCGGTTGCTGGACTTTAGGGGCATTGGAGGAGATAGATATTGAGCTAGATAGATAGATAGGATAGATACCGGGGCGGGGCGGCCATAAACCACCGGGAGGTTTGGCTGGTCCGGGACGTCTGGAGGGTAGGGCGGTGGAAAATAAAAAACCCACATGAACTCACCTCTCCGACGCACTCGCTTGCATCCCCCTGAGTGTTCCAGTCCGCCGCGGTGACAACAACGTACGCGCCGGCGTCGCAAAGACAATGACGTCGGGCAAGCGGGACGTCAGTGGTTCTGTTGCGACGCCGGCCCGTCCGGAGCTGTCACCGCAGGCTGGACTGGGATTAAATCAGGGGAGCAGCGGTCAGTGCGTCGGAGAGGTTTGAGTTTCATGTGTTTTTTATTTATGTGTACTGTGCTGGCAGCTGTCTACTGGGGGAGGGGCGGTATTACGGGGATATGGGGCTGGCAGGCTGTTACTGGGCAGGGGCTATATTATGGGGGCTGGGCGATGGGCTGGCAGGCTATATACTGGGGCTTATGGGCTGGGCAGGATTGTATACTGGGGGGCAGGGGCTTGTATATGGGGCTATGGGCTGGCAGGGTGTATAATTGGGGCAGGGCCTGTATATGGGGCTATGGCTGGCAGGGGCAGTTACTGGGGCTATGGGGCTTGGCAGGCTGTATACTGGAGCTTTGTGCTGGCAGCTGTATTCTGGGACTATGGGGGCTGCCTTGTATACGGGTAGGGGCTGTATACTGGGGCTATGGGTGGCAGGCTGTATACTGCGAGCAGGGGCTTGTATACTGGGGCTATGGGGATGGCCAAGGCTGTATAATGGAGGCAGGGGCTATTGTATCATGGGGCTATGGGCTGCGGCTGATACGGGGCCTTATGGGATGGGCGGGTGATAAATGGGGCTATGGGATGGCAGGCTGGATACTGGGATAGGGATGGCAGGCTTGTTATACTGGGGTATGGGCTGGCTGTTTGTTGATACTGGGGCTATGGGCTGCAGGTGTATCTAATGGGGGTATGGGGGAAGGATGATACTGGGGCATGGACTGGCAGGCTGTATACTGAGGGCGATGGGATGGCAGGATGTATAATGGGGGGTATGGGCTGGCGGCTGTATAACTTGTGGCTAGGATGGCAGGCGTAGTACTGGGCTATGGGCTGGCGGATTATACTGGGGCTATGGGCTGGCAAAGGGGCTGTATACTGGGGCTATGGGCTGGCAGGCTTGTATACTGTTGGCTATGGGATGGCAGGCTGTTAACTGGGGCTATGGCTGGCCGGCTAGATACTGGGGCTATGGGTGGCCAGGCTGTGATTACTGGGGCTATGGGGCTGGCAGGTGGAATACTGGGATATGGGATATGGCTGGTGGCTGTATACTGGGGCAGGGGCTGGTATCCTGGGGATATGGGCTGGGCTGACTGATAATGGGGCAGGGGCGGTATTAATGGGGCTATGGGCAGGCAGGCTGTATACTGGGGCTAGGGCTTGTATACTGGGGGCGTGGGCTGGAGGTTGGATTGTATGGGGGGGGGGGGTGGTTGCTGGCTACTGAATTAGTAGTATATCGTCCCGTACATAGGGGGCAGTGTTGTAGTAGTTCTATTCTTTCTACATAGGGACAGGATATAGTAGTTATAGTCTTGTACATAGGGAGGCAGTATTTATAGTAGTTATATAGTCTTGTAATAGGGGGGCACAGTATTATAGTTAGTTAATTATTCTTGACATAGGGGGGATATTATAGTCGTTAGATTCTTGTTACATATGGGACAGATAGTTATAGTAGTTATATTCTTGTACATAGGGGGCAGTATTATAGTAGTTTATAGTCCTTGTGTACATTTAGGTGCAGTGTTGTAGTAGTTATATCTGTTTACATAGGGGCAGTATTATAGAAGTTTATATTTTTGTGCATAAGGAGCAGGGATTATAGGAGTTATATTTTATATTCTTGTGATGAGGGGCAGATTATAGTAGTTATATTCTCGGACGGAGGGGAGTATTATAAGTAGTTATTTATCTCGGAACAGAGGGGCAGATTATAGTAGTTTATTCCTGTACATTAGGGGGGCAGTGTTTGTAGTAGTATATTCTTACATAGGGGGCAGTATTGACTAGAAGTTATATTTTGTGCATAAGGGCAGGATTATAGGAGTTATAGTTTATTCTTGTGATAGGGGCAGGTAATTCTTTAGTTAGTTATATTATTTGTACATAGGGGGCAGATATAGGAGTATATTCTTGTACATAGCGGGGCAGTAAGGGGGCCCCAAAAAGGTTTAATTTTTTTATAGGATAGGATAGTAGTTATTATTCTTGTTGACATAGGGGGCCAGTATTTTATAGTAGTTATATTTTTGTACATATGGGGCAGTAAGTATATAGTTAGTTAATTTTGTACATAGGGACGATTATAGGAGTATATCTTTGTTACATAGGGGGGCAGTATTACATATATTTTACTTAGGGGCAGTAGTATTATAGTCGTGTTACATTCGAGTTTATGGGAGAAGGTATTGTAGTATGTTTTAGTTACATTTGATATGGGCAGTATTAACCCCTAAGGGACGCAGGGTATTTTCGCTAATTTCTCGCTCTCCATTCTCCAAAAATCCATAACTTTTCATTGTCCGTGTACAGACCTGTGTGAGGGATATTTGTGTCGTAACAAATTTACTTCCCATGATTGTAATTTATTATTCCATTCCAGGTGAGTGGGAAGCCGCAAAAAAATTCCAAATGTGGAAAAAAATTGAAAAAAAAAAAACTTGGCATGTGAGTCATGTTACTTGTGGGCTCAGTTTTAAGACTTTCCACTCTGCGCTCCAAATAACACCTTCTACTTATCTTTGTTTGGTACGATCGCGATGATACCAAATTTATACAGGTTTTATGGTTTTATACTTTTCAAAAAATTTTAAACGAATGTACAAAAAAGAAAAAAAAAATTTTGCCATATTCTGACCGAAGAACTTTTTCCTTATTGGCGCATGGGCTGTGTGAGGGTAATTTTTTGCGATGAGCCGACGTCCTCATTGATACCCACTTTTGAGGACTGTGCGGACTTTTTGATGAGCATTTTTTATTTAAATTTTTATGTCATCTAAAAAAGGTGTAAAAAGTCGCGTTTGGACTTGGGCGCCATTTGCCGTTTCCGGAAGTCACCACCGGCAATAACGTTTATCTTTGATAGATCGGCATTTGGGACGCGGCGATACCTAATGTGTCGTGATTTTACTATTTATTAGATTTTATATCAGTTCTAGGGTAGGGAAAGGGGTGATTTGAAATTGCGGGCGGCAAAGAAAAAGGTTAAACACCTGTGATCGGTGCAAGCACGAACGAGGGTGCTAAGCGAATGGGGCTTTGACTGCGATTATGCAGCAAAAGCCCATCTCTGTATGAAAGAAGGCTCAGACCGTGAGCCTTCTTCATACAACCTTCACAGGCTCCATGGCGGATATATCCGTCCACGGGAGCGCGAGGTTTAAGTCTGTGTTGCTTTTGAAAATAAAAGTGTTATTCCTTCACCAAGGAGGAAGTTATGGTCTCTTTTGCAGATGTACATGGTTGATTTTTTATGGACCATATATTAACGTTTGTATGGAGGTTTATAAACTCCACCACATCGCAAGGCCACGCCTCTACTTGTTTTGACCCCCGCCCACAGAATGGGGCCACTTTTTACAGTTTTTCCAGGGCCACTTTAATTCCCAGTCCGCCCCATGGATAGATAGATATATACTGTGGGACCTAGCAGACCGTTTGTGAGTGCACCCAGCCATATCATTCAGCAGTGCCGCTGTGAACTCTCTCTGTTTCTTTTTAGATATGAGATAGATAGATATATATGTGATAGATAGATAGATTGAGATCAGATAGATAGATAATAAATGAGATACAAGTCTCAGTGACATTTTACATTTCTGTAAATCCCATAAATTCGTACTAATTAAAAACAATCTCTTCTCTCAATGCTCGTTTAATGATAATAAATAGGGCATAGGGTGGAGAGGAAATGGAAAAATTCCCCTTGTGTTTCAGCTGCTGTTGGAGTTCAGGAGCTCTGAGCACAGTATACGGGGCCAGGGGGCGAGGAAAATGTGTTTGGTTCAAGTTCAGAAATTACATATTCCATTTGCAGGGGGTGCCATTAAGAGACCATGGAATCGGTGGGTGGGAAAAAACAAGCGGAATGGGGGAAAGTGATGGTTTATTTAAAGAAGGAAAAGAGAAGAATTCTGTTGTCTGAGCAGAGCGGGTCTTACCAGAGCAGGAAAGAAGATCCCGTTATAAATAGGAAAAAAGAGGAAAAAGTAGTCCGAAAGTCTAATAGATGCAGACCCGTATACAGGAAAAGGACTGACCTAGACACACAACATGCATAGCACACATGAATAGCTGAGCAAGGGACAACTCTCCAAAATAAGATCAAGATACGTGCACATGATTGAATGCCTCGATTATTGCTCATTTACTGGCCCCCCCAAACTCGGGAGCCCTTGGTCCTGCAGACACCATTACATGTCTGTCCTTAGGCTGGGCCTCAGAGTGATTCTGATCCCTAAGAATGGCGCTATTTCAATTGATAATCCCTTTATTCAGCAACCTATTTGTCACACAGATCAAAGTGAACATAGTGCTCCAAAAATTGGGTGACTGCGTTGGCCCACATTAGGCTAAATAAGGCGGAACCCTTAAGAAGAGGCTACCACCTCCCCCTAATGTATAGAAAAATTCACTGTTATTTCCATAAACCATATATTTGTGTCCGTATTCCCACGGTATTCCCGGTTTAACGGTTAATTTTTAGATAATTAGGTAGTGGTTGGTGTACTCACTTGAAAGGAACCTGTCACCACATTTTTACATTATTTACAGCCAGGACAGGGTTCCATAGAGTCCCATTAACTAACTGACATCATCTTTTTAGCTAAAAAAAGTTTCCCAATTAAATCAAATTATGTTATATCCCTTTCATCAGAGAAGGTTTGTCCTGCTTGTCAGCCCTCCCCATGTGCCCATACTTATTCTAAGTAGTCAGGTTGCTTGTAGGGAAGGGAATGTGAGGCCGGAGTGCTCCTCGTCCCGGCCCCTCTAATCGGTCAGTAATAAACACACTCTTGAATGTATGGTCTAACTATATTTTATTGGTATATAATAAAATAGGGTATAAAAAAGAGGAAAAATAATATAAAAATCTTTATAGCTACGCGTTTCGAGGTCTCTTTTGCCTTTGACTTTTTCTCAAGCTAATTCAAAAGATAGTAGCGCCACTATAAACTATTTATAGCTACACTATACAATCTTGGAATTAGCTTGAGGAAAAAAGGTCAAGGCAAAAAAGACCTCGAACGCGTAGATATAAGATTTTTTACCTCTGTTTTATACACTATTTTTATATATACCAAATAAATTGAGTTTTAGACCATAAATTCAAAGTGTTTATACAGAACCAATTAGAGGGGCCGGGACACAAGGAAGGAACTCTGGAACTCGTTCCTTCCCTAACAAGAACCGGCAAACAGATTCAGGACCCCCTAGAGGGATCTGAGGAGCGGAGAGAGGAAGCCGGCCCGCGGCCGCGGAACCATCACTGATATTTCTTCAGAGCAGTTATGCGCTAAGATTAGGTACCCAGTTGAGCATATAGAGCTTATAACAAAACTACCACAAAAAAGAAAAAGGTAACCCTAATGAGGCGCTTTCCCCTTCTCCTTTTTCTAGAGCAAATCTTCTAGTATAATCACTTTGTGGCATGTCACAAGGTTACTTCATGTAAGAAGTCTGTTACATCTGTACATCTACCCTATGTATGTTCTGATCACTGACATCACAAGCAGCCTCCATGGAGGATGAGGAGCAGTGAAAGCGTAGAAGTCATGGAGGCGCTGTGTTTTAGTGATCCGATACACACATGGGGTTAGACCTGAAGAGTGTACGGACCTTAGATGACATCAACCCTGGCCAAATGACTTGAAATGGCCAATGATGAATGATGAATCCATTGGTTATATTAGTATTTTCTGTTGATCTTATTACTGCATTATCTGACTATAGCATGAATAGTGGGAAATGGATATTTATTTTGGTATCTAAAGACATGCCGAGACTTATCAACTAGATTTTTATTCTATAGTTATAGGCGTCTGATTATCTGTATGTGACGAGGTATATGGAGCAAGTCTGCGGTATGGGGATATATTTGAGCATATTAGTTTGCCATAGTAGTCTTTTTATTGATATTGGGCACGTTTTACCCTTTTTAAATTGTTTAATCATTTTTATGTGGTGTTGGTTTTGTTTATGTGTATATATTTGGGTGTAATTTGTGAGTTAAAAACATCTACACAGACGGGACACTACTGTTTCTGACAAATTATAGTGCTTGTTTCGTGATACTTTGTATATTATCAAAGTGCTATATTTTTCTATGTGTGGCATAGAATGCTATAAAATTAGATACCATATTTGTAGTGTTAAAATTATGGCAAATTTGATTAATTAAGATTTGTTGAAAATAGAAATATCAGTGACCAGTTGGAGAAAAAAGAAGAGAAAGAAGAAGAAGAAACGCTGTGTTGAGGCATCCAAGTTCCTGTTATTCAGTCATGGATTTCGGCGGGGGTTTTTATTGGTTTTCGGGGGGGTGTGTCAGAATAAAACTCTTAGTCAGGGGTTCATCAGGATGAATGAGCGGTTAGTGCAGTTCTGGTGCTAGCGATGATGTGTCGGCACCAGTGCCACCCTAAGGGTATGTCAGAGGGAGATGATGAAAGTTATTTTGATAGTTTGATATATTATCGACCCAAACTGGCCCTTCAGTGTATTGACATAGAACATTTAAATAGATCAGAATATGGTTTTACCACTTTGCAAAAACAAAATAAAAAAAAAACACAAAGGCAATGGACGATTTTTTCTTATTATGTACGTATTGAACCTAAAATAGTCAAAGGAAATCTGCATCAAAAATTACAGTAAGATAAAACCAGGACACCCACAGTCCAGGCACCATACTGTGTAATCTTGTTATAATTTATCCACTGTTTAGTGGAATGTTAATATAGGCGGTGTAGCTCTGCCCAAGGCCTTCTAGGGGGACCAATTGGGGCCCACCCAAACAATCAGACAATTTATACTGAGACGGGCCTCACCATGGACATCGCATACAATGAGAGAGAGGGGAAATGCTGAGGGGCGTTATGTATCGCAGCATTACGGGGCTCTTGGAAGCACCCTAGTCCTAGTAGCCTTTCAGGACATTACCATAATTATGAAAGTGATTTTAGAAGGACGAAGGCTATTTAAACAAGAATTAGAACAGTCCACGGTGCCTGATTATGTGTTAGTGTCCCTGGTTTATTTAAGTTTGAATTGATTTTCAATTTGCTTTCCCCTAATTGGATTGTTTGGAACTTTGTGGTTTCTCTCCTATTGATGCTTCAATCAGGGGAAGTAGCTGACATCTCCGTCTGTAATAACAATCATATAACCTGCAGAATGCTCCTTTAACTACATGAGGCTTCCCCCAAATGCCCCTAGTTCAAGAGCTGGTTCCAGCAGCCATTCTTGAGAAGAGAGCTGTGAAAAGCTCATGAAGGTTTGTCATGAATAAAATGGTGTTACTATATCAGGAGTTATCGGACAAAATAAGATGGGAGCTGCTTGGGGGGCTAATGAGACAGGACTCATTATCATAATTTTATAATTGTTGGTTCACCAAAGCACTCAGTCAGGGATTTAAGCACAGATAGTTGCTCGCGTTCATTGTAACTACAAAACATTCTCAAGGTAGGTTTGTTTTCATAATGCATGAAAAAACAAATGGTAGATTTCCGTCAAGCAAATAAAACATTTATGAACAGGATCAACTTAGCGGAAAAACTAAGAGATAAGTCCAGGAGGTCTTTCGATGGTATGTCGAATATAGTGAAGAAAGCTATTAAATTACATTAAGCATCTGGAAGCTGTCAACATGTGCAGTTATATTATACAAACCATGTTCATGACCCTGTGCTTTACACAAATCCTGGAAAAGTTCAATGAGCGAAGAATTCTAGAAGTCATTAAGGGAACCTCGTCACCCGGTTTTAGCCCTTGAATAGCAGCCGCCTCAGCGTCGGGTAGGAAATATTGTCGTTTAACTATCTAAAATAAAATCTCTGCTAAGGCATGTGAAAATGAGCAGAGAAAGAGTCATATTTTGCCTGAAAAAAGTCAGTGAGTGGCTAGTAGAGGGGGGTTGTGATTTGTTACCAGTAGAAATGTACAGAGTCCTATACATGAGATGAGACCTAGGAAAAAACGTTTTATCCCTCCGCAATGTGAATGAAAAATGGGTGACACTCCAACGTTCCATAATTTGTACACAGGTTACCTGAGTAGAAAGCTGCTTTCCTCTATTTAGATCTTGAAACGTTATTAATGGTTGGGATTTCTTACAATATATGGAAAAATTTCTCAACTTGGGTTATGCTCTAAATTGTGATCATCCTGTTGTCACGCATTAAAACATACAAAAACAGAAGGAAAGATTCGGAACTGTGACAGCACTCATTGACAAAACAAAATAAACACCACCAGGATGTTAAATTGAAAGAAGTATGTAAAAAATGGAGTGTCATGATCATATTATAGAAATGATGAGAAGGTATTAGAGAAAAAGGATACGTGAGTAGGGGAAAAACTGACAGGAGTATGGATTGGCTGACCCTGCAGCTCATAAGGGAATAAGACCGAGCTGCAAGATCTTCCGGAAACATTTAGTGGAAAATGAAAAAAATGTGTCACTGTATGTCTAAAATGAAAAAAAAAAGTTTTTTTTATTATGTATACAAAACCTTAAAACTCTATAATCCCCATGAGATAACTAGACCGAGGTTTCCAATTTCCAAAAGCCTCCATTCGTAAATAGAGGTACCAGGCCAATGAGTATCATTGATTCATACACTCTATAGGATTAATATGTAAGCGTGGGGACTCATTACATGTGTTATTAATCACCGCCATGCATACCAGGAGAATTTGAATCTTTGGGATTCCAGCAGTTAGGCCTCCAATTATAGACATCAAACTGGGATGTGGATAGGAACTACGTTAGGTGAATTGAAAGCCCCTTTTTGTAAGGAATTCGTCATCGCAGAGGTGCCGAGAACCAGCGAAGAAAATATTCAGATAATTTTATATACAACCTTTACCTCTGACCAGATTATTAATGACATTACATGGGTATATGCCTTGGCAAAGAATCTTATTTGCAATCGATTCTTCCGAAATCGAAACACCACAATCACCTACAAAGATCACCAAACATTAAAACATTATTCGGCCCAGTCAACTCAGACATCCACAAACAACTAGCAAGAAAAAACACGGGACATCAAAGCAAAATCAGCTACAAATGTAAATAGTTTTTAAAAGAAAAAAAAAAACAGATTCATGCACGGTCCTGGTATCAGTGTTGGCTGAGAAAAAGTGGTGTGCTAGTGGTGTTTATACAGGTGAATATCTGTCACAGGCAGTTCCGGTTACGTACAAATAGGGTCCGGAGGTTTTGTTCTAATTGAATTTGTATGTAAGTCGAAACGTATATTTATCATTGTAGATCCAGACAAAAAAAAATTGGGCCCCCAGTGACAATGAGTTTAAACATTTTTTTTTTTTGCGTTTAACTGGGACCAAGGGGATTATCAATGAAAGCTTCATTTACAGGGGACAAACCTTAAGATTGATCATTGCGCTGGGAACTTGGGGGGGGGGGAAAACTTTTTTATAGTAAAAAAGCATCAAGAGAGCTTCACCAGAGGTCAGAGAGTGTTACGTCTGTTAAAACTATGGGTTGTCCTGTAAGTCGGGTTTGTCCTTAAGTAGGGGACCGCTGTTGGATTAGAGAAAATGGCAAACAAGAGAAAATAGCACCAAGCAAGAATTCCCCACTGTACAAATAAAATGAATAATCAAATACATGAATTATTATTGAACAACAAAATATTTATAGAACACATTACTTATAGAATACAAGTTGAAGTACATAATAATTCTAAAAGTAATGATAATGTGATATGATATTGATCACAGGGCTGGGCTGAGAAAAAAAAGACCAAGGGCATGAAGGGCCCCAAGTGCACACCTGCCGATAAAATGTGTTGTTTGTTTGTACAAATGATCAAAGAAATAAAAATAGATAAGAAACAGTTTTTTGTGACTGTGGAACAAAAAATAACCTGTAATGCTATGGAGAAGCGTGGTTGAGTTGTATAAAAAATACGGAGCGACATGGAATAGCCAAACCTTGATGTGCGGTAACCGCTATCAAACCGTATGATTAGCCCGCCGCTGCAAATTCGGAGCCCAATACATCAAGAAGCTTCGCATTATTCTACGCCCGCCAAACGCCCCGAGCCTGCCCACTCCCCGAGCCCTTGCTCGGCCGGCCGCACCCCCAACTTCACGGCCCCTAACGCCCCATGGCCGTAACGGTGGCGGATTGGAGGAAAATTAATAGTAAAAAGTAGCAATAAGCTTAGCATTTGCGCTTATTTCAGTGCCTCTGCGCCAACTGGCGGTTGTGCAGAGGTCCTGATAAAAACCCCCTATGTGTACACTTAGAAACGAGGTAGATAGAGGTAGAGATAATAAAATAGGAACAGGTCCACTTAAATGACTGCTTGAATGGAGACAGAGGCAGATTATAAAAAGTCCACTTTGCTGTGAAACACAAAGGCAGAATGTAAAGATGTTAAAAATAGATGCAGACTAGGACGCATACGGATGGATAAAATGAGTTGTCCTATATAGGCTATAGTTTGACTCGCCATGAATGTCGTCTTTAACTCTATGTAGGAGAATCCAACATCTCACGGTTTAGCTGCCCGTTTTAAAAATTTCTGCCTTGAGTCGACCACCGCACTGAAGGCTTGTGATGCGCGAGAAGTGAACTTTCAGCGCGTCCTCCCAAAATCTCCTGCGCATGTGTAAACGCTCTGCACTCTGTCCATCATTAGTCACAGCTTACAGATCTGTCAGTCACAACAGTGAAGTGGAAAAGTCTTGGTCTGCAGTCACCAACCAGGTGTGAGTGGAAAGTCTTTATCCATTACTTAGAAAACAATCTGATTAGTATTTAGCGCTATCTCCGCAAGCGCGAGCTTTTAGCGGGCATGCCGTTACTGAGGCAAGAGCCGAGAAAGGCTCATGAAACACGTCTCTAGCGAGTTTCTTATTGTGCCATGGAAAAGGATCCTTGCTGATAGAAACGCTAGTAGTAGAGTCACTATTCAACGCTCGAGGATAGCGCTTCACTAATCAGATTGTTTGCCTAAGTCCCAGTTAATACATGGGGGATATGTAGGCACGCGATCGGGATTGTTGGGCAGTTGCGTGCTTTCATGCGACAAGGAGCGGGAAGCGGACACATCCGCGATATTGAGCGCAACAATCTTAGCAAATCGCTGTACAGTGAGTATTTTCTGAAAAATGCTTTTTGGGTGGAAACCCGCGGAGATGGTTAAGTATATGTGCCCCATTACTTACCTGTACGGAGGGTTAACAGAAAGTGCAATTGTCCCAACGATCATGCACTGTACCTCGATCACTAAAATTGTGTGTGCCCGACCGATCTTCCTGCATTGTCCACTTCCCTGCTAGGTCTTACTGACAGAGTTCACTTGTGTATTCTGTTTTGCATGTAAGTTGCGGTTTGTCTTGCCCCGACACAATTTGAAGGTGAAATCCGCGCTCAGTTCAAATCCGTCGGATCGTCCATCGCATGACCACGAATTCTGTTGCATGAATAGGCCCGCGCAGCTGCGCCACATTCTGATGCATTGGTGACCCAATCCCCTAGTAAATCTTATCCCCAGCCGTTGACAAAAACATGGAAAAGACGGCAAGTCCGACAAAAGTGCACCGTGGACCCTAGTAAAATGAGACCTTTTTTGTTAATCTTAATTGCGGTCTCTGGGAAATAAAAAAATCACCATTAACAATATACTGTTACATGCTAGCTGTAGGTCCCAGTTATCAGCTAAGATTTAAAACATGCCAATACTCTGCATGTAAATGAAGGGAAACTGACAAGGAACTACCATGATGAATCACCGCCACTGGTCTCAAGATACAGATAAGAGCGATGATTAAGGATGGATTGCATGGAATGTAAAGCGGTGCCATGGCTCATCTGTTACGCTGCCGATTAAAACAGAAAAGAGAACATAATACAAAGCTCTTTGACTCTCTCTACATTTCAAGGCTCTGTTTTCAATGTGAATGTACAAAGTGAATACTAATATTAAGGCGGAATTTACTTGAAGGATATCGTGGGCAGTCAGTAACCAGGCCGGCGAATTACGTCTGGCGTGATGGAGAAGAGGAGGGGTGACTGCCAACAGACCCCTTACTGTACCAAAGCACTGATCACTTGATGGCTGGGGGGAGAGAGTTGTGGGTACTGTGCTACGGTGGGTACTCCCCTTGATTGCCAAAACAGTCGGCCCCATGAATACAGTCCCACTTTGACTCCCCATTGAAGTGGTTCTGTGCAGCCTCTGTTGAGAATAGGAATAAATCCATTACAATGTTGACAGTTGTATCGAAATGCCTGAAATCTTTTTTATTTAAAGCTTAAAGTAGCACCACGGGTGCCAAAACAGAGTTCAGAATGATTAGTAGTTATTGTTCTGTGTTGGGTGCGGGACAGGAAATTGGAGTGAAGTGGGGCACCAACACCTTCAGAAAAAACTGCAAAAAACCTTTCCTTTCAGTTTGGACCTTCCCAAAACAGGTGAGTAAATTTCATGGGGACCCAAAATCTCATGTATGAACTCTCCTGTCAGCTGAAAAAATCCCTTTAAATTTATTCATGAATAAAATTTTGAGCACATTACATCATTACGGCCGGATCACCAGACAAATAAGAGGCAATGATGGCGCATTTCTATTCACGCAGATCGAAATTGTCCTTATGCAATAAATTGTGGGTTTGCATATCAGCCGGGAAACTAAGTGCCCACCATCAAGGGCATTGTACAGGAAGGAAATTATGCTGAGGCATGATCCATCATTCTTGCTATCAATTATTCTAACTACACGCATGTTTTCTATGGAGAGGAGATTGCAGAAGGTAAATTAAAGAGATTTCCAAAACATAGTTTTAGACAAAGGGAGAAGCTAAGGGGTCATCATGTGGGAAGGGGGGCAGGGACAAAAATATCTTGAAGACCCCTATTGGACACTACCCGCTGCGACCTGTTGCACAGCGACCCTTGGGGGATATTTATATCAGGACTTTTACGCACACAAAAAGTAGTGGGAAGCCTGAAAAATAACAAAAATGTAATGTATCACGTTGAAGGGGGTCGTGGACTGTGGGGAAAGTGGTGCGGTGCAGGGATTCCATGAAATTCACTGCGAATTCCAAAAGAGGCCTAAGCACCGATGGTGGCTCTATATGCGTTTCCAGGTTATAGCCAATAAGTTTTTAGTTGCCTGTATAAAAAAAATCCCCCAAAACAGTGGTGATTAACGTTACCATTGTGTAGAGGCTGATGATTCCACATATGAGGGGCAATAGAAATTGTCTGTCAGCCCCCCCAGTTGCTGCAGTAAATCCAAACATTGCAACGGACCAACTATGCCCCCAATGAGCAGCAGCGATCCCAATCTGTGACCGGACTATCCCTTTACAGGCAGTCCCCGGGTCGAAAGATAGGGTCAGAAGGTTTGTTCTTAAGTTGAATTTGTTAGGTAAGTAGAAAACTGTATATTTCATAATGCTAGGTAGATACGACAAAAAATTTTGGCCCCCAGTGACAATTCGGAGCGTAAACATTTTTTGCTGTAATGGACCAAGTATTATCAATAATGTTCATAAGACACCTTAACAGTGATAGTACAGCTGGGACTATAGTAACATCCAGAGACGCTTCACCCGAGGTCAGGGGGTATGTCTGTAATATGGGGTTGTACTGTGATGTCGGGGGTGTCTAATCGGGACCGCCTGTATTTATAATGTATGTGAGGAAGCTTATCTCAGGACTTTCAGTGTTCAGTTGGTATGTATTAAGACTTGGCATGGACACACCAGCCACATACTAAAAAGTTTTTTTTAGATTGCCTCCAATTTATTTAGAGTCTTTGCATATATCATAGTTTCCAAAATATGTATATTATCATTTAGGTTTTGGACGAAAATCTATAAAATAAATTTCTCCCGGCTTGTTTGAAGAAGTTGTAAACATAAGACAGAGTAGTGTATGGAATCTGTAGTTGATTAAAAAATCTCCAAACGTATGAAGGTGACATTGTGAAAATATATTAAATCGTAAAAAGATTAGCAGCCAGGGACACTCGCTGGAAAAGTACGAGGATGAGCTGGAAGGTGTTATTACATGATGTCGGATTTGTATAACTATTGGGGTCACAGTATGGGTGATCAATTGTGATGAGGAGAGATTACAGAAGTCTAGGAAAGTGACACCTGATCTAATACAAGTAAATCAATGCAGTCTCATTTATCAGCAGAGGGGTCCGGGGTCTATAAATGAAGGACACCACACATAAGGAAAGACACTGACACAATGAATAAATTGACAATTAGTTATTATTTGTAAGGAAAGGAAAGGAAACCCACGCAAAACACGGAGGAATAAAATACAACTCTTTGCAGATGTTGGCCTGGGACTGAACCCAGGACCAAAGTCGCGCAAGCTGTAGTGCGACCGTCAGCCAGAAGGTTATTATTTCATATCCAGGTGAAACATTGCACTGTAGTTGAGAGCGCTGTCACAATGAGCGCAGGAGCGGACCTCGGCTGTTGCAAAATGGCAAAGAAGGTGGGTTTGGACCATGTAGCCCTAGTTCCATTATGGGGTCCAACCCCTGAATGAGCCGTATATTATTTGTGATAGATTGGAGATTTGGGACACACGCTAACCTTAACAAGTTTATGATTTTATTATTTGTTTGTTTATTATTATCATGTCTAGGAAACCCTGGCCAATGGCAAACAGATGTATCAGAAAAATTATACAGCACAATACGCGAGCGGTGATCCAAACCAAAGTATGACACCACGATGTGTGA
The DNA here is from genome assembly GCA_019512145.1 of Engystomops pustulosus. NCBI lineage: Eukaryota > Metazoa > Chordata > Amphibia > Anura > Leptodactylidae > Engystomops > Engystomops pustulosus. The sequence continues at coordinate 144,407,334 of CM033647.1, forward strand.
GTAGACCCTGAATCGCAGGTGTAGAGGGTGGGTGGTGCTGCAATATGCAGCAAACCCCGGCTTATAGAGAGGGATCAGGCATATGAGCTACTGTCCAATTCAGTAACCGACATGTGTACAATTTTCATAGTGAGTGGAGTGAAACATAAAAGCACAGGGGGCATGTTGGAGTCCATAAGGTTCCAAGCCCATGCACTTGCATTACATTAAAGGCATGCAAGTGCCCTGGAGGAGGGCCAAGGATACAACCATCAGGGACCACAGACAAGAGCGGCAGGAAAGCAAGGTAAAGAAATATATAAGTTATTGTTCACCCAAGAAAAAAAGGCAGAAATCACTCTAAAAAATTTAGACTTATTACAACTCCGTGGGGCTAACATCTGTAATGGGTCCCTTTATTGATAATCTCCGTTGAAAGGTTTGCTATAATTATCCAAATGGGACTACGGCAGTTAGCTCTTCTATGATCCTGCTTGTTGTTGTTTACTACGTTCTGTAAACTACAGAATTGATTCGTAGTGGATAATGTTTTACTTAAAATGATATCATAATTTACTTACTGTTCTATCCGTTCTGTTTGATTTATTGTTTATTTGTGCATGTCTCTGAAATAAAGTAAGCCAGATAATAATAGATCGTACCCCCAATAACAGTTTGCTTCCCTCTAATAAGATTTGAGAAAATAAACGCGCCATCCCAATAATAATCTCTTGTAGTTTATTAGAAATACTAAGCCCATAAAAACGATTCCAAACTTCCTCAATATCATATTTTACAAAGTGCGCCCAATTATTAACTTATTAGGATTTAGGCAGTGCCCAGGTATAAAACAATAAATCCCACTAGCTGTGCTGCCTCTCCCTCCACTTACATTGCTATCTAAACGAGGGCTCATCGTGGTGTGCGCGCCCTGCGAGTGGGTTGGAGGTGTCATGGTATGCCGGTGCTCTTCTCTGCTACATAGGACATGCACGTTGCACAAATGTTTGTAGCGGCCAGTAACATGCGGACACATAGTGTGTTGTATGTAGCGTCTAGGGCAGGATTTACTACCCGGTCCATTCCGGATCCACGGCGCATTCTTGCGGTGGATCTCGTCCGGCACGGGGATTTCATTAAGCCGTTCCTTCAGACGTCCACCAGGTAGTGTGCTGCGTAGTGAAGTTCCCGGAATGCACTGAAGACCACCGGGTCTATTTCTAGTGAAGGTAAGCCACTGAGCGCCCGCGGCACACTTTTTTTTGTAAATACGGCCGGTTTTCCGAATCCTCGGGTTTTCATTCGGCCACGCCCGTTTCCGTCGCGTGCATGCCCGGCTATTGCGCCCCATCAACGATGCGGCCCCATAAAAACCAGGGAAACTACAGGGAGAAATCGGGCATAAACAGAAATATTCGGGTTAGGAAAGTCAGGGGACAACGCGAATCGGCCCTTAGGAATAAACCCCTATGTGTGAATACTTAGTGACCCTCGTAAATTGTATGACATGAGTACAATTGATTATAAAGGACAGTTTGGGGGTTGTGATTCGACCGGCCCCGAAATGGCGACCAAGATGCACCAGTCCATCGGATGTTTTTGTGCAGTGTTGTGGATTATATAAAGGAGGTTCGGGGCAGAAGACAGGGCCCACAAGTGCTCTAGGGGCCACGGAACAGGCCCCAAAACCACGAGAAAGGACCTTGACCTATGAAAAGTCTTACATCTGTTCCTGCTCTCATAACATGTACACTGAGAATTTCAAGGTCCTTCCAAAGGTCCTGAAAACTACATGGTTGTGAAAGCTGTAGGGACACATCCTCCATTCCCAAGAAAGCATTATCATAGTACATGATGAGAAGTGCTTCTGGACTTTAGGGGCAATAATATCAATACAAGGCCGGGACCATGGCAGTGCTTAATTGCCCCTGATTACGGCTCTGCGTAGATCCACAAATACACCAAGGACAGGTTTTGGATTAGCCAGGTCTGGGATTTTTGGGAGATATTTCTAAAACTGGTCTTGAACCATATTTTTATTTCGGATCATGCCACATTTCTTTATAATGTTAAGTCATTGGCTTAACATTCTTAAACCCAGTTGGATCGTAAAGCTAATGAAGATTGTTGGGCAGGAATTGAGGAGCCATGAAATTACCTGATGACAGCCATGGGCTCTCATGGTCCATGGTGTCATAGACATTGGCATGGGATCACTGTTAAAGGGAACCTGTCAGCCAGAAATGATGGAGGGGAGTTTTATACATGCATAGCTGCCATCCACGTACCCCCCTGATCCCTGAATTGATACAGTTACAACACCCATATTAGATAATATATAATAAACGGACATTATTTATTATTATATACAGCCTATAACCCACCATAACTTATTTTATGGGATAGCTAACCATAACATAAATGGCTAGAGAAACACTCCCATACCACCCATCCTGACTACTAGATTCCGTCAAACTATAAGATTAGCCCCCCCCTCATAACCCCAGATCATTCAAACAGCAGAGCACCCCCCCCCCCCATTCTTTTAGACAATAGCTTTGTTCCGGGTCCCTGAAGCCTGTTAAGTGATCTTATCTTGAATAGTGAGGGAATTATGAGGAGGAGAAGCCTCAACTTAGACATCTACACTTAAATTGATTTTCAGGCATGAATTGCCACCAGAAAATGTGTGGTACTGAAAGGTGTTGTTAAGCTGCTTCATAAACATACCAATAGTTGTTATTAGGTCAAACTGCTGAAAGGTCCCTTGTCACGGTCATATTTCATGTAACTCTTAGTATCTCACCAGATTTGCACCAACAGTTAAGCCGCAAACAGGTGTCAAAGCAGTCGGTGCCCAGGAAGGGGGAAATTGCTGCGACAGCAGCCTATTAATATGACTATGACTTTATTACCAAGAAAACGTCTGCCTTTGGAGATCCTGTAAAAATGGGGCAAGGAAAGGAAAAGTGATAAAATCATCCGCAATCGGTTTGTAGGTAACAATAAACACTGGTTACCACAAAAAAAAAAGGTATAAAAAAAATGACAATAATATCATAAAATAATATCAATTTTAAACATGAATAGTTGCCCGAGGAGCTCGAACATTCAAGACACAGAGGGGTATGTCATAGTTTTAAAGTGGGAGGAAAAAGTAAAAAAAAAATAACGTTTTCTATGTTTTTAACAGTTGTTGAATAATTATAGCCTAGACCAGGATGGCGGGAACCTTTTAAAAAAAAACAGAATTGCCCAAACGCAAACCCAAAACCTATTACTTATGGCAAAGTGCCCGTACGCCAAGTTGACAGGAAAACTGACGGTTTCGTTTAGAACATGGACACAGGACTGTTCTGAGCGCGGGTACAGCATTCCGATACCCATGAAACGCCACGTTACACCATTTATATCACATAAAAGAGAAGAAAAATTAATCCAAAGGTCACGCGCCAGTCTCAAAATGGTAGCCATGAAAACAACGGCTCATTAAGCAAAAAAAATCACACCTCCCCAGCTCAGCTTACACTAAAGTTATTCGCCTCACAAGATGGCGAAAAAAGTGATTAGTCTCACGGTAATTCTGTTTCATAAGTCACCATGGACGGCCACTGGAGGTTGCACTTGGACTTTGGTAGGGACAGGATGTTGCGAAGGTTTAAAGGCCCCTACTTGCCAATGGTCCCCAGTGTCTTCCAAATAACCGCCGGAGGTTCCGGTAGAGGTCCTAGAAAGATAGTAGCAAGACATCATTATAAACACAGGGCAGGGTATATATAGCCGGTCATGGGACTTATGGAAAACAGAAATTCCGGTGAGGACTAATCACTTCCATAGCGTCCCCATGGACGGGCAACTGGAGACTTACCAGATCAATAGACTGGGAGGGACACGGCCCTGGTGGAGAACTTGTCCGTCCAAAAGCTCAAATCATGGGCTACGAGGGAGATACAGGCGGTAGGTAGTGTTTTGGAACACTGTCGATGTACTTGACCACGTAGCTGCTTTTGGCAGATCTGGAGATGGATGCTCCCCGTTTCTATTGCCAGGAAGATAAGACATTAGCTCTAGTAGAATGGGATGTGCCTTTCTGAAAGACTCGCATCTTGCAGCTGGTAGGATTTAGAGATTGTTGTTTTATCCACCTAGCAATGGTGGAACTAGATGATTTCTCTCCCTTATTTTTTACTACAAAACTGAATAAACAAGTTTCTGCAATTTCTGAAAAGATTTTGGTTCTGTCTAGATAAAAATTTAGACAGCTTTCTGAAATCAAGGAGTATGCCAGAGTGCTTCCTTCTCATTTCCTGGGTTGTTACAAAAAGATGGTTTTAAAACGAGTTTCCTGACTTCTATGAAGGTCTTGAGCCACCTGGAAGAAAAAACGTATCTAATTTCAGTTTATGCGATTTTTATTCCGAGATGATCAGGAAGGTTCTTTGGAGGATAGGGCCTGAAGTTCTCCAATTTCTCCTGGCAGGATGTTATGGCCCCACAAGGAAGGAAGTTTGAGAGATAGTCTCAGGATGGAATTCTGAGAGTGGTTCGAACGGAGCTCAGTAAGGAGGTTAGGATAGTGATAAGTTCCCACTTAGGGATATCTGATTGATGGTAAGAGTCCAGGTATTAGGACGCTTTCTGAATTCTTACCACCGGCTCTGCAAGGGGACGTCGGAAACAGGCGCTTTAGGGCGATTAGTGGGACCTAAGGTATTAGGTTCGAACCCTTAGAGAAACCCATCTCCTGTAAAAAATCGAAGAGAATTCTAGACGATTATTCGGTTGTATGGAATCGGGGGGACGTCCCCAGCACCAAGATAATACTTTTCCCAAGCTTTTGTAGTATATTTTGTTGGTGATTGGTTGTCTGCTTGCTATGAGGGTCTGTATACCTGGTGAGAAATACCTAGCTAGGAGCAATTTCCTTTCAGGAGCCAGGCCGCTAGGTTCAAAACTTCGGGTCTGGGTGAAGAAAGGGCCTGCGGGTAGCCGATCCCTCTGCGGGAAGGGAGATGGGGTCCTGCGAATGTATTTTAAGAGAGTGGAAACCATGGTTTTTTGGCCAGAATGGTGCTACTGGATTCACTGTCCGTTGACTCGATTGAATTTTTTGTTAGGTTTGGAGATTAAGGAAATGGAGGAAAGCATATGCTAGATTGTCCTCCTGACTTGGCTTAAGCATCTAGTCTAGAGGGTGTCTTGGGTGAGGATGGAAAAAAAAATTACCTCTATTTGAGTGTTCTTGAGCGAACAGGTCTATTGACGGGAGCCCCATTTCTGGGTTAGAGAAAAAGGAAGAAAAAAAGACTTTTCCCTGTTCAGGGACCATTCGGGGGGGGTCCATTCTTTTCTCTGTTCAAGAAGTCCGCCGACTGATCTCTGCCCCTTTTAGGAACACCGTGTTAGGGATTTAGGTGATTTCTACGCCAGGAAAGATATTCTTGGTTGACCTCCAAATCAGGTCCGAGGCTCTTGTGCCCCATGACGCGTGATGGCCACTGTAGTCCACGTTGTCTGGACAGGATCCTGAGATTTGTACCTGGGTTTGGGAAGCCTTTAGTGTTTTCACACACTGCGTAATCCTTAGATTGAAGATTGTCTTCTCATCAAGGGGACCATGACCGGCAGGTAAACGTCTGGTTAGTACGGCTCCCCATCTGAGAACGAGGTCCGTTTGGATGGTCAGGACTGGAATCGGGTTCCATTGTATTCCTTTTCTAGATGTGCTGGTGTTCCACCAGTTTAGAGAATTTTGACTTCCAGAGGAATGACCTTCTTGAAGTCTAACTGTCCACGGTTATTGTCCAGTTTTTAATGTCCACGCCTGTAGTGTTTCTTATATGGGAATTGCGCTCCATGATACACAGTTTAGTCAGGCTGTTTAAGCGACCCAAGCAGTCTCATGGTGAAACGGGACACTGCATGGGATTTTTCTTTTGGAATTTGTTATGAAGAGATGAGGCGATCTCTATTGTCTTGTGGGAGAGGAAAAGAGGCTTGGCGCTGGATTAACATCACCCCTAAGACTCTTGCTCCCTTGAGGGTTCTAGATGAGACTTTTGGAGATTTATAATCAGCCAGATTTTCCAGGGTTCGGATGTCCGATTCCTGTGGTTGTTGAGAAGAGTCGGGGTGCTAGGAGTCGGCCACTATGAGGAGGTAGTCCAGATATGGGATAATGGAGATTCCTTCTTCCTCAAGAATGCCAGTCACTTCAGCCATGACCTTTGTGGACGGTTCTTGGGGCTGATGAAATTCGAATGGCAAGGCTCTGAATGAAAGTGGCAGACCTTCCCGTGTGAGAGTCTACCGCGACTCTAGGAATTTCTGATGATTGTGTTATGGGGACGTGTGTGATAGTAGGCGTCCTTTAGGTCGACAGTGCCACATTGAGGAATTAGTGCACCATGGAGAAGTAGTGGGGTGGCGTCTTTCACCGTTCCATCTTGAAATATTTGGATTATTTGTTCTTGTTTAGCAGCCCTGAGGTTTTTAATAAGTCGAAGGTCCCATTTGGCTTTTCCAAGAAAAATAAGGGGAGTAGAAAAAGTCGACGCCCTTTCTTTTTCTTCTTTGGGAACGTAACCATTACCTCATTGTTAACAGTTCTTGAAGATTTTCCATAACTGTGTTGTATTCTCGAGATGTTAGGTTGAGGACAAGAAATTTTTTGTTTGTGGAGGGGACAGCTGAATGCTAATGGGAAAATGATTGATGATATCAGGATCACTGTGATGTGATCGTCTTCCATCTGTGGAGTAAGAAGAAGACGCCCCCCCATACTGGTGCACTGTTTTTTGATTGATGTGGAAGGTTGGGAATAGGTATCCTCGGACTCTTCCACCTTTGTGAAGGACCAGCGCCCTGTTTTCCTTGACTCTGGAGTCATTAGGATCCTTGGGATTTCCGAAGGAAAAGTTTTTCTGGAGTTTAATTTCAGGAAACCCTTCTTTTTTATCAGAGGCTTTTTCCAGAAGAGTATCTGTCGCGCCGACCATGAAGCCTACTCGTGAAAGGGATGTCAGAGCTTGTCTGGACTAGTACATCCCCACCCACTGGCTCAGCAACAGAGCCTGCGGACTGAATTAGATGCGCCCCTTCTTTTGTGACAGTCTGATGTTTTTCGCTGTCTGAGCTCAGCAAGAAATCGGCGCTGAACGCCGCAGCGGTATCGTTGCAGAAGGGAGAGTCCTATCAGAATAGTTTCAGTGGTCTACAAATTTCCCCTAGCCAGGAAAAAACAGAGAGTCTTGCTACCGAAGTAGGGCTATAGAGACTGAGGCTAGCATGGAGGTCCAGACTCTGCGGGAGGTAGGCCATAGGCCTTCCTGTCCCATGGGTCTTGAATGGGAAGAGTATCAAATGGCAGAAGGTCCGTTTTTTTCAAAACCTTCGACACTTGGATGTCTACCTTGGGGGGCGATGTTCCCAGGTTTCTGATCTCTTTGGGGGTCAACGAGTAACATGTTCTGAACTCATTTAGTGGAGTGAATGATGTTAGCCCGGGCCCCCCTCGGGATTCTCCATTCTTCTTGGATGATATCCTTTAGGGGTAGTGGTTTATGGGAAAACCTTTTCCTTTTGATTGTAACCCTCCAAAAAGTTACGTCTTTATTGAATGGACTTTATGCTATACACCTCTTCCCATACGGTATGCGTACGGCGTAAGGATGGTATCGTTCGTCATTGGAAAAGAGGTTATTTTGAGTTCTTTTGTCCTCAGATACAAAGGAGGAAACGTCTTCAAGCGAGTCCCTCAAAGACTAGGGTGGAGAGGAAGCGTTGTACTCTATCCATAGCGGAATCAGTCTCTAGAGATCTGAGTTTTTAGGAGGCTGGATCTCTCTAGATATATTCCGGATCCTGTCTGGTTTCGGTTTCAGGATTTGGCTCAGGACCTGGTCCCGGTAACGAGTCGGTGGTTAAGATTAGCGAAAACATCACGGGGAGGAGTGGAATTCTGTCCCGCATGACCGCTTTAAGCTCATTAACATGCACGCCCTGTTCTTCTTGTAAGGCCTGGCTAGGCATTCAGGCATAGCGATTTTGGTATCGATCTGATATCTTATGTTTACAGAAAGGAATCTTTTTGATTTAGTCCCAACATTTCCGTTTGTGGGGTCCTTGTCTGTCTCTCTTGTCCTTAGGTCCTGAAGGTTATTCCTAGGACAAGGAGACAGGACTACATATTAATCCAACCACAGAATAGTGCACAACAAGATTTTTTTCCCTGTAAGAAAAGTTTTTAGTTGTACTTCACGGTACCCGGGCCCATGGGGGGAAGCAAAGAAACAGGTCGTTCCGCCATAGTAAAGGGCTATTCCACACTCAGCAGTGAACTCGTTGGTGGTTGATAGGGGCTGACATAAAGCAGGAAGCAATTTTTAAGACTTTCCGGGGGGGGGGGGGGGGGGCCAAACCCCCCACTAAAAGCCAATCAGGAGGTTTTTGGCGGGTCACGTGGCCCCGAAACCCGGAAGTGCGCGTTTACAGCGCAGGAAAACCGGCCGGCGAGACACGGCCATCGCGCAGGTACGCGGGCCAGCGTTCTGAGGGGGACTAGCTGGGGGAGGTAGCCCCCGGAGGCCGGGGAGGCACATCGTCCGGGGATCCGGAGACCCATGCCCCCCTCGGGCTTTAAAGCTCTGGGCCGCAGGAGGAGGGGGGCCAGGGGACCGCGTTCATGTAGGACACCCGGCAGGGAGGGAGGTTAGGACCCCAGATCGCGACCAGTCCTGGGTGGGGGCTAAATCAATCCCTCCCCCCCCCCCCAAGGGGAAGGGAGAGACGAGGTCTCGCACCCTTTGGACCCTGTTAGGGACAGGAATACAACTGGGGAACAGTGGCAGAGGACTGGGCTTATACCCTTCGCAACATCCTGTCCCTAAAAGGTCAAGGTGCAACTCCAGGTGCCGTCATGGGGGACGCTATGGAAATATTTCTTTTTCTACACTGTTTTAATTAGAAAAAAGTATTAAAACACACATAAACCTTACAAGTCTGATCAATGAGATTTTACAAACCAAAGATAAGAGCCAAATGAATTTGGAGGCGCACGGCGAAAGTATTAAAATCTACAGCTTCCCCGTTACATGACATGGAATAATAATGAGAAGTAAAATATGTTACGCAAAAACTAACAGCCCCCACACAGGTATATTAAACTATATAAATGACATATAATATATATATACTATGATATAAAAGACAATACCATACATAGAAATACATATGTTACTTACTCTTTGGTTGTCAAGGTGGCGGCCCGATGGTGGCAGAGGCAGAAAGTTCAGGGGTTTGTTTGTTACGGGGGTGGGGGGGGGGTCAGTAGGGTAGATGGGAAGAGGGGGGGCAGCCAGAGTTCAGGGGCTGGGGGGGGGGTAAGGAAGCCATATTGGGAGTTAGAAGGCAATGGGGTTATGTCAGGGGAGGGGGTATAGTTTATGGGGGCAGTGACAGGTAAGTTAGGAGGGCGGGTGGTGGTCAGTGGACAGCGGCCGGATAGTTCGGCAGTAAGTAGGTGGAGGGACAGTGTTAGCGGGAGTGTGGCGGAGTTTGGGAAGGGGGGGGGGGCTAGGGGTGCCGAGAGCGGGCTGGGGTTCGGGTGGGGGACTTGTTGTGGGTAGCGGCGCAGTGAGGTTTCGGGCCTGTTGCATAGGGAGGGGAGGGCGGGAGCGGGCAGGAAAATCAGCATCCTGCTGACACTATGCCCGTAGGAAGCCAACTGAATAAAAAAAAAAAAAAATCACATCAGACTCCGCGTTCATCCGGCTTCACTTCCAGCGCACACGGCGTAAGGTGTCCAGCGGCTGAGCAGAGTAAATGACCATAATTATGCTGCCAGCGCTGGACGTTACTGTCCTGTGCGATGTTGTGATCGAAGGAAGTGTCAGAACCCTGCTCGTAATGGCTGTTAGCTCGATACTGCTAACAGCAATGACAACTCAGGTGTGGACAGATATCGCACCCTGGCAGTGGTTGAGAGGAGGGGGTTGCGGCCCTAGGTTCGCCACCGCTGACCTAGACTGATAATTATGTTTTTCTCCCAAACACAAGTAACAGTTGTGGTCACAAAAAGAATAAGAAAAAAATGCTTTCTTTTTTGTATATGCAAAGGTCAATAATTTCTACCACCAAAAAATCCATAAGACACTATTATAGTCCATGGCTGGGACTTTGGTAAATTTTCTTCTATTTGTTATTTCCAGGCTCCTCCTCTTCATTCTAAAATCCACTTTTAAAAATGTATTTGAAACCAGAAATGTTGATGGCGTGTTACCAGAGCCCCTCCGTGCTGCAGATTCACAGGCTGTTGTTGCATTTGGAGGACGTTCCCCCCACCCACATCTATCATAGGATCAAGGAGGGAAACCAAAACAGGACAGACAGGAACAGGACAGACTGATGTGGTTGTCCCCTTGACAGGATCTGCTGCCTCTTTTAGTTGGTCTATGCCATTGTTATAAGAAAAAAAGGGCTTAAAAATTATTGCAAATGAGCCTGAGGGGCTCCAGGAGAACTAACTCCAAGGGACTCATTTGCATAAGTGTAAGAGCCTTTTTTTTGTAAAAAAAAAAATAGGGCTTAGGACGGCTAAAAGAAGAGCAGATCTTGCGGGCCGGGCTCCAGGTTTCAAGTGGGCCCCTCTTCCTTAACAGTGAACTTATGTAGCGACATAAAAAAAACCGAAATAAAATACCCAAAACACATACGCACAAGCTTGTACAACGGGATATATACACACACATCCAGTATATCAACATATATGCACAAGAGATTTAAGCATATATACACACACCATCAAGATATACAACACTTCGCACAGATATACAGGCATATATGACACACACATCCGTATATACAGCACCTGCACAGTATACAGCAATAAATACAAACCACAGTATATACAACACATACGCACAGCACAGATATACAGCATATATACACACACATCCAGTATATACAGCATACATGCACACAAATATACATGCATTTACATATGTATCCATTCTACTCACCCCAGCTGGATGTCACTCGGTCGGGACTTGGTGGCAGGTGAAGTGGACCACGTAGGAGAGGGCGGTCGGGTCGGTGGGTGCAGGCAGGGCCAGACGCAAGGGGCGCAGGCCGGGTCTAGCATGAGGTGGCAGACGGGACTGGATGCGAGGTGCTCGGGCGGAAGGCGGGCAGGCTGGGCCGCATGTGAAGCAGGCGGGCCGGGTAGCGCAGGACGGGCCGGGTAGCGCACGATGGGCCGAGTAGCTCAGGGCTAGGTGGGCGGGGCGGGGCTGCTAAGTTCCTTCAGCAGCAGTCAGGGGAGTTAAAGATAGTGGATGGTGAATTAGACATTGCCCCCGGGCCCGTCCCACTACCTCCCCGCCCACCTCCTGCAATCAGCTGCGAACCTGGGCACTTGCCCGGGTCAGCTGGGTGCTGACGCCGGGCCTGAGATCTTGCCAGAGGGGGCGCACACCAGTATGTCAGTGTGCTTGGTTTACAATCCTTGATTTAAGTGCTTCATTTACCAAACAAAAAATTGTCAACCAATGTGTCCTTATCCTGCCAAATCTTGTAAATTTTGACTATAAGTCATACCTTTTAGTTGGTAATACACAGAAGTCTTCAAATCCCATAGAATAAGGCCACATGGTCGGCACATAGCTGAAACTTCCACACATGGTAGCTAAGATAGGTGTGGCTTTACCCTAAGGCATGTGAGGACCTCAATGGAATCACTAATCAGCACCATCTAAGACCTTTTAATTCTGGTGACAATCAGAATTTCTGTATTAGAAGATACCCCAACATGATAGCTATTAAGTACTAGTGGAGCTCAGGCCACTTACAGCTGCAAAAGTGTGTAGCCATGCATAAGTGGCAAGGGAAAAAAAATCACAGAAATGGGTCAAATTTTGGGCCAAAACTGGCATAAGGGCATTAGTAATTTGGGTTTATTTGAGATTGTGGAGAAAAAAAAATTGGTTTATAATAAAGTGAGTTTCCGAGGCAGCAAACCAACTTACTTGAAATATATATGATGTGGGTGGGTTTGTGTCTTAAGTAGCAGATATTTAAGGAATGTTCTCATTCTATAAGGATCTGCAAATAATACAGAAGTAGCAAGCAACGCCTTAAGAGTCATCCCTTATCTTTATTATGTCTTCTATGCTCTGATTGGTATCACATACCCCATGATCTTCCTGTCAGTAGAACAGAACCAGCATGAAGGCATCTCGATACACATGTCCTGGATTGCCATATATGTCTTCCATCTCATCTTCCTGGTGACTATCCATGTTCTTCTGGAAGCTCCTGGTTTCTGTCAGTTACACCTTGGATCTCAGACATGAGAGAAGAGTTTGTAGGATCAGAAGGAAGATGGTCAGGATGACAGACAACTAACTGGCAAATATCCTCCATGTCAGGTGACACAGATGGGGAGAACTCAATCTCCTAATCAAATGACTGAGGAAGATCAGAAGATCAGATGTAGCTACAGGGATACGTGTAGAAGCAGTATTCAGACAGATACTGAAAATACAGTAAAAGTTTTGAGAATTATACAAATGTTAATTTTTACAAAGTCAGGTTTCATAATGCCAATTTGCATATACTCCAGAATGTTATAAAGAGTGATCAGCTTAACAGCAATTACAAACTCAATATTTGCCTAGAAAATTGACTTTTTCTCCCAAAACACATTTCAACTTCATTGCAGGCCTGCCTTAAAAGGAGAAGCTAACATGGTTTCAGTGCTTGCTCCAGTAACACAGGTGTGGGTGCTGATGAGGACAGGGCTGGAGATCAATCTGTCATGATTAAGTAACAATCACACCACTGGACACTTTAAAAGGAGACTGGTGTTCGGCATCATTGTTTCTGTTCTGTTAACCATGGTTATCTCTAAAGAAACACGTGCAATCATCATTGCACTGCACAAAACTGGCCTAACAGGGAAGAGTATTGCAGCTAGAAAGATTGCACCTCAGTCAACAATCAATTGCATCATCCAGGAATTTAAGAAGAGAGGTTCCATTGTTGCCAAAAAGGCTCCAGGGCGCCCAAGAAGGACCAGCAAGCGCCAGGACCGTCTCTTAAGTGTTGAACTTGCTCAGGAATGGCAGCAGGCAGGTGTGAGTGCATCTGCACGCACTGTCAGAGACTCTTGGAGCAAGGCCTGTGTCAAGGAGGGCAGCAAAGGAGCCACTTCTCTCAGAAAAAAACATCAGGGACAGACTATATTCTGCAAAAGGTACAGGAGTGGACTGCTGGACTGGGGTAAAGTCATTTTCTCTGATGAATCCCCCTTTCCGATTGTTTGGAAACATCTGGAAAACAGCTTGTTCGGAGAAGACAGGTGAGCGATACCACCAGTTTGTTCTCATACCAACTTTGTTAAAAAGCCTCCTGCACCCATTCATGGTGGGGGGCTTTTCTCGGGCCAAGGGAAATCGTCTCTCTTCACAGTCTCACCTAAAAACACATCCATGTGTTAAGGTAAACCTAGCTGATAGATCACATCCTGTCATTTCTACTTGTTCTATTTTCCTAAAAGCAGTGTAACAGAGACTTCATTTTAAGATGGCGCCGGCATCGTGATTATAACCAAAACACCGAGGCTAAAGAATGTCAACATGACGTCAATAGGCAACAGCAGGGAAGTTCTCCAATCAAGAGACTACATGAGCTGGGAATTCTCTACCCCCTTCTACTTCTTTCCTAATTTCTATATAGTCTAGTAGAATAAATAAAGTTCACGCAGTGCCAACTTGTATGAGTGGGGCATGAGTGAGACTTAAATCAGCAAATGTGTCTGAATTATTCCTTACGAAGTCCACGCATGCTCATTAATTAGAAACACGCAGCCAACGCACACTAAAAGAGGATATCTTAAATCCTACCCCAACACATGAATAAAGAATGGCACCAGAATGTCCTCCAACAGCAACTTCTCCCAACCGTCCAAGAGCAGTTTGGTGATCAACAATGCCCTTTCCAGCATGATGGAGCACCTTGCCATAAAGCAAATGTGATAACTAAATGGCTCAGGGAACAAAACATAGAGATTTTGGGTCCATGGCCTGGAAACTCCCCAGATCTTAATCCCATTGAGAACTTGTGGTCAATCAACAAGAGACGGGGGGACAAACAAAAACTAACAAATTGTGACAAAATGCAAACATTGATAGTGCAAGAATGGACGGCTATCAGCCAGGATTTGGTCCGGAAGTTGATTGAGAGCTGCCAGGGAGAATTGCAGAGGTCCTGAAGAAGAAGGGGCAACACTGCAAATACTGACTTGCTGCAGTAACTCATTCTAACTGTCAATAAAAGCTTTTGTTCCTCATAATATGATTGCACTTGTATTTCTGTATGTAATAAAAACATTTGACAAACACAAATAAAAACCAGAGGGCAACAGATCATGTGAAAATATAATACTTCTGTCATTCTAAAAACTTATGGCCATGACTGTACATAAATAGCAAACCATCAGATAAATAGTTAATTATTCAATTCAAAAAATAAAAATGAACTTAGAAATCTAACAAAGTGCAGTCATCATGGGTCTGGGCCCAACTTCTGTGAATGAAATATGGATATTACATGTTTTCAGAATGGAAATTGTCTAATTTGTGTTGGGTCGGTAAATTGGATCATTAGCCCAATAGGCCCAAGCTCACAAAAGTGTCGTCCATATCAAAAAGTACTAAAAACATTCATGTAAGCCAACTAAATGTAGACCTCCCCTCCCAAACTTCAAACTACGCAACATAAGTGAGAATATTGCAACATATTCTATAAAAAAAAATACTTTATTACAATAAATATCACGACATATACACATATATTTAATACATTTACACAACTCCAGCCATACGAAACCAAACTCCTCACAACGGGTCGATGCTCCCCGCCTTATAGATGTAGTTAGTTGTGCCGCTCTTATCCAGGTTGGTTCCCCTCTTGGTCTTGTTTGCCTTTCGTGTCCAGAGAAAATAGCCCAGAATTATCATCAATCCGACAACTGCTGCCAACCCTATCCCAATTCCTATGTATAGTGTCTGCATGGAGGTATAGACAGATCTACAGGGACCCGGTAGACCGCCGACTGGTTTTTCTTCTCCATCATCTACTTGACTTTCTCCTGCCTCATTGAATGCCACTACACATACTATATAGGGGGAACTATATTTAAGGTTCTCAATGGTGTATGAGCGAAAAGAGGCGTTAAGTTCTGGTCCTTTTTCCATTGAACCCCCTGGTTCTCTATGTAAGATTCGGTAGCCACGTACAGTAGATGATGGGGAACACCAATGTACAGTCATTTGTGTTTCACCAATTAGGACCTCCTTAAGAGGTGGAAATTCTGGTTTATATTCTGGACCATAAATTCCTGGGCAGAGACAGTGACCACCCGCCTTCCTCTGGATCTCCTCACAAGTAGGTGCCAAATGCTCACACCTATCATACTGGCAGGAAAGTTTAGGACCAGGTGAGGTATAAGCCACTGTTGTTTCATCGTCTTCATACTCATAATCTGACCCTCCGACGATGAACTTGATCCTTTCCGGAGTCGTTTGACGAGATTGTGTGGGACGCTGGGTCACTGATGTTTGGTTTATATCGGAGGTTGGAGTGTCAGGGGTTAAAGAGATAGAGATGATACTTTCTTCTGCGAATCCTGAGGTGAAGAGCATTAGAGGCAGAAGAAGTAACGGGAGAGGCGGCGCCATCTAAGAAGAAGGAAATAGGAGACATGAGAATGACAAGAAATAATAGAAAATCTTTTGAATAATTATATTATTGTTCTTTTTTCTAATGATAGGTCTTATACATTTGTGTCAATTCTGATTAGTCGTAACCGGTCATTTGTGGAAGTCATGTTTGGTGTTACGAGGGTTGCATTACAAGGTAGAAATTTTGGAAAACATATTTGCATATTTTCTTAGTCATAACTTTGTCACTTTTGTCAAATGACTGTTACTATTGTTAATGCTAAAGAGAGTTTACAATGTCTAAACATGTCTACATGCCCCATTGTTTTCACCCATTGTCTTCACCAACTCTGGATCATATATTAGTCATTGTTGCATTTCTTTCTAACTCCAACTCTTTGTACCCTTTAACCCATTTAATACCGAGCATTTAGCTTATTAAATTTTGGTTTTCCTTCCTCGCTTTCCAGATTTTCCTGTCGACATAGGTAAGCGAGGGCTTGTTTTTGTCAGAATGAGCTGTATTTTTCAAAAGCGTAATTTTGAGTACATTTACCTTAATAAACAACATTTATTGGGGGTAATTTATTTATTAGACCAGTGGTGGCGAACCTATGGCACCGGTGCCAGAGGCGGCACTCGGAGCCCTCTCTGTGGGCACCCAGGCCATCACCCCAGCATGAAGTTCACCAGACAGGACTCAAAGACTCTTCCTACGGAATCTTCCTACAATGATAGGCAAATTTGCTTTCCTCCTTTCAACTGCATTGGTGTCTTTAGGAGGCTGAACGATTGAAAGTTGTCAAAGAACAAGGAGAAATAAATTACTGCTTAAATTGCTGTGCTGGCAAACATAGACAAAAATAAACAATGATAAATTACCCGCACTAACTCTTTTGAGTACAGAATGAAACTAATTGAATTTAAGGTCACTTGTTTTTTAAATATAATTTTTGTGCATATGACTACAAAGGTACCAAATATGTTTAGTTTTTTCTTTTACTACCCGTTTTCTACATTTTACTACAAATTTTAATTTTTGTGAAAAGCTCATTTGTTTCTCTGTCAAACCATAACTGTAACTTTTCTATTTTTTTTTTTTATCAAAAGGGTGGTATTATAGCTTGTTTTTTGCAAGATGAGATTTAGTTTTGTAAGGTAACATTTTTGTTTGGGTTTGACTTTTTTATTGATTTTTATTTTAATGTTTTTGGAGCTGTTGGGGTTTGGTTCTTACCAAGAGTCCCAATATCTACTGCTGTTTGGTATTGTATTTGCCTGCTGTCGTCTACTTATGTTATCACTCTGTGTTTCATATGGAATGCAGGAGGTTACAACTTTTTTATTCATGTTTAATTAAGGCCAATATGGGTTTATGTGCTATATTTTGATATTGATAAATGCAATTTTTGGGTGGGGTTTTCCCCTGACTTGTATCTACCCCTGTATTTTAACTCTATTATTGAAATAAAGCTTGTGTTATAGTATAATTTAAGTATATCTCTAATACTTACTAATATTAACAGTATGGGTTTTAAAGTGGGGGACTTTCTGTTCTCCTGTTTGAGCCTTGGTGCTCACTTTACTGCCCAGTTGGTGACAAGTGTTAAATGTTTTGGGCGGCACGAACAACAAATATGTCTTTTTGACATAGTTTTTAAATCTTTTATGCTATATATTTTATACCTTTATTGCATATTATTTAAGCCAGGATTGTTATGAACATAGTGATATCAATTTTGTGGGTGGTTTTTAAAGTTTTTATGGAATAAAATAACTAATAAGGGGAAAATGGTGGTTTATTTAATTTTTTATCTATTTATATTTTATTTAACTTTTTTATTTAAATATACCAGTAGGTAACCTGTCACCATATTTTCACAAATACAGCTAGTGACAGTCTCTATGGAGCCCTATGTACTGACACCATTAGCTAAAAATTGCTACCATTACAACACCATAAATGAACGTTATCTTATATGACCTGGCATCAGAGGAGGCATGTCCTATCTACACCTCCCCATGTCTCCTGACTCTTCTCAGCATGTCATGTGACCGTGCTGATGTCATTTAAGGTACTTTAACCAGTTATGAAAAGAAGTAAAAACTCCTGCGCAGGCTCCTGGATTTTCTAAAATTGTATTCGTGATAGATCAATACGAATAAGAATAAAGAATAGAGTTTTAGAAGATCCAGGAGCCTGCGCTGGAGTTTTTTCTTCTTTTGTTTGCTTGTGCCTTTGCCTTGGGCACTCCGATCGCGGCTGACCGGTCTCCACCGATCAGGTGGGGGAAGTAGAGCTGACTAACATGTGTCAGTTATGTTTGCAAGGTCTACCCTATGTATGTATCTGATCACGTGAAATCACAGCAGCCACCATGAACTTCTATTCCTCCCCATCCTCCATGGAGGCTGCTGTGATTTCATGTGATCAGATACATACATGGGGTAGACCTTGCAAATGTAACAGGACCTTAGATGACATCACCGTGGTTATATGACATGAGGTGCCCAATAATGTAGCAGAGGTTCTAGCCGTGAGACCTGTCATTCAGGAATAAGGAGCAATGCAGTGATCACTATCATTCGACCCAAATCAGGTGAGGTGCAAGTTTACAAATTGATTTTTTTAACAGTGCAGCCATGGAAAATAATCATTTAGGGATAAGGGCAATTCTTCTTTATAATAGTTTTTAATGAAGTATTTATTTTGGGTGGGTTAATTTCAATGAGAGGTTCTCTTTAAATATGCAATATCATGATCGCTTATTTAATATGCTGCAATACGTCGGTAACACAGTGTAATATATTTGTCAGCTTTACACTGACCGTAGCCTATTAGACCCAACGCTTCTCTCACCATACTTGACAACCCTATGGCACCTCGCAATCACATTGCAGGGGGCCATGAGGGTGACAGGGCGAACCCCCTTCTCTCTGCCTGTGTCCTTTAACTGCCCTGAATGGAGCTTGTGGAGGTAAGTCAGTTAATTGATATTTATTTATGTTGTTGCATTAAAACTGGGAGTCAGAACCCGGTGTGGAGACATAATAAAGAATGATTACAGTTTTGCTTGAAATTTTCTGTTTTGATCCACTTTAGACTGACATATAAGGCAGCTCGCTCAGGATCATACCCAGTCAGCTCATGCAGAAACATGTCATGACAAACCACTGGTATTTCTTGTTTTGTCAACTTAAAGTAACAAAGTTTCTCCCACAGAAACAGCAGATACAGATGTAGTAGAGCTGAGCGTGTCATTGTACTATCTGCTACCCAGTACTACATGTGTATTAAAGACATTACCGAGCACCCAAGAGTTTAATCCTATATGGTGTTACATGTGATATACTACTACAATAATGCCTTTTTATTTCAATAAAATATTCTAAATATCCATTTAATACACATGCACTTCTCCGCCACAAAAGTTGAAACCAACAAGTTAGACCAACAAGTATCTGCCGACGGCTTTATAGAGTATATTGGCAGCTTTAGTCACCCGGCCACATTTTCCAAATCATTCATACTTTTTACTAGAGCGCCAGCACTGGGCATACCTGGGCAAGTGTCGGAGCCCAGGGCTGCTGGGGGGCACACATATGGCTGTACATAAGGAATTCTTCGGGGGGCGGGGGGGGGGGGGTGTCTTTATATAAAATAAGGAATAGGGAATATTTTAGGGAGCAGGAGACAGGAGGGGTTTTAGTTTCAGAATTTTTAATGCCGCGACATGAGCACGCTGCAAAGGGGCCCACTGAGGCTCTGTCGCCCAGGGGCCTACAGAAACCTGGAGCCGACCCTGCTAGTTCTGTAGTCTAGGGCACACCAGATGTTGCACTACATTTCCTGCTATGCTCGGCAGCACCAGATAATAATTCTTTATTTATATAGCACCTACAGATTACGCAGCCCTGCACAAAGCATGACAAATTGGTCGCTGTCCCCAATGGGGCTCACAATCTAAACAACCTAACAGTATGTTTTGGAGTGTGGGAGGACCCGGAGGAAACCCACGCAAACACGGAGGGAACATACAAACACTTGCAGTGGATGGGATTCGAACCCAGGACCCCCAGTGCTGCAAGGCAGAAGTGCTACCCACTCAGCCACCGTGCCGCCCATGCAAGTGACCCATACTTAGTCAGAATGACCTCACTTATAATACAATCTATGGCACTACAGCTACTGAGGGACTATAATTCCTAGCCTCAGGATAGCAAAATCTGTGGTTTTGGTTTCCCAATAACTTCTGACGACCATCTCCCATACAATGAAGATTATCAGTAATACAGGAGTCATCTCACTTACCTTTCAGAGCTGAATTGGTTGGTTTATACTCCTTGTATATCGGAGCTAGGAGCCTTCTTATATGAACACGAGGTGTGACGCCATTCCTGATTCCTGAATCATAGGATGAGTATGTGGGAGTGGAGAATGACTGCAAGGTGAATGGGATGAGGAAACGGAGGCAAATTGGATAAACCTCAGCAGGTCTATAGCACCTTCCTTCATGTAGTAATGTGATCTTACAGAATGATCAGGGCGTGTTCTCTGCGGCTTGTCCCCTTAGGACAGCAGTGAAATGTTCAGGATGTTTACATGTGGGTCCACATTTTTCATGCAATCTTTTATCAACCTATTTCCACATGATAGAGGGGAACCTATGGGCAAAATTATAACATTTTGTCAGATTGCCCTATATTAAAATCAGAAATCCTATAATTACCATTATTTCCAATTGGAGCCTCCTTGATCTGTGCATTGATCACTAATAAAATGTGGTCTGATGTATTGTCTGGATGACAGACTACTATATAATGTACTGTTATCAAAGGTTCCTATAGCTGTAAATAAGATTTGAACAAGGAACCTGTCATCAGAAGACCCTTTTTCTAGCTCCCCTATGTCCACATAGAGAATAGTGTACACATTGCCAAAGAGTTTTTATAGTAAAACTGTCTTTTTCCGAAAAAAAAAAGTTAAGTGAAAGTTTACATTTCTGAATGAAGAGCTGTGTCACTAGTCCCATGGGAGAGGCCACTGAGGACCGCTCTGTCATGCATTAAATTTAAAAAACTCCAACGTCCCCTATATCTCCTCTCCCCCTCAGGACATCATACATGTCTGCCCCACTACTCACTGGCCACCCCATGGGACTAGGGACACAGCTTGGCATACAGAAACACATCTTTAAATGACAAAACCCATTTATTGATTGAAATGCATCCAGAATCTTAAGAAGCAGAGATCCAAGTGTTGGTACTCCCTTCACTATGCCTTACAGTAGGGACATAAAACTGAGCAAGGGACTAGCACTACTAACGTAAATATACTAAGGATCAAAGCATACAGAAAACAACCAATTACAAATACACAAAGAAAAAAGTATGCTATGAGACCTAAAAGTAAAAAGTAAACCAATTTTATTTGTACCATAGTACACCACAACACGGAAATATTAAAAACATTTAAAAGTGTGGACTACACACAAATGTAAACCGACAGGGAGACCTGGCATATGATAGAGCCGGTCAACCTGACCCACACCAGCTCCCCCCAATGAGCAAAGCCCATCCTGACCAGGTAAATGACAAAAAAATGAAACAGGTGGAAATACTAGAATATGGTAGAAACCAAACAGAGGTTTATCCAAATTGTGAAGCAGTAAATCAAAATAAGATCATATAACTCTCTGTAAAGCACTATAATGGATCAGAAAGGTATCTACCTGTGGTGAGGAAAATACAGACCAAGGAGAGGTAGGGGGAGACTGGGGCACGAGACCCCACACGTATCGCCACCCAACTGGCTTCCTCAGGGGTCACTATGCCTTACAGTAGGGACGAGATTTCTCTATTGGTGTGAAATGTAAATTTGTATCGGAGCTCCACCTTTCTCTCTCATCTTTCCATAGAACATTTTCCCAGACGGTCTCCGGCAAACTTGAGACAGATGCAATATTATTCTTGGACAGCAGTAGGTTCCTTTGTGATGTTCTTTTATGAGCGTCCTCTTAAAGGAAATCTACCAACAAAATCCATCACGATAAACCAGGGACACTTACTCACAGATCCAGGCAGTTATCTATAATCAACTTTTAAAACTATACTGCAGAGCCAGTAGGGCTCCCAGGGGGAGGGGCGTCTTCCTACCCCCCTGCTCCCTCAGCACTACCACCCTCCCACTGCTTTACCATAATTTTAAAAGTTGATTATAGAAGGAAGGAGGCCATGGATAACAAATATCAGAAGATTACCACAGTCACAGTGCCTGGATCTGTGAGCATATTTTGATGGTAGATTTCCTTTAATTCAGTATATTTCAATAGTGAACACATTACAATTGGGGGCACTCAATGTTTAGTTTTCTGTAATTTCTCCCCCCCCCCCCCCCATTGCTGCACCTTATTTATGAAGTGTCTGTTTCACACGATATTGGTCCTTTTCCGACACTCTTTTTTTGGGGGGTACACAATTTGGGCGCAGCTGTGACACTTTTTGGCGTAATCTTCGAGCTGCTAAAAGCCGGTTTACACGGCTCTAACTCACCCTCATGATTGTGGAGACAGAGATAAACCTTTTCGGTTGTGCGCAAATTCATTAACCCCTTAATATCCCTGCATGATAACCTTTTCTAGGGAGCCAAGCCTAGCCCAGGTCAGAGCAGTGAGAGAAAGCTGTGTATATATACAGAGGGCAGCAAGGTGAGGACAGGGAAAGGCTGAAGCTCTCACAGGAGGCAAAGACACAGATAGATCTACATGTACATGCAGAGACATGTTTAATGGAAGAGATTTATTAAAAAGGACCACATTTTAGGGAGCCCAGGCTAGGCCACACCTCCTTTTATGAAAATCCATAAAAATGCCAACAAAATGGTCTAAATCCTTCAATAAATGCGGTGCATGGCATTTTCAGGTGAAAATTACTCCATTATTCTGACATAGGCCGATAAATCTCCCACATTGTTTGTGTGTCACTATTTAGATAATGGTTTTCCCTAAAATTGATCACAACCGCATAACACTGTAATAGAAATGAATGCAGAAATCCAGGTAATTCCAATGGGTTGCGGAAAAGAAGGAATCTGCCAGCTTGTTCTAAGGAAGTCACGTCCTTGCCATGTTTTAGTTGTTCTGGACGGATTCCCGGTTATTTTTTTACAAAATATGGATTGTCCAGGATTAGAGAAAAGAGTTTACTATTGTCACATCTGCCTATAAGAATGTAATGTTCTTATAGAATGTAATGTTTCACCTTTCCAAATGTTCCAATGTTCCGTAATCTATGTAGTAGCAGAAGGTGGCATGTAAAGTGACCGGGGGATAGGTGGGGCTCCATGAACAGCTTTTGTACTAGTGCCCAGATTATTCCAGCGACGTCTCTACTTGTTAAGTAAATACAATACATCAGGATTATTCTTACTAAGAGCCTGCATGTCGCAACACTCCAGGTCACGTCACTTCCAGGCAAAATTGGCACAAACCCAAGCAAAGTCAAAAATTCTTGAAGGAACAAGTAAACCTGTGTGCAGTCCCCAGAGCTCAGCATCTTCTTTCTATACATGATTTTTATGTCCCTCGAGACTAATATAATATGTGAAACCACCAACCCCATGGTACTTCTTGGATGGGAATCACCAATCTTTAAACCAACCTGTGACATAAAGGGAATATGGCAGTACAAAGCTACTGACAGTGTTAGGAATTGTATCTGGAGATGTGTGGGTTAGTAGCAGCAGGACTGTGAAAAATAAATTTAGATTCCAGGATTGCAGCAGGACTTGGTGCACCAATGTGTGAGATCTCTTCACAGAACACAGCACAGCTCCTCCCCTCAGAGTCACATCCGTATAGCAGCCTTCTGTATGAATAGTACAACATTTACTCATGGGGGAGGATCTGTGCAGCAGTTCAGTGAAGAGATCTCATACCTCAGTACACTAGAATATTCCAAGTCTAGTTGCAATCCTGGAATAAAAAACAATTTTACACAGCCCTCATGCTACTAACAACACTCACAAGGGCTATGGTTACACAGATCTCCAATACTGAACACTGTCTGCAGCTTTGTATGGACAGAATCCTTTTAAGAGCCTATTAAAGACTAGCATTACACGACTGTTCCCAATTCATAAAAATCTGTAGCATATGCCCATGCGGATGAGAAAAGACAAAAAAAATGTTACTGCATACAAAAATCTAAGGGTGTTTTTTTTTAAGTGAAGTCAATAAGAAAAAACATTAAAAATGGAGAAGATTAGGATAAAGGAGAGAGACGTGTCATAAAAAAGAAGAAGCAGCACAGGTTTATTGGTGTCCATTAGTCTTTACTATATTCACAGTTCAGTTTGAGGAAGTAACAATCGCTTATCCTGTAACACAGCTGTATCTGTGGATCAGTACTGGAATGTTCCTCGTGTAGATTCTATGCACCTAAAGTGATAATATATTACTATTACGTGTATTTTTGTGCTAGTATTAATATGATACTATAAGTATCGCCAGGCTCAGGCCTAAGAAATGAAAATATTAATAAATAACTTATTAAATAAGCAATGTCCTATAATTAAATAATCAATGTACTATTATTAATTAAGCAATATACAGACATAAAACTATCCCTGGGTGTAACACAAAGGCTATATTCACACTGCCGTTGCCCGCCCGTACCGTACCGGGCAACGGCAGTGTACGGGAAGAGGAGGAGGAGGAGGTGAGCGCAGCTCACCCCAGCCCCTCTCCATAGGAATTAATGGCGCACGGCGCCGTACTACGGAGAAAGATAGGACAGGTCCTATTTTTTTCCGAGTACGGAGTGGTACGGTGCTGCACGTGTGGGCGCCATGTGCCCATTGCCGTCTATGGAGGACGTATATTGGCCGTATATACGTCCTCCATACGTTAGTGTGAATATAGCCTAAAGCCAACATGTCCCTATAACAAAATAACAACCTAGAAAACTAACTATTGTCAATCTTCCTGGAAAACCAACCTAGAAATGAACGCAAAACTTATATTATCGTATAATGTAAATGTCAAAGTATAATCTTCAGCTGGGGTGTGACCAGGGGGTTGGCCATTTTACCTCATGTTTTGTGTAATGTGTGTGAGTGTGAGTGGCAGGATATTAGGTAATTTACCATTATACATCTATTAATAGTTCTGCGCTGCTTTCTTGATATGTAAAGTGAAGCCTCCTGTCATTTACCTCATCATCCAGAGATTCCTGACCATAAAATGGCCGCGGATGGAGGGTCATGTGATCTCTATCTGTCCATGAATAATCGCCCTGCCAGGACCTGATGAAAGTATTCATGAATATAAAGATAAAGGCCGATGGCTCATGGACACTAAAAGATCCTCCATTTGTGACAATTTTATGGACAGGAATCTCTTTGCTGATGAGGTAAAAGACAGGAGGCTTCACTTTACATATAAAGAAAACGGAGCGAAACTAGTAATAGATGTATATTGGTAAATTATCTAATATTCTTCACCCCACACTTACACACCCCTTTAGGGTGTCTTCACTGTTTTACTAACTGGTAGCCAAACACTAGTTTGTTCAACAGCTATTCCTTTCTACACTTGCATACTTGGTCAGACTGATTGCCAAGTGTGCATGCATTGTCAACAAAGAAAGAGACCTCTGCCAGTGAATCAGGGGTTAGAATACAACTTTCCCAATAAGTGAATGAGGTGGAGTCCATAGATAAGACTGCAAGCTAATCCTAGTAATTCTTATGTGTATGGGGTCTATAAAGATTATCTCACTCATAACACTTATCCCTTATCTGGTAGTGAAATTCGGCCATCATAACAAAGGGGGTCCTGCATCCACAATAGAAAGCACATTTTTGCCTAATTTTCAATTCCTTCCTAATGGAGCCCTGTACTTAATAAACCCTTCCATTAAGAGTGGTGGTTATAAATTATATATGGGGGAGAACTGTTCTAGTTGCCCACAGCAACCAATCAGCTCTGATTGGTTTCTATGGCCAACTAGAACAGTTTTACCTCAGAAACGTATGATGAATCTGCCAGCACAGCTCTATTCACATTGTAAACTAAGTGACCCCCCCCCTTCTTGTGTTTGCAGTGGCTAGACCCCATGCGATTACACAACATGGAAACGGGTTACATTTTGTTAGCACAAAAACTAGTAGGTTTAGTGGGACTATCATGGGAAGTTCCAGCAACAGCAATCTGCCTCTCATCTGGTCAGGAAATAAAGGCCTAAACCCCAATTCTATTCCCCAGAAATGTGAGCAACAAAAAAAGCCATGTAGCCTGAGACAAAGGAATGACTTCAGTGATACGTATGGCCACCCTATGATAGATTTCGACTCCATAATTTTGACTTTACTAGGTTAGGGGTATCCTCGTCTGGGCATTCACATCCACATTCATTAATCTACCATATATAAACATTTCTTCAAATAGAAGTCATTTAAAAAAAATGTACCTGTGTGAAGATATTTTCTCATGAATGTAGTCATGTGGTCCCTTAGAAACAAGACTAACCCCTTGGATACGACCACCTCTGCTGGGGGCATTGTACATTGAAACAAAAGGTTTTGGAAATTAAATGTCCGGGGGTTACTGCCGTCATGTGGTAATGAATGCTGAATCCATGTGGTCAGGCAGGGGTCAATAGCGCATGTCTGGCCACTGCTACCTAAATGTGAGGTGGTCGTATCCGAGGAAGGGACAACATGACTACATTTATGAGAAATTATCTTCACACAGGAACATTTATTTAGTAACTTCCAATTGAACAAAATGTTTACATCTGTTGAATGAATTAAATTAAATGCCCAGATGGGAACACCCCTTTAAGTATAAGACACTAATAGAGTCACCCATAAAGTAATTACCCTAGTAAAAGGGAGTGTCCATCTGACTGCAGGATTTCTGGATTCACAAGACACTGGAGGACTATACAGAACCTTTACTAGGGCAAGTGCAATATGGTTGACCCTTTAAGAATCTTGTACTTCCCCAAGTGCAATTTCTTTTTTAGTGTCCCTTGAAGGTCATATTATGGCTGTGGATTAGAGGACATAGTCTGAACTTGTATGGCATCATCATGTCTGGACTCATTCTACATGCACCGCTACATAGCAGATCTTTAAGGTGTGTCTGTAAGTCTGCCAAGCAGGGAAAAGTTTAACGTGATGAAGGTAAAAGAGGAGACTTCCTTTAAGTGTTAGTGGAATGTGCTGCTGGGTATAAATTTCTACATCTTAAGATATGTGAGTCATCGAATCACGCAAGATCATATTCTACTGTGCGCTGGTGTGAGATAAGCCTCAGGTGGCAATGGTGGGAAAGGAGGGGTTAAAAATCTGAGAGTCAATAGAGATTATTGAAGGAAGAAAAGGGACATGTCAGAACGCCAGGATCCTTGGTGGGTTGAGTAAACTTCTGATGACTACATGTGTATAAGCACCGCACTAAATCTGGGAACAAGCAGATTTCAGCTTCCAGTGCCCAATTTAGGAACAAGGTTATGATCTTGTTCCACTGTAACCATTAGGACACAGCTGCAGTCAGGGCATGCTGGGTGTTGTAGTCTGCGTTACCACAGGTCACCGAGGATGGGGTGGAATAACACTCATGCTGGGAACAATATCCTGATCAGGTGTGTCACTCCATCAATGACTCTGGAAGGGAGTGCAATGGTCCGGGGCATCAGTGGGCACTGCACTGAGTCACCCTCTGCCGCAGCATCAATCCTGTGCCTGTATCCGTGCCCACAGCTCCAGAGGTGTCCAGGTCCTCACGTGCACTTATGTCAAAATCCTCTTCATTATCCACATCGTTCTCTTCTGTGCTCCCCAATGTCTGTGGAGACCGCCCTATACCTAGGAGATACAGCAAGGATCAGCTTCTCTGCTTATGTTTAAATCACAGTAAGAGCCAATTCAGATGTGGGGTTTGCCATTAGCAAATAAAGCGAAAGAGAGTCACTTTTTGCCCCTGATAAAGAGAGGTCACTTCAGGCGCTCCTATCTTGGGATCTATTGCAGCTAGAACCATGAAGCTTTTTGAGTCATTTTAAAGATGAGAATCTTATCATTTAAATTGCATCACAATTGTTATTGTTTGAGGTAGAGAACCAGAGACATAGAACGTTAAACACACTGTAGGGTGTTGGATCCAACTCTTATTTTTTATTTTTTTTTGTAATGTGTGTGTAACTGTTGGGGGAGAAGAATATTAGGTAATTTACCAATATACATCTGTAAATCGTTCTGCACCGATTTCTTGATATGTAAAGTGAAGCCTCCTGTCTTTTGCCGCATCAGTGATCTCTATCTTTCCATGAACAATCACCCTGACAAAACCTTGATCTTATATTCATAAATACTATCATACAGTCCTGGCAGGACGATTGCTCATGGACAGATAGAGATCACATGATCCTCCATCTACGGCCATTTTATGGTCAGGAATATCCAGCTGATGAGGTAAAAGACAGGAGGCATCACTTTATCAAGAAAGCAGAGCAGAACTATTATATTACTGTATATTAGTAAATTACCCAATACACACACACATTACAAAAAACATGAGATAAAGAGGCCAACCGCATTAACTTGAGTATCTCAGCAAAAAATGGTTTCTGGTACTATAGGGTCTAAGTAAGGGACACCTTAAGTTACATTATTCTTCTAACCTCTGAAAGTGACTCATCTCTGGCAAAAAGTGACTTATTTTAGGTATGACTTTGATTTAATTTTTTTTTTTTTAATAGGTAAATGGATGAGTTATACCATAAAAGAGAGAATACTAGAAAGGATCATTTATACCCTACCTGAGGGAATGGGGTAAATATGATGTAATATATAGCTAATAAATGTAGAATACTATGGTTCTTACCCAAGTCATCTGAAGATTCCTCTCTAGAATGTTCATCTTGACCAGTTGTCTCTGCGTCTGGTTCCTCACCATGTTCTGAGATCACAAATATTACATTTGTGACCAGGTGAAAGGATCATATTAATAACTTATAAGAAAGATTGAGCAGAGGGGTCAATTTCACTAAATGTGTCATACGCACATACTTATCCTAACCTGCAACTTAGTAGTTAATTTTTTTTACATAAATATATGAAAGACCAGCACTCTGTAGACACGTTATCACACAACTTCCGAAACTACATATACAATATAAATGCAGCCTATTGTTCAGTGATTGATGAAATAAATAATATTTTATTACGAGAGTGGGGGGGGGATATGTATGTTGCTCATACAACTAATGTGACAAAAAGGGAACTACTTTTTTTGTCACCAATTTACCAGAATTTTACAGCTTTCTACATTGTGTAAAATCAAAGCTCCCCCCTCCCCCCAAAGCTAAGTCCTATTCAAGTGAATGAGATCCAGCTTTAGGACAAACCCATTTATGAGTGGAGTAATTCTGCCATCTAGTGGCGACATAGTAATTTACAGTATAAATTTTGCTGGGCAAACAATACATTGTGGTGGATGTCGATATATTCTTTTGAGTAAATCCTCTAATTAGTCCAGACTTGATATTTTGTTGGTAACTCTTATTTCTTATAACTGGTCCTCTGTTATTCCTGCTAGATATAGATCTATAAACTGGTAGCTGGACATTACAAGTTGAGAAGGGGGTGCCCCATACACTGTAAAACTGTCCAAACAGAGCAGATAATGTCAAACTGTGTTAACGGGGTTGGCCACTTTACCTCATGTTTTTTGTTATGTGTGTTTAAGTGTTGGGGGGTTCGGTAATTTATCAAATTACGTCTATTAATAGTTCTGCTCCGCTTTCTTGATATGTAAAGTGAAGCCTCCTGTCATTTACCTCATCAGCCAGAGATTCCTGACCGTAAAATGGCCACAGATGGAGGGTCATGTGATCTCTATCTGTCCGTGAGCAATTGCCCTGCCAGGCCCTTATGATAGTTTTCATGAATATAGGATGAAGATTCTGGCAGGACAGGACAGACAGAAAAATTGATAAAGATATTGAAGCATTATTTAAAGTGGTGTGTCACTTGAATTCATGTGAACTGTGTTAAGCTACACCCCTTTGACAAGCAAGAAGCCCTTTCTAAGAGGAATAACAAAGGAACAGCACAATGAAAGGGGGAAAAAAAAGAGGCTCCAGAATGACAACATGTGGGATAAGATTAAGGATAAAGATCCTCTTTTAAGAGAACCTAAAATAGGGAAAAACAAACCAGCAGCAAGGTCCAAATGGATCCAAAATGTCTCTACATGAAGCCAGTTTATTGTGGTGCAAAAATCATTAGTAGTAATAAGTGGTCTCACCAGACTGCGTACTGCTCCCTCCTTGGGGGTCAGTTCTTCCAGAATCACTGCTGCCCTGCCCCCTGTTACCAGCCTAGAGAGAAGAAAAGTCATGTAGTTATCCATTTCCATACACTGTGTATTATCAATATATGGATTTACGCAGTTTATTCTCCACTCACCCTCACACGAGATCTTCCGAATCCAAACTGCAAATAGCTGAGCAGCACTAGGACGCACATGAAGACAAAATTGCTGGTAATGCCAATTATAGCCGAAATGATGGGGTAATTATATAGTATATACCTGCAAAGAGATCACATGACCAAAAGTAAGTGAAGAAACCCAAAAACTTAGAGATGGTTAATTACAAACAACAATTCATGTTAATATGTCACCTATCATTACCTAAAACAAGCAATGTAGTAGTGATGTAACTAGGGCAAACTATAGAACAGTCACACCTGCTTACCTGCTTGTATATGCACATCCCATAAAGTTGAAAAGTGAGAGACATGCATGCTTGGTCACCTTCCCATTTAAAGAAACTGTGAGATAGGATTTCATAGCTTCTAGTGATCCACACTGCTGTGGTGGGTCTGAGTTTTCATGGATCACCCACAGGGCCAAGTAGAGATCTATGATGCAAGGAGTCCCTGCTTCCTCACAAAACTCTAGTGACAAATTGTAATTACAGCCTTGTATTATATGTCACTATGATGCATGGCGTCCCATTCCAGGCACTGTGGTCGGTCCACCAAACAGGACACTGCACGACCCAGATTCACAGACCCACCACAGCAGTGTGAATCCACCTATTAATGTGATGCACCACACATGAACCAACATTACAAACAGCAGAGAGGCTTGGCTGTTGGTTTAGTGAAATCTACATCTGTACGTACAAGCTCCATGTTGGGCGATGCGAATCAGCCCAGAAGTAGGCTCCTTGCACACCAATGTATGCTCGCCCAGACTGCATACAACTACGCGCAGGAGGGAGGAGCAGCATTCACCCCTCCCCTCTCTATAGAGAAGCAAATGGCCAGCGTCGTAGTATAGCAAAATACTGTACAGGACATGTTCTATATATTTTTTTCCCGTTCATGGTAAGACGTGTGCTCACTGCAACGTGACAGGGCACCATAGACGACTATAGGGACCGATAGCAGTACATGGGTGTGCATGGGGCCTTAAGACGTTACATTCTTCCGTATTATGTGTTTTGTATATAACACGGTCACATGGGAAATGTAAGTAACAACACTTAGACTCACCTGAGACCAGTAAAATGTGCATGGACCCGCAGCTCCGCGTTGTATATTTGTATGTGGACACTATGTACTTGTATCACAGCCCCTGTGGTTGGTACATACTGCAGAGAGAAGGACACATAATAGTAAGAAATCCAATTAGTATAAAAGTGGAACATTACAAAGAAGAATTTAATAAATAAGCTCCATAAAGGGAAGAGAAGGCAGATAGCAGATGGAGTTGTGGATGTCCACTTTGTAGTGGGAGCCCAGAACGACTTATTGATGGGGACTGATTACATATTGATGATCTGCTCTATTAACAGGCCTTTAACCCCTTTTTGAGCGAGGTTCTCGCCTGAATGTCCAGGTCAATATTTGATGTTCTCTTCATTTTTAAATTACTTTGGACTTTAAATCTTTGGATTTACATATCATAACGTGTTTTACTTTTTTTTTTCATGACATGTGAGACCTTAACTTGATAGGACAATTTAAACATTTATTTTTTTTTTTTTAGAAATGTAAAAGTAAAAATGTGAAATAATATGCTTTTTTTTGTATTTTTCTCCCGAGTTTTTTTTTAAGAAGCAGTAAAATTGTATAAACCTTTAACAAAATATGTTAGAAATATGTAAAGCGTCCTTTACCATTTTCTAGTTTCAGAGGCAGAGGGTGCATGTACTTCTGCAAAGTGTCTTCTGCCGTTCCTTATGTCTTTTTTTGGCTTTACCTGACAGGAGGAGAGGTCACTTCAAACGGTCATATTAAAGAGGAAAAACGAATATAATAACAGCATTGTGTTTCTAGGTGAAACAGATATATCCACTTATTAAAAGTTTAGAGTCGCAAATTGAGAGCTGCATTTAAAAATCAAATTTTTTTTCATCTTAGGTTCTGTTTGACCCAGGAACACAATGATGTTATATTAAAGGGGAGATTCTCCTCTTAAACAGGACACCAGAAGTGTTTTTCTAGGTTCTGGAGAAATGATCGTTTAAAGTTAGATACGGTCATCACGTATATATACAAGTAGGATGTATATAGCCGTATGGCAGTCATGAAGGGGTTAATAAGTAGTCACTAGAAAACCCCTTTAACAGTGGAGCAAGGCTTGATTATTAGAATAGAGAGGGGGTCCTAATTACCTCGTAGTTCCTAAGAGAGCACATCTTTAGGGAGTAGGTGTTTGAATAGAAAGTGTCTAGTAAAGGAAAGGTATATTTTACATCTAGATGATACATGTCCATCCTAAGAAAACCCTATGACCAAGATTAGACGGACTGACCGAATCCTCTCGATATTCTGCATGCAGCTCAACTTCAAGCGTTTGCTTCTGCTCAGAAAGCCCTGAGATCAACAAAGGGAATACGGACAAGGTCTCCAGTGTTTTCAGGAGGGGAGATTTGTAGTGCAGCATCGCCTGGAGGGATATAACAGGTCACAATGTCATCAGGACTACAGGAAATCACAGACAAAGAGAGCAGTGTCAGTATCTTACAGATCGAGCAGAGTAAGAAATCTCCTTTCCTCCTCGGGTGTAACACGACATTGAAACCAGGAACATCCCTAGGTCTTGGTTGACTGCAGATTCAGGCACCTGAAGCTCTAGGGTTATACGATACGGCTGCCCGTACATCAGCACCTGGGAGTGAAGAGAGGAGAAGAAGAAGACATCTCTGTATAATAAAAGAAAGGAACTCCCATACCACTTCTAGATTTTCTACTATTAAAGGGAACTGGTCATCAGATTTTACCCCATTAAACTAACAGTCCCCCTCAGGTAGGGTATGAAATATACTTTCAAGAATTCCCTCTTTTATATGAAATCCTAGCTGTTTACCTATTAAAAAAAAAATCTCCTCCAGAGTCATGTGACCATGAGAAAAGAAGAGTCACTTTTTTCCTTGGACGAGCCTGAGACAATGAAGGGGCAGGGTCACTTCAGATGCCCCTATTCTGCTTCTTTTTGCTATAGAACTGGAGATACAGGTAGTTAAAGACATCACTAGGAATGTGAGCTGCAGATGAAGTTCCAATTTCTGAGAATGTCTTTAACCAACTTCATTTTAAGTCCTGTAGCTCAATTGTGGTTCAAAACCAGAATTATGTGTTTTGAAAGATAAGGTTATCATCTTTACAATTACAGCAGAACCAAAGACAGCAGCAATTTGAATTGACGTTCCACTCCAGCCTCTAAATGTGACCTTCAATGAGATTTTTTTTTTTTTTACAGGTAAATGGGTTATGAACATAAAATAGTGATTGTTAGAATGGATATTTCATACCCTATCTGGGGAAAGGTAGTTTTAAGGAGTAAAAGCTGGTGACTGTGACACAACTGTGCTCAGATATCTATAATTATACACAAGCATGACTGGTGACATCCAATAATGATGATTGGCCAGTCTACTAAAAGGGTTGTTCATAAAGACAATTTTAAATGTGACTGGTTCGCTTTGGGATTTTAACAATAGCCTATCCTTGGGACAGGCCAATATGGGATCCTTGGGGGTCCAATACCTAACACCTCCACCAATCAGTTTATTGAATGAGGCGTGGTGCAGGAAAACACTAGCAAAGGACAACTCAACCAGTCACCGGAGGAAGTGGTCTTGACCCAACTTAACCAGCGAGTGGCTGAGTGGGTCTCTTCTAGTGTCTTCCTTGGTGTTGTGGAGCAGGGAGGGGGAAAGGGGAGCAGTGAGTGACATTTTATTACTTTACTGGTCGCTGTAAGTAGAAATATTTAGAAGATTTTGTGTATAAAAGATACAATATATAGAAACTCACCCGGTCGCGGTTATTCCTCAATAGTGATACATTAGCTGTAGGAAAGGAGCACAGAACCCCAGGAGAGGGGTTACACGCGGAGCTGGAGAGAGAAAATAAGATACATAAAAATGTACATTTCACACTCCGGTTACCCATGGGCAGCAATACATAGAACTACAACAGAAAATAAAATTCTACATTCAATATGGTCGATTTAAAACTTCATCACTTAGGAGCGCGACTGGCGAGTGTCACAGAAGTCAGACACCACCGATCAGATAGTTATCCAATATTTTGTGCCTACGGTATAATCATTAAAGAGGTTTCCCATAACAGACATTTTCCCTTACCCACAGGATACGGGATAAATATCGGATTCATAGAGGTCCGACTGTTGGCATTGGTTCATTCTGTGTTCCCTTGACTTGGAAGTCAGAATCACAGGGCAGCTAAGAGGGATTTACTGTCCCTGTTCTGCTGACCATGGGGGGTCTGGTAGTCAGAACCTACATTTATACATTATATTGTGGATAGAGGTTAGATTACTATTGTAGGAATTTAAAAGGACATCTATCACCAGATCAAGAATGGTAAACCAAACATACAGACATACTGGTGTGTGCCCCCTCTGGCAGGAACTGCTGTTATTTTAGATTCTTATGCCCTTGTTTTTATGAAAAAAAAGGGCTTAAATTATGCAAATGAACCTGAGGCGCTCCAGGATCAAATAACTCCTATGGAACCTGGAGCTCCTCAGGCTTATTTGCATAATTTACATTTAAAAAAAACAGGGAATAAGAAGCTTAAAGAATAGCAGATCCTGCCAGAGGGGCCACACACCAGTATGTAAGTGTGCTGGTATACAATCCTTGATCTGGTGATAGATGTCCTTTAAAAGGAAAGCTACCATCAAACTCCATCATGATAAGCCAGGGACACTTACTCATAGACCCAGGCACCGCGTCTGTGGTTATCTTCTATTTGTTATCCACGGGCTCATTCCTTCTAAAAATCAACTTGGAAAAGTATTTTAATGAACTTGAAAGGCTACTGGGACGGGGTTCATTTAGAAGGAAGGAGGCCATGGATAACAAATAAAAGAAGATTACCACAGTCACGGATTTATCATGATGGATTTTGATGGTAAATTTTCCTTTAAGGCTATGCACCATGCTAAGGGTACATTCACACAGCGGTATGCCCTCCGTGCGGGCATACCGCCGTGTGCTGGAGAGGAGGAGGAGGCGGCCCCTCCTCCCTCCATAGAGAATAGTGGCGCACGGCCGCACACACGCCGAAAGATAGAGCATGTTCTATCTTTTTGCGGTGTGCGGCCCGGATCGGTGCCACACATGTGTGGCACCGTATCTGCGCCGCGCCACTATTGCCGTCTATGGGGACGTACATGCGGCCGCATGTACGTCCCCGCAGACGGCCATGTGAATGTGCCCTAACACACAGAAATTGCATGATGAATGCCCCAACCCCTGTCCCACCTGGCGAGGTGGCGACTAATTTCAAGTGACCCCTCTAAACCTCATAGGACAGCACTTGTGTGCCTCTATCCAGTCACCAAGTAAACTCGATTGCATATGGCCCCTGATGTGAGCAATGCCTTACAAATTTTGTGACATGTACATTTCTTGAGATGCATATTTTTCTTTCGACTTAAAGGGGTTGTCAACTTTTATGCACTGGAAGTTAAGACATAAGCTTTCTATGTAAGGACAGCAAGCAGAGATCTAGAAAACTGCGAGGAATTGATACAGAAGGTATATTGAGAAATTGTATAACCTTTCATTATACAAACAATTTCAATTATTTGCTGAAAGTGGACGACCCCTTTAAAGATTTGTTCTGGCTGACAAAAACATGGTTGCTTTATCTAAATAAACAGGACCACACTTGTGTTGAGTCTGGTATTGCAGTGAAGTAAAGTGAACAGACCACAGTTGCAATACCACTTACAACCTATGGACAGGTGTGGCAGTGTTTTTAGAAGCACAGAACCCTGGACATATATGGTTAAGCACAGACAGACATACCTGTACTGGTAGTGCACTGGCGTGGAATACTTCACAGTCGGCATATAGGAGTAGTAGAAGCTGCCATAGAGGAAGACGGACACCCAGAGGAGCAGGAGGAGGACACAGCACAAAATCCCCGTCTGGAGAAGCAGCCGCCGGGTCCGCAGGAACAGAACCAAACACATGTCTTCCACCCATAGAAGGAGAGGGGGGGAGACACCTTGAGACATGATGAGCTATAGGGGAGGCCTGAGAACTGATACAGAAGAGTATCCAGTAATCATTAGTTATGGGATCTACGGGATGTATCCACACACAGGATTCTGTGTACAGTGTAGGATGTATATATGGCCGCCAGAGGATAGTCCATGCTTGTAGAATATTACACAGCACTGGGCACAGACATGGTGGATCATCCCTGTGTATAGCGCTTTATGTGTCACATCAGTGAGGAAATCAGGGTCATCCGTGGAGTATACAGAACCGGGTGAAAGAGGAAGGAGCAGGGAAGTGGGGCAGGGGTAGTCCTAGGAAAATGCCAGCCTGGGTAGAGGTTATAAAAAAAAAAAGAGAAAAATGAAAAATATTACTTTACAATAGCTAAAAAGTGATAAAGATAAGTACAGATCTGACCACCAAGGAATTTCTAGATTTTTATGTGGCATAAGGGTCTAAAACTGAGCAAAGGAAGATTTGCAAGACTGTCCATTCCCATTCACTTCCCCTAAATGCTTCTACGTACTATAGAACTGGAGTGACAATTCCCCTGCAGCCTCTAAAAGTGACTCATCTCAGACAAATTTGACTCTTCTCTGCTCATTTTCACTTTTTTTTTTTCATGAGATTTTGAATAAATGAGGGAAGGACATTTTATACCCACCTGAGGGGACTGGCAGTTTAATGGGGTAAAATCTGGTGACTGGTGAGTCCATTTGATGCCTAACAGGAACATGTCACCTCAGAAACCGATACTGCAGCCTTCATGTCCATTTGTCTGACATCAGGGGTAGGGCACAGATCCACTTTCTTATAAAGCTAAAAGTTTGTGTATCGTTTCTCTTATCAATGAGATTTTAAAATCCACTGGACATATAATTATGAGTCTGATGTATTCACAGGTAAGCGCTGTAAATCCAACGTCTCCACTGAAGCTCAGTTTATCAACGCTGAATTTTTAATTCAGTCACTGTAAAATAAGGGGAACGCCCTCCTTGTGACTACATCGGACATAAACATCTGTGTCCAGTGTATTTTATGATCACTGCAAAAAAACAATGGATACCATTATAAAAAATGTTCGGGCCTGATGAGCACCAGTAGGGTCCATCACGTGACCAAGAAGCCATTATTTTTTTTTTTTAATTTTATATAATGGCACCAAAAAAAACTGTGCAGAAGTGAACAGAACCCAAAATAACAGCATAAATTCCATCACCCTATATTAACATGTGACGGATCCGTTTCAGTTTTTGTTGCATTTCTATTAGTAAAAAGGTAAAACTTTTTACTTGAAATGACAAGACCATTTGCAAAAACCGCATAATGTGAATATATCCTTAGATGTACTACTCCGCACACAATCATGAAGCCTCATTTACATAGACAGGGTAAAAGTTACTTCCTGTACCAGTAGCGGCCCCCGGCAGTCACAGGATGAGCGGTGGGGTGACAGGGTAGGTTGATACCTACCGCTCGGTGCACAGCAGCATCTGCCGCACGCGCAGCGCCCCACAACCACACACTACTTCCTAGCTGCATCTGGCCTCGCCCACACGCTACAATGTAGCCAGTGGCCGAGCTCGACACAGTCAGCAAACCACAGCGCGACCTGGCACGATCTCCCGGCCATAGTGAAATGAAACGAAGGATGTGATTGGCCGCTCCGCGGTCTTTGACTGGTGTGGCCGCTTGATGGGTGTGTGAGGCAGGGACAGATGGTCCCTCTGTAAAGTGTCATGTGTCCCGCTGAGACTGAGAATAGCCTCTTTTAGGACTATGCATACTGTGAAGCTGATGATGCGGTTAAAACCGCCACAGGAAAAAAAAATGCATGCGGTTTTGATGCGATTTTTATTTACACCGTTGTGAACAATCGCATGAAATTCTAGACTCTGCTTCAAAATAGGGGGTGAAAATACATTAGGAACACTGTAATATACACACATACATCGGGCGAACTTCATAACACCCTGGCCTAGGTGCAAAAATGTGGAAATACTCCCAAAAAATGAGCAAAAAGAGAAGAAAATACGTCAACATAAAGAAACATGTCCCCCATGGAGAGCTATTGGGCCCGTATATATTCTATACAACATGTGGTGGCATATGCAGTGTAGGACTGGGATACCTAGGACCCACCAGTAAAATCCTTCTTGATGCCCAATACTGTACATAGAATTTCAAATATTCCAATACACCCATATACAAATTACTTAAAGGGAACCTGTCGCCAGATTTTACCCCACTAAACTATCAGACTCCTAGAATTCCCTCTTTTATGTGACGTCTCCCCCAAAATACGACTCTTCTCATCCTATTTCACATGAGACAAGTCAAGTTTATTGGTTGCAAGGCAAGTGTCACTACAGATGAATCTATCTTTGGTTCTTTGGTACCTGGAAACATGCTTCTGGTGTCATATTAAAGATAAGGATCTCATCTTTAAGATCAATCATGGTTCTGTAACTGGAGTCCTTTTGAGTTGATTTCTAAGTACAAGCATTACAATTATGAAGCAAAGGTGACCTAAGGTGACTAGAGGGCACCATATCATGTGATCACTGGCGTCAACCAAAAATAGACCCCCAGCATTCAGACTCTGATTCCCTATCCTGTCCTCAAAAAAACACCTTAAGGAGATCTACTCCCTCCCCAAGCATCATAATCTGTTGGCAGCAATTTGTAGAGAAATGTACCATAATTTAAAAAAAATCCTTTATTATTTCTGTCTATTATGACGTTCCTGATAAATTCCTATTTTAATCCATATGCTAATTAACACCTTCCCAACGCATTAAGAGGGCTCATAGGAAAAGACCTCTCTGTACAAAGTGGGTGTTTACTGCATATTGCAACCAACACCCACTGATAACACCCCCGTTTTGGATTTGATCACACACACAAGGGTTAAAGAACTCTTTAGGATCTAAAAAAATATTTTAAAAAAAGGTAAATATATATAAAAACCTAAAAATCTAAATCACCCCCTTTCCCTAGAACTGATATAAAAATAAGCAAAAAAATCATAAAAATGATAGGTTATCCCCATATCTCAAAATGCCTGATCTATCAAAACATAAAAACGGTAATTCCCAGTGTTGCTCTGTGCACAATGCCTGGTCCATAAGTACTTAGTTTCATGAATGTGTTAAGAAGCTCTAGTACAATGCACAGAACCCTGACCCGACCCTGTCTTACATCTAGATGAACTTCTACACACATTATAAGACCGACCTACTCACCCAACGTTGTACCGGCCATTATTAAGGTTCTATTGGCTCTATGGGCACTAATTCTTAGAGATACAGAGAGTCTTTCCAGAAAAGCCAACAACCTCTGTAAATAACCCTGAGCAAGGATATTTCCGCACGTGTGCAGCATTTCTCCAGTCTCTGGAATCTTTAGAACTAGAAGTAACATACATTGTGTATCTGTATGTAGGATTTCCAGTCTCTGGTACCATTCATTCAGACATGACCAATGAGGCCAGTGATGTACTGACGTTTACACTGTCCATTAGTACATGAGGTCATCACTGCTGGCAGATTATTGAATGAATTATCCATAAACTGCTACTGTGTTTAATGCTATTACCTAATACAAAGATGATAATGGGATTGGGGATTATAACGTTAGAATTAATGGCGGAATATCCATACGGGGTCTTAGCAGTAAATCTCTGGTCATTCCCTATCAGGTCCACTCCCTGCTTCTCCTCCTCCTTCCTCGGTCTCTGTATACCCAGCCTAGCTTTGTGTGAGCAGAGTCAGTCATTCAGCCACTTCTCACCATCCTCCTCCTTCCTCCAGTCCCTCCTCCCCCCTCATTTCTCTTTGTTGCAGGGTGTGAGTGTCTGCTGGAAGCTGCATTGAAAGAGATTTTCTCAGCATCCTGTATCCCTCCATCACCAAAATACACAGGTAGGTACCAATGACAGACAGCTTTACATGAGGATGGGTGGAGGATGACATGTATGTACCCAGGCCTAGTGTTGTCCTTTGCTCCTTCTATACCAAGAGGCATCCCCCATTGATTCGCCCCACCTTCTCCATCCACTCTGGTAATGTATGGACATGCAGGATGTATTTTATCAAACCTTTGCAATCTAGTAATAAATTCTGTATAGATTGTATCCTTTTAGACATATTGATACAATGTTGTGTTAGTAACAAAAAAGGAAACATTAGTTCTGTTCAGCATCCCGTCCCTTGTAGCTGTATATGACAATGTTGTACATAGCAGTATGCATATTACAGTACTATAGGCTGAATGTATAGGATCTATAGTAGCTCATTCAGCATCAGATTTTGCCTCTTTCCTCCCTTCCATTCTTCATGTCATCACAATGGGATTGGTTCACCCCAGGAGTGAGGGGGACATCTTTGCTCTGGGCTAGGTTTTTCTTCATCCTCTGCAGGGATCCATTCTTGTTTTTAATGATAAAGATACAGAGAGAGAAACACAACTATGTAAGATGTCAATGAGCGATTTGTTGTGGTAAACGCATCACTCAGGCGTTTCCGACAAATATGGCCAAAGTAGAACCATAGCCAGTGACAGACAGGACATCTGCACCAGCTGCATTTCTTTTGCACCCCTCTGATTTATTCCATAACCTATAGAATTGTATCTTAGTGTCAAGTAATAACATAATATTAGCATAATGTATTACTGCGTATTTCATACAATCGGCCACAGTATAGTATAGAACAGTGGTGGCGAACCTATGGCACTAGCGCCAGAGGTGGCACTCTGAGCCCTTTCTGTGGGCACCCAGGCCTTCACCACAGAGGACTCCATGTATCTTTCTGCAGTCCCAGAGAGCCCAGGACTTGCTGTACACAGAGCTATATTAAAGTGACTGTGCTATCTGGGACTACTGGAGGAGTGGGAAGGTGTGGACAGATCTGGATTATCATTGTAGCTCCTTCTCCGACCCTGACAATTCTTCCTGTTTATGGGACCCTGAAGAGAATCTACAATGATCATCCAAATTTCTTCTATTTTCTGCTTTATTGGTGTCCTCAGGGTGCTGATATGAATGAAAGCTGTGACAGAACAGGGAGTATAAATCACTAATTAGATTTCTTTGTTGGCACTTTGCGATAAATAAGTGGGACTTGGTTGTAGTTTGGGCACTCGGTCTCTAAAAGGTTCGCCATCACTGGTATAGAATGTCCATGCTGATCCCGCGGCAGTGACGTAATGTAAGTAATCATCGGCCTCATTGATGATGCTTTCACATTGAGCCCAGTGATTGGATGCAGTGGTCACGTTAATAATGTATGTGATGTCTGTAGCAGCGAGGGCCAACAAAGTGGTGGGAAGGGTTCTACCCGATCTGCATGTAAATTTAAGAGATTTCCATAGGGAACACACAGTAATATACAATATATGCTGCAGAGACCCAGAGGATTTCCCTATTTCCATTTTGCGCAAAACTGACACAGAATTAAAATATTTAGAAAACCCCTTTAAATTTACCCTGTAAGTAAAATGTCTTTAATTAAAATACCGTTGTGGGATGGGCTTGTTTTGACTTTCAGTTTCAATTGATTTTACACAGAAATGTACTGATCCAAATTTATCAGACCCAACAGGCAAAGCCGGTCATCAATACATATGTATCATTTACTTTATTGATGATTTACATATTCTAGATTCTTGTTTCCAGGTCCAAACATCTTTTTTAATTTCTCTTCTAAGTAGAAAAGCTGGATCCCCACTAATCAGAAGAATAAGGCACCATTCACAAACACTTTTTTTTTATCACATATTTAACATCCCATTGAAATCCACAAACTTCCAGGTTTTGTAATCTGAGGGGAATCCAGGTGGACACTGCTCAGATTATGACACATGTTGGTCAAAATCCATGTTGGAAAGCCTGACAGTGAGTTTAGACCTGGAATACCATCTTTGTAACATGCGTATAAGGAGAACTAGCTCCCTCATAACCCACTTTTGTTCAAGAATTCAGCCGTGCAGTACCTGAGTGGTTAGCACTACAGCCTTGAAGAGCAGGGGTCCTGGGTTCAAGTCCCACCCAGGTCAACATCTGCAAAGAGTTAGCTTGTTCTTTCCGTGTTTGCGTGGGTTCCAAAACATACTGGTAGGTTGATTAGATTGTTAGCCCAATTGGGAACAGGGACTGATTTGGCAAGTTCTGTGCAGCGCTGCGGAATCTATGTGCGCTATATAAAGAATTGTTATTATATTTAGCTGGTTCAAAATTAGTGGGAGTAATCGGCAGGAATTTACATTTCAGATATCCAGTACAAGTGCAGTAAATGCGATTTATATATATCTAGTATTTCGCTTTAGATAGGTCTCCATCTCTGCAATGCAAATTCAACTATTTATTGCCATATTGGGAACTGCTGTAGACCAAATTCATTTATTTGCTGCCTATAGCAACTTTTTGGGGATAATGCTTTTGGTTTTATGAGAAGCGCTGCATTCATCCAGCAGTCACTTACCGCTCCTACCTCTCCATGTAGAGAATATATGGATTGCCACACCTAAGACTTCGGTCACACCAAGGTATGGCCATCCAGTATTATCTTCCTTCACTAAAATGATAATATAAGAAGTCTGAAGGTTCTGTTGAAATCTCAGTTGACTTCGATGGATTTCTACTACTTTCCGTTTCCACCAATTCCTTCTGGCCACATTCACACACAGCTTTTGTAAAAGCCAATGAATGGGTTTACTTTGTGTTAATACTGCCATTACATAACAAATGTTTACACATTGTTAATACATTGTAAAAGCGATTCAAACAATGCACGTGAACACGCCCCTTAGGGTACATTCACACAGCCGTCTAGGGAGATGTATATGCGGCCCCATAGACTGCAATGGCGGCCCAGTGGTAATTCAGTGGCACATATGTGGCACCGTTCCGCGCCCGTACACGGGGAAAAGATATCCCCGTGTGTGCGGCCGTGCACCGCTGTTCTCTTTGGAGGGGGTCACCTCCTCTCCAGCGCACAGCAGTATGCCTGGCTGGCGCATATGGCTGTGTGATGGACCCTTAGGCTCCCTGACTGACTCCTTGCATCATATTTTTGTATGATGAAAGGACTCTCATCCATTGCACAGTGTTTGGTCCGTGTCCGCAGACCGAACATGTTCACGTACAGCTGACCGTAGGATTACAATTGAGATTCAATTTATGAAAATATTTCTGCCACAATTTTTATTTCTGTAATCTATGGTTTTAGGGTATCCTGTCCTGTAGTGGCCCCTGTCATTCTCAGTTCTTTTCCGATTCTGTTCTTCTGTTACTACTCATCTTTAGAAGCTTTCCCGACACAATGGCTGTGGGTCAGCAAATATCTCCCTTATGGAGGTCATGCCACAATGTAGATCTCAGTTATGAGCCATGGGCAACACAGATTTCATCACTGTGGAAGAGCAGAATGCGCCTGTAGCAATGACACTCACTGAGCGTCCCCCTGCATCTGCGCCTATAGTAATGACACCTCAATGAGCTTCCCCCTGCATCTGCGCCTATAGTATGAACCTCAATGAGCTTCCCCTGCATCTGCGCCTATAGTAATGTCACCCTCAATGAGCTTCCCCTGCATCGGCGCCTATAGTAATGACACCTCAATGAGCTTCCGCCTGCATCTGCACATTGTATTTCTAAAAGTAATAACCTTGTTAGAACCCTACATATAACCCAAGGAGTTATTTTTTCCATTATCATAGCTTCAGTCCCTACCGTAAATATGATGGGTCTGATGACACAACCAACATATTCCAGTTATTACAGGAAGATTGAGCGGTTACAGCCACAGTCACTTTCTAGAACGCTGCAAAGAATTAGCTGAAGGAGTAATTGGTTTTGTAACATGAGTCCCTATGACCAAGGATATTTTGCTGTAAAGATTGGAATGGCTCCAGTGCTGAGTATAGGTCTGCAGCGCTAATGGATGCTGTCATCTTCTCGACTTAAGTGCATCTT
Organism: Engystomops pustulosus; assembly: GCA_019512145.1. Taxonomy (NCBI): domain Eukaryota; kingdom Metazoa; phylum Chordata; class Amphibia; order Anura; family Leptodactylidae; genus Engystomops; species Engystomops pustulosus. The sequence goes on from CM033647.1 coordinate 144,451,572, forward strand.
ATCCCCCAATTACGTGCACTCCAAGGAAACAGCCATTGGTAAGGAGTTGCTGCATTCATATCAAGGTGATATGTTACATATAATACTATTCAACTGTATTACACAATAGTGGAAGCTTCACATCAAATCTATGACTATATCTTATTATTAGATCTCTATTACATTGGTGTCGTTTTTCACATGCGTGGTTCAGCCATTTCCACAGATTCCTCACAAAGCCACTGTTTTCCAATTGGCTTATTTTTCAGTCCGTGGAAAAAAAAAAAAATTATGAAACATGTCCTACTTTCTTCACGAGCGTGGATCACAAAAGCTCATATAAGTCTATGGGTCCACAGAAAAAACTAAAGACAGGTCCGTATTTTTCACTGATGACACTGGGGATCCAGGTGTTACATTTTAAAGCAATGTCTTACGGACGCGGAGACAAAGCAGAAGAAAAACAGAGACACCACGGAGACAAAATGTAACTGATGCGCAATAGAAGCAAAGCACACTCGCCAATGTGAAACTTTACTCTGCTGCTGCCATAGATGTGCCTTACTTTTGCAACTCACTTATATTTATTTATTTCTCTCTCTTTCCAGGCAAACATGAAAGGGGACACCCCTGTGAATAGCACACTAAGTGTCGGACAGGCCAGGAAGCTTGTAGAGCAACTCAAGATCGAAGCCTCTATGTGTCGCATTAAAGTACGTGACGGTCTCGCTTTCAGCTAGAAAAGGAGGGAGAGAGAAAGAGTTCTGAATATGGCTGCCTTAAGCAACTCCTTTAGTAAGAGTATTGCAGCATAGAGACTGTAAGGGGATCTTTAAACAAAAACAGGGGGATACAGTAGACCAGAAATATGATAAAATGTCTCAAATATCTATGCTTTAAAGAGAAATAATTGAGAGTAAAGAAGTGTTTTCCATCTGAAAGGACAATTCTGGAGAATCTCTACTAATAACTATGTTCGGACTCTCTGTTATTCCTCCTAGAAATAAAGGTTTAATAAATAGAGAGCGGGGTGTTGCTAGATGTGGACGTATCAGACTCTGTAGATTGGAAACATCAATCAGTGCTGAATCTACAACACTATGGAGGGGGCTAGGGTTATTCTAAATGGCTGAAGCGAACTTACTGTATTAGGCATCATGCAAACAGCTATGAAATGGTTGTACAAACTGTGTCCCACCGCACCGTGACTGAGCCGTGCGGCCGCACCACAGATGGTAAAGCAAGTCTTATTCCATTGCTGGTTTGTGGCACGGACGTTCAGCTACCACAGAGATGGGAGGGGGGAGTAGCGCTCACCCCTCGAATCTCCTACAGGCCACAAACTATCCCAAGTTTAGAACGTGTACGAAGAACGCGGTTATGTTCAGTTACACTTTTAGTTATTTATGATTATTATGAGTTCAGTCCGGCCAAGCCCAGGTCAGCCAAGAAATGTATACACTGTATTTCACCAGACCACACCAAGTTATCAAACTAAGCGAAAATACACAGTCATAACCAAGCCCTAATACCTAACCTACTCACTCATCCTCCACAGGTCTCAAAGGCAGCATCAGACCTGATGGCATTCTGTGACGCTCATGCCTGCGAAGATCCGCTGATAACACCAGTGCCCACATCCGAGAACCCATTCAGAGAGAAGAAATTCTTCTGTGCCCTTCTCTGATCTGTCCCGATTATGACGTAACCCCCCCACTACGCCATTTCTGGCAATCCAGGCCAGACCACTCGTCTGTCTCATCTTTTAAAGTGAAAGCCCTGCACCCTCCATCTCTTCACCATTTCAGTGGTTTTAATGTTGACCCTCTTCTTCCTCAGCATGAAGAATTATTGTATCCCAATCTAAAGGGGACTTAGACACTTTTTCTGTCATCTGATGGGAGACGGGGGCCGGTCGCACAAGCAGTATTTATTTGTAAATGAAACCAACAGTAATTAATAAATATTAGAAAAAGAAACAAGTGTAGATTGGTTTGTCCATATCACAGCGAGCAGAGAGAAATGGCAGTCGCATAACATGACATACGTGGGGTTTTACGAGACTGAATATCAGCCATGTAAACAGACTTCTGTATTCTGCCCCTCAGTTTAAGAGAATCAAAGCAATTCTTCACTGTACTTTCAAGGCATTCTGGGGAGAGAAAAAAAAATCATTATCCACCCATTAAAAAAAAACAGTCTCAGTCCTCATGTGACCACGACAACTTCAAGGGGTTGGCCACTTTGCCTCATGTTTGTGTAATGTGTGAGTAAGTTTGGGGGGACAAAATATTAGCTATATACATACAATATACATCTATTAATAGTTCTGCTCCACATTCTTGATATGTAAAGTGAAGCCTCCTGTAAGTTACCTCATTACCCAGTAATTCCTGTCCATAAAATAGCGACAGATGGAGGGTCATGTGATCACTAACTGCGCATGGGCAATCAAGGTCCTGGCAGGGCGATTGTTCACGGACAGATAGAGATCACATGACCCTCCATCTGCGGCCATTTTATGGGCAGGAATGTCTGGCAGATGAGGTAAAAGACGGGAGGCTTCATTTTAGGAAAGTGATGCAGAACTTTTAATAAATGTATTTTGGACTTAAAAAAAACAAATAAATGCATATTGGTAAGTCACATAATGTTGTGTACACCCCCCCCCCACACACACTTACATTAGAAAAACATGAGGTATAATGGCCAACCCCTTTAACCTAACAGCTTGTCATCTACTTAAAGGACATATACCACCAGGATGAAGGATTGTAAACCAAGCACACTGACATACTGGTGTGTGCACCTCTGGCAGGATCCCCTCTTCTTTTAGCTTCTTATGGACAGTTTTTTGTGTTTTTGTTTTTTTTTTACAAAAAAAAGGATTTCATAATTATGCAAGTAAGCCTGAGGGAGTCCTGGAGTCCATCAGGTTCATTTGCATAATTTTAAAGCCTTTTATTCCTAAAAACAAGGAGATAAGAAGCTTACACAATAAGTGGATCCTGTCAGAGGGGGAACACACCAGTATGTCAGTGTGCTTGGTTTACAATCCTTCTTCCTGGTAGTAGATTTCCTTTAATGGGTATTATCTCCATGTGAAAAATATTTATGAAATGTTCAGAGGATAGGTCACTTAAAAGACATGGGGGCCCACCTCATCCCGAGAACAGGGGTCCACTGAACACCTTCAGCACAAGGTCAAATGGAGTCAAATGGAGAATGTATCCACTTTTTGGCTCTACCATTGACTTGAATGGACTGTGAATGCATATGGGTAGCAATTTCTTCACTTTTTTAGACCATAGGATGGGGTTTGGTCGGGGCGGGCGCCAGCACTTGGCGTGCCTGGGCCCAGGGCTGCTGGGGTGGCTCACATAAGGCTGTAGATAAAGAATCCATAGAGGGTGAGGGGGCTGATTGGTATGAGAAACTAGGGAATCCTTTATGCCACCACGTAAATTCACTGCAAAGGGTGCGGCTCTGTCGCCCAGGGGCCTACTGAAACCTGGAGCTGACTCTGGGTTTAGTGTTCGCTGGATAAATGCAGATCCCATCGATAGATATATCATATACTCTTCATGACAATGCCCTGCTGTTTAAATGGAATCTACCATCAAAATCCATCATGATAAACCAGGGACAGTTTCTCATATATCCAGACACCGTGACTGTGGTAATCTCCTTCCTTCTAAAATCAATGTAAAATTATGCTAATTAGTCTGAAGGCCTGAGGGGGGTGTTTGCAGAGCCCTTCTGTGCTGTAGCTTCGCTGGCTGTTACGGTGAGATGGGAAGGCCCTGTGCAATCCCTGCAGCTGCTAGATTACACAGGCTGAGGAGGGAGGTAAAGAGAAGGGGGTTGGGCGAAACATGTTCTGCTCATTGTAACAGTCTGTAAATCTGCAGCACAGATTTAGGATATTTAGGAACTGACTGATGTTACCTTGAATGATGATTGGCACACAATGATGTTACCTACCAGCATCTTCTCCAGCTCCTCAATGTCTTCTTTATCCAGGAGGATCCTGCAATTAAAGATAAAATTTTAAATAATCTGGATTATATACAGCACAATTCACTAGTCAGGGATATATAATCAGTGACAGATAGAGATATACACTATATAACCTGGGACTGCTCAGATTTTGTCCATAGAAAACATAGTAAGTTTTATTTTCTGTCCCGAGAATAAATTGGATAGGTCATAAATGTGACATAAATATACAGAAAAACTCATTGTATCCGGATAATCTGCGCCAGACGAAGGTCTGATTTAGTAAAGGAAACCTACCACCACGGATCTACCTATTAAGGTAGATCGGGTGGTAGGTGCCTCTATTGTACGCAAGGATAGCCCTTTCAAGGGCTAATGCTCACGTCCCCTGTATCTTTTTAAAACTTTTATTGTGTTCATATGCAAATTTTCTAAAGAGGCTGCTGGGGTGTGGAGTAGCTGGAGCTGCGGCTACACGGTGCAGATACTCCACGCCCTGGTAGCCTCTTTGATCCTCCTACCCACATATCTTCAGCGCGCAGCTACAAGGTGTTCCGGCTTTAGAGCCGAGATCGCACAGCCGGCGGCCTGTGTTTTGCACATGCACAGAACTCCGGCTTTGCGGACAAGGGCATGCAGCTCCTTGTAGCTGCACGGTGAAGATATCTGGGTAGGAGGATCAAAGAGGCTACTGGGGTGTGGAGTAGACGCACTATGTAGCCTCAGCTCCGGCTACTCCACGCCCCAGTAGCCTCTTTAGAAAATTTGCATATTAGCACAATAGAACTTTTAAAAAGATGCAGCGGACATGAGGATTATTTCAGTACAATAGAGGCACCTACCTTAATTAGGTAGATCCGTGGTGGTAGGTTTCCTCGAAGACCAAAAGATATCCGCAGGATAGAGGGATAAAAATCTGTTTGGTGGAGGTCCAGCTCCCTGATTGATCGCAATAATGGATCGCAGCAATCTGGAAATTGCCCTAAGGCCGCAGTCACACGTTGCGCTAGCGTTGCGCTCATAATGCGACACTAGCACACAGGGGGAGGGCAGGCCTCGGCCCGATCGCACATGAGTATCCAGAGGCCCTCCCCCTGTGTGCAAGCATCACCTTATGAACACAACGCTAACAGAACGCGTGCAGGACAAACACATGTGCCGTTACTCCATTTACCTTTGAGTGTTGGAAATTGCAGAGCACTGCGCCCAGGTATCTCCGGCACAAACTGGCTATGTGCTGGGGATGGATGAGCGCTGTGCCCAGCAATTTCCTTGAAAACACACGAGACAGGGGAGGGGTATTAAAAAAAAAAAAAAAAAAAAAAAGGGAATGCAAAATTGATCTGTTCCCCACTTCCAGTCTTTGTGTGGAAGTTTCTGGGGTCACAGGACCAGCTTCAGCCAATAAATGGCCTCCTCGGACAAGTCACAACAATATCCAAGGAGGCCTCTCATTGGCTGAAGCTGGTCCCATGACTGTCCCCAAATCATCTGAATGGAAAACTGGAGGTACTGCAGTGAGGGGAACCACCCAGGGGCTAATCAGGTTCCTGGAAAACCCCTTTAATATTATAAAAGCGACACGGCCCCTTTAATTCTAGCTTCATGCCCTTCTTATAAGACTGGGCAAATGTCACAAACTTTTATGGCACGTAGGGGGCAGTGGAGAGTTACCCCCCTAGTCTACAGGCAGTTGTAGTGCGCAGCCGCAGTCATACACTCGCCTCTCTAGGTTCTCGTTGACATTCCGCAGATTTGAAGATATCGCACGCGTTACCGCAGTCAGCTTTCTCAGCGCCTCACACAGGACCCGCGTCTCTCCTCCCTGAGCCGAGGTGGCGTTCAGCAGGAGTCCGGAGCTGCGGCGCCCAGAACCGGCAGTAGCTCTCCGCGAACCGGCTTCCATACTATCCGCAGCTGTAATACGCGCCATGGCCCTGATTGGACGGCACAGGGCACGTGGTCTGTCTGGGACTATATAACGGGCGTCTCTGAGAGGATTATGTCAGTGTGAGGCGCTCAGTCAGTGCAGTGGAGCTGTTAGAGGTTTCTTCATATGAAATGTCTATGGGTGCAGCATAAGACACAAATATATGAAGTAGTTAACATTACACTTTACACTATATATATGCACTTACCAGGCTGTGTGTACAACCTGCATTACCATTGCCTTCATGTAAATGCTGTGTAAAAGCAGTGTGTGATCGCAGTCCGAGGCCATGCGTTTTAGGACAATTCCGTTCCATTCCTATTTTTTTTTAAATAGGAACAAAAATTAAAGGGAAATAAGAGAAAAATAAATGGTTTAAAATAAAACATGACCAGAACAGAGGGATTGCACCAATCTTGTATGATTTAGCATCTACCTTTAGCAGATGGAAAGGCTCCATTGAGGATCTGTCTGCTTCAGTAGGCCCTTGGGCGGCAGAGCCTTAGTGGACCCCTTTGCAGTAAACTAACATAGCAGCATGGATGCATTATATGCAGCCCCCCTAACCCCTAATAGATGTATTAAATACAGCCAGGGCTCCCCATGCAGCATCCTACCACATGGATTAATTATATGCAGCCCAGGCCGGCCCCCACCCCCAAAAGATTTTTAGCAACCCCCTTCTAACCCCCCATGGACTACACGTGATAAGTAAAAAAAAATTATACTCACCTCAGTCCTTCGCTCAGGGTTTTCACTCTGCTGTCTTCATCCAGCTCCTCTTTCCGGCAGCACACTGCAGTACATGGAGCGCCCCTTTACAGGGCCAGCACCCAGGCACTGCTGGGGATTGAGATGTGGCCACAATTGGGCCCACCCAGCAGCCCTGGCACTTCCCGAAACCCGAAGTTGCGGTTCGGGTCAAAGACGAGTCACTTTCAGAGACTGGAGAGGGGCATCTCTCTAGATGCAGAATGTAGTTTGTGGATTTATAGATATCTCATCCTCTCTGGTGCAAATGTAAATCACTGCGGGTTAGCAACAGACAATTCTGTTGCTCCTGCTAAACCGCAGAGATTTTTACCCTGTGTTTCCCTAGTTTAAAACCTTAATGCAGGGGTGGGATCCACCTGTTCTCTCCAGCTTGCACATTGTTAAAACTAGGGGCCAGAGGGAAGCCAGTAGTGATGTGTCATTCACAAAAGAGCCAGCTCAAAGAGCCGGCTCACTTAACCCCTCCCCTAACCGGCTTACCACTCCCCTTTAACCCGATACAATTGGGTTAAAAGTGGACTGGCTTGGGGCTCCCTATTATATATTTAATAGGGAGCCATTCAGGAGCCAGAAGAGCCGGCGCGTCTTAGTGAGCTGAGCCTCTCACTAAGAAGAGCCATAATTCCCATCACTAGAAGCCAGGATGCGATACAGCTCCCTCCCCTCGGGTGCCACAAGACAAGGGAGCCTGTGTCTCCTTTCTTTTTTTTTTAAACCTTTATTTGGTCTGATTGGAGAAAACATACATGCATGCATTGTTTGTATATACATTGTAGACGCAGGCATAGATGAAAGGAGCAACGATTTCTCTTCCATTATCGACCTTTGTTCTATTACATTGTTCCACCATCAACAAGTAACATGGTACTAACACTGACACTGATATAGTAACCAAAACCACAGGAGACATAAAGACCTAATAGGTGCATTTTCCTTTCCTTATACAGCTGTAGTAGAGAGTACAGTATATGTCCATATACCGTGGTATAGGCCACTAAGGTGCCTCACATTTTGGAGATTTGGTGATTCTGTCTGGGCGTGTTTCTGGTGCCGGTATATTGAAAGTGTACACTCACCGGCCACTTTATTAGGTACACCTGTTCAACTGCTCGTTAACACTTAATTTCTAATCAGCCAATCACATGGCGGATAAGTTTAAATTTATCTGGATGAAATAACATTTTTATGCACAAAATCCAGGCCTCCAGGCCTTCCATCAATATTTGAACTCTACCACACCGGAACTTCAGTTTACTTTACATTTTGACACTGTCAAAATGATCTTGAGCACCACATATTCCAGTAGAGTGCGGTACCTCTGCTACTATTTATTGTATTTCTCACCGAGGACCAGCACCACAAGGATCTTCAATGTCGTCTAATACTTTCTCTTATGATGAAGAAACGGCAAATCAGATCATAGGAAATGTTACATTAAACAGTCAATTTCTTCAAACCCCTAGCTCTGAAATTCGTGCCAGAGATTTTGAACGTGAATACAGGAAATTTACTTCATTTAAATTACACTGTGCTACTCTTACAGAATATTATAAAGTTGAACGTATACCTCGAGGTCTTCGGAGCAACTTAGTACCTACTCTTTTTAAGGAAGATGCAGAATTTTGCAAAAAATTTGAAAATATTTTAAACAAATGTTCATTTGATATCATCCTTCTAACCATTGAAACACTTCAAAATAAGATTGCGGAATCTTCCAATCTATTGAAAACAATTGAACAACAACTTAGTTCTGCTTTACCATCAGAAGAATGGAATAAACTAAAAGATAAAGTCGACAAAACCATAGCCGAATTCCGCTCCGAAACTGAGGCAACAAAACGATCTAAATTCCTCAGAGATACTGAAGATTATCAACATAAACGTGTTTACAAATGGCAAGACCCTAATTTTCAAAATTTTCGTCGCAGACAACAGAGACAAAGACGATCATCATCTTCAAGTGACCGCTCCTCAGACTACTGACAGCCTCGTTTTTTAGTACACCGACGTCAAACTTCTTTTCGCACAGACCCAGAAATACTACAGGATACAAGCGACCAACAAGGAGGGGACGGAAGAAAACAGCAACCACAACCTCCCCCACGATCACAGACCCGATCACAGGTGAGTGGGATCAAGTTGTAAATATTTCTTCAGTAACGTTGACTCCAATTGAAATGACAGTTCTCAGTAAGGGCCTAAGCTTTTGTCCAACGGTACCTCTGAATACATTTGAACTTGAAGAGGATCTACATAGATTTTTTAGATCTATTCGATTAAAGACACATTTCGCAGACAGTCACATGGCAGAGACACCCCCTGAACCTAGTTCAAGTATTACGATTGATAGGCTAGGACTATATAACAAAAGTACATTTAATCCTCCATCTTACTATCATCCTATTGAGACTTATGTTACGTTGGTCAATAATGACATCCAAAAGAAAATCACCGATACTAAGAGAAAGAAACTTAAATATCATTCTAACCTTTCCCCTCTAGAACGCCAAGCTCTAACTTCCTTACAACAGAATGAAAATTTAATTATAAAACCAGCGGATAAAGGGGGAGCCATTGTAATAATGGATAAAAGTGATTATATAAAGGAAATTTTGTCACAGCTAAATGACACTTCAACATACAAAAAACTCAATAAGGATCCCACTCCACGTATAGCCAAGTTAATTGATGATCTGATTTCCAAATATTTATCTCTTAACATCATCGATAATAAGACTGCACAATTTTTAGTCAACCATTACCCCGTAACTCCGGTTTTTTATGCTCTCCCTAAAATCCATAAGAGGTTGGATAAACCCCCAGGGAGACCTATTGTGGCCTCAACTGAATCCATACTTGCTCCTCTTTCTATTTACTTGGAAAAGATTCTTACTCCTATGGTGAAGAAAACACCATCTTTTCTATTGGACACAACTCATTTTCTTGACACTATCAAGACATTATCACCATTACCACTACCATCTATTTTGGTCACATGGGACGTGTGCAGTCTTTATACTTCCATTACTCACAATAAGGGAATCGATGCTGTCAGACGTCTATTGGAACTGAATCAATTTACGGGACATACAAAAAATCTGATTCTGGAATTTCTTCACACAATTTTACATAATAACTTCTTTTTGTTTGGAGACCAATTTTTCTTACAGATTCAAGGGACGGCGATGGGGTCGAATGTAGCCCCCCCCTACGCGAACACTTACATGGCTTTCTTTGAAAATGATTTCATATATCCTAATACTCTTTTTCAACAAAATTCAAGATACTGGCGCCGCTATATCGACGACGTGTTCTGCGTATGGGGGGGCTCACTAGACTCCCTCCAGGCCTTCCATCAATATTTGAACTCTATCACACCGGAACTTCAGTTTACTTTACATTTTGACACTGTCAAAATGAACTTTCTGGATACCCTAATATTACTGGACTCGCAAGGACACATCTCAGTTGATCTTTACGTTAAACCAACGGATCGGAATACACTGCTACATTACAATAGTTCTCACTCGATTCAAACGAAAAAATCTCTTCCCTTTTCACAATATAATCGTGTAAATAGAATTGTGAGTAACCCTGAGAAAAAAACCCTAAGACTTGCTGAAATGACTACTAAATTCCAGAAACGAGGATATCCTCCAAAACTGTTACAAGAATCTTGCGACAAACTCACTTCACACACAACTTCCACATCTTTACGTAAAAGCGAAACAACAAAACGAATACCATTTGTACATCACTTCCATCAAACTTCTCCTTTAATATCCAGAATCATCAAGCAACATTGGCCCTTACTGAAAAAAGCTTACCCACAGATACCAGAATTCCAAAGACCCCCCATGATATGTCACAAAAGAACAAAAAATTTACGAGACAAATTAGTAAAAGCCGACATAGGCAGCTTTTCTAAGAAAACCAGACAAACATTTCTCTCCTCCCCAAAGAAAGGAACATTTCCATGTTTAAATTGTAGTCAGTGCTCCTCAGTAATCCGCGGAGAACTCTTCAGTCACCCTAGAACGGGACAACAATACGCCATTTCTGATTACTTCACATGTAATTCACGCTACGTAATATATTTACTAAAATGCCCGTGCGGCCTACTTTACGTAGGAGAGACCACCACCCCTATTAAGGATCGAGTGAGCAAGCATAAATCTACTATAAGAACGAATCAAAATCTACTTCCGGTTCCAGCACATTTCAACCTCCATCAACATCATTCTTCACAACTAAGATTCCAAGTAATTGAGACAGTGGAGTCACCAAGAAGAGGGGGCAATAGAACAAAACTTCTACGGCACAGAGAATCATATTGGATCCATACATTGCAAACCATTGAGCCATTAGGCTTGAACCGAGCCTATGATCGGACATTTACATAAAATGTATATTTCTAAAATCTGTATATGATATGTGTTTTGATAATATACTTTTCTCTTTTCCAGAAAAATAGAAATAGTGCAATTAATAAGTTTCCTTCCCTACTCTCTACTTAAATCCGTATGATGAATATCAATCTTCCTATTCCCTTTCTCTTTTTCCATAAATTACAGATTATGTACTTCCCATCTTATACATAAAAATGTTTTTATTCATCCAGATGAGATTATAAACTAGATCTTACTGTTTTAATACTTTCTCTATGATATGTTGCCATGCATTTAGCTTTAATAACATTATATATATCCTTTTACACCTTTAGATTAAGATTAAGTATAGTTATTAATAGAACAATGTAATGATCCTTCCTATCTAATTTTTTTGTTTATTATTATACTTCCAGAATAAGATCAACACTTGACAAAGGTCGAGATGTAACCGAAACGTCGTACTTGTTGATCTATACTTTGTTTTTGAATGTATATCTCAAAACTACTTACATTATGGTGAAGGTGATTCACTATGACTTTTCACTACAATAAAAATTAATTAAGCAAAGAAAACCCCATTGTGGTGTGTGCCAAAATTTCATCTACCTTTACATGTGCCATCGGCCGGTCTTACTGTCACATTCTATGGGAATAGTCAGTGGAACCACCGCGGTGGGATACAATACTAGCCGTCAACCCGGGTAGCGGAGTGTAAGTGCTCTCCTGGTCTTCCGCCAGAACGTCCCGCCACGAAAGCAGATGGTCTTTCTGCCTGTGACGGGGCGTCACCAGGTTGCTCTGCGCGGTTGCGACTCAGGCCCGCGGTGGCAGCCCAATGTAGGACACAGGAACACGGGAATGCAGTCAGCACCGTACGGATGGCACTGATTAACTGACCACACACATAAACCATAACTGCCAATGGAACACAGAATCACAGAATACACAGAGGCGTGCTGGAAATACTCTCTGAACCATAGGGCTTTCTCTTCAGTAACGCAACATGAAGAACTGGCAGGATCTGGGGAGTCGCCGGCTATATAGGAAAGACCTTGATGCCATGCACCAATAAGGGGCCGCTGGCCCTTTAATCCTGAAGAGCTGGCGCGCGCGGCCTCGAGGATGAACCGGCTGTGGAACCGGACGTGATCAACAATGCATTCGGACCGGTGAGGTCAGTATGGCCTGGGGAATGGGGACCCCGGCGGGACCGAGATATGTCACCACCCTGTGACAACAGGTGAAAGCAAACTTTTCTCGTGTAACCAAAAAGTCACCGTTGTGCGCAACCTTTGTTTCCGTTTAACCCAAAAGTCCCCCGTTTGTAGTATGTTGTTTGACCGTACAACCTACATCGGCTTTTCTTCCGATCCCTTAAGTTTATTTCGTCTATAGTGAGAAAGTGGTACCCCCTCACGCAAATTTTTTGTGCCATCATGTTCAACACCAACTTCTTTTCTAACTTCTGCTCTGACTGTGTGTCGTCTGACTTGCAAAATTGTGGCTATAGACAATTTTTTTGATCATGGATCTCGGATGACCGCTGTCTAACAAGTAATTCTGTGGGTTGACATGGATTTTATGGGGAAACAACCGTCGTTCAAACCTACATTTACATTCAAAAATTGAACTTCTGTGTTTGGACTTCAACCATAGATTGCAAGTTATAGGGATCAAAGGAATTTAAATGTGTCATGGTGGCGAACCTAGGCACTCGGTGCCACGAGGCGGCCTCGAAGTCCATTCTTCGGTGTGGCACTCACCCAGGACAGAGTTCACACAAAAATAGGGCCAAATCTTCCTGCAGTCCAGCAAACTAAGAGTAACATGCCGCTCTCCTCGCGCTAGTCATTTTTAAAAAAGGCGACACTTCATTGGCTGTTTGGAACTGTGGTAAAAGTTGAGAAGGTGTGGGACTGGGCTGCATTACTACCTTGGTGCATCCTGCTTGGATCCACCATTCTTTCCTCTCAAGACCTGGAGATAGTCACAATAAAGTCTGAATATGGGCACTCCTTCTTTCCAGTCTGTATGTGTGGCCTCAGGGGCCGATACGATTGAAAGAGTGGAAGAATCAGGTAGCAATAGATTACTGCTTAAAAGCCGAGTTGGCAAACTTCACTGTAAATAAGTGGATTTTGTTTGTTTTTGGGCACTCGGTCTCCCAAGGTGTGGCATCACTGAAATATGTAAAAACAAAGTTAGATCACAACGCCTCTCCGCCCCTGTCCAAATGAGGACGACGTCGTCGATGTATCTCCACCATTCTCATATCTTATTAGAGAATGATGGGACCCATAGATGACTTCTATCCTCAATATTTCAAGCTCACTTTCTAGACAAATAAATAACTCTTTTAGATTTGCATCATCTAACTGCTAAAAGTCTTATTTTTACATCTGTAACATCCAGGCCTGTACCCATGCCTATGTTTGAGATATTACAAGACTCTGCACATTTCCATTTAGTTTCATTGCACTTATAATATCAGATACCTACACACTAAGGCCACTAAGGTTCTGTCCACAAAGGCACTGCGGGGTCTATCATATGTTTGCCCATGGTTTCGTGTATGTCCAAAGTGCATAGTGCTTTCAAACCATGCTATGCGTGTGTTAAGGTGATGTTCCGAGTAATTCATGTCTGTGCTTATAATTGTACCGTAACAAGTTATATACGAATGTGATGTAGTTATCATGTAAATCTTTTTCGGTCTAATCATAAAAATTCCTTGCAAGAAACACCTGCTGCTCCGTATTATGCTGCGTTCCTGGAATAGCCTCAGTCATATACACAGCTACGGCGCAGGAATAGCTATGTTATTATTTTCCAGATTACTAAATATTCTAGATGAAAACACTACGCCAAGCCTAGGCTGTGGATTCGATATGCGTCGCGGAACTCAAGTCGATCGCTTGGATTTTAGATTCAGTTCTGAGTGTACATCGGGAACGACGATTTGGGTGACAGAGCATGGGAGTTCCTGTCTTCCGTCACCCGACCATCAAATCGTTCCCAAGCCCCGGCGATCCGCCGTGATTGGCCATCAACCTGACTGGCCATTACGGAGCGATTTTGGGTGCTAAAAAACGTGGTTTTAAGCCCCTTCTCTTCCTCTCCTTCTAAGGGCCACCATTTTGGTTTGGTATTCGCTGAAGAGATGGAAGAGTAGCGTTACTGTTGTGTCACCAAATAAACCTTTTCCACTGATAATAGTGTTCTGATCCTATATCCTGATCCCTATTGTTCCCAATACAAATCCCATCCCTTCTGTTTTTTTTCCCTGTGTCCTGTGTGATTCCCTGTGTGGGATCGCCGTTGTTTGATCCCACGTGTCTTTTTCCGTTTTTTTCCTGTCTGTCCCCTTCTGAACCCAAACGCACTGTTCAGTGCCCTTGTGTTAAGGCTGTGTTCGCACTGGACGCACTTTTGCATTCAGTGCCCGTGTGATAGCGCTGGCACAGAATCTTTCTAGCGTCCTTAGCGTAGTTATTGTTTGTCTTAGTTGAGCAAGCTAGGTGCATTTGTAAGGCCTTTTTGCGCGGTGCAATGGTTTTTTTTCGGTGCCTGGTAATAGTATTTTTCCAGAGCGTCCCGTAAGCGTAGCCTACTTTTTGTGTGGTGCCATCTGTGTCGGCTGTCCGTTGTGGGTTTGGTGTTGCATTATCGCCTTTTGTGTTTTTTTGCTTCGCTCCATCGTACTGTGGGGGCTGTTGCGGTGGCGGTTCCGTGTAGTTTAGTGGCGGCATTTTATTTGGTGTGTGTATCTGTGGCCGCTTGTCCGTGTAGTTTGGTGCGCATTATTTTTGTGTGCTATCTGTGGCGGCTGTCCTTGTGTTTAGGCGCATATAGTTTATTTTGTGTGCTACTGTGCGGCTTCCTCCCGGTGTAGTTATGCGCATTATTTTTTTTTTTTTTGTGTGCTATCTGCGCGGCTTGTCCGTGTATTTAGTGCGCATTATTTTTTGGTGTGGCCATCTGTCGGCTTGGTCCCGTGGGTTTGGTGTGGCATTACTCTTGGTTTTTTTTTTGGTGCTATCTGTGCACGGCTTGTCCGTGTAGTTTAGTGCGCATTAAAATTTTTTGTGTTGTATCTGTCGGCTTGTCCGTTGTAGTGTAAGTGGCGCATTATATTTGGTGTGTGCCATCTGGCGGCTTGTCCGTGTTTATTTGGTGCGCGATCATTACTTTTTTTTTTTTGTGTGCTATCTGTGCGGCTGGTCCCGTGTAGTTAGTGCACATTATTTTTTTGTGTGGGCCAATCTGTGGCTGTCCGTGTGTTTGGTGGTGCATTATCTTTTTTTTTTTTTGTGTGCTCATCTGGGCGGCTTGTCCGTCGTAGTTTAGTGCGCATTTTTTGGTGTGTGCATCTGTGCGGCTTTGTCCGTGTAGGTTGGTGTGCATATTATATTTTTTTTGTGTCTGCCACGGTTATATCCGTGTAGATTTGGTTGCACATTATCTAATTTTTCTCAGTTCTCTATTTTTTTTGTGTGCAATGTCCAGAAGACGTACACCGGGTTGGAGCATATAACATGCTGCCTCGGACACGGTCAGCTAGTGGGGATTGATGGTCGTCCTTTACCCTATCATCATCCTCCTGCTTCTTCAGTGACCTGGAAGGACCAAAACCCAGAAGCGCACGTGGGTTCCAGTGGACTTCTGGGAGCAAGTGCCTGGACTTGGTTTCTTGCGGATAAGTGCCTGGGACTCTGTCCAGAGAAGTGCCTGGACTTCTGTCAAGAAAGTTTCTGGGAACTATCTGCAGTGAGAAGCGTCCTGGGGTGCTTCCATTCCACTATGACCCCACATTGGTAGCCCCACTGAAATTCTAGCCCCCTCGGGTTCCCTGCTTTTTGGGCCATCCTGGCAATTAAACTTTGACACGACAGGGCTCGACTGTGGGACTTTTAACGTTTTTTGTTTTGATGAGGACTGTTGAATTTAATTGTGTCCAACGCCACTCTCTATGCTGCCAACAATATTGCCCAAGAACCCCACGTCCTTTAATCACCACCCTACAGGTTTACCCCTGTCACTGCAGCAAGATGGCACAAGTATTGGGTCATAAATACTCATATGGGAAGTACGAATCAGCTTCAATCAGGGACTACTCGGAGCACAGACATGGTTCTGTACACACCCACCCCCAGGTGTTCCGCATGTCAATGAGCATGGATGCGTCTTTGGAATGGGCCTCCATAAGTTTTTGCACACATGAACCAGGCAGACACCCAGTGCCCACCCCACGAGGTGACCCCATTTAGATCGGTTATTTAAAGGTCAGGAGTCCCATATTGATCATTTAGTGCCAAGTTTGCCCAGGCACATAACCCCCCCCCCAAAACATGTAAGCCACCGGAGTCCCTAGTCACATTCAAAGGGACTTCACTTCCGCCAGTACCTGCCCAATAAGAGGGCAAGGTAGTTGAAGATGTAGAAGCGTGCGAAAGTTCATCAGGGTACACATACAAGTTCAGGATATATGAAGAAGGACTCCCATGTGCTGCCCCCAGAATGACCCCCCCTGTCCGGGTGTTCAGGGAAGTAGTGTTGGAGATTTAGTGCACCCACTGCTGACCAGGGTAGCTCCACCTCTACCTGGACCATATTCTCTAACAACCACCCCACCCCTGTTCAAGTACCGTCACTTCCAGAACTACTCGGCGGGTCATATGTGCACTGTACTCAGAAATCCATGAGAGGTTCTCCCTAAGTCGCTTGCTTGGGCAAAAGATTAAAAGGGCACCTGAAAGCCAGGGCCACGATGCAGCGACTGCTCCTGTATGTGGTTTGAAGTACAAAGACAAAGAGAAGTCCTTGGTATTAACCACAATCATGAGCACACCCACCACCCCCCTTTTTGTCCCAGTACGAGGTGCCAGTACTAACACCACCCCCAAGCCCGACTGTATTTTTAGATATAAACCAATCATGGGAGGGGTGGACTTGTTCTTACCCAGGTGCTTCAGCACTACAACGCCAATGGGCGGAAGTCGAGGTTGTGTACAAGAAGCCGGCCGTGCACAATGATAGCATTGCATTTCTAATGCTTATTGTGCTGCCTCGATAGTCCGGTCCATAAATGGGGGACTGTTCCTGGATTTCAAAGGTGGATAATAAGTTTTGACGCAGGATAGGGGGAGTGCTAGCACATCTGTGAAGTGAGGCCCCAACACGTATTGTACACAGGGCATGCATATCTTTCCAGATAGTTCCCAACAAGCCAGCAAGGGAAGGACACAGAAGAGGTGCATGGGTGTCTCCAACAAATGGCATTCTGAAGGACAAAACCATTCATCACTGTGCATGGCCCAGAAAACCAGGTTATTATGAAGATTTCTCCGATTTTATACATCCCTGGATTTCTTTAGAGTACTCTGTTGTCTACCCCTGAACGCACAGCTTATACATCATGCTCACATGTCCGCACCTTCCTCTTCAAGCCCTGCCAATGGCCGCAGCCTGTAGATTACTGTCGCCGTTGCTTTACATAATACCCGGGAAAAACATGCACTGATTTTTAGGTGTTGTATTCGTCTCCCATGTTTTGCTACTTTCATCTACCTCCCTACAACCTGTTATTCCCCTTCACTCTGACACGCATAGCTTCCACCCAGCTCTAATTATTTCTAACAATCACGTTATCTGGAGTCTCTCCGATATATCTATCTGGAAGGAATTTTCTCTTTTTACAATCATGTGACTTCCAATCTTGTGCATAAAAATGTTATTTCATCCAGATAAATTTAAACTTATGTTTACTACTTTGTACTTTCTCTATGATATTTGCCTTGCATCTAGTGTTAATAACATTATGTATATCCGTTGTATTAATTTATAGATAAAATTATGTATATTATACATAGAACTATGCAACGACCCTTCTTAATTTTTTGTTTATTATTAATTTTTTCAGACTAAGATCATACTTGACAAAGGTCGAGATGACCGAAACGTCGTACTAATCATTGATCTATTTATGTTTTGAAAAAAGATGTTATGATACAAAACTACTTCATGGTGAAGGCTGATCTATGAATTTTTTTCACTACAAATAAAAATTAATTAAGCAAAGAAAAAAACCCATTGTGTGTGCCGAAAATTTTTCTACCAGAAAAAATAGAAATATTGCAAATAAGTTATCACTACTACTTCAATCGGATGATAGAATATCAATATTCCTATTCCAATTTCTCTTTTTCCATAAATTACGATTAGGTGACTTCCATCTTATACATAAAAATGTATTTCATCCAGATGAATTTAAACATAGATCTATGTTTTATAGCGTTTCTCTATGATATTTTGCCATGCAAATAGCGTTAATAACATTATATATATCCTTTGTACAACCTTTAGATAAGATTAATGTATATTTATATATAGACAATGTAATGATCCTCCTAATTTTTTGTTTTTATTAATCGTCCAGAATAAGATCACACTTGACAAGGTCGAGATGACCAGAAACGTCGTATATTGTTGATGTTTACTTATGTTTTGAAAAATGTATGTGATACAAAACTACTTCATGGTGAAGGATGATTTACTATGAATTCTTTCAACTACAAATAAAAATTAATTAGCAAAGAAAAAACCATTGTGTGTGCCGAAAATCATCACCTTCATGTCCATGGCCGGATCTTACTAGTCACAGCTATGGGAATAGTAGTGGACCACCGCGGGGGATAGAAATTACTCGCCGCAACCGGGGCGGAGTGTAAGTGATCTCATGGTCT
The DNA here is from genome assembly GCA_019512145.1 of Engystomops pustulosus. Lineage (NCBI taxonomy): Eukaryota > Metazoa > Chordata > Amphibia > Anura > Leptodactylidae > Engystomops > Engystomops pustulosus. The sequence goes on from CM033647.1 coordinate 144,470,387, forward strand.
TCGCCAGAGCCCGAACAAAGCAGGAGGTCTTGCTGTGACGGGGAAGTCACCAGGTTGACTCTGCGGGTGCGACTAGGGCCCGCGGTGGCAGCCAAGGTAGGGACACAGGGACCACGGGAAGCAGGACCACGGATGGATACTGGATTACTGGAGAACACACAGGGACTACCAGAACTGCCCATGGAACACAGGAATCACAGAATACCAAAGAGGAGTTGGAAACGTCAGAACACAGAGGGCTTTCTCTTCAGTAACAGGGACATGAATTTGAAACGGGCGGGAATGCTGGGAGTCGCAGGGCTATATAGCAGGCCTGATGCCAGCACCAATAGGGAGACGGGCTGGCCCTTTAAATTGTCCTGAAGAGCTGGGCGCGCGCGGCCTCGGAGGAAGCCGGCGTGAGAAAAGGACGTGATCAACATTTGCATTCGGAGCCAGGTGAGGTCAGTATGGACCTGGGGGAGTGGGGACCGCGGGACACAGAATAGTGACACCCGTGACAACATGGAAAGCAACCTTTTCTCGTGTAACCAAAAAGTCCCCGTTGTGCGCAACCTTTTCTCGTGTAACCAAAAAGTCCCCGTTGTGTAGTATGTGTCTTGAACCTACATCGGCTTTACTATCCGATCCTTAAGTTTTATTTCGTCTATAGGAGAATAGTGGGTATCCCCCATACACGAATTTTTGTGCCATCATGTCCAAAACTCTTTTCTACTTCTGTCCCTCTGACTTGTGAATCTATGACTTGCCAAAAATTGTTATAAGACAAATTTTTTTTATCATGGATCTGGATGACCGCTGTCATACGAAGTAAATTTCTGTGGGTTGAACATGGTTAGGTGGAAAAAAACCGTGTGTCAAACCTACATTTACATCCAAAAATTGGAAGTCTGTTGGACTTTAACCATAGTGAATGCCAGTTAGGATCAAAGGAATTTAAATTAGTGCAGTGGTGGCGAACCTATGGCCCAGTGACAGGAGGCGCACCGCGAGCCATTCTGTGGGCACTCACCCCCAGAGACCAGAGTGCACCCACCAATAGGGCCAAATCTTCCTGCCAGTCCCAGGCAACTAAAGAGATGCGCTCTCAGCGCTATTTTAAAGCGACACTTCATTGGGCGGTTGGGGAAAACTGGGAAAAGTGCGAAGGTGTGACTGGGCCTGCATTACCTTGGTGGTCATCCTGCTGGATCCACATTGCTTCTCCAAGACACTGGAGGAGTCTAAATGAGAGTCTGAATTGCACTCCTTCTTTCAGCTGTATTGGGGTCCTCAGGGGCCGGTATGATTGAAGAATGTGGAAGAAAAGGTAGCAAGTAAGGTTAATGACTTACATGCCGAGTGGCACGTCTACTGTAAAAAGTGGATATTTGTTGTAGTTGGGCACTCGGTCTCCAAAAGGTTTGCAATCACGGAAATAGTGTAAAAAATAAGTTTAGATCACCCTACGCCCGCTGTCCAAATGGGACCGACGTCGTCGATGTATCTCCACCATATCAATACATAGAGAAATGATGGGTACGCAATAGATGACGGCTTCCTCAAATATGTACTAATCGACTTTTCTAGACAAATAAACTTTAGATTTAGATATCGCTATGCTATTGTCTTATTTGACCTATGTAGACATCCAGGAAGCCTGAACCCAAGCCTATTGTTTGAGATAATTACATTAGGGACTCTGCCATTTCCAGATTTAGTTCATTGCCGCTATATATTCAGGATACATACAAACGTAGGATGCCATAGGTTCAGCCCACAACTGCTCTAGTCAATAGGGTTTTCCGCATGGTTCGGTGTAATGTCCAGTAGAGCATGCAATAGTTCTGGTTCAATAAAAAAACAGTATGCGTGTGTATATATAACAATCTGTTTCGGTTTAATTCATGTACCGCTGGTTATATGCTGGTCATCGTATACTCAAGTATATACAGTGTAACGCTGAAGTGTATGATATGTATTTTTTTCACAAATAAGAAATCCTTGTTAAATGCCCCTTAGCGTCCGACGCCTCGCGTACTGCGCAGACTTCCGACGAATTGTAGCGCAGTTCAGCCGCAGTACAGCACGGCGCGAGCGCATAGGATTTGAGAAATTATGTCCACAAGTCTCGCGACGTGGTGACATGGGACGAGATTTGGCGTGGACAGAGGTCAGGATGGCCTGGTCACAGTCCTCCGTCAGACCGCGTGACCAACAAATCGGTCCCGCCCCGCCGATCGCCGTGATGGCCAGTCAAACCTGACTGGCCAATTACAGCGATTTTGGGCTAAAAAACTGGTTTTAGCCCCTTCTCTTCCTCAGCGGGCACCATTTTGGTTTGGTATCGCTGGAGAGAGAGAGAGCGTTACTGTTGCCACAAATACACTTTTACACTAGAAATGTGTTCTGATCCTTATCTGATCCCATTGTTTCCCTGTACAAATCCATCCACCTATTGTCTTTTTCTGTGTCTGGGTGTTACCTGTGTGATCGCTTGTGATCACCACAGTGTTCTTCCGTTTTTCCTCCTGCTGGTACCTTTCTGAACCCAAACTGCACTTTCGTGCGCTGTGTTAGCGTTGTTTCTTCACTGGACGCACTTTTTCAGTGGAGCGTGTGAGATAGCGCACAACCTGCCACAACGAATCGTAGCATCTTAGGGTAGTAGTTGTCTTAGGGCAAGCTAGGCATTGTAGCGCCTTTTGCGCGGTGCACATAGGTTTTTTCGGTGCCTCGGCTAATATGTTTTTCCAGAGGCGCCCCAGTGATCGTAGCTACTTTTTGTGTGGTGCATCTGTGCGGCTGGTCGGGGGTTTGGTGTGCATTATCCATTTTTTTTGTGTGCTATATGTGCGGCTTGTCCGTGTAGTTTAAGCTGCGCATTGTTTTTTTTGTGGTGCTATCCTGTGCGGATTGTCGTGTAGTTTAGTGCCGCATTATTTTCTGTGTGCTATCTGTGCGGCTTTGTCCGTGTAGTTTAGTGCGCATATTTTTTGTGTGCTATCTGTGCGGCTTCTCCGTGTAGTTTTAGTGCGCATTATTTTTTTTGGTGGCTATCTGCGCGGCTTGGTCCGTGTAGTTTAGTGCGCCATTTATTTTGGTGTGCCACTCCTGTTTTTTTGCGGTGGTCCGTGTTGGTTGGGTGGCTTATCTTGGTTTTTTTTAGTGTGCCTATCGTGCGGCTTGTTCGTGTAGTGTAGTGCGCATTTTTTTTGTGTGCTAATCTGTGCGCTTGTCCGTGTAGTTAGTGCGCATTATTTTTTGGTGTGTGCCATCTGTGCGCTTGTCCGTGTAGTTTGGGGCGCATATCTTTTTTTTTTGTGTGCTATCTGGCGGCTTGTCCGCTGTAGTTTAGTGCACATGATTTTTGTGTGTGCCATCTGTGCGGCTTGGGTCCGTGTAGTTGGTGTGCATTATCTTTTTTTTTTTTTGTGTGCTTATCTGTGCGGGCTGTCCGTGTGTTTAGGCGCATTATTTTGGTGGTGCAATCGGTGCGCTTGTCCGTGTAGTGGTGTGCATTATATTTTTTTTTTTGTGTGCCTGCTAGACGGTTTATCCGTGTAGTTTGGTGGCACCTTATCTAATTTTTTTAGTTCTCTTATTTTTTTGTTGCAATGTCTCAGAAGACGTACACCGTGTTGGAGGCATATAAAATGCTTGCCTCTGACACCGAGGTAAGGCTGTGGGATGATGGTCCCTTTACCGATCATCATCCTCTGCTCATCTTCCCAGTTGTACTGGAGATTGGACACCGTTCCGTCAAACTGACTTAGGCGCCGGGAGGGTTCAACGACTGAGGCCTCTGCAGGAGAGAGTGCCGTGGACTTAGATGTCTCAGGAGAAGTGCGGGGACTTGTGAGCCGACCGCAAGTGCCTGGGAACAGTCTGCAGGAGACAGTTTCTGGGACTTCTGCAGGTGAAGGCTCTGGGGCTCCACTGGGACACCCCCATGCGGGTAGCACCCCAGATAATTATACCCTCACGGTCCTGACCGTTTTGGGCCATACTGGAATAACCTTTTGAAACGACAGGGTCTCAGAGCATGTGGAGCTTTTAAAGGTTTTTGTTTTGATGAGGAGCTGTTGAATTTAATTGTAGTCCAGACCAATCTCTATGATCTGCCACAACATAATTGCCCAAGAACCGTCACGTGTCACCTTTGATGCCAAACACCTACAGGTGGACCCTGGCACTGCCAGCAGAGATGCAGAAGTATGGGCATAATACTCCTTATGGGGATAGCTAAGAAGCCTTCAATCAGGGACGTCACTGGAGCACAGAATTCTGTACCGACACCCCATGTTCCGCCTGGCAATGGAGCAGATGCGCTGTTGGAAGCCAGCCATAAAGTTTTTGCATACACTGCAACCACACAGTGCCCACCCAGAGGTGACCCCAGTTATGATCGGTTAGTTAAGGTCAGGCCCATATTAGATCATGGTAGTGCCAAGTTTGCCCAGGGCATATACCCGCCAAAACATGTTAAGATAGAAGAGTCCCTAGTACATTCAAAGGGAGACTTCACTTCCGCCAGTACATGCCAATAAGAGGGCAAGGTATGGTGTGAAGATGTATAAGCGGTTGCAAAGGTCATCAGGGTACACATACAAGTTCAGGATATTAGGAAGGGAAGGAGCACTATGAGTGCCCCCAGAATGCCCCCCCCCCATTCCTGGGTGTGTACAGGGAAGATAGGGTGGGGATTTAGTGCCACCCAATGCTGACCAGGGCTACCACCTCTACCTGGAAAATTTCGACACCAGCACCACCCTGTTCAAGTACCCACTGCAGAAAATACTGCGGCATGAGGCACTGTACGCAGAAATCGGAGAGGTCTCCCTAAGTCGCTCTTGGGCAAAAACTTAAAAGGCCACGAAAGCAGAGGCACATGCCAGCGAATCTGTATTGTGGTTAAGTACACAGGACAAGAGAGAAGTCCTTGTATAACCAACAATACATGAGCCAAACCACCACCCCTGCCCAGTACGAGGTGCCAGTACAGAAACCCCCAAGCCAGACTGTAATTTAGATTAAACAAATACCTGGGAGGGGGCGCTTGTCTGGGCCAGGTGCTTAGCAGACCATACCCACTCGCCCTGCGGACAGGCGTAGGGTGTGGTACAAGAAAGCTGGCCGTGCACATGATGACAGATGGCATTGTATAATATATGTGCTGCACGATATCCGGCCAGAGGGGGACTTTCCCATGGAATTTCAAGAGGTGGTAATAAAGTTTTGAGAGACCAGAGAGGGGGGAGATGCTAGCCACATCTCAACCTTCTCGGTAAGTGAGGCCCCAACACGTATTTACCAGGGCAGCACCTTTCAAGGAGTAGATTCCCAAAAGCCAGCAAGGGAAGGACACAGAAGAAGTGCAGGGTGGGCTCCAAAAATTGGCTTCGGGAAGGAGCACCATTTCATCACTGTGAGACATGGCCCAGAACAAAACCAGGGTTAATGTTATGACTCGAAAGATTGCTTCCGAATTTATTCATTTACATCCTGGATTTTTAGTAGTATCGGTGCTACCCGGACGAACAGCTCACTAATACATATGCCACCATGCCGCACCTTCCCTCTTAAAGCCTGCCTGTAAGTCTACAGCCTGTAGATTAATTTTCCGTAGGTGCTTGTACCCGGTGAAACAGTGCATCATGATTTTTAGGGTGTTTGTCTCCCATGGCAGCAGCTGGGCACAAAGATGCCATAATAGATATTTTTTAATATGCAACTATCACATGTATGCACATTTAGCAGAGGTGTGCCATCCTGTCAGGGGGTTAAAATGCTACTATACGTCCATTAGGAATATAATCATGGAAGGGTGTAGTTTCCATAAGTATGGGGTCATTCTTAGGGATTTCTCTGTACTGGCCCCTATTGGCATCACAAATCTTCATGATGCCAAAAAGAAAAACAAATGTACAATGGCTGTGCTCCAACAAGTTATTCCCTTTTGAGCCCTACCGTGTCTCCATCCTACAGATTATTGCCGCTATGGGGTATTGCCCTAACGGGGTAACCCGCAGAATGATTTTTGATGTGTTTTTCCCCAGTGGCATGAGTTGGGAAAAATCCTTTTGTCCTTCAATGGCATATTTGATAAATTGCAATACAAGTGTTATCTGCACTACTCATGTATTAAATTTTAGCCAGAACCTTAGGGTTAAAATGCCTCATACAGGGCTACCATACATTCTTTGAAGGGTGTGCCCTTTCCAAAAATGGGTTCACTACTGGGGGTTTCTATTGTAATGGACCTGGGGGTACCCCCCATTACCATCAGTGAAACGGAAGCTGAAAACCAAAAAATTGTGCTTCTGTCTTCCTGGACCCTGGCAGATGTGCCCAGCCTGTAAATTATATGGCACATGTGTGGTATTGCTGTATTTGAGGACAACCCGCAGGTAAAGGATTTTTATAGGGTGTTGTCTAACGAGGCATGGGTATGGGCACTATGTACACGAGGCACTAAAATGACATTTTGAATTAAAAAGTCAGCAATTTTACTCTGCACCTTTACGTTGCATTCAATTTTGGCCAAGTGATTGGGGTTAAAAATGCTCAACAAGCCTCATACATTCTTTGAGGGGTGCCCTTTCCAAAAATGGGTTCACTACTTGGGGTTTTATTGTACTGGTACCTCAGGGGTACCCCCCATTCCCAATCCTAGTGAAAACTGAAGCTTGGAAAATAACCAAGAATTGTGTCTCTTTTCTTCATGACCCCTGCCGTGTGCCACCAGCTGTGAAATTATTGGCACAGGTGTGGTATTTCCGTAATCGGTGACAACACGCAGAATCGATTTAGGCGGTGTTGTTCTAAAGTTGGCAGGGGTTGGGCACAGTACACGAGGCACTAAAATGACATTTTTGAGATAAAAACACAAATTTTTACTCTGCCCTTTACTGTGCAGTTCAATTTTGGCCAGCGTGTTGGGGGTTAAATTATGGAATCTGATACAAGCTACTCACATTGCTGTTTGAGGGGTGCCCTTTCCAAAAGGGTTCACATGGACTTGGGGGTTATTGTACTGGTACCTCGGGGGTACACCCCCAATTACCAATCGAGTTTGAAAACGAAGCTTGAAAACCTAAATGTGCCTTACTACTCATGACCCTGCCGTGTGACCAGCCTGTAAATTATTGCACATGTGTGGTATTGCCGGGATGACTTCGGGACAACCCGACAGAAGATTTGTTGGGGTGTTTGTCTGAAGTGCATGGGTTGGGCACAGTATAGAGGGTGGGAGGCCCAACTAAAATGACATTGTGGTTGCTGATTAAAAAACGCAAATTTTTACTCTGCCCATTTACGCTGCATTTCAATTTTTGACAAGCAGTGTCCGGGGGTTAAAATGGCTCATCCCACAAACCGATCGATAAATCTTTGAGGGGTCTAGTTTCCGTGTAATGGTACCATTTTATGTGGGGGTTTTTATTGCACTGGACACCGCACGAGGCCCGCCAAACAGGACATGGCACTCCAAATCCAAAAGGTGTGAAAACGAGAGCTGGAAAAATCAATAATGTTCCCACTCCTATTTCCGTCTCGATTCTCCTTCGGTTGTGCCCAGCACCTGTATATTTGGCACCTGTGTTGGTATTGCCGTAACTCGGGGACAACCCGCAGGAATGATTTTTGGTGGTGTTTGTCTGAAAGTGGACATGGGATTGGGCACAGTATATGAGGAACTAAAATATGGAACAATTTTTGAGATAAAAATCGCAATTTTTACTCGGCACCATTTACTTTGCATTAAATTTGACCAGTGTGTACGGGCGTGAAAAAAGGCTCACGCCACAACCACCGATTAAATTCTTTGAGGGGTCTAGTTTCGTAATGGTATCATTTATGGGGGTTTCTATTGACACTGCACCTCACTGGGCCCTGCCAACATGACATGGCACCTAATCCAAACCGGTTGGTGGGGAAAAACGGAGTGGAAAATCAAATGTCCACTCCTTCCGTTATCATCCTACTGTGGTTTACCCAGTCTGTAAATATTGGCCCATGTTTGGTAATTGTGTACTCGGACACCCGCAGAATGTGATTTTTGGGGTGTTTGTCTGTTGAAAGTGGCATGGGGAGGGTAGCGTGGGCCAAAGTAATATGAGGCGACTTAAAATGAATTTGTGAGATTAAAACGCCCATATTTTTACTCTAGTCTACCCATTACTCGAATTCAATTTGACCAGCGTGGTGTGGGGTTAAATTGTCAAAAAACCCCGATAAATCTTTGAAGGGTGTCTAGTTGCCGTAATGGTAGTCAGTTATTGGGGAGGTTCTATTGCACTGGGCACCCACAGGCCCCCCCTGTTTTTTTTGCACCAACCATGACTGGAAACTCCAAGAATCCAAACGGGTGAAAACCGAGACACGGAAAATCAAAATTTCACTCCTCCGTTCTCGCCTTATGATGATGACCAGCACGGATTCAGGGGGGCAACAGGGGCACAATGGACACCGCCAAAGACCCCCCCAACGCCCCCTAGAGAATCCCATCGGGCGTGCGTTAGAGAAGGGGAAGAGAGAAAAGAGTCCCCTCTCCCTCGAATCGAACGACCCTCATACCTTAGCCCTCTCCCGCCCCACACCCATTTAGTAGTCATTTCTCTGCAGAATCTACCACACGAATCCACTTCTAACCTTCCCTTCGCCGAAGAAACCTGAAATTATTGGCACATGTGTGGTATTGCCGGTACGTCGGACAACCCGCCAGAATGATTTTTGGGGTGTTTGTTGAAGTGGCATGGGTTGGGCACAGTATATGAGGCACTAAAATGACATTTTGAGATAAAAACGCATTTTTACTCTGAACCATTTACTTTGCATTAATTTTGACCAGTGTGTCGGGGGTTAAGATGCTCACCACAACCACCGATAAATTCTTGGAGGGTTAGTTTCGAAAATCTGTATATGATATGTGTTTTGATAATATACTTTTCTCTTTTCAGAAAAAATAGAAATATTGAAATAAGTTTCTTCCCCACTACTTCAATCCGGATGGTAGAATATCAATCTTCTTATATATATCCATTAATCTGCGATTTTTATCAAAATTTGTTGCTATGTTTAAGACTATATGTTGATCTCTCTGTAATCTTGATTATTTACGATATAAGTGCCTTTAATTTGTCACGACTCTCATACTACAACTTCTTAAACATGCACAGTAATATTCACAGCAGGCGCCACACATAGTGTTTCTCCTCTTGCGCCTTCCTGATACATTGCGACACAAATCTTCCGATCATGCGCAGCTGCGCCTAATTGATGCGCCACAATTAGCATTCCTTTTCCCCATAGCAACCTGTCTCCCTTCCGGTCATGCGCATCTGACTTTGGACGACGCCAAGTCAGTATATAAATAACGTGCTCACATGCAACTAGTGCTTCTGCCTCACCTCAACTCTGTATGCCTCCACTACAAAGTAAGTCTTTTATAACAGTTTACTCTTGACCCCTACATGCTGCCTATGTCTAATTGTACTTTTACTAATGTGATGCTTTTGCTACTTTCATCTACCTCCCTACAACCTGTTATTCCCCTTCACTAGGCTTGAACCGAGCCTATGATCGGACATTTACATAAAATGTATATCTCTATAATCTGTATATGATATATGTTCTGATAATATACTTTTCTCTTTTCAGAAAAAATAGAAATATTGAAATAAGTTTTTTCTCCACTACTTCAATCCGGATGGTAGAATATCAATCTTCTTATATATATCCATTAATCTGCGATTTTTATCAAAATTTGTTGCTATGTTTAAGACTATATGTTGATCTCTCTGTAATCTTGATCATTTACGATATAAGTGCCTTTAATTTGTCACGACTCTCATACTATAACTTCTTAAACATGCACAGTAATATTCACAGAAGGCGCTACACATAGTGTTTCTCCTCTTGCGCCTCCCTGATACATTGCGACACAAATCTTCCGATCATGCGCAGCTGCGCCTATTTGATGCGCCACAATTAGCATTCCCTTTTTCCATAGCAACCTGTCTCCCTTCCGGTCATGCGCATCTGACTTTGGATGACGCCAAGTCAGTATATAAATAACGTGCTCACATGCAACTAGTGCTTCTGCCTCACCTCAACTCTGTATACCTCCACTACAAAGTAAGTCTTTTATAACAGTTTACTCTTGACCCCTACATGCTGCCTATGTCTAATTGTACTTTTACTAATGTGATGACCCCTACATGCTGCCTATGTCTAATTGTACTTTTACTAATGTGATGCTTTTGCCACTTTCATCTACCTCCCTACAACCTGTTATTCCCCTTCACTCTGACACGCATAGCTTCCACCCAGCTTTAATTATTTCTAACAATCACGTTATCTGGATTCTTTCCGATATATTTATCTGGAAGGAATTTCTCTTTTTACAATCATGTGACTTCCAATTTTGTGCATAAAAATGTTATTTCATCCAGATAAATTTAAACTTATGTTTATTACTTTGTACTTTCTCTATGATATTTGCCATGCATCTAGTGTTAATAACATTATGTATATCCGTTGTATTAATTTATAGATAAAATTATGTATATCTTACATAGAACTATGCAACGATCCTTCTTAATTTCTTGTTTATTATTAATCTTTTCAGACTAAGATCATACTTGACAAAGGTCGAGATGACCGAAACGTCGTACTAATCATTGATCTATTTATGTTTTGAAAAAAGATGTTATGATACAAAACTACTTCATGGTGAAGGCTGATCTATGAATTTTTTTCACTACAAATAAAAATTAATTAAGCAAAGAAAAAAACCCATTGTGTGTGCCGAAAATTCTTCTACCTTATATGAAGTGGACCGAGAATCCCAATTTTCTTGAGCACCACATATTCCAGTAGAGTGCGGTACCTCTGCTACTATTTATTGTACAACTGTGTGATGCCATCATGTCAATATGGACCAAAATCTCTGAGGAGCTTCCAGCACCTTGTTGAATCTATGCCACGAAGAATTGAGCCAGTCCTGAAGGCAAAAGGGGGTCCAAACCGTTACTAGCATGGTGTACCTAATAAAGTAATAAAGTGGCCGGTGAGTGTATATAGCTGCATGTATGAGTTTGTAAAAGGTCTCCCACCAGCGTTCACTTAAGATGTGTCTGCGTACCCCGGCCCAGCCCCGTAGGATTCGGGAATATACATGGTTCACTCATTGTCCTTTTTCCCAATACGGGAAGTATTTCCCATAGCACTTTGTCGAAAGTGTTTGTGGTCATTTCGCATGCTAAATTACGTCTCTTTGAGGCACAGAACGTCGCTAGCTGGATGTAGGGGAAATCCTGGCAATGCAAGCTCATCAGTCAACTCTGTCAGGAATTTAAAGAGAACCCGTCAGGCAAAATGACCCCCTAATCTAAATATATTTTCATAAACTGCCATTAGAAAGCATTGCCTTTATCCCTTCATAGGACCTTGTGCCTGTAAACCCAAGCAAAGGACCTGAGAGATGTCCAATGAGTCATTAGCATATTCAAGCTGTCCAGCTTATTCATGAGTGGGAGGCACAGCCACACCCCCCACTGCTTGACTGACAGCCTGTATAATGGTGTAATGGCTCCTCCATGTGCTTGCTGGTGGCCACAACCCCTGCAGCCTGTGTGTGTATGTGCATGTGTATGTGTATGTGAAAGATACAACAGCTCCAGGCAGCGATGTTATAGCAGAACATGTCAGGTACTTGTGTAGCTGATGTCTGATGTCACATATGTATGGGAGGATGCAGCATGTCAGCAGATAAAGCACACACACTAGCAATGCTTTACTATACATTACACACAGACATGAGCAGGGGGAGGAGAGGGAAGGGGTAACAGGGGTGACATCACTGCCTCTGAACATGTGACCAGCCTCATTTACATAATAAAGAGAAGCTGATTTTACAATGATTAATGTATGAATTGACTAGATAAAGGCTGGGATGGATCCTTGTGAGCTGCTCCAACAGGTAGTGGTGACAGGACTAGTGACACAGACCTGATGACAGGTGTCCTTTAAGTCTTGGCTCTGTGGACAAGTCGGTACGAACAACCGACTTGTCTTTCCCGCTGGAAACTCTAGGTTGTCCCATAGAGTGAGATGTTTTGACATCTGGTATGACATCCCAAATTATTTGTGCAACACATTCCACATTGTAATGGTATCCCTCAGAAGTGCTGATTGTTTCCCTAATTTTGGCAGTTTTGCATAGGGTAGGTGGAGGGCCGCTAATAGACCTCAGTTTTGAGGGAGTACTTACTCCAGTTGTTTATAAGAGAAGTGGTTTGTGCCATGTATCCAGTCAACTAGGTGTCGCAGTAGGGAAGCATGGTTGTATCGTCTTACGGAGAGTTTAGTGCAGGTTAGACGCTTCAGGGATATTCTTTGCTTTTTGCCCTGCCATATGACCTTGGTAAAGGCTTTGTTCAGATCTCTTATGTCTGTCGTTTTCAGTAGTAGGGGTAAAGTATGTAGGGGGTATAATAGTCACTCGAAGCTAATCATTTTAATTAGGAACATTTTGCCAGAGATGTTCAGTGGCAGGGGCTCCCAGGGAAGGAGCACTGCTTTTATATACCCAATATAGTGAGTAGTTGAGAGTATACAGAGAGGAGAATGTCTTCCCTATGTGTAAACCTAGGTGCTTTATGCTCTTGGTGGCGAATCCTATACCTAACGCCCTTATGGCATTTTATTCAGAACACAGTAGTGGGTCTAATGGTAAAAGGTCTCTCTTAGCCGAGTTTACCTTGAACCCCGACACCTCCCCAAATTTCACAATATGTGTCAATATCCGGGGCACTGCACGCACTAGGTCAGTTATAGATAACAGAATATCATCTGCACATGAAGCAGTTTTTACACTGCTTTGATCCCTCCATACATCATGGGTGAGCACAGAGCCCTTGCCAATGGTTCTAGTGCCAAATTGAACAGTAGGGGCGACTACTGTTCCTCTATATAGATGTATTACTCTTGATTTACAACCAGCAAGCAGGATCTCCACTTTTGGATCAGTATACAAAGCCGAGATAAAGGTTAAATCACCTGAGAATCCGTATTTGTCCAGTACCACATCCAACCATCGCCAGCGGACTCTGTCACCCAGTTTATCTGCATCCAGAGACAACAGTGCCCAATTGCCTGCCAACAGCAGTTGGTGTGGCACCACATCCAACACTGCCAGTACCCGGAGGATGTTGGTAACTGCTGCTCTGCCTTTCACAAAACATACTTGAGATGGGTTTATTATTGTGGCTAACATTTCTGACAAACGATTGCCCATTATTTTAGCTTCCAGTTTTAGGTCCTGAATGATCAGTGATATAGGTCGGTATGAGCTGGGCAGTAGGTTTGCCAAGGGGGAGATCGTGGAGCCTCTCATGATCTTCGTGAAGTAGCCTGCCAGTGTGGACACAACCTGGTCCCTAACACCCTTGTAAAACTCTGCCAGGAACCCATCTGGTCCTGGTGCTTTTCCATGTCTCAGCTCCTTAATCGCCCCTTTTACTTCCTCTGGGGTTATTTCAGCAGAGAAATCTGAGACAAATATGCTTCCGCATTGACACTATGGAACGCGGTTGCGTCAGCTTTGAATAAAATTTGTGAAAAATCGATAGAATACTGAGCCTGGTGATGTGTGTATGTGGTGTTTATCCCTTAGCTAAGTTCGAAAGAATTTTCCCAGGCTTGTTTCTAAATCTAATCAATGTTGCTTCAACCCGGCTGCGGGTGATTTATGGTGTGTTCTCGCTGCCTTCCAAACTTCTAGGTGTGTTGAGGTAGGGTGCGATAGGTATTTGGTGTAGGCCTCCCTAAGTGCTGCACTGCTGGTGGTATACGGTTCCCTATTCCGTTTTTTAAGTACTGCTACATGATCTTCCCTCTAACCTCCATTTTAGCTGCTTCCCAGTATAGAGCGGGTTCTATTTGGTGTCCTGCCTGCAACATCTCATATTCTGTCCACCAGCCCCTTAAGAGTTGGTTAAAAGAGTCATCTCTGGCGAGGTACATTGGAAATCGCCAGCAGAAGTCAGTGTGATCCAAAATTAGTATTTGCTCTACAGTCGTGTCCATTGTTCTGTTCAACAGTGGCCCCTTCACGAATATGTAGTCCAGTCTGGACCACGTATGATGTACATCAGGGTGATATTGGGTCAAATTTACTTACCTGGTCCTGACGCGATCCCCGATTCCGACGAAGATGAAGTCCGACGCGATTCACGTAGCTCGTTCACCCGAGTTCCTGCATCCGTCGCTTCCCCGGCCGAGGTCCGCCGGAGTTCACCTTCTTCTTCCCGGTGCTTGTAAGCGCGTGTCTTGCAACACAATTCGAAATGTTAAATCCCGCGCCTAGTCCGAATCCGTCGGGTTGTCCGACGGCCTGCCCCCTGATTCGTGTCGCGTGCAAGCCGGCGGCGATGCGCCAAAATCCCCTGTTAAAATGCGCTCTGTGGACCCTTAGTAAATGAGCTCCAATATCTCCACAGGTCAATATCTCAGGTCATTCGACAGTATTATCACAATCTGTTTGTGATTCTAATTGTGGCGTATGTGTGGGTATGACTGGTCTTCTGCGCTGCTCATAACCTGGTTAAAGTCGCCAGATAAGAGTATATGAGACGAGGTGTCTTGGGCCAATATCGCCTTTAGGTTAGTATAGAACACATGTTGGTCATGGTTGAGGGCATATACAGTACATTGTATACACTTCCCGTGGGGTGGTCCAGAATAGGATGTAGTACCCAATTGTCTTCTAACATGGAGTGGGAGTGCAGTGTAACATTAACATTAACACAACATAATACAAAAGAAGGTGTATAATAATAATATCTTTAATTATATAGCACACACAGATTCTGCAGCGCTGCACAGAACTTGCCAAATCAGTCCCTGTCCCCAATGGAGTGTGGGAAGAAATCGGAGGACCTGGAGGAAACCAACGCAAACACGTTCAGCCGTGCCCTTGTTTCTGGGCATGATGAGTAGTCCATGAGTGTCTTTCACATTTTCCTGCATGAAAGGGAAGCTTCACAACCAGTTTGTGATTTTTGAAGCTGCAACACCCCTGCCAATACAGTGGCAAGGGGGTAGTTGAGAACAGTGCCCTCTCCAGGTTAGGAGCTGTCAGAGGGAGTCACGAACCCTCCAATAAGGTTCCAGACCTGGACATTAGTTGTTAGCAGCGGTGGACCCTGCCTGTACAGCAAGGGTTAAAGTTATGTGAACTATTATCCAGTTGTATTCCTTTATGTACACTGGAGTGTGATTGAGGAGTGAGCCACTACCTGATCATGGTTTAACAAAACCCCTGGACAGGGAGGGGCTAGGGGTCTTGAGTTTCAGAAACCTATTAGAGCACAAGGTCTTGGAATCTAGCTCTCTTACAGAGCACACCTCTTTACCACCAGCTCCACCTAGAAAGCACAGGTCTGTCATCAGAGACAGAGTGACCAGGGGCAGCGTCTGTGCACTTCCAGTACAGACACTTAACCAACCCAGGACAAAGCTGCAGCTTCCAGTATTGGACACAGCTACATCCCGGCCTGTATCTACTACCATGCTGGTGAATCTATTGCTGAGGATCACTCTCCATGACCACTCCAGTAATCCGGAATATCCAACAATCCGGCATCTGTAACAAGACTGTTTGGCCTGTTGTCTGCAGTTGTTCTAAGAAAGAACCGTGAGTTATTTTGCACCAGGTTGCCTTCATCTGATCTCTGGTTACGGCTGTATCACCACCACGGACTCCCTATCCATTACCCAGGGAGATATATTACAGACACCTCACGGGCAATCTAATCAACCTACCAGTATGTTTTGGAGTGTGGGAGGAAATCAGAGGACCTGGAGGAAACCAAAGCAAACACGTTCAGCCGTGACCTAGTTACTGGCCATGATGAGTAGTCCAATGAGTGTCTTTCACATTTTCCTGCCTAAAAGGGAAGCTTCACAACCAGTTTGTGATTTATGAAGCTGCAACACCCCTGCCAATACAGTGGCAAGGGGGTAGTGGAGAACAGTGCCCTCTCCAGGTTAGGAGCTGTCAGAGGGAGTCAGGAACCCTCCAGTAAGGTTCCAGACCTGGACATCAGTTGTTAGCAGCGGTGGACCCTGCCTGTACAGCAAGGGTTAAAGTTATGTGAACTATTATCCAGTTGTATTCCTTTATGTACACTGGTGTGTGATTGAGGAGTGAGCCACTACCTGATCATGGTTTAACAAAACCCCTGGACAGGGAGGGGCTAGGGGTCTTGAGTTCCAGAAACCTATTAGAGCACAAGGTCTTGGAATCTAGCTCTCTTACAGAGCACACCTCTTTACCACCAGCTCCACCTAGAGAGCACAGGTCTGTCATCAGAGACAGAGTGACCAGGGACAGCGTCTGTGCACCTCCAGTACAGACACTTAACCAACCCAGGACAAAGCTGCAGCTTCCAGTATTAGACACAGCTACATCCCGGCCTGTATCTACTACCAGGCTGGTGAATCTATTTCTGAGGATCACTCTCCATGACCACTCCAGTAATCCGGAATATCCAACAATCCGGCATCTGTAACAAGACCGTTTGGCCTGTTGCCTGCAGTTGTTCTAATAAAGAACAGTGAGTTATTTTGCACCACGTTGCCTTCATTTGATCTCTGGTTACGGCTGTATCACTACCACGGACTCCCTATCCATTACCCAGGGAGATATATTACAAACACCTCAGGGGTTGCCCCAGGGAGAACCAGTACATCAGCCTTTCCCTCCATATTTCTTTCCCACACCACCTGATGGAGACCTGCCAGGCTGTAGGACAGCCCTCCGGTCCCATACCAAGCACCATGACCACAGCGTGTCCAAGACCGCACTAGCCAGCCACTCCGGTATGCTGGGCCCCGGCTGCCTCCATGCCCTAAGAAAAGGCTAGGCCCCGGTGGTGGATGTTGCAAAGCTAATACGCCTACACCAGACATATGTGGTTCTCTGGAGACTCATCTGTCTGTAGCCATCTGGATGGGTGACCTTCAGCATGGCTCCGTATAGCAATTGAAACTTCCATCGTCTCTGGAAAAGTTCACAGCATAGGGAGCTAAAAGTGCGCCTCTTTCTTGTGAGCTCTGCGGAGTAATCTGCGAAGATCAGGACAATTATGTTGTTGATCCTCAGTGGCTCCTGGCGTTTTCTATAGGCCCTTAAAATTGCTTCCTTCTCTGCACAGTCCAGGTATCTTGCAATGACCTGGCGCGGCCAATCCTCCCTCCCTGATGGTTGCGTAGAGGAGGACCTTGGCACTCTCTGGGGGCCTATTCTGTGTGCCCGCTCCACTTCGTACAAGCCTTGCAGGCCCAGCTGTTGTGGCAGGAGGAATGAGAAAACATGAGGTAGTTGGGAGGCTGGAGCTGCCTCTGGAAGTCCAACCAGGCTCAAGTTGCTTCAGCGTTACCTGTTTTCTAGGTTATCTAGTTTTTCTGCCATATGGGTCATTAGTGGCTGCTTTTAGCTTGTTCAGGTCATCCTCATTAATAGATATCCTGCGCTCTGCTTCAGTAAGCTGGGAGGTGTGCTGGTCTACCTCCGCCTATATTCCCTGCAGCGTCTCCTGTGGTAATGGAAACGGCCTCCTTTATGCCTGGGGTAATCTTTTTAGCAACTTCTTTGGCTAGCTTTCAATAATTGATAGGTTGTCTCACCCATTGCTGTGACCTGGCGTATGACTCTGATATTGCGTCCTCCGACATCTCCCCCTTCCTTCTGCGATTCCCGGTCTGAAAGGCTCTATCAGAGCTCCGTCGGTAAGTCTCCAGGTTCAGGGACACAAGCTTGTGCGGTTTAGGGTCCGGTGTGGCTATGCTGTGTGCTATGTGGTCGGGTTATTGGAGCTCCGCTGTGCACCTCCTTACATGCCGGGGCCGGAACTGGAAGTACCTGTGTCTTCCTGCTGTGTGCTTCCTTTCCCTGATGCAGGTGATGCGTGCTAATTGAGTCCGCCTGCACCTGAATCGGCCTTTGACTTGTGATGGGCCTGCCCCAGCACACACGTACGCGTTGACGCCATCACTGTGTTGCGTGGGAAGGATCTTTCTACAGTGTGAGCTCTATTACTACTGGGGGCATAACTACTGGCTAATAGGGGCATGACTGCTGGCTACTGGGGGAATTATACCTACTGAGGGCATATCTGCTGGCTACTGGGGGCATTATTACTTATGACTGCTGGCTACTGGGGGCATAATTACTTATGACTGCTGGCTACTGGGGGCATTATTACTTATGACTGCTGGCTACTGGGGGCATAATTACTTATGACTGCTGGCTACTGGGGGCATTATTACTTATGACTGCTGGCTACTGGGGGCATAATTACTTATGACTGCTGGCTACTGGGGGCATTATTACTTATGACTGCTGGCTACTGGGGGCATAATTACTTATGACTGCTGGCTACTGGGGGCATTATTACTTATGACTGCTGGCTACTGGGGGCATAATTACTTATGACTGCTGGCTACTGGGGGCATTATTACTTATGACTGCTGGCTACTGGGGGCATAATTACTTATGACTGCTGGCTACTGGGGGCATAATTTTAATCCCACCCCTCCCTTAGCGACAATAACTGTACGCCACTGTGCTGTTAAGGATGTATGAAGAGGGTTCACAAGCTTCATACATAGCAAGTGTTTGCTGCATAATGCTGTCAACAATCACAGGTATCAACCATTTAAATGCAAGGGCAAAGTTTTCTTTCTTAGCTTAGACGGGAAAGTAAGACTTTCTCAACACTATGCAATCATTTATTTTTGTTCTTTTTTTTTTAAAGAACACCGGCGTATGATAAATTGCAGCAAAAAAACACCAGTACCACCTGCAAGTGTGTGATGTCATCAGGGAGCGACGATCAGTTGCCATGACAATCTGGAGCCTTTTTAAGACTGCAGGACCTGTCATTGCTGAAGATGTGTAACAGTGTGCCAATGGCCTGCCCTACCTCTCCTCTCATCTCAGACTACCGCCCAACACGTGCTCTTCGATCTGCCAGTGATGTTACATTATTCTCTACCTTAATTCAAACCTCTCATGCACGTCTCCAGGACTTCTCCTGAGCTGCACCAATTTTTTGGAATGACCTTCCCTGGACTATCAGACTAATAGTTTCAAATGTGCTCTTAAAACCCATCAATTTAGGCAAACCTATCATACTCACTAACTGCATGAAATGTCAACTCTCTCGTTACTAATCCATCCGGTATCCTCCTCTCAGCTGTTGTCCAGCACACACCAGATACCAAGTTCCAGGCTTCTCTGCAGTCACTTTCACCTTGGACTTGTATATAAGATGGCGACTGATGACTGGTTCAATCAGCAACAACTTTATTTTAAAATTTTTTATTCCATTCCCTTATAAAGAATGGGTGGACAATTATATAAACTCTTATACCTCTTGTGTCCCTTCTTCATCCTCATAGACTGTAGCTCTTGTGTCTCTTCTTCATCCTCATAGACTGTAAGCTCTTGTGTCACCCCCTCATCCTCATAGACTGTAGGCTCTTGTGTCACCTCTTCATCCTCATAGACTGTAAGCTCTTGAGTCCCTTCTTCATCCTCATAGACTGTAAGCTCTTGTGTCACCCCCTCATCCTCATAGACTATAAGCTCTTGTGTCACCCCCTCATCCTCATAGACTGTAAGCTCTTGTGTCATCCCCTCATCCTCATAGACTGTAAGCTCTTGTGTCACCCCCTCATCCTCATAGACTGTAAGCTCTTGTGTCACCGCCTCATCCTAATAGACTGTAAGCTCTTGTGTCACCCCCTCATCCTCATAGACTGTAAGCTGCTATGAGCAGGGCCCTCACTCCTATTGTTCCATATGACCGTTATTACTCTGTAATGTAATATTTTATTTGTATATGTCCCCTATGATTTGTAAAGCGCCACGGAATATGATGGTGCTATATAAACATTATTATTTAATTCTCCATATACTGAAGTATATGGTAGAAGCATTCAGACTGTCTTGGGTCAAAAGTACCCTAGAGGATCCCCGCTATCTTTTTAAAACTTTAATGCCCTAATGCAGTGATGGCGGACCTTTTGGAGACAGAGTGCCCAAGCTACAACCAAAATCTACTTTTATGTTGCAAAGTGCCAACATGACAATTTAAGCAGTAACTTATTGATCCCTGCTGTATCACAGGTTTTAATCGTATGGTGTCCTGAGTTCACCAATACAATAGAAAGATGGATTGTAGCTTCCCTCCAGGGCCCCCTAAAGAGGAAGAATCAGGGGACCCAGAGCAGGAGCTCAAATGACAATCCATCTCTATCCACACCTTCTGGCTCCTCCTGTAGTCCTGGCAGCCAAGGATGTTGCGTTAAAATAGCATTGAGCATGGTGCGTCCTGGGCTGTATTGGATCACAGGAGAAAGCCCTGAGTCCTAGTTGGCAAACTCTGTGTTGGGGTGAAGGCCTGAGTTCCCACAGAAAGGGCTCCGAGTGCCACCTCTGGCACCCGTGCCATAGGTTTGCCACCACTGCCCTAATGTGTAAATTTTCTTAAGCGGCTACTGCGCAGCCACTGCTCCGAAGCCGGGACTACTGCTCATGCTCAGAACTCCAGCTTCACGGACGAGGGCGCGCAGCTATGAGAAGCTGCGCGCTTAAGCTGTTAGGGTAGGAGGAGAAAGTAGGCTACTGGGGCGTGGAGTAGCCGCAACGTGTAGCCTCATGTCCGGCTACTCCACATCCCAGTAGCTGCTAAAGAAAATTTACATATTAGGGTATTAAAGTTTGAAAAAAGATAGCGGGGATGTGAGGATTAGCTCTAAAAAGGGCTATCCTCACATCCCATACATCCACCTACCATCCGTTCTACCTTTGTAGGTAGAATCGTGGTGGTAGGTTCCCTTTAAATACCTTCAATAAGAAGTACTTTTTTTTTCAAACAGAAAATAATCACTCTCACAGTTCTGCACACAGGCAGATTAAAAAGTTATAGATTATTAAAGATGAGGAGCAAAAAAATGGATACTCAAAATAGGCTGTATCCTTAAAGGGTTAATAGATCCATATGTAACAAAATGTTCAAGAATGTTTGACAGGACCTGGAATAGAGACAGAATATGAAAAAAATCTCCCTTATAAAATTGATTTACATATTCATAAAACTCATGATGTATCTGCCGGCCAAAACTACA
Source organism: Engystomops pustulosus (assembly GCA_019512145.1). Lineage (NCBI taxonomy): Eukaryota > Metazoa > Chordata > Amphibia > Anura > Leptodactylidae > Engystomops > Engystomops pustulosus. Next base: position 144,491,567 of record CM033647.1, read on the forward strand.
CTAGGTTACATAATAAATTGCAATTTATTGCAGTGCACAAGAATTTGTGATTATATCTGTGCTTCTATGCCACAAAACTGGTGAAGTTCCTCCCCCTATGTGTCCGTTTATATCAGATCTTCCCCTGCATACTCCACTCTGCCTGCAAATGTGGGCCCTGCACAGTCCTATATCTTCTATCCTGTACTACTACTTCTGTCCTGCATATATGAGGACAGAACAATGACTTTGATCCTGTATATATGGAGACAGTACTACTCTTATTCTGTATATATGGACACACAATAAAGCTCCTCACAACCTGCATATCTGAGCAATGCACAAAATGACATTACTCCTGCACAGTGAGTTCCCTCCACCTTGGAAGGGGTGGGTTTTCTGTGACATGGGGCCCTTCTCCTCTTGGGGGCCCACTGAATACAGTCAAACTAAATGCACCCGCTGATGGCCCTGTCCCTAGCCTGCATATGACAGCATGTAAGATCTTCTCCTTATGGTGAGTTTGCCAATTAAGGCCACCTTATAATCAGCCAAACCAGTTCCCTACACTGTGCTGAAGAGACCCAACCAGGATCGAAACAGTCCTGTCTATAGTCTGTTCCTTCTGGGATAGATATACTGGTTTCGTTATATCATGTTATTAGATTTCTTGTAGGTTATACTTGGTGTTAAGGTAGCAAAATGAGGCCTTGTTTTCCATTTCCCACCTTGGAAAACATATTTGAATATTTCCTTATATGACAGCACAGAACTATTACTCCTATCCTGTCATCTTTGTCTATTCCTAGCGCTCAGAGATTGAGACTAGATCTTAAAATGCCACGCCAATTTATTTCTGCCATCTTAGGTTTAAAACACAAGGGGAGATGGATTTATCACCACTTGTACACCTGAAAACAGACAAAATTGCTAATTCTCTACCCTCTATGCCGGATTGCTGGCTAGGGTGCCATTTCACAGGCTCCTGGACAGATCCAGCAGTTTCCAGGGGGAAGAGACATCATTATTTGCTGGTGCCAAGTACCCCAAGGAGGTGTTTTTTTGTTTTAGAATAGCTATGGCCCTGAAAAAGAAAGCCAAAAAAAAAAAATTATCTTTGCTGAAAAACCCATTCCTAACCTTGGCTAAAAAATTTACTTTTACTACCAAGTACAAAACTGAGATCATACAGAGAACCCCATCATATTCATCTGTCAAATTAATATACTATAAGACTGACTGCAGGAAGAATATACAAACCGAATGTACCCACTCAAAACAAGGGGAGGGAGGACAAGACTAAGACTTTTCCAATAAAACAAAGGGGTAAATCTTTATTGGTACAATCTGAACAATAAGGGGTACATTTTGTTTGTATATTGAATAATTTGGGGTCACAGACCAGGTGAGCCCATTAATACAGGGATGCTACTATATAGCAGGCAGCCATTATGACTTTAACTATGTCCTGCCTCCTTCATTTTGATTTAACTGCAGGGAGAATACTACAGTGTATGCTCACAGCCCTTGTGTGTAGTAGCTGCACTACTCATTATGTGACACAGATTTCTGCATTGAAAGGGTCATTCTGGTGAAGACCATGTGGCAGATTTAACATGCAAAGTCCAACATAATTAACACCCCATGTAAAAGGTGCACAAAAAAAAAAAAAAGCAGTGCACTGTTGGAAGAGTGCAGGAGGCACCAGATATACCGATTATGGCGCCCCCTGCAGACTGCACAGTGTAGTCTTCCTAATCTCTGTAGTTGCATCTAGGAGCAAATCATTTGTTCTAGAAATGAGTTTATAAAATATAATGTTAAGACCCATATGAGCTGCATACATGGGACATCAAAGACCAGGAGCTGTGTGCAAGGTGCAATGCTGGGGCATTGGACAGAAGACAACTTTGACTTCTAAAGGGGATTTTGCATTTCTTTAAATCAACACCCTACAATTACAGATTAGACCTGTGTATTTTTTTTCTTTCAACCTTAGTAAATGTGTTGAAGGATGTGTAGTAGTCACGTGTACAAGGAGAGATGGACCATATGCAGTGTACACACCATCCAGGCAGTGAGGACTTGTAGTGTCAAAGCAAGAACGGGGAAGAACGCGTAATAAAATGCAAGCTCATATCCGATTCCACGGGGGCACACAAACAATGTTATTCAACAAGATACGGAGGGTTTATTTTCTACTTATTCTACATTAATAACATTGAAGCCAGAGCAGTGTGAAAAGAAAGCAGGTGGTGGGCAGCATACAGACGTGGGCAGCCCCCTCCCCCCCACAACTGAACAGAAATGACATCACACAAAATTTATTTCTTAAAAATGTTTCTTGGCATAAAAATTAAAAAGGTTACAGGGTTATAATGAGACGGAAGTAAAAATTACTGCATATTACTCCCAGCTAAGCAGGAGGATGCAGGGCAGGACGGAGCCCTCTGTTTGGACATTCACACAGGTGCCTGCTGCAAGATGCCCTGGGGGGGAGGAGGACGACGACAATCCTGCAATACACCTCACAAGGTTTTTCTAAGCTTGACAAAAAACACACACACACGTTGAAAGGAGATCAAGTCCATGACCCTTTACATGCGCTGCACTTTCTTCACAAAAGGATTTTTTGCTTTTTTTTTTTTTTTTAATGTAGAAAACAAAAAAACAAAAAAAAAAAAAAAAAAAAAGAAATATACAATCCAAGCCCCCCGTGCTGCCTTCCCCTGCATTAGGACTTTTCATCGATATCCACGGTAGCCGTAGTAATCCCAGTATTGTGATCTGTCATTGTAGTTTTGCCACTGCTGAAAGAGAAAATTAAAACCAATTTATACAAGGCAGAAGGACAAGATGCTGTATAGCACCAACTTAGAGTTGTAAATGTACAGAATAAACCAAGCTATACAGAACCACGCCCGGTCCAAGTGTTGGATTCAGAACAAAAACCTTAGAGATTATATATTTTCAGAGCCTCCATCTGCGATGTGAGCCAAGGATAAAATAGGCAATAACCTTAGATGTATCAAGTGCCCAAGTTATCCCTTATGCAATTGCTGGGACCCCTACCGATCAAGACAACAGCGTTCCAGTTATTACTAAAGGTTGGAGCAGTAGTTCCATCAGGTCAGAAATTGGAGCCGCACTGAGGCATCCCCAGCAATACCATCTAAGTGCCAAAGACTGTAGAGCATGGCCATTTCTGACACTCCTATACTATAAAATGGAACACCACAAACATGCTGCTCCAACACAAATCTTATCAGGGGCGGGACATTGAAGGAAACACACAGTTGCAGAAAGTTGTGTAGCAAGACAATTTCACACCACGTGCACCGGGCCGCCTGGCGGCGCAGTCAGTGAACATGGGCAAGGAAGCTATAACCATGCAATGCTTTTATATTGGAACTTGAGATCAGTTGTATTGGAAACAGTAGTGACAGGGTAGTCTTACTGTCTTAGTGAAATTCATTTACTACACAACTTTGTCCCCTTCATGATGACTCGCCTGCTTGATGGCTATTGTTGTATTGGAATCTTGACATTTTGTCTGCATATTTTAGATACTACAAAATATATAATATATATATTAAATTTTATAATTTATGACTATTCAATGCTAGTTTAAAAAATTTGGTAGGAGTTTACACATAATAATGGGAGGTAGATGACCAATGACCTAGGCGAAATAAGACTAAGAGCTTCAGGACAAACACAATACAGCCGTTAAAAAGCTGGTGGAAATGTACTATATAGATCAGCATTTTAGAAGAACGCTCAACAAACTTACCCCTCCCCTGCTCTGTGGTCTGTAGTTCTGTTGTCCATAGTATCTATTTTGCTGGTCAGAATAGCGATCGTAGTAGTTCTGCTGGTATCCCTAGAAGATCGATAGAAAAGAATTACATACATCCTATTAAAAAGCACAAAGAACAAAAAACGACAAGCCTCCAACGTATCCAACTGACTATTCAGAATCCTCAATGTACATATGTACTTCATACTTACCCCTCTCTGGGCTCCCCAGTACTGACGTGGTGGCTGCTGATGATAGGGTTGCGGCCTGGAGTGTTGCATGTACATACGACTGTTGAAGTTCCTTTGTTGCTGGTAGTTTCCTGGGAAAATAAAAAAAAAAAAAAAAAAAAAAAAAAAAAAAGAGGATTTTAGGGCCAGCACTAAGCTTTGCAATAGACATGTGTCCTCCATTGAGTGACGACTCACCTCCGCCTTGTCCTCTGTCTGTGCGAGCCCGCTTCTGTGTACGATTTCTCCTCTTATCATTGGTAGGAAGTTTCAGGCGCGCTTCCTTCTTAGCCTCCGCTACCAACGCATCAGCTTCTTCCTGGTTAAGCTCGGCATAGACAACATCCTCTAGAAAGTCGCTCTTTGTAGGCATCACAAAGTTAGCTGAAGAGGAAAGAAAAGGATATAAGAAAACAAGCAAATAACTTTGCACACTGCAGAGACCATGGTGGTGATCAGATACCTTTCATTTCCAGGAGCACATAGTCAGGGACAATCTCTTCTTCTTGCTCCTTGCGAGACTCCAATCTTTTCTTCCATTCTTCATCTTTAAGAACCAGCACAACCGCTTTACGTTGAAAGCCCCTGAAACAGTGCATCTTCCTGCGCTGAGCTGAGCCATAGACCGTGCACTGCAAGAGAGGACACCAGTTATTAAGGAAAGTGGCCAACAAGACAAGTGGCCAATGCATCTAAAGCAGAGTTCACATTTCTATTAGGTCTTCAAGTTATTGTAAGCCTAGACCAGGGAGTGGTGGAACACAGAAGTCTTTCCAGTGACTAAAGAGGTATAATGGAAATACCTTTATCTGTTCTGTTTGTTCCATCACTCCTGGTCTTGGGTCACAATAATTGAACGCCTTACACCCCATGCCACTATCCCCTCACCTGATCAATAATGTAGTTGCCCTTCCTGCGCGCTGCCACCGGTACCAGCCTGATGAGACATTTTGTTGCCAGCTGCACAAGATTATCTTTAGCTTTTTGATCCAGTTCTGGAGCATCCGGACCCAATGTCTAAAAAGAAAACATCAGAAAACATGTAGAACTTGCACAGTGCGAGTCAAGACTTCTGTTTACTTCTATGGAACTTCCATATGGGCCCTACAGCATTTCCAAAACCTGCTAGCCCACAACAGATAAGGGGAACGTGTTACAGCCCATTCTACCACCGCCCCATCAATACCCTAATCTGCCCCCTATCCTGTGGGCATAAAATACCAAAACATGAATAAGTGCATGTTCTTAAAAAATACCTTTAACTGTGGGACTAATGCTTCTGTAGAAAGGTGCTGGAATCGCTTTTCTGGGTTGTCTTCGCAATGTTTTTTGGCCCAAGTGGTTTTGCCAGTGCCTGGGAGACCGATCATCAGTAAAACCTAAATAAAAATTAAAGATTATAAGAAATGCATAAAAACAAAGATGTGGCGTAGATGGCCAGGCTGTAGAACAGGGGGACCCCACATACACTATTACGGATCCTGGAACTCAGCCATTCGCCCCCAAGCCATGGCACAAACTTATGCATTGTCTGTCTCCGACATTAGTAACATGGCATACCTCGCACTCCTCTGATGTTTTAGGTGAGACAGGTGTCCTGGTCAGATCCTCAGGCTGATAATCCTTCACAAATGAGAAGCCATCTGGAGGTGGATGCCAAGGTTCTTCCCTTTGTCCAAAGTTGACTTGGAAGGTGCAGCTTTTGCACAAGATGTGGGGCAGAAGAGCTTGCTCCCCAAGAGTACTTTTATCTACAACAAAAGCCTGGCCCAAATCCGTGCCGTTTTTAGAGAAGGATAATTCCACTGGGTCAGCGTCTAGGTTCTGTACAGAAGAGATAAAACAGAAGAAGATTGTTTAAGAAGGATTCACCAATTCAGTGCCCCTCTTCCCAGTAGCATGCAAACACACCTAAAGCAAAGTTTAGCAAAAGTTGTCATTTCTATATTATCAGCTCATTCTCTGCTTAGGAGTCAAGCATGTAGCCCCATCTCTATACATAGGCTCACAAAGACACAGGACTGCACATGAGCAAGTTATACTATGTGCTCAGCTCCTCCTGCTCTACAATTGTCAATAGATCATTAATACAAAGCAAGAACTTACAGCCAGACATCCAATGACATCATTTACTTCAAACGATTCCCCATAGGATTCAAAATTTGCACTGGTGACCTTGAGTCCACGACCGTCATAAGCAAAGGACAAGTCATCTTCACCTGTGAGACACGAGAAGAAGGTGGTGAGTCTGGGAGCAGCAGTCAGAAGGAGCTTTACTGAAAGCACAGCAATAAGACGGCATTACCAAGCTGAGCAGCAGATCGGCTCACAGACCAGCCCACGCGGAGCAGAGGAGATTCAGACGAGCCCTCCTTCACTGGAAGATTCTCCGTCACCTAAAATAAAAAAGTGAGAAAGATATTCACAATGATAACAGTTCAAGGTGCATCTTGGATGAAAATGGTTTTCACCAACTGTTTAATTTCCCAGATTTAAGGGAATCAGATACCATCATGATAAACCAGGGACACTTACTCATAGATCCAGGCATATATCCCCAAATATAGGAAAGTTACCAGAGTCAAGGTGCCTGGAAGAGAAACTGTCCCCGGTTTATCATGATGGTAAATTTCCTTTAGTCACATTTTTTTTTTTATATCCAAAAGAACCGCAAGTGTACATGGCCACGAATCCACTCCCTTATATAGGAGCACCGTTCTCCATATACACTCCCTTATTTTGTTACCATCTGTTAACAGGGCGAAAATGAATGGCGTTTTGTAACTGACCAAGACATCGGCTCATTTACACATGAATATCTGGCGCTGATTATCATATGCACATCTCAATAAGCTGATTAACATAATGGTTAGCAAGCCAGCCTGTACAAGGCATTGGTACACAATAAATGGACTCCCTACAGGCTAAACTCAATGCAACACAAGACCACTCAAGATCTATGATAGCAGCAATCTTACCTTCACTTCAAAATATGCCTTCCCCTTTGTCACGCCGTGAGTAGCCCGAGATCCTGCCCACAGGGAGGGGAACTTCTCTGCGAATAGTGGTCGTCCGCCAAATTGATCTTTATCCATTTTGAACTGTAGATCGCAGGTAGCTACAACCAGAGATGGGAAACCGTGAGCTCTCAGACAAGTAAAGCCACGTACCGCACCATGTTAGGGTTATTAATGACAACCTACTCTTTGTATAGGATCCATATGTGATCAGTACAGCCCACTTTGGGTCTGTGGTGAATAAGCTTTAAACAGTATGTAGTAGCCAGGAAAGTAGTGCACATAAATGGGATATGCTTGTGGAACCTTTCATCACCACTAGACCATTTATAGAACACAGCAGACTCTTCAATAAGACATCATGCAAGAGGTGAAGTGCAAGTTTTGGACCGTGAACAACCCACACATTTATCAATAGCTATGGCTTAACGTCTCCGATCACTGGGCCCTTCACTACTCAGGATAATAGGGTCCCATGCCCCCAGTTTTACTTGACTGGTTATCACACATTCAATACTGCTTTACTAAGAGCACGTTCACTCGTACCGCTGGCATTGCTTTTTCAGCTAGCGCCCTGGGGTGGGCCTATCGCATATGGGTTTCCAGCCAAGTGTACATGATTGGTAACCAGAACCCGCCTTGAATTGTTTAAATGCAAGACACTGTAGTCTAGTTACCGATTGCAAACGTTTCTAGCGAACTAGCGGCATATGTGAAGGTGCCCTCATTCTATACAACAGACAGAGCTCTGTATTCTCCTTCACCCATCAGTTCAATAGAGACTATGAAGAGAAGCGGCTTTCTATGTGACAAATAGGGGATACTTAACCCCTATCCTCACAAGTTATAGTGGGCTTTCAGATTTGCAGGACAAGGTTAAAGACTTCTTGGAGAACATCTTACCTTTATCCAGACACACCACGCTGTCCTCCACATCCTCAGCAGCCTCCTCTGGGGGTACCGGTGATTTCGACCTACAGAAAAAGAACAGGGGATTTACTTACAAACCTTCCAAAAATTATATAATAAAACTCTTAAAAATACAATAACACTGGGAATCCCACAGAGACCACGACTCCGCCAATCTTCTTGCACTATACACATCGAGGCAAACTTGTTAGATTGGTCTGGTTGCCCTCCCCATATGGATACTAGTACAGGACTTCTAGCCACAAGTAATATCCTGGTTTATCTCACCGACTGAAGTAGCCTTCTTCCTTGTACTCATGATAGGTGCGCCCCCGCTGCTCTTCTTCCCGCACCCTCTTGACTCCCTGACGTGCCGCTCCAGCATTCTTCGCCTGTATGTCTTTTTTATCTTGTTGCTCATCTATAAAAGAAAAAAAAGCACAAAGTTAAAGACACACATATAATGTTCCAGGAGTACAGCAGAGTATTAAACCACTGGACCACAGTCCCCATGAATGATTATTCCATAGGAGAGATAATACTATGCAAGCCTGAAGGTTTCTATTCTGATGTATGGCGTCCCCTTACATCACACACATGCCTCCCTAGACATGGTCATCACTCAGTTATACAACCAAAATACCCCAGCAGGTGCAAAGCCGTTTCCCCATTGACTGGGGGAACTACATCTACCATCATGCATCTGCTGTGGGGACATTTGTGGAAAGTAGTTTCAAAATCGCCTCCTGCAGAACATAAATTTGCAGAGATGCATGATGGGAGTGTTATTTTCACCAACGGTCTGAGAGTGGCAATCAGATACATATAGTTAACTACATCCCCCATGGTCAGATGCATGACGGGAATTAGAATTTTTACAATAGATGTAATTCTGTGTGTACCCGCATTGTCCGTGCATTCTGGGAGATGTAGTATCACAACAGCTGGGGTACATTTGGGGATACTATATCTTCCAGATTGCCCCCAATGGCAGATGCATGATGGGAGATGTAGTTTAACATCTGCCGTAGAACTACATGTACCAGCATGCATCAGCAGGGGGTTAATCTGGAAAATCTAGTCGCACTCCAGATTTTGTGATACATCTCCCGGCCTGCAGTTGCATGCTGGGAGTTGTGGTCGGCACATGGCACTCTTACCTCCTGCCGCCTGCTCGGCGTTATCCTTCCCCTCCGAGTCTCCGGCCTCCTCCTTCTGCGCGGCTCCATTCAGGTTTCCTGCGCCAGCATCACCAGTAGGTGGCGCCTGGTCCATCTCCTCCGGCGCCTCAGCAGCCCCCTCTGCAGGTGCATCGTCGTCGTCCTCCTCCTCCTCCTGCTGCTCCTCCTGGGCGCCGGGCTCCCGCTCATTGTGCGCCGCCTCGTCCTCCTCCTCTTCCAGCTGCTCATCAGCGGTGGCGGCGGCCGCGTCTTCGTCGTCCTCCCCCTCGGCGAGGTCCAGGGCCCGCTCTTCTTCGGTCTCCTCCTCCATGCTGCCCGGCGCTCTCTCCTCTTCTCCTCCCCCCAGCATCTCGGAGTCCAGCGCCTCCTGCAGCCGATCACTGAGCTCTGCCTTCAGTCCCCGACAATCCAGGCCCCTCCGCTGCAGCTCGGCTCGCAGCTCCGTCACTTTCATCCTCCGCGGGTCCAGGCCGCTCATGATGCCGCTGATCACAGATAAAGACACAGGGCGGATGTGCTCTGAACACACAGGAAGTGGACGAGGAGCCCGCAGACCACGCCCCGGAAGTAGAGGGAAGTGGGCGCCAAGATGTCCTTACAACACACCTTGAATATTCTTCCACTACACACACATTACGACACCACCGTTTACGGTAAATCTTTCTACACAACCGACAGTTAGGGACAATTAACGTCTATTCCCGTGTCCTTTAACGTACAGTGCAGTTGATTGGTCTGCCAAGGCCGTTTATGCAAATTAACTGAACGTTTCGCCAAGCGATTCGTCAATTTGGTGAAAGCTCCTCCCTTCTGTAGTTCAAGATTTGTAATTGGCGTTCATTGGCTCTTGGTGTCAGGTGACCTTTCCCCAGAGTTCCCGCCTCTTTTTTTTCTCTCGTGCTGTGGTGACGTACTAGCGTGTGATTGGTCAGGTTTATGGTAATTGTAAAGATTTTGGTTACGTTGGAGACGAGGGATTCGTTTACAACGTTTTTTTTGTTATAGATCCGGTGCGGCCCCCGGTGTGATGCGGCGAGGTGTCGATGCTGCGTGTTGACGTTTTTTGTTAACTGTAAATAAAGTTGTTTAAATTTGGTGTCACGTGACGAGATCCCGGCTGGGGAGTAGAGTGGAGCTGGAGCAGCATGTCACTGGGGGAGAACTATGGCTGAGCAGGTAGAGTGCAGAGGCGGTTATGGAGCCCTATTCAGACACACAGTTCTGCTGCGTTATACGACTTATAGGTGACAACCGGCTGGGGTTGTTCTTGATAAAGGGGAAGGACTCATTATTGTATAAGAGCAGAGCTAGTTGCTTAAAGGGGATGTCCAGGTAGATCAGAACACTATACGTATAATCTCTTAGCTTTTCAATATTGGGTGTATAAGTCTGTAGTAACCCGAAGCGACCACCGATGGCGCCTGACAGTCCTGTAGTAATTACGTCACAGATATAATTCACGTTAACACCAAGGATGGTAGTAAAGGGTTGTTCGCAACCGAGCTGGTGCTTTGTATTGAAATACCTGAGCCGGCTCCTGTGAATCCGCTGAGCTGTTTGTTTCTGATTATGCTACAGAGGGACGACCAGGCAGGAGGACAAGACATGTTCCTTTTACTTTGGTCTCTCCTCCTCCACCTGACCCGTCCTTCTCTACATTTCTCATACAATCGCCCTCATCTAGTTTAGTTTTAAGCAGGGAGCTGATAGCAGATTTAACCCCGCCTCCAGATTCCGGGAAAAATCCTATGATTCATAACAAGACCTTTTTGCATCTGAAAAGTGAAGAGATTCTAGGACTTGTCTGAACACTTAAAGGGAACCCGTCATCAGAACTTGTTCTAATAAACTACTACCAGTATGTTGTCAAGCAGCTTCTGGATGATGTTTCTTGCTTGGCCAAGTGCGGTGGCATCATCCAGTTAATCAACTTTGGAAGTGAGATGTGAATTGGTTTTATGAAGTCAAGGAGGCGGAGAGTTTAACACTGAAGTCACGCTTTCCCTGCCGTAAAATGCCTCCTTAACTGTAATTGATGGTCCTGGATCCAGGGACATCATTGGTCCGATCTCCTGAGGTCTGGCGCATGATTTCAATCACATGGGAGGAGGTGCTCATAGGTGGGGAGAGATTGACTTCAGTGCTGAACTCTACACCTCCCTGACTTTATACATCTAACTTAAAAATTGATTTTCGGAATGACGCCAACGAGCTGGATCACAAAAGAACATTTCAACTATTCTGGTACTATCCTGTTATATTATATAACTATTATACTATTATTATATAACTATTATACTATACCATTTTGGACAACAACTATACTATTCTGGACAACATCCTGGTATTGGTTTATTAGGCCAATTTCTGATGACAGGTTCCCTTTAAGTACTTTCAAAGCTACGGGTGCCGGCTCCCTACAGATATTTGTCAGCTATCCCTTTCAGAGTGTGGGCACATGTGCTGTCAATGTTGCATTTACGAACTCAACGCTAGCGCCAAAGGGTGGCCTGGCCTGACTGCATGTGAGTTTCCAGTGAAACGCATGCGATCCGTAAAACCAGCGTTTGCAGTTTACCAATCACATGCGTTTCACTGGATACTTGTATGTGATCAGGCCAAGGCCCATATGTGACCGCACCTGGTCAGACCAAACATGTTGATGCTGACCAAATTTTATATACCGGTAGTTAGTCATTTATTTAAAGGTTTCTATGTGATACCACATTTTTGGAACTTGGGCTGCTACCTTTAAGTTGCAATTCAGTAGTTAAACATCTGGTATCTTACGTCAAGTCATACTTGAATAGGACAAAACTGCAATACCCAGTATAGCCACTACTAAAAAATGATTTTTTTTGTCCTAGGATGGAACAGTGGAAGAGCGCCTCTCGCAGGCCAATTTATTCAAGTCACAGGGTAACGCCTGTTACTCTGAGCACCGCATACGAGAGGCTGTGAGTCTGTATCACCGAGCCCTCCTCCAGCTTCGTAGTCTGGACCCTTCGTTACTGACCCCCCTTCCTGGACTGGGCCCGGCTACAGCTGAGCTCACGCCTCAGCAGTTGGAAACACTCAAAAATCTTCAAGCAGATTGTTATAACAACTTAGCAGGTAGTATGTTACCCCTAGAGGAAACTGCGGAGTGTGAACCATGTGGTGTTAACCCCCATGCTTTCTATATTGTAGCATGTCTGCTCCAGAATCAGCCCCCGAAATATGAACGTGTTTATGAATGCAGTCTGCAGGCTCTAAAGATCCAGCCGCATAATGTAAAGGCTCTATACCGGGCAGGGGTCTCCAGCTACAACTTGAAAGACTATAGCACAGCCCACAGTTACTTAACCAAAGCTGCATCCCAACAACCCAAAGGTAAGACTGCTGCAGCGCTTCTTACTACGTATATCATATATTGTAGAGCAGTGAAGGTCCAGATGTTGGGACCACCAATAGTCATGAAAAGAGAATTCCCTTGCATCTTTCACATGAGCAGATATTTTGGGTTGTATACTACCCATACAGTAACGTTTTGGTACAGGTATCATACAGCCTCTTGCATTTCAATAGGAAATAAATCCATCCATTTAATGGACGTATTGCCCACTGTGCCGTACCATGGAAAAAGATTTTTAAAGAGAGCTTTTATCTCTCTGTCTCTGTAAGTATGGCCATGCCTCATTTCTCCCCATGGAGTTAGGAGGGTGGAGCAGCGCTCACCCCCTCCTCTCTCCAACAGGCGGCTGTTTGTGTGAAACCAGCCTTAGCTAAATGGTGAAGTGGTCTTAATGGGGCTCTGATCCATTCACCTATATCCAGCAATCCCATAGGGTTCAATACCTGCACTACATATAAAATTTTAAAAATTGTATAAACTTCTATTAGGAAGAATAGAGTGCAGTAAAGATATACCTCAGAATTGTTATAACACCAGCCCAAGATATTGCTTTTCCTCCGCAATGCTGACCAGTGGGAATAGAGATGGGGCAACCCAATTGTCCCATTAGTTGGAATTGATTACATATGACATGGAAAATCTGGTCCCTCCATTCATCAATGGGAGTTATCGTGTGGAATTATGTCCCTATATATGTGTCCGACACTAATGAATGCTCAGACTAAATGAAAGTGTATATAAACCTGGACCCTAATTATCTAAGAACATGGTCAGAACACAGCATCTCACAGCACAGAGAGATCAAGAAGTGTCTGCTAAGAGAGTCCCTACCCACACTCTGGAATATTACACTGACCATCACTGAGGGATAGGAGATAAAATGGCAATAAAACTGTAAAATTGTAAAGAAAGGGTTTAAAAATTATCTTTATTGTGTAAACATCACTAGGGGATTTGAGACTATGGGCAAACTCCTATAGTGGGAACCTGTCACCACATTTGCACATATACAGCCAGTGACAGGTTCCTATAGAGCTCTAATAACTCACTGACTCCCTTCTTTTAGCTTGCTTGCATCCACAGAAATCACCTTTTAGCTTATATTACCTGGCATCAGAAGGGTGCTTGTCCTGCTCGGCGGCCCATCCCATCTAATCCTAACCCATGCCTTATGCCTCCTTGCTGGTCACAGTTCATGCCATGTGACCAGAGTGACATCATCTTAGGTCATTTAGTGACATCTCAGGTCCATGGAGGCTGCTGTGATTTCATGTAATTACATACATGGGGTACAGTTTGCTATTCTTAGACGTCTGAAGGACCTGTGATGATGTCACTGGTCACATGTCATGAATGCAACACAAGGCACCGTGTAAAAAAAAAAAAATGTACACAATATTTCCTATCTGTACATAGAGCTTTATGTCTGTAGTTGAATATTAGCAGACGGTCCCTAAGTACAAGGAGAAAGAGCAATGATTTGAGGAGGCACAGAGCCGTCAGTCAGAATAATGGGGCGTGGCTCCCTAGTATCTCTGACTCCTCCCCTCTCTGGAGAGTCCGAAAAGCTAATTTGCATATTTGAAAAATGTAATTAAGGTACAGGGCCTCGCTGGAAGCTAATTTTAGGTGATATAGGGAGGAATTGTAACCCTTTATCAGCAGACATTGTTAGCCAGGGGAGCAAAATTTGGTGACAGGTCCTCTATAAGGTATATATACTAAGTGTACATTTTACATCACATCCTTCCACTCCTTTGTTCATTGTGATGTCTTGATCTTGATTTGATCTCAACTTTTTTGAGTTTAAAGGGACTGTCTCAAGTTTAGCAGTTATCTCCTACCCAAAGGAAAGGGGGATAACAAGCTGATCAGTAAGGGTCTGACTTCTGGGGGCTCCGTCGATTTGAACAATAAGGCTCCTGTTTTAACCAGAGGGTGGAGAGGCAGGAAAAGTATGCGCTCAAGGCTGCTCCATTCTATTCTGTAAGGATGCTAAAGATGGCTACTGTAACCTTCCGCTCCATCAATTTGTGGGAACAGAACTCCCAGATGGTGTGGTGTCCTGTTCTTGTGATCGGTAGGGGTCCCAGCAGTCGGGCCTTTAGGCCAGTGGTGGCGAACCTTTTAGAGCCTCTGTGCCCAAACTTCACCCAAAAGCCACTTATTTATTGCAAAGTGCCAGCGCAGCAATTTAAGCAGTAATGTATTTCTCCTTGTTCTTTGACAACTTTCAATCCTTCAGCCTCCCAAGGACACCAACGCAGTTGAAAGGAGGAGGGCAAATTCCCCTATCATTGTAGGAAGATTCTGCAGGCAGATTCTTAGAGTCCTGTCTGGTGAACTTCATTCTGGGGTGATGGCCTGGGTGCCCACAGAATGGGCTCGGAGTGCCGCCTCTGGCACCAGTGCCATAGGTTCGCCACCACTGCTCTAGGCTATCACTTCTAAACTCTGGACAAACGCTTTTAAAGTCCTTTGCTTACAAATGAAGTTGTTCCAACAAACTTTAGGATTTACTGAGAGAACCTACAATCGCTGAACTTGGCAAGGCCATTCAGTTCAGTGATTCTTGTTTGGTCCATTAAATCCCACAGTGGCAAAGAGCGAGTTTGTCACAAGTAGACATTTTGGGGGAAGTTAATAAAACTTGGGGATTTGCTAAGAGGTCCCATATTAAATCTACACCAGGTCGGAATCTCAACCATATTTGCTTCTCCATCTTAGTTGCTGCCCCCAATACTCTGTATATAAATATATTGAAATTCTTAACTTTGTCCCTATTTTTCTTTCCATAGATGCCAACATCAGACGTTATTTACAGCTGGCAGACTCCGCCATCAGCGAATCGCGGGCCAAGGAGAAACAGCGATACCAGGGCATGTTTGACTAGAGTTTTGTAAATTTGTACTTGTGGTTTGTCTCTCAAAAGAAGATCATGAAATAAATGTATAAATCTTTTTGTTTATATACCAGCTCCGTGCTTCTATGTCATGTCTTTTATAGAGAAAATATTTTGGAGGCTTATGTATCTCCCTGCTTGATGGAAAGAGTAATTCTGCAAATTAATTTCTATGGTCCCGCACATACGCAAAACTCAGTGCAGGTCCTGTTCCTGCCCATGTTGATGACTTTACTACTGTCATTGGCAAGTGAGAGGACTTTACATGCTAATGAAAGGAGGGTTATTATATATACGGCCGATATACACTCAACCGGCCACTTTTAGGTACACACATTGCTATTAACGTTTGGACCCCCTTTTGTGCCTTCAGAACTGCCTCAATTCTTCGTGCATAGATACAACAAGCTGCTGGAAGCATTCCTCAGAGATTTTGGTCCATATTGACATGATGGCATCACACGTTGCCGCAGATTTTTGTCGCTGCACATCCATGATGCGAATCTCCCGTTCCACCACATCCCAAAGATGCTCTATTGGATTGAGATCTGGTGACTGTGGAGGCCATTTGAGTACAGTGACCTCATTGTCATGTTCAAGAAACCAGTCTGAGATGATTCCAGCTTTATCACATGCGCATTATCCTGCGGACAAGTAGCCATCAGATGTTGGGTACATTGTGCTCATAAAGGGATGGCAATGGTCAGCAACAATACTCGGTAGCTGTGGGCATTGCAACGATGCTCAATTGGTGCCAAGGGGCCCAAGAGTGCCAAGAAAATATTCCCCACACCATGACACCACCCACCACCACCTGAACCGTTGATAACAGCAGGAAGGATCCATGCTTTCATGTGTTTGACGCCAAATTCTGACCCTACCACCGCAATGTCAGCAGAAATCAAGACTCATCAGTTTAGCAACGTTTTTTCCAATCTTCTACTGTCCAATTTCGATGAGCTTGTGCAATTGTACCTCAGTTTCCTGGTTCTTAGCTGAAAGGAGTGGCACCCGGTGTGGTCTTCTGCTGCTGTAGGCCCATCTGCCTCAAAGTTTGCCGTACTGTGCGTTCAGAGATGCTCTTCTGCCTACCTTGGTTGTAACGGGTGGCGATTTGAGTCACTGTTGCCTTTCTATATGCTCGAACCAGTCTGCCCCTCTCCTCTGGCATCAAGGCATTTCTGCCCACAGAACTGCCGCTCACTGGATGTTTTTTTCTTTTCTGGACCATTCTCTGTAACCCTAGAGATGGTTGTGCGTGAAAATCCCAGTAGATCAGCAGTTTTCTGAATACTCAGACCAGCCCTTCTGGCACCAACAACCATGCCACGTTCAAAGGCCTCAAATCACCTTCTTTTTTCCCCATACTGATGCTTGGTTTGAACTGCAGGAGATTGTCTTGACCATGTCTACATGCCTAATGCACTAGTTGCCGCCATGTGATTGGCTGATTAGAAATTAAGTGTTAACGAGAAGTTGGACAGGTGTACCTAATAAAGTGGCCGGTGAGTGTACGTCCCTCATAGGCGCATGGTGCCCTACGGGAGCGGTGTTTTGGATTGCACACTAAAACCTGTGTGCTACTCTGAATGTATTGATCTCTACTCCTCTTTCTGACATCAGTAACTATGTCACATGTTGGGTAAGGGTGTACGGAGCGGGCTCACTGGCTGAGCGCGCTCTGTACACAGCGGGTGTTAGCTGAATTAATGCAGCTCAAACCCGCGACCGGTGCTGACACTGATCGTGGGTGTTAACCCTTAAAGGGGTTTTCCCACTCGGACCCCTCGCGATCTCGCGAGCTGGTGCCGGTGCTTAGTTTCGTTAGTGTTAAAACCGCGGTATCGCGGTTTTAACACTTTTTAAACTTTATAGCAGAAACTGCTTCGGCTGGCTGCGTGCGCACATAGGAAATGCTGCAGCGTTGCGCGGCACGGTCGCGCGCAGCGCCGAAGCGCTTCTGCTATAAAGTTTAAAAAGTGTTAAAACCGCGATACCGCGGTTTTAACACTAACGAAACTAAGCACCAGCTCACCCTGAGCTGGTGCTCGGTGTTTACAGCTTACACCTACCATTTGAAATGGTAGGTTTCCTTTAAATGCCGACATCAAACGTGATGGCGGCACCTAAATGATGATCCACATGGGTTCCGGCATCTAGGATCTGGCTGGCGCCATGTCCTGCAAAAATGACACCCTACACAGCACGGTACGCCAAAGTATTAAAAAGTTATAAGCGTCAAAACATGGCAAAATGAAGGAATTTTTTTTTTTGTACAAAAGGTTTTCATTTTTTTTTAAACCAAATAAAAACCTATATAAAATGAGTACCCACATAATCGCAGCGACCCAATGAATTCCAGTGGTGATATCATTTGGAGTGCACAATGAAAGCTGTAAAAACAGCCCACAAGAAAATAAGCGCTTTTTCATCAAGTTCACTACATTTGGAATAATTTTTATTTTTTTTCCCCGCTTCCCAGAAGATGGCATGGAAAATAAAATACCACTAGGAAGTACTACAGGAAAGGATCACACAGCCACACTCATGGCCTCTAAGATTCTCTCATTTATTATTGAACTACATGGTATTTAGTCTTGGTTGTGATGTAAAAATGTAAATGAGGGTGACCAAAATTGGAGAGCTCTTTCAGGCTGCGTTCACATGTTTGTTTTTTTCATAACTCTCGGACAACCCCTTTAAAAGACACTGAATATGTTACGATTAGAGATGAGCGAACATGCTCGTCCGAGCTTGATGGCTCGTTCGAGCATTAGCGTACTCGAAATTGCTCGTTGCTCGGACTAATCTTCGCCCCTCGAGAAAATGGCAGCTCCCCCGTTTTGCTTTTTGGCGGCCAGAAACAGAGCCATCACAAGCCAGGAGACTCTGCACTCCACCCAGCATGACGTGGTACCCTACACGTCGATAGCAGTGGTTGGCTGGCCAATCAGGTGACCCTGGGATAGACTACCGCTGGCCGCGCTGCTCGGATCATTCTGTGTCTGGATGCCGCTAGGGAGAGAGCTGCTGCTGTCAGGGGAAAGCGTTGAGGGTGTTCTATTAGCTTACTGTTAGGCAGGAGTGATTCTCAAGCCCCAACAGCCCTTCTTAGGCTCAATAACGTTCTACTTTTTTATTTTAATTTGCATCTAGTACCATTTTGTGAGGAAATTAGCAGGGGGACTTGCTACCGTTGTGTTTAGGCTCTTAGTGGCACACATATCCATAGCAAAGACCGAAGTGGGAAAATTATTAGGGGTTGATTTCAATTAGCCACTAACTCAGTGTCATCTCATCTGGCATATTAGTGTGCTTTGATACTTGGCTAGAAATGCCATAGAAGAATACAAACAGCTACTTTACGCTACAGTAGCGTTTCTATATATGTTATTCCTGGTTGATCTGCTGGTGGCTGTACTTCTGCAGTGCTGTACTAGCATTCCTGAGCAATTTGTAGTGAGACTTGCGACCGCTGTGTTCGCTGCGCTTAGTACCACATACCTACAAAGACCGAAGTGGGAAAATTATTAGGGTGTTGGATTTCAATTAGGCACTAACTCAGGGTCATCTCATCTGGCTAGTAGTGTGCTTTGAATACTTGCTAGAAATAGCCATAGGAGATCAAACAGCTTACTTCACGCCTACAGTAGCGTTCATATATTTGATTTCTGGTTATCTGCTGGTGCTGTACTGTTCTTCCTCAGTGCATGTACTAGCCAATTCTGAGCATTTGTAGTGAGACTTGCGACCGCTGTGTTTCTGCTCTTAGTGACGCACATATCCTAGCAAAGACCGAAGTGGGGAAAATTTATAGGGGTTGGATTTCAATTGGCACTAACTCATGTCCATCTCATCTGGCATAGATGTGCTTGATACTGTACTAGAAAATAGCCATAGCAATAGATATGCATGTTTGGTTGTAAAAACTCAAAAAAAAAAAAAACACAAAAAAAAACAAAAACACAAAAAAAAAAAAAAAAAGTTAAAAAAAAATAAAGTTATAACTCTCATTTTAAAAATGTTTAACCCGAGGGCTAGGGTAGAGGGTGGGGACGTGGGCTCCACTACTGCAGGGTCAGAGCCGTGGTCCTTGGCGGGTGAGACACCACCTGCTGATGAGGAGCAGGGAACGCCGCAGAGGCTACATCCCCTAGGTTCATGTCTGAAGTTACTGGGACTCGTGGTAGAGCACTGTTGAGGCCGAACAGTGCGAACAGGTGATTCGTGGATTGCGACAATGCTTCTAGCAATTTGTCCACCACCAGTCAGTCTTCCACGCAGTCCACCCATGTCACCGAAATCGCCACTCCTCCAGCTCCTGCACCTCAGCCTCCTCCCCCCCCAGTCCTGGCCCCCCTCCCAGGAAAATTTGGCATTTGAACCGCAATACTCTGAGGAACTGTTTCTGGACCCTTCCCACAGTCACAAACCACTTGTCCGGTTGCTGCTGAGCAATTTTCCGATGCCCATGTTGTCCACCAGTCACAGTCTGTGGGTGGATGATGACCTTCTTGACGTAGTGGAAGTTTTGTAAAGAGGTGTCCGATGATGAGGAGACACGGTTGTCAGACGTGGGGAAGTTTGTTTGTCAGGTCAGGAAGTCCGAGGGGGAGCAGACTGAGGGATCGGGATATGAGGTGACAGACCCAAGCTGGGTTGAGAGCCGGGTGACCACAGTGGTTCTGAACGGAGGAAGTCCTCGACCAAACAGGTTGGAAGAGGCAGTGGTGGGGCCAGACGGAGAGGCATGCCAAGCGGTTGCATCACGAGCGCCAAATTTGTCAACTAGTGAGCTCCCGTGGCGGGGCTCTTGCGGCGAGGGCTAGATCTTCAGAAGTCTGGGAGTTCTTTAAGGAAACAACGGATGACCGACGGACTGTGGTGTGCAACATTTGCCAAACCAGGCTCCAGGGTTCCACCACTACTAGCTACTACACCAGTATATGCGTCAGGCATATAATTCTAAACACCCCACTTCAGTGCAACAAGCCCGTTCACCTCCGGCCGTTGCACACCACTGCCTCCCCCTGTGTCAGCTGATAGTCAGCCCCCTGCCCAGACCCTGCCACAAACCCCATCGTCGCCTCACGATCCCCCAGCATCCACCAGTTTTCCAGTTCTCCATACCCCAACACCTGGCGAACGCAAATATATGGCAACCACCCGCACGCCCAAGGCCCTTATGTGCACATCTCCAGATTGCTTAGCCTGGAGATGCTGCCCTATAGGCTGGTAGAGACCGAGGCCTTTCGCAACCTCATGGCGCGGCCGCCCCTCGGTTTTTCGGATCCCCACGCCGCCACTACTTTTCCCGATGATGCCGTCCCAGCCCTGCACCACACGTGGTCGACAACATCATCCGTGCCCTGACCAACCCGTTCTCTGACAAGGTTCCACCTGACCACGGACACTGGACGAGTGCTTGCCGGGCAGGGCCACTATATATCGCTGACTGCACATTGGTTACATTGGTGGAGGCTGGGACCGAGTCCTGACACCTGGGGCTGCTCATATACTCGCCGACGCCGAGGATTGCGGGCCTACCTCATCCAGGTGTTTTCAGCCTACTATTCCTCCTCCTCCTCCCACCCACCTCCTCCACCTCCTCCCCTGAACTAACCATCCGTGGGCACTGGCGCCATCAGTCGGTAGCTCTAGGCACAGCAGCAGTGCCGTCGCTAAGCGACAGCAGCGTGGCTCAACTGCTGAGCCAGCGACAAAGAGCACAACCGCCCCAGAGCTATTACAGGGCATCACGGCGCAGACTGATCTGTGGCTGCACCCGCTTGAACCTCAAGCCGGGAATGGTGTTGTGTTACAACGCCGTAACCTGGTGGCGCTCTGCACACTCGGCAGACGACACATGGCCATGCCTGTCCCATGTGTTAATCTGAATAGTTCAGCGTTTCCTCAAGACATCCCCATCTGCTCTGATTTGCTCACAAGGTGCGCGCATCTGTGCGCAATTTCAGAGTCCAGCCGATGCTTGCCACTCGAGGGCAGCGCAGCGCCGCTCCACAACTGCCGCTCACCGACTGTTGTGCGACGTGCCCACGAGGTGAATTCAACCTGACCATGTTATCCAGAGTTTACAAGCAGCGCAGAGCGATTGTAGACTGCCAGATGGTCAACTTCCACCAGACTGTAGTCAGTTCATTCAGCTTCCTCAAGTCTACAATGAGGAGTGGACGTGATGTGCGATATCTGTCAGGTGCTGGAGTAACTTTGAGGAGTCCAACCAGATGGCAGTTGATGCCGCCATCATCACGCCTCACCCTCCCCCGCTGCTTGGCCTGTTTTGAAAAAACTCTCTGTCATCATGAAGTCGGAAGCGTTTGCGCTCGTCACAATAGACCGGGAAGAATATTCCCTTGTTGATAGCCAAATCACCCTCAGGTCTGTTTTCTCACAGCGCATATCGGAGGATGTGGAGGTGGAGGAGGATAGGCGGAAGGAGGAGAATGGTTGTGCGAGACACCGAGGGGACCATTGTTGAGTCCTCACTGTTCAGCGTGTATGGTTCAGAAGAGAGATTGGAGTGAGAGAAATGGACAGTCAGGCCATGAGGGGAGTGAATTCTTGCGCTTTGGGGGCGCATATGGCAGATTTCATGCTAGGCTGCCTATCCCGTTGACCCTCGCCTTGAAAGAATTATTCCAGCAAACCACCACCGATTACTGGGTGTTCACACTCTCCTGGACCCACGGTACAACAAAATCTTTCCACTCTCATCCTGCAGAGGAAAGGAGTGTGAGAATGCATGAATACCAGCAGGCCCTGGTGCACAAGCTGAAACAGTATTTCCCCTTCTGACAGCGCTAGCGGCAGAGTGCGTAGTCTCTTGCGCGGACAAGTAGCGAGGGAGAGTAGCGGCAGGCAGCTTGCCATCACTGGCAAGGGTACGCTTTACAAGGCTTTTGCCAGCTTTATGTCACCCAGCAAGACACTGTCACCTGTCCCCAGTCCCTCGGCAAGTAGGGCGTATCTTTACAGAAAGATGGTGAGGGAGTAACGTAGTCTGACCAACCATCGTCCTAATGAGCACACACTCCTACACTACAGGGTTTCAAAGCTGACATGTGGCAACGAACTGGCGCTTTACGCCTTGGAGGTTTCTTGCCTGCCCTGCCGCTAGCGTCCCTTGTCCGAGCGGTTTTTCAGTTGCAGCTGGTGGCATCATCACCGATAAAGCGTACACGCCTGGTTCGACTGACAGCGTGACCAGGCTACGTTATTAAAATGAAATAAAGCTGGATTTCTCAGACATTTCCAATCTCCACCAGTGAAAGGAAGCCACCTGATAATTGCCACTCTCCTGCCTGCCTCATTTTTCCTCCTCTCCCTCCTCCTCTTGTTACAGATAAAAGCAAGATAAATGGCTATTTTTTTGGCAGCCCACTGGCTTCTTGCTATAGTATTTCATGCATTTAATTTTTCTGGAGGGCCACCCTAAACCCGGTCCTCTGTTGGAACACATTTTTGACTTGTGCGCACATACAGGCACTCAACTCTATTTCCTTTTTCTGGCGGGGCCCCTACCCGGTCCTCTTTTAAAAATTTTTTGGATCTATGCCACTACAGGCACTCAATCTATTCCTTACTGGAGGGGCCAACCTACCTGCTCCTCTGGTTTGAAAAAATTTGGGACCACTGCCGCACATACGAGCACTCATCTATTCCATTTTATGGGGGGGTCCACCTACCTGCTCCTCTGGTTTGAAAATATTTGGGCTGCTTGCCACAACCTGGCACTCATCATTCATTTACCGCGGCCTACCAACCTGCTCCCCCTCTGGTTGAAACATTTTTTGGGACTTGCCACACATACAGGCACTCAATCTATTCCATTTTACTGGAGGGGCCACCTACCTCCTCTGGTTTGAAAAATGTTTGGACTGCCATACATACAGGCACTCAATCTATTCATTTTACATGTAGAGGCCCCACCTGCTCCTCTGGTTTGAAAAATTTTTGGGACTGCCACATCAAGGCCTCATCTATTTCCATTTTACTGCAGGCCACCTACCTGCTCCTCTGTTTGAAACAGTTTTGGGACTGCCACATACAGGCCACTCAATCTATTCCATTTAACTGAGGGGCCACCTACTGCGCCTACTGGTTTGAAAACTGTTCATGGACTGCCACATACAGGCACTCATCCAATAAAAATTGTCTCCATAGCAGCCCTCCACACGTTTTCTCCATTGCTAACCTCACAAATGTCGTCCATCATAGCTGCCTCCATACATCGTCCTTTATCAAACGAGTGTGTCAGGCAGAATTTTGGGTTGTTTTCATGGTTCCACATCAAAGTTGTTAACTTTGTCGGCCACCCTGCTGTCTTTATCCACAAATAATACTGGCAACTTTTAACCATTTAGGGATATTATTCAGCACGCTTCTTGCGCATCGTTTACATTCCCCTCACCACAACACCCGGCATATCCTAAACTTATCAGAACGTCTACTACACTTATCTATACAAAAAGGTTAATTAGAATTGCTGTTTGGGGAGTTGCCTAAGACAGGGCTTGGATTGGCGAAATCTCGCCTGCAGCGGGAGCGCCAGCTCCATGCGCATCATGCGCTTCTTGCGCATCTGTTTTACATTCCCCTACCCCGCCATATCCCAAACTTATAAGAACGCTACTACACTTAACTTGGTGCAGGCTGGGTCCGAGTCTGACCCTGCTGGTCATTACTGCCGACCAGAGAATGCGGCCTACCTCGGTCCAGTCTCAAGGCCTACTATACCTCCTCCCACCCCTCCTCCACCTCCTCCTCATCCTCTAATTACCATCCGTGGGATGGCGCCTCAGTCGGTAGCTCTAGGCACGCAGCAGTGCCGTCGCTAAGCGACAAGCATCGCGTGCTGAAACTGCTGAGCCTAGGCGATAAAAGGCACACCGCCCAAGAGCTATTACAGGGCATTCCACATCAAAGTGTTACCTTTGTCCGCCACCCTGCTGTTAATCCACTCCAATATACTTGCAACTTTACCATTTAGGGATATTTTTCACGCTCTTTCGCATCCTGTTACATTCCCTCACCCGCATATCCTAAATTATAAGAACGCTACTTACACTGATCTTATACAAAAGGTTCTTAGAAGTGCTGTTTGGGGAGTAGCCTAGAGACAGGGGCTTGGATGGCAAAGCTCGCCTGGCTGCAGAGCGCGCCGAGCTCCTCCCCAATCCAACTACCATTAGTTGCAGCACCTTTAATATCTACTACTAGTTCACTGCCTCCATAATATAATAATAATAATCTTATTATTATAGCGTCTTCATATTCTGTAGCGCTTTATACAATCATAGGAAACAAATATCAAATGTAATGTAACAAGCACAAACATTTGAGGAACAACGGAGTGATTCCCTGCTCGCCAGAGCTTACGTTTTATATATGAGGGGGTAACACGAGGTAAAAGAATATTTAATGGTCACCATCTTCTTAGGGAATAAAAAAAATATAATAAAATGGAATTGCCTGCGCTTGAACCACTCAGCCGTCATCTTATATCCAGGTCCAGGGTAATGGGACTGCAGAGAAGTCTGTGCCTGTTTGGTTGCTGGATACAGATGGAGGACACACAGGACGGGTTAGTTAGAAAGTTTAAAACTTCATGCAGTTAATGAGTGTTATAGGCTTGCCTAAAGAAATGGTTTTAAGAGCAGTTTGAAACTTTGGAGGTTAGGTATTAGTCTGATATTCCGGGGCAAGCATTCCATAGAATTGGTTGCAGCTCTAGATAGAAGTCTTGAGACGCGAGTGGGAGGTGCGCACATAGGGGTAGAGTAATCTAAGATCACTGGCGGATCTAAGAGCACGGGTTGGTGCGATGACTGAGATAAGAAGAGAGAGGTAGGGGGGTGCAGCATTATACAGAGCTTTATGGCTGGTTATTATTATTAAAAACTGTATTCGAAAGGAGGACTGGCAGCCAGTGCAGCGACTGGCATTGAACTGTAAGCATACATGGTCCCCATTATCAAACGGCGTGTCAGGCCGATTTTGAGTTGTTTTCATGGCTTCCACATGTTAACTTTGTCGCCACCTGCCGGGTGTAATCCACAAAATATACTGGCAAACTTTTATTCATGTACCGATATTATTTGAGCGCTCTCTTGCTCACCTCTTTGGTTCCTCTTGACACCATCCTTTGTTGAAGCCTGAGTCCATTTAGGGTATGTCGGCCATGACACTCTCTACCTGCTGCCGCGCCTCTGCATGCCGTCCCCTATAGTGTCGGGTCAATTATTGGATTTTTAGATGCATCCTAGCTTCTTCTGTCACTCTTTCATGGCCATGCTGTTGCCCAAATTTTGGCATAATGTGCGATTAGGCAGCTCCGAGGCATCCATCATGCCTGCCCCTGCTGTTTCCTGTCCCATTTCCGTGGGTTTCCTCCTTTTCTGAGTTCCCAGGTGTTGGCCAAGCTTCCCTGTGCAGAGCCTTGGTCCCCTTGAAAAATGCTCGAGTCTCCCATGACTCAATGGGGTTCGTTATCGAGACGAGCACTGAGCATCGGGAAAGTTTGTCTCGAATAACGAGTACCGCGAGCACTTTTAGGCCCCGTTCCCACTTGCGAGTGTGATGCGATGAACTCGCATCACACTCGGCAACGCAAGCTGCCGGGAACGCACGCCTGAACGCTGCACCGCGGAGAACGGAGACTGACATGCTGATTTCACTCCGCGTGCAGCGTTCAGGCCGTGCGTTCCCGGCACTTTGCGTTGCGATGGTAGCGAGTTCATCGCATCACACTCGCAAGTGGGGACGGGCCTAGTGTTCGCTCTCTCTATTAGATCATCCTAGAGGGCAGCAGAGTCTGAGCTAGTGGGATAGAGCTGCATACACTATCCATACATAAATGCATGTCTCTAATATTTTTCATTTTCACTGCCCATTTGGTTTGAGGGGAGTGAAAAATGGAAATGAAAAAACGAAAAAGGGCCACGTCGTTAAGGGGTTAATGACCTGCGGGGGAAGGGGGCAGTGGAACAGAGTACCAAGAAATTGCCCTGGCTACAGTCATTGCTGTTGTTTAATTATGATTATCATAGTATCATATCAGCATTATCAAAACACAGTTCTAGTGGCTCCTTACTAGTGTCCTCCATAGATCATGAGAGTCTGTTGTTCCAAAAATGAAAGGAGTGTCTGGTTGGACATGTGCAATGCCCCTCCATTCGTTAGGCCACATTTACTAAAAACAGTGCAATCTGTACTATGTGCAGTTTGCCTGTGTAGTCTACAGAGGGCGCCAGATTCATGATTCTGGCGCTCCCTGCACTGCTCCGACAGAGTGCACCGAATGTGCGACAAGATACTTTGTTCATTGGGGGAACAACAGACCTCTGTTGTAATGATCTGTGGTAGTCCCACTGCCACCAATGGCACCCTCGCTGATCAGGGGAAAACTTGCAGTTTCACTTTAGCAGCTGAGGCCCAGTCATCCATGTCTTGTAGGGTTGATTTATTTTGTCAAACAAATACCAACTATTGTGTAATAACTTGTGGCAACCTTTGCAGGAATGATTCTATATACTTTATACTTTACACCAGTGTTCCCCAACCACCGGGCAGTGGTCCAAGACCGGGCCGTAGAACACCTGGTTCTGGACCGCAGCCGTTCTCTGTAAAAACAAAAAAACAAAACTTCTCTTCCTTTACTTGGCTGCTCTATTGCCACCGTGTGATGATGATCACATTGTGTCTCCTGAGAATAAATGCACTATTGCGGAAGAGAAGTGAAGGAGGAGAGGACTGCTGCAGGGGAAGGAGGAGGGTGAGTATTTGGATTTTTTTTTTGGAGGGGGGACAATATAAGTGGGGGGAGGTGCTTCTTAAGGAAATGGGACAATATAAGCTAGGCACACAGGGAGTTATGGGTGGGCAAGCGAACATACATTTATGACTATGGAACTATGACACCAAACGGCATCCCTCCACCCACTGGTCCCTGGAGAAAATGTAAGTTTACGACTGTCGCTGTGCACGACTCAATGTCCCAGTAATAGCCTGATAAAAAACGAAAATTTTGAAATACAATAATGTGATATTTTCTTTTACTGTATATATAGTCCTAGTGCAGGAGGAGAACCATCTCATTATCGTTAGAGGACTGATCCAGACTATTGTTCTACTAGAAGCCTTGGGCAGATAGGATGAGGAGACAGATAGGGCTCTGTATGAATCTCTTCTGGTCTCTGGGGAGAGGGTTGTACTCTGTCACTTCCTGGAGACTGATTTTGTAGTAAATTAATCATTCATATCAGTTGCCATAAAGTGCACACGTCCTGCTGTAATGATTACACAGCAAGGAAATGTCCGCCACCAGCATGGTTCCAGAGTTTGATTACGAAAAATTTTTTTTAAAAAAACCCTAAATTTTATCATACTTAAATCTAGCATCAAAATCTATTGAGATAAACCAGGGACACTTACTCATAGATCCAGGCACCGTGATTGTGGTAATTCATGGCCTCCTTCCTTCTAAAATCAGCTTTTTGAATTATGCTAATGAGCCACAAAGACTTTAGGGGGTGTTACCAAAGCCCCTGCTTGCTGTAGCTTCAGAGGCTGTTACGGTCTTCCACTCCGCAGGATATTTTAGTGTTAAGCAGCACTAATGTTTGTCATTTACAACCCCACCCCATCCTCCACTAACCTTTAGCCAGCAATTAATAATAAGGTATCAGGTAGGTGTTGGGCTGCTGACTTGGGGCCACATATATCACAGCTTGTACATCTAAAAACAGTAATTGCGACTTCTCCACCTTCTATGCGATTTGGGCAGGGAGACGCTGGACCATGCAGGAGGCTGGTGTGTGGTGTTGTTGTGCACTGCCTATAAAACAGTGTCTGTTCAGGAGGCCGGAGCCTCTTAAAATATCTGGTGCTTGCCAGAGGGAACAGCACACGCTAGCAAACCCAGTGCCAGCGAATGATAAATGTGCCCCGTCGAGTTTACCAAGTGTAGCAATGACCCTGTCCACCTGATGAGCAGAGTCATGATGGACCAACACGCTCATTCTCACCATAGAAAGGTTCCTATACTCAGAGTCTCCGTTTACTATGGAGTAAGGCCTCATGCACACGAACGTATTAAATCGGCCATATATACGGGTGGGTAGCATTGTTCACCGTACTGTACCATAAGCGAGATGTACAAAAAATATAGAGCGTGTCCTATTTTCCAGCGCATTTCCGTTCCGTATGCCCCATAGAAGTCAATGGGAACATATACAATACGGGCTGTATACGCCTGTGCATCGTATGCTGTGGTATATACGTGTAGTATCCAGAACCAGTGGGAGGCGCATTCTGTCATCCAGCCAATAGTCAGCCATCCATCTGCCAGCCCACTGTATATTATACAGATATGGCGCAATACATCCCATATTTACGGCCAGAATGCAGCCCTATATACAGAACAGAAAAGACCATACAGTCGTGTGCATGAGGCCTAACCAATAAAAATGTTCTTTTGCCCTTCTTGTCAGGAAAGGAGCAGATCCTCCTGCTGCATGGAAATGCATATGTGGAATCAGCACCAAATGTATCAAAAAGTAACCAAATTTTGTCATACACAGATTCATAAAATTCTCTATTCTGTTCTACCACACTCGAAACACAAGAAAAATTGAAGATTTTTTTCTTTATTTTAAAGCTAGAAAACACTGCCAAATTTTTCCAAGCAGATATTTCAAGACGATCAGCATGAAAATGATTCATACGATAATTTCTTTTAACAGTTCTGTTACATCATCACCAGATATCAACCTATTAATCATTTATGGGATCCGTTCAAAGGATTACGGTTTGGTAAAGTGAGACGCAGCTCAAAGGGAAGGGGTAACATTTATTATACAAATGGCAGAAATCAGGGATAAAGTTTCAACCATTATAGTTTAATTATAGTATATAGACTATGTATAGATATATATGATACATATATTTACATGAAGAAAAATGACATTTAACAATTTAAAGTCCGTTGGCTCCTCTTAAAGGGGTTTACGGACAGCAGATCACGGAAAGATTTTGCACGCGTGAACTGGCCCTCTGCCAGGGGATCTTGGGAACTCTTCCCACACTGTTCAAGGTGCAACTCCGAGGCCGCGGTCCTAGAGTCCTTCTTAAGCATGACGCGACTAAGAAAGCGTCCCCAAGAACCTGTAGGGTTTTTCCGTACATCCATCATGCTAGTAGATAGCGAAGTGCCATGAGGTGAAGGAGGGCAGCTAGCGGGGCTACCGCAGAGGGAGAAGGACTGAGCCGGACGCCTGGGAGTTTGCGGGCCGAGGTCGGGGGGAATGGTAGACCCTCCAGGCTTACAGCGGAATTTGAGCGCCAGCTTATAGATATATCGCTCAGCTTTCCGGCGCTGCTGTATTGCACTGAGTGGCGGCGTGCCGGAGCATGGAGAGTCACAAGGAGCCACGTCGTAACTCTGAGTCAGGTCAAATCGAGATATTGAAGCAGATCGTAAAAAATAGCCATCCAGGGCTCCTGCGGAAAGAAAATAGAAAATTAGGCTTTATACATGGACTGAACAGATATACGTCAATAAGACGTAGGTTGAATAAGAATATCCCCGGTCATAATAAAATGATGAAGGGTAATTTACACAAAAACCTGCTTTCTCCTAGAAACAGCGCCACACCTGTCAACAGGTTTCAGGTGGTATTGCGTATCAGTGCTATTTACTTTAATAGTTGAGCTGCAATACCACAAACCATCAATGGACAGGCATGGCGCCGTTTTAATAAGGAATTGATCATGTATTTCTATTCCTGGACTACTCCTTACAGACTGTTTTGTGCAAGATGGAAGGTCATTTAAAAAACAACATTTGCATAAAATTATTCCACGCCCATTGTCTTGCAGAGTTTGTCCCCGGGTTTTAAAAACATCACTTCTTTTATTAAAAAAACAGTGCCACAACGGACCATGGTTGGTGCCGGTATCGCAGCTCAGCTTTATAAAAATAAACTTAGTTGCAATAACAGACGCTACCAAAAAAAGCTGCCATGTCTTTCAAACCTTGGAAATCCACCATCAAAATCAAGCATGGATAAACCAGGGACACTTACTAATAGATCCAGGCACCGTACCTGTGGTAATTTGTTATCCATGGGCGCCTTCCTTATAAAAAAAAATCAACTTTAAAAATTATACTAATGAACCAAAAAAACTATTGAGAGAGTACCAGAACCCCTCTGTGCTCTGGCTTTACAGACTGTTACACCATGCTGGAGAAATTACCCCCCTCCTAAATAGTGCAGCTGCTGTGAGAATACAGCGGGAACGGGGGGTGGGAGTGAGACAGTGTAACAGCTTGTGAAACCAGAACATGACTAATTGCTGGATTTTGAAGGTAGATTTCCTTTAATGAAGCCACTCAAAAATTTGCACCATTTACATTGGATTTTTGCTAAAATCACTGTATTTGCACCTTATTTGATAAAATTGCGACACAGAAATCCATGATAAAAAGGAGCAAAGAGGTAAATGATCAATACCCCTGGCCGCCAATGTGTTTTATCCATTTTTCTTGATCATGTATAGACCTATAAGTGGTATACACTATACACTACCTGCAGACATTGGCCTCCTTGTCTGCCCCAAGGCGCTTTGTAGCTCCTTCTTCCTTTCCAGAGAACAGTCTATGGACCTGGGTCTCATCCCTGAGCTTCTATGCGGGGACATCAGGGAGATAGAAGTGTGACACGAGATGTCACTACACAGCGAAGAACAGGACGACGACGTGGAGTCCAGATCACTCGTCTCATAGAAACCTGCAGGAAAGACGGCACAATAAGCCAAAATTGCAAAAAAAAAATAAATAAATACATACAATTTTGAACTAATTTTTTTTTTATTGATAAAAATAAATGTAATTTTTTTTTTCAACATTTTGTTAAACTTCACTGCAAAGCATCAGTTTATATATGTATCCAACAATCTGCTGGGAGTGCATATTCAGAGTACAGACTGCTGTACATATGTATCCTCAAGTCCATAGAATAGGAAAGTTAAAATTTTGGGTTCTTCTATCAGGGGTCAGGGGTCAGGTTCTCCCCTTACCTAAACAGAGCGGCTTTTCCTACAACAACAGAGAACTGCTGTGTTAAGGATTCAGTCTAACCATCCCCCTCCCCCAAAAATAACAAATGACAGGGGTCTCCTCATTCATTGTACTATCCAGGCAACAAGCTCAAACATTTGCTAAAGTCTTAGCCCCTCTTAGGGCCAGTTCCCATCTGTGTTCTGGCTTCCATTTTGCAGATTGTAATTTAAACAGATGCAAACATCCGTTATATTTGTTGCAATTTATCAGTTTTTTTAAACATTTTAACATATTCATAAAAGAGGATACCTTGCTTTAGTTTTTCATTATTTTAAGTCTTATTATTCCTACTATTTACTCAAATAACAAAAGGTCTAAAGGAAGGTGTAAATACGGACCCACTGTTGCAAGTCCACTGAAATAAACTGGGAAAAAAACTGATCCGTTATCAGTTTTAGGGTACATTCACACGCGGTATGCTCGCCGTGCTGGCATATCGTCGTGTGCTGGAGAGGTGAAGGAGGTGACCCCCTCCTTCCTCCATAGAGAATAGCGGCGCATGGCCGCACACACGCCGAAAGATAGAGCATGTTCTATCTTTTTGGGGTGTGTGGCCGGATCGGTGCCACACGTGTGGCACCGTATCTGCGCCGCGCCGCTATTGCCGTCTATGGGGACGTACATGCGGTCGCATGTACGTCCCCGCAGACGGCCATGTGAATGAGCCCTAAATGGAAACTGGCCCCTTGTTCCAAGCGACTTAACCCCTTCTTAGCAGCTTCCCAGTACCTGAACTATGGGCTGACAGGCAGTTGCCGCTCATCCTCCTTGTAAAGAGAAGATCACTCGTGACTCCAGAACTTCCAAGTCTAAGCCGAGGAGCCAAAGATCCTGATCCGATTCGGCGCAGCGATGCAGGTTCAGTGGGAAACGCAGAAAGTAGCAACTGGATAAAAAGAAAAGGTGACAGGTCAAGACTTTAGAAAACTTTAGTATGGATTATTCACAGGATGATCTTCCGCTCTTTTGGACACTACATAGTCCTATATGAGCCATTAGTATCAGATGTTGTAGACACTGTTTAAGCAAAGGGCAATACAGTAATGACAATGATGGGGCATTTAAAGACAAATAACATGCAATAGGTATTATGACCACTGGGTGGCAGCATCTTAGCAAAATATGGAGAAATGAGGCGCCAACTTAACCTAACTACTTCATAAGGATTGAGGATACTCTGACCAGGACAACTTGTTATCACAGCAAGTTATCTGCAGTCTCATCCACAAAACCCAAAGCACCAAGTGACTGGCACACCAGACATTTGCAGCAGGTTTGTTGGGCCTAATGGTGGCCATACACCATTTAGTGACCTGAATACGAAGGATTGGGCATACTGAAATCCAACATGTCCTAACCTTCTTTACACCCATTAGTGAGGAGACCCCCATAAGTTATGCCCTGTCCACAGGATACGTGATAACAAGTTGATGAGCGAGTGTATGACCACTGGGATACCCCAACTTTCTGGAGAATGGGGGTTACGTTCTCACTAATGGGTGAAGCGGGAGGTTGAGCCTGTGTTCTGCAGCTCCATTCAATAGTATGGAATTGTCTGAAATTGCCAAGTACAGTGTACCTGTATCTCCAGCACTCGCATTCGCTGTCTGTGAGATGCCCCAGAGCTGCACAGAGCAATTTCTAACACTGACCCAAAGTAACCCCTGAACATATCAGGGAAACTTGTCCAAACATGTCAATCTTGGACCTATTGAGCCTTTTATATGTAGAATGGCCTCCAGAATCTCCCAAAAGAGATGAAGATTCTTATTTTGCATCATCATTGTAAACCATGGTCAAAGATGTCAGGCAATGGTTGACTCCCTTCTTCCCTTTAGAAACACATGCATGCTCTGCGGAACTAAGCATGCTTGTTAATGGAGAGTTAGGGTTAATGTTCCTGCTTTCTTAAATTGCTTCCTCCATAGGGGGTGTTTTTTAGAAAGGATTATATGGTCATGCGAAAGATAAAATTCAGAAAATCCAATCCATTAGAATCCAGATTGGTTCCCAGCATTCACCAGGCAAATAAATCTGTTAAATCAACAAGTTCTGGAAATCTGTAGCAGTCATGGATCATTACCACCACCTTCCTTAGGGATAAGACTTTGTCCTGCAATTAGGCGGAGCACACCTTACACAAACACACACCTCCTACACAAATATAGATACATTGGATGTATCTGATGGTGACCTTCCTAAAAGTGCATTCCAGGATAAAGACGCTTCCTGTGTTTTTATGCTACTGCATGGCCGTAGAGTGTAAGCTCATGGGTCAACACTATGTACAGTGGTAAAGAATATAATAATAATACACCCCACTATCAGCCCCATGCCAGAATCCTAGTTCTATCATATCCATTGGTTATGGTCCTTGGGTCAACTAGAAGATACATAGGGACAGGTTGGTCATGGACCACCTGATTAGTGACCACATTGGCACAAGGCGACCCCGGGAAAGACCTCTATGGGTATACTACAATATATTAGTAAGTTAGGATGAGGTGGAGAAACCCTTTAATAAACTTTAGGCCCTCAAACAGAAACCATAAGTGAACTCACCTCTTGCTCTTCACGTTGCTCCACATTACGTGTAGTTTGGTCAAGGTCGTGACCATCCGTTCTGGTCCATATAGTTGACTGGTTGCTGGTGATAACATCAGATGGTACCTGGTTCTGTCTCCTCGATGTTGGTGGATGGTAGGTAGAGTTTTCCTCAGTAAGTTCCAGTATGGTCTTTGCAGGTCTAGGTGAAGCTCCACTCCATTGACCAAGCTTTCTAGCATGGACTTTGGCTTGAGCCCCTTCGACCAGGTCGGGCGCAAAATCTGGGTTGAAGCTTTCTTCTGGATCAGTTATCTCTTGGAAGTTCTCCAGTTTACTTCTCCTTAATCGGACAAGAACCTCCTCCTGGATTTGATCCAACTCTAAGTTTCTGAGTCTTATCTGATCCATATCCAGGTTCCTCCACCTAGAACAGGTCATACTCTCCTCCACATTCCTCCTCTGCCATCTGCCCTGCTCTGAGCTTCCCTGCTCCTCCAGGACTCCTCTGACCCTCTCCTCTGCCTCTTGTCTCATGAGATGCAGCTCCTTCAGACTTGCTGTGGTCATCTCCAGGCATCTGTTCACCCATGCCCGGGTATGAGGAGGAGGCTGAGCCTTCATAGTGAAGAAAATCGCACCTGGAT
This sequence comes from Engystomops pustulosus, assembly GCA_019512145.1. Classification (NCBI taxonomy): domain Eukaryota; kingdom Metazoa; phylum Chordata; class Amphibia; order Anura; family Leptodactylidae; genus Engystomops; species Engystomops pustulosus. The sequence goes on from CM033647.1 coordinate 144,526,310, forward strand.
GGAAATCAGTTCAGACGAGTCGGTTTAGAACTCCTGGGCCATGAATACAAGACTGCAGATTGTTCCTGAAGAGCAGTGCATGGACTCCCCCCGAGCTTGTAGCAGACCCTTGAGGGCTGAGCAGCCAATCAGAGTTGAGGAGTAATTGGATCCTGGATGTCAGAGTCTGAACAATCACTTTCCGGATGCCAGCACTTGGACAATGAGAGGAGCTTGCAAATTTGCAGCCCGGGCTGCTCCTTGTGCTCTTATCACTGAGCATCAGCTGTACACAGCATTGCACAGGGCAGGGATATGCAGAAATATAAAGTGCCGCAATCCTCAACCTGCAGATCTCTCCTGCCTTTGTCCACACTCAGCTCAGGCGCCGGGGATTTAAACTCAGTGACGTCACCGTGGGCGGGAACCTGCAGCCTCACCTCACAGACTGGGCTCAGCTTCCTTACCTCATACATATCTATATACCTCATACATATATATATTATATTTTTGTATATATATATATATATATATATATATATATATATATATATATGTGTGTGTGTCTACATATATATATGTATACAAAAATTATAAATAATTCGCCTGCTCCTCCTGAAAGTCGCCAGTGACTAAGTAAAATCGTAATTTTGTGGTAAATTATCAAACAAATTTAGGGTAAAGTGATCCAACAAAGAGAAAACTATGATAAATGTGGTGTATTTTCTGATTGCACCCTCCATACTTAGCGTGCTATATAAATAAAGGAATAATGATAATCTTTATTTATATGGCGCCATCAAATTCCGTAGCGCTTTACAATTTAAGGAATTATTATTATGGAGTCACATTCACTATCAGCGTAAAGCCCCTTCTACACTCGCAAGTGTGATGCGATGAACTCGTATCACACTCGCAACGCATGCTGCCGGGATCGCACGGGCCGAGCGCAGCTGGTCAGTTCAGTTCCGGTTTGTAGCGTTCGGACCGTGCAATCCGGGCAGCATGCGTTGCGAGTGTGATATGAGTTCATCGCATCACACTCGCAAGTGTAGAAGGGGCCTTACACTGATAGTGAATGTGACTCCATAATAAAAAATTTTGTAATTTTCTAAAGCGCTACGGAATTTGATGGCGCCATATAAATAAAGATTATCATTATTCCTTCATTTATATAGCGCACACAGATTACGCAGAGCTGCACAGAGTTTGCCAAATCAGTCCCTGTCCCCAATAATGCTCACAATCTAATCAACCTACTAATATGTTTTGGAGTGTGGGAGGAAACTGGAGGACCCAGAGGAAACCCACACAAACACAAATACAAACTCTTTGCAGATGTTGACCCTGGGACTAGAACCCAGGTCCCCAGTGCTGCATGGCTGTAATGCTAATCACTGAGCCACCATGATATATTAGTCCTTATTCACATGACAGTGAAAAGAAAATGGCCTCTTGCATTTTTTAATTTTTTTTAATGGCATGCACGCATAGACTAAATGAAATACTTTATAATGGAATCACACCCAGTCCGTTATGTTAAATAGAAGAGCATGATCCTAGTCTGCAGAGTTTTTCACGTATCAGTCATAGAAGGCTCATGTAACTTGTGAAAAACAGAAAATGTCTTTTTTTTTATTTTTCAGTTGTATGCATAAAGCCTTAAAAAAGACTACCTACAGGTCCACCACAACTACAAAAACCAACTACAGATCCATATAGACCTGTGGTTTACAGGCAAATCGACCTGTAGATGTGGTCTACACACAAAACACCTTTGTGTGGCCTCAATCAAAAAAAATTTGTACTCACCTGCAGGGACATAACTAGGAGAAACAGGGCCCCACTTAAAGACTTTTGAATGGGGCCCCACTTACTATATGCATACAGTATATACACACCATACAGTCATGTTTTGGGGGCTTGATATTAGCGGTGATTAAAGTAGTTTCTTTTTAAATACTATCTTTTTTATTGAACATTTTTCAATTTAACAACATACAACAACAAAAAAGTGAGAAAACCCCACGGCCACAGTCAAGAAGTCTAATTTTGCACCAAAAAAAGTTGGGAAACTAAAAATGCAGGAAAAGTAATTGAGTGTTGGAATCGAGCAACATAAAATAAGTGAGTCATAAAACAAGTTAAATCGCGGTTTCTAAATAAAATAAATATGGTGCACATGGTACAATGTCAATAATAAATGCAGCCCATTGTCCAGCTGTGTCTGTATGTGTGCGTCTATAGGCTGGTATACAGTGGGGCTTATTTACTAAGGGTCGCGGATCGCACTTTTGTCGGACTGTTCACGGTTTTCGGGATTTTCTAAGCTAAGTCAGGAATTTGCACATACTGGCTTCCATGCAACAGAAATTGAGGGTGGTGCCATCGGACAATTTGACTGATTCGGACTGAGTGCGGGATTTAAGATTCAAATTGTGTCACAATGCACCTACATGCACCAGGAAGAAGAAGGTGAACTCCGGCGGACCTGAGCGGGGAAGAGACACATGCAGGATATCAGGTGCATGATTTTAGTGAAGTTCATGATCGTCAGAGACTCTGTACCTCGTGAACTCCAGCGGACAGGTAAGTAAATGTGCACCACTGTGTCTGTATGTGTACGTCTATAGACTGGTATACAGTGGGGCACATTTACTTACCCGTTCCCTGAGCGATACCCGATCCAGACTGTCCGATGAGGATGAACTCTGGCGCGATTAATGAAGATCGTGCACCCGATATCCTGCATGTGTCGCTTCCCCGATCAGGTCCGCCAGAGTTCACCTACTTCTTCCCGGTGTATGTAAGTGCATGGCTTGAGACAGAATTTTTAAGTTAAATCCCGCGGTTTGTCTGAATCCGTCATCCGCCGGATTGTCCGACACCCCTCCCCCCCAATTTGTGCCGCATGAAAGCCGGCGCGATTGCGGCAAAATTTAACACAGAACGGAAATTGTTGCGATGTCCGGCGAAAGTGTGATCCACGGGGCCCTTAGTAAATGAGCCCCAGTGTGTCTGTATGTGTGCGTCTGTAGACTGGTATACAGTGTCTCTGTATGTGTGCGTCTGTAGACTGGTATACAGCGAGTCTGTGTGTTTGTGTCTATATACTGGTATGCACTGTGCCTCTGTGTTTCTGTCTATATAAGCATATGCTCTGCGTCTATATGAGTGTGTTGTGTACACAGTTATGAACATTGTGCTTTATAAATGGATAGGACTGAGGTAGTTGGGCTACTTTGTGCCCTGCCTTACATAAACTATTTCTGTCTGCTGCACAGAAGCAAAAAAAGCCTAGCCCCCGGCTATTGACTTTACTGAGCCCTTTATCATTCATAGAACCAAAGCACAATACCAGGCCGGAGACAAAAGCAGGAGCAGGTGAAAAGCTCAGACAGGTTATCACTACCTGCTATTCCTAATTAAAAGTACATATAATCCTGCAAAAGAATAAAGCAAAATTCACACTGGTCTTTACGTTCATAGTTGGAAATATTTGCCAATACATGGAAAGATGGGGTCTCGGTGACAGTATGTGTCATGGGTGTATACTTAGGAATTTATCACATATAAGTCCTATCCATAGATTAAAGGATTAATGTTAGATCACTTAGGGCAGTGATGGCGAACCTTTTAGAGACTGAGTGCCCAAACTACAACAAAGACCCGCTTATTTATCGCAAAGTGCCAACACAGAAATTTAATTTGTGATTTATACTCCCTTCTCTGTCACAGTTTTCATTGATACCAGCACCTTCATTGACACCAATAAAGCAGAAAATAGTCCCAGTTACAGCTGTCACTTCAAAATATCTCTGTGCACAGCAAGTCCTGGGCTGTGTGGGACTGCAGGAAGATACATGGAGTCATCTCTGGTGATGGCCTGAGTGCCCACAGAATGGGCTCTGAGTGCCACCTCTGGCACCAGTGCCATAGGTTAGCCATCACTGACTTAGGGTGATGCCACACATGGCGTTTTGAACCCGTTTTGAATCCGTTTTTAAGCAAAATGCATGCTTTTTGCTTAAAAATGGACCAAAAACTTATTCAAAACGGTTTCAAAACGGACTCAAAACAGGTTCAAAACGCCATGTGTGGCATCACTCTTAGGGTACAACTATTTAAAACTTCTTTGTTCATAAAAAAGGGGTCTACATGTACAAGCAGCTACTACTCTACTCACTTCTATATGACTTCCATCGAAAAGAGTGATATGTGCATCTACACATATGGGGCACTCTGTGCCCTGTTCTAGCAATTACATACCATGATTGGGAGAACAATTTTAATAATAAGTACATATCGGGTACAATAGTAAAGTCCTAGAGACTATAAGGGGCACTGGTGTAGGTCTAGAACAGAGACACCATGGGGTCAAGGGTTATAGCTGTTGGAGACACAGTCACTTGGAGGACATGAATTATAGGTGCATGTCCATATTATCTTATAAATGTATCTTGCAACTCTAAATAAACGACTCTACAAAAGGTAGATACATTCTATGAACATGGCAAGGACTGACCCATATAGGAGGACATGAATTGTGGGGCAATGTATAGCTTTTCCCTATGACACTCCAGCAACTTTACAAAGTTAGAGGATAAAGGTCCCATCCCCCACCTTAAGCAGACTTTAAAAAAAGTGATATGACCCTCCCCCATTTCTCCTACACAGACCAAGAAATTGTGCTGACATGTTGACTAAAGTGCACCCTCCCTGTAATTCCTTCCGCAGGTTGTGCTCTCCATTGGCCTAAGCCTTGTCTTTGTTATCTGCAACGTCTGAAAGACCTCAATGGCCACAGCAACTAAAAAGCTATAAAGCTGCCAGCCACTATCACCAGCGTCTCATTGTGATGGACTTCACTCACTAGTCACATTGTATAAGAAGCATTGATCTCCTTGTGTGGAGCAAACCTCCAGCAGTGATACAGCGGCTCCTCCAGATGTCTCGTCTACCTCAACTGCTCCATGACGGAAACAAAAAAAAGACCCACAGATAATATTCTTCTGAAGTGGGGGCATTGTGAGATATGTAGGGGTTGGCCTACATGCACAAAAAAATGTTGTGTGCTATAAGTTTTTTATACAGCTACCACAGGTCCCCATTCACTTCCATAGGCTCATGCACAAGGCCATGGATGTCACATTGCCGAGCACGAGCCCCCCGAAAGACAGAGCAGGTCCTATTTCTGCCCTTATTGCGGCCATTGGCAGTAGGCCATTGCATGTAGCCCTACACTATAGTAGCGTCAGTGTCCGCCACCTCTCATTGACATGTAAGGCACCAGCCCAAACTCATTGGGAGGGTCATTTAGCTTGTTGCATAAGTCTTAGGCCGGAGGGACACGTGGCTTCTTGAACCGGTTTTTGGGCCGTTTTTAAGCAGTCCTTCAAAAAACGCATGCGTTAAAAAATGCATGCATTTTGTAAAAACGCATGCGGTTTTTGAAAACGCATCCGTTTTTGACCCCGTTTAATTTAATAGAAGCGTTTTCAAAAAACGCACGTATTTTCAAAAAACGCATGCGTTTTTTAACAGACTGCTTAAAAACTGCCCAAAAATGGCTTCAAAATGCCACGTGTGCCTCGGGCCAAAATATTCCTCCTGCCGGCACATTGCATGCCAGATTTACAAAGTGGTTCCGGCCTCTTAGTAAATCCGGCGGTGAGTTTTAATGACAAAATTCGGAGAATACAACTACAGCCTCTGCCTGCCTACCAGTGGAGACCATAGTAAATTCAACTGCCTTGGACGAATATCTTTAAAAAATTGCTATTCCTTGTCGTGCGCCAGGAATTGTGGCTTTTTACATGTCGACAGTGGTGTAACTTGAAGCAAGATTCGCGCCAGCCCCCCCAGTTATTATGTATTGTTTGTAGTTCTAGTCTTCTCATATAAGAAAGGTAAACCATGCAAGCCCCCCATGATCAGACATTATTATTATCCCCTAACCTGTAAATAGGGAGTATGTCTCAAAATCCTTTAAAAGTTTACAAAGATATTCTTTACTTCTGCATAGAATGACTGAAGTCACACATACACATAAGATAGCTGTCAGCTGATGGTTACCAACGTCGGCTCCACTATACACTATACACATGTTTGTTTTGGCAGGGTCTCATGGATACGGCATGGGGTCATGGATGTTGCAGATGTTTTTTTTGTACTGTAGGCCTTTTATTTGCAGACATATATATGTTGGAGACACAGTCTTTCTGAACATAAAAAAGATTTGCCAAGCTTCATTAAAATTGTCACCTTCTCCCATAAATACCTTGCTACTATAGAAGAATAGCTCCATACACGTCACTATGCACTGGGGGAGATTTATCACAAGTGTCTGAGAGCAGAACTGTTATAGTAACCAATCAGAGCTCAGCTTTCATTTTCCCACAGCTCTGTTTATTATTGCTGTACTGTGGCATCACTGTGTGTATTATACCTGTACAGACATGTCACTGTGTGTATTATTTCTGTACTGTACCATTAGTGCGAGTATTATCCGTGTACTGTTACATCACTATGAGGCTTATTTGCCAAGGGTCCGCGGCCGCACTTTCTTCGGTTTTTCTGATGTTTTCGGGATTAGCTCTGCTGGGACAGGTATTTAACTGGGGATTTTGTCGCACGCGATCGGATTGTGGTTCATCTGCGGTGGCTTTCATGTGACAGAAATCGGGGGCGGGCCGTCAGACGATCCGACTGATACGGACTGAGCGCAGGATTTAACTTTCAAACTGTGTCGCAAGCCCAAGCACTTACATGCACCAGGAAGATGGTGAACTCCGTCTGACCTGAGCAGGGAAGCGACACATGCAGGATATCGGGCACGCGATCTTAGTAAATCGCCACACAGTGTATTATCGTCGGACAATGCATTTTCCTTGAACTCCTCAGACTGGGTAAGTAAATGTGCTCCTGTGTGTATTTTCTCTGTACTGTGACATCACTCTGTGTATTATCCCTGTACTGTGACATCACTGTGTGCATTATCTCTGTACTGTGACATCACTCTGTGTATTATCCCTGGACTGTGACATCACCTTATGTATTATCCCTGTACTGTGACATCACTGTGTGTATTATCCTAGTACTGTGACGTCACTGTGTGTATTATATCTTTTACTATGATATCACTGTGTGTATTATCCATGTACTGTGACATCACTGTGTGCATTATCTCTGTACTGTGACATCACTGTGTGTATTATCTCTTTTACTATGATATCACTGTGTGTATTATCCCTGTACTGTGACATCACTGTGTATTATCTCTGTACTGTGACATCACTGTGTGTATTATCCCTGTCTGTGACATCACTGTGTATTATCCCTGTACGTGTGACCTTACTGTGTGCTATCCTCTTTCTATGATATCACATGTTTGTATTATCTGTACTGTGACATACTGTGTGTTATTATCCTTTTACTATGATATCACTGTTTGTATTATCTCTTACTGTGACATCACTGTGATTATCTCTGTACTGTGACATCACTGTGGTATTATCCCGTACTGTGACATCACTATATGTATGATCCCTGTACTGTACATTACTACTTGTGTATTATCCCTGTACTGTGACATCACTGTGTGCATTATCTCTTGTACTGGACCTCACTGTGTGTTATTATCATTCTGTACTGTTACACATGTGTGTATATAGCTCTGTACTGTGATATCACTGTGATGTATTATCCTGTACTGAGTTGATGTTCTCTCCATGTTTGCGTTGTTTTCCTCTGGGTCCTCTTTGCAGCTCAGCGTAACCTGTGTGCGCTATATAAAATGATAAAGAATTATGCATCACGTGTGCATTTAGCTCTGTACTGTGACATTACTGTGCATTACCTCCTGCCCTGTTGTATTAGCAACTACACCTGCAGCTGTTCCAAGAATCAACTGCACTTTCTGATAATTTTATGATAATCTCACAACATTTCAGATATGCACTAGGCTGAATAACAAGACATAATATTATCTTAAGGACCTAAATATTTGCAGGTCCAATACTTCTTCTAGAGCATCAGATAATGGATTCCTTATTGATGCGTCTACACTGTAGTAGTGGCACTGGTGACTTTTCTCATGACTTTTTGTTTCCACTCCAGGAATGTATCAGTCTGTCAATTACCCCTGGAGGTCAGCAGACAGGTGGTTTCTTTCTGCTTCCTGGTGACTTCAATGAGAGCCCCACATCTGTGGACGGCTACCAAGCATCTGTACTGGGAGGACGCTCTAGTTCTGATAGTTCTCTTGTGCATATATTCTGCAGGCTATCTGGGTGGCATCTGAAATCAGTTGCCCTAACAGGCTTGTCCAGGTTTAAAGATTTTTTTATATATGGCTTAAAAATCATAAAGAACATATACTCACCCCCTCCAGGGCTCCCATTGTCCCATGGCGCCACCCATCACTGCCAGGACTCATATGCAGAGATCGGCAGTGCTGTCCTGAACTAATGGCACATGCCTTCTACAGTTTAGGGCTCATTTGGATGTACCCCCATCGGATCACTCATCGCTCTCAAGATGAGCAGAACAACGGTCCCGCGCACTGGAGCTGACAGAGATGCCAAGTACGACGCTCGCCAATCCCGTCAGCCCGGCCATTTTTCCATTCACCCCTTTAAGGAGTTATTGTGAAAAATTGGTTGAATGCACTCATTTGTTGGGATCAGCAACTATTGTAACCAAACTCTCCCATGTCATATGTGTTGGAGAATGATGGGTTGGGTAAGGTATTTTTGTGAATATCTACTCCATACTTAACTAAAAAAAACACAAATAGATAATGCCATACCAGTATTTTAGAACGAAGTGTTGGGTCTTTTAGACACTCAATAATTGGTGGAGGCTCATAAGGTGAGTGCTCATATCACTGTATTCCTCCAACATGTGCTAGATAGAATCCAGATTGTAAAGCAGATTTACATGCAGATTTCTTATTACATTCAAACAATGCATCCACAACCATTCACACAGAACAATTCATTGTAGGATAACGGGAGACTTTGTAGCAAACATTAGGATACATTTTGTAATCAATACACACTTGTATATAACCACATAGCACATAACACTCATTATTGTATTACAAAATGCGTTTAGATGATACTTTTTCTTTAGAAGACTGTGCCCTCTTTCAACCATCTGTATAAAAAAGTGCAGTGTGCCGCACAAACGTGCACGAGGAGACTATCTATTGCAGGTCCTACACAAAATGATATGGGTCTCCTATATCTTCTTCATCTCACCGAGCCTGGAGGCCATTCTATGTTTAGGGAGTGACAGCCTTCTCTTCCCAGAGGCTAAGGAGAACCTCTTTTGTTTCTGGGACCTTTCTTTGACACTTTTACTTGTGGTGCCTGCACTGAACATCAGATTGCATTTGTGTCTTACTAAAGGGGGACAGTATGCAGGAGGCAAGCTGTTGGCAAAACCACCCTGCTAGATCTCATAGGTCTACATAAGGGCTTGACAACCTAATAGTCATTTGTCAGATGATAGGACATTAATGGCATGAGACTGTGACTACTTTAGGTTGCAAATTGACGAGGGAATTGGATTTTTAATCCTCCGTATCTCAATTGATCAACTCTCCCAAGGATAAATGATTAAATAAAAACTCTTGCAACCCCTTTAAGCTATTGCTAAACCACTCTCTAAGTTACTAACAATACGTGTAAAGGGAGAGCAATGTATATGGAAGTTGTATTCCCAATGGCTGCCTTGTCCAGTAATGGAGAGATGTGAAGACCTGTCATGTCACACATTAAAGCACATTCTTCACACGCGTAGATTGTCAAGTGTTGGTGCATCGGAGAGCAGAACTGGTGTATCTGATTTCTCCACGGGGGTCCTCTCTTATTACCTGCTAGCAAAAGACGTAATTTGGTAATAATAGCTAGCTACTGTGAATGCAATTCCCTAATATATAAAGCACGCCTAAACAAAAGAACATAGTAGTGCCGACTGTTTGATCTCGGTGACTTTCTGGTGCTGATAGGTACAGATGCAAACATTGCAGATCCCATGACGAGATGACATGACATGATGGGGCTCATTTACTAAAGGTCCCGCTGCTCGTTTTTGTTGGACTGTTCTCCTTTTACGGGATGATACACCGATTGCAAAGGTATTTAGCAAGTGTCTGCGCTGGGATTTTGGCGCACGTGATCGATTTTGGCACAGACTACGCTGGCTTCTAGGCGTCACAATTTAGGAGGAGTGTCATCAGACGAGTGTAAATTGTGTTACAAGCCCAATCACTTACATGCATCACGAAAAAACAGGTTGAATTCTCATCGGCACCTGAGCATAGCCGAAATCCAGGGCCCCATATCGTAAGGAGGAATGCGGGAACTCAATTTACAGCTTCCTCATCACCCGTTACATGTTATAAAATAACATTCCGTATGGGGGAGTTGGTACGGACCAAGAGAAACTGTTGCGGAGGATGAATGTCTCAAACAAGAAAGTTTATCCCCTCTCTAATAGGTTACAGGAGAGAGTTACCAAAACTGACTATCAGGAGGCAGAACTCGGATAGGGGAGAGTCAGTAGACGGGAAAACTCTGCATGGGGGGACAGTAAAAAGAGGATCGGAATGGGGACAACAGTGCTGATAACACTCTTAAGTTCAGCACTCCATTCAGCAGGCAGTTTATGCTATAAAGGCATTGTTAAGAAAATCTCCCTATCTCACAAGAGGACCGAATTGTATAATATAGTTAAAGGATGGCATCAGATTTATTCCAAAAAGGGCCGCACTTTAGGAAATCAAACTTTCACCAAGCTATACCAAAATTACTGGTGTAACCCGAACATGGCTTGCATACCCAGGTAATCACCAAATGTGGGCATGGGTATGTAAAATGTGTTCCTAAACCTCACACAGGGTAATCAATTCTCTTACTCTACGGCAAAACAGTACCCTATGAAAAAAAAAAAAAATTTTCCATTGTTAAGTTGCAAACCACATATGTTGTTAGTGATTTCGTGCACTGTGTGCAGGTCCAATACGTGGGTTGTACATGTGTCCGCTAAAAATAAGATTACGCCGACATTGTCACGATGTCACTGGCAAACTCAATAATGTATCATGCTGTTTCACGGCACTTCAAGGAATATAATGAAGGGGATTCACAGGTTTCACGTGCAGGTATTGAAGGGGTTAAACGCCTAGAGGGTGGAGACCATCAGGAAAGTTTATTGAATAGGGACATCTTCTGGATCTTTTCACTAGAGACGAGGATACCCAAAGGTCTTAAGGCCAGACAAGAAATCATCTATGATACTGAGATCGATTCTATAAGATATTAAAATAATATAAGATATTAAAATGGGCACAGATAAATGTTAGCCAAATTGTTGAAAATGTTGACAAACGTTAACAATGTTGACAAAATGTGTAATGTTAACAAATGTTGTAAATGTTGATAAACTGTTAGCAAATGTTGACAAACGTTAAAAAATGTTGGCAATGTTGTAACTCTGTTGATAAATGTTGATATAATGGTGACAAATGTGACAAAGTTAAATGTTAACATAGTTGACAAACAATGTCAGTCCATACCTACACATAGCTCATTCCCGTTTGGTATTCATGTCGATGCTGTGATGGCCTTTCAGTCCTCTGAATAACAAGATATATCTAATGCTTTGTTCAGATGCTATAAGTAATATTTGCCTTTCAATACGAAATTTGTATCTTCTCGTATGGTATCGCCAAACTTGCTTGATGTTTTTATCATAAGTGGATGTTTTACTATCTATTTTGACTCCGGTCCAATCGGCTCCGGTAAGGACCAGACTTCAGCGACCAGGGGGAGCTTTCTGGACACAGCGTCTCGTTAAATAGTAATCCATATGGTTTGTGTTAGACCTTGTATAAAGACACGTGTTGTGGTCGAAAACGCGTGGTCGTGACGCCGCCTGTGAGTCCGGTATGGAGGCTTTTTAATCCTTTGAAAATAAAGCATATGCCTTTTGACCTCTCCACCTGTTTTGTGCTGGACTTATGGCGATCATGCCTTGTTTCCAGTGTGTCTGTATTGTGCGTCTGTAGATGGTATACAGTGTTTCGTATGTGTGCGTTGTTAGACTGGTATACAGCGTGTCTGTGTTTGTGTCTATATACTGGTATGCACGGTCCTCTGCCTTTTAGTCTAATAAGCATATGATCTGCGTCTATATGAGTGTGTGTGTGTACACAGTTATGAACATTGTGCTTTATAAATGACAGGAAGCTGAGGTAGTTGAGGCTACTTTGTTGCCCTGCCTTTACATAAACATTCTGTGCTGATGCACAGAAGCAAAAAAAGCCTAGCCCCCGGCTATTGACTCTTAATGAGCCCTTATCATTCATAGAACCAAAGCACAAACCGGCCGGAGACAAAAGAGGAGCAGGTGAGAAAACGCTCAGACAGGTTATCACTACACTGCTATTCCTAATAGTACAGCTTAATCTGCAAAAGAATAAAGCAAAATTCACCTGGTTTTAGGGTTTAGTTGGAAATATTTGCAATACAGTGAAAGGGGAGTTCGGGGTGACCGTTGGTGTCATGGGGGTAACTTAGGATTTATCACCTATTAAGTCCTTCATAGATTAACAGGATTGAATGTTAGATATCTAGGGTGATGCCACACATGGCGTTGAAACCCGTTTGATCAGTTTTTCAAGCAAAAATGCAAACTATTCAAAACGGTTTTTAAAACGGACTCAAAACGCAGCTATATTACTCACTTCTATGAATTCCATTGAAAAGAGTGAATGTGCATCTACCACATCTATGGGGCACTCTGTGCCCGTTCATAGCAAACATACCATGATTGGACGAGAACATTTAAAATAATTACTATCGGGTACATAGTAAAGTCCTAGAGACTATATAGGGCACTGGTTAGGTCTAGAACAGAGACACCATGGGGTCAGGGTTATAGCTGTTGGAGAACACAGTCATCTTGGAGACATGAATTATAGGTGCATGTCCATATTATCTTATAAATGTATCTTGCAACTCTAAATAAACGACTCTACAAAAGGTAGATAATTCATGAACATGGCAAGGACTGACCCATATAGGAGAGAATGAATTGTGGGGCAATGTATAGCTTTACCTATGACACTCCAGACTTTACAAAGTAGAGGATAAAGGTCCATCCCCCACCTTAAGCAGAATTTAAAAAAAGTGATATGGACCCCTCCCCCATTTCTCCTACACAGACAAGAAATTGTGCTGAATGTGACTAAAGTGACCCTCCCTGTAATCCTTCCGCAGGTTGTGTCTCCATGGCCATAAGCTTGTCTTTGTTATCTGCAACGTCTGAAAGACCTCAATGGCACAGCAACTAAAAAGCTATAAAGCTGCCAGCCACTATCACCAGCGTCTCATTGTGAGGACTTCACTCAATAGTCACATTGTATAAGAAGCATTGATCTTTGTGTGGAGCAAACCTCCAGCAGTGATACAGCGGCTCCTCCAGATCGTCTGTTACCACAACTGCCCATGACGGACAACAAAAAAGACCCACAGATATATCTTCTGAAGTGGAGAGACTGGGGATTGTGAGATATGTGGGGTTGGCCTACAGTACAAAACATGTGTGTGCTATAAGTTTTTAATACAGCTACCACAGTGCCCCATTCACTTCCATAGCTCATGCCCAAGGGCAATGGATTCACATGCTGTGCACAAGCCCCTGAAGAAGAGCAGGTCTATGTCCTGCCTTATGGGCCATTGCAGTCTTTTATATTGTCATCGGTGGGGGCATGGCATGTATCCCTACACTATAGTGGGGTCAGTGTCCGCCACCTCTCATTGACATGTAGGTTGTTAGGCACCAGCCCAAAACTCATTGAGAGAGTAATTTAGCTTGTTGCAGCAGTCTTAGGCCGGCGGGACACGTGGCGTTTTGAACCCGTTTTTGGGCCGTTTTTAAGCAGTCTGTTAAAAAATAAATTTTTGAAAAATGCAAACGGATGCGTTTTCAAAAAAGGCACGCATTTTTTTAAAAAACGCATCTGGTTTTTAACAGACTGCTTAAAAATGGCCCAAAAAGGGTCAAAAAGCACGGTGGCCGCCAGCCTAAATATTCCAACTGCTGGGACGATACCTTTAAAAGTTTATTCTTGGTGTGCACAGAAATTGGTTTCAGACATTTATCCCCTAATAAATAGGGATTAATCTCTAAAATCTTTAAAGGTTTACAAAAGATATCTTACTTCTGCATAGAATGATGAAGTCACATTACACATAAGATAGCTTTCAGCTGATGGTTACCAACGTCGGCTCCACAACACTATAACACATGTTTGTTTTGGCAGGGTTCCTGGATACAGGCATGGGGTCATGGATGTTGCAGATTTTTTGTACTGTAGGCCTTGTTATTTGCAGACATATAATGTTGGAGACACAGTCTTTTGAACATAAAAAAGATTTGCCAAGCTTCATTAAAATTGTCACCTTCTCCCATAATACCTTGTACTATAGAACGAATAGCTCCATAACGTCACTATCACTGGGGGAGATTTATCACACGTGTCTGAGAGCAGAACTGTTATAGTAACACAATCAGAGCTCAGCTTTCATTTTCCCACAGCTCTGTTTATTATTGCTGTACTGTGAATCCTATATACTGTACGTGTACTGAGTGTTATACTGTACGGTGTATGCGTGTATTATACTGTACAGAAATGTCACTGTATCATGTTGGAATGTTTATACTGTAGACGTCTGTGTATTATTCTGTACGTACATTAGTGCGAGTATTATCCGTGTACTGTTACATCACTATGAGGCTTATTGCCGAGGGTCCGCGGCCGCACTTTCTTCGGTTTTCTGATGTTTCGGGATTAGCTCTGCTAGGTATTTAACTGGGGATTTTGTCGCACGCGATCGGAGTGGTTCATCTGCGGTGGCTTTCTGTGACAGAAATCGGGGGGGGCCGTCAGACGATCGACTGATACGGACTGAGCGCAGGTTTAACTTCAAACTGTGTCGCAAGCCCAAGCACTTACTGCACCAGGAGATGGTGAAACTCCGTCTGACCTGAGCCCTGAATGAATGTGACATGCACGTGTGCTTATCCCGGTACTGTGACACACTGTGTGTATTATCCTAGTACTGTGACGTCACTATGTGGATTAGATCTTTACTATGATATCCACTGTGTGTATTATCTCAATACTGTGAGATCACTGAGTGTGTTATCCCTGTACTGTGACATCACTGTGTGTATTATCTCAATACTGTGAGATCACTGAGTGTGTTATCCCTGACTGCTACATTACTACTTGTGTTATTATCCACTAGTACTGTGACATCACTGTGTGCATTATCTCTGTACTGTGACATCACTGTGTGTATTATCCCTGTACTGTTACAGCAATGTGTGTATTAGCTCTGTACTGTGATATCACTGTGTATTATCCCTGTACTGAGTTTGTATGTTCTCTCCATGTTTGCGTTGTTTTCCTCTGGGTCCTCTTTGCAGCTCAGCGTAACCTGTGTGCGCTATATAAATGATAAAGAATTATTGCATCACTGTGTGCATTAGCTCTGTACTGTGACATTACTGTGCATCACCCCTGCCCTGTTGATTTAGCAACTACACCTGCAGCTTGTTCCAAGAATCAACTGCACTTTCTGATAATTTTATGATAATCTCAGCAACAATTTCAGATTATGCACTAGGCTGAATAACAAGACATAATATTATCTTAAAGGACCTAAATATTTGCAGGTCCAATACTTCTTCTAGAGCATCAGATAATGGATTCCTGTGTTATGACGTCTACACTGTAGTAGTGGCACTGGTGGCTTTTTCTCATGACTTTTTGTTTCCACTCCAGGAAATGTATGAGGTCAGCAGACAGGTGGTTTCTTTCTGCTTCCTGGTGACTTCAATGAGAGCCCCAACATCTGTGGACGGCATACCATAAGCATCTGTGACTGGGAGGGCATCTAGTTCTGATAGTTCTCTTGTGCATATATTCTGCAGGCTATCTGGGTGGCATCTGAAATCAGTTGCCCTAACAGGCTTGTCCAGGTTTAAAGATTTTTTTATATATGGCTTAAAAATCATAAAGAACATATACTCACCCCCTCCAGGGCTCCCATTGTCCCATGGCGCCACCCATCACTGCCAGGACTCCATATGCAGAGATCGGCAGTGCTGTCCTGAACTAATGGCACATGCCTTCTACAGTTTAGGGCTCATTTGGATGTACCCCCATCGGATCACTCATCGCTCCTCAAGATGAGCAGAACAGACGGTCGCGACTGGAGCTGACAGAGATTGCCAAGTACGACGCTCGCCAATCCCGTCAGCCCGGCCATTTTTCACATTCACCCCTTTAAGGAGTTATTGTGAAAAATTGGTTGAATGCACTCATTTTGTTGGGATCAGCCAACTATTGTAACCAAACTCTCCCATGTCAGATGGTGTTGGAGAATGATGGGTTGGGTAAGGTATTTTTGTGAAATATCTACACATACTTAACTAAAAAAAACACAAATAGATATCAGCCATACCAGTATTTTAGAAGAAGTGTTGGGTCTTTTAGACACTCAATAATTGGTGAGAAGGCTCATAAGGTGAGTGCTCATATCACTGTATTCCTCCAACATGTGCTAGATAATCCAGATTGTAAAGCAGATTTACATGCAGATTTCATGTATTACATTCAACAAAATGACATCCACAAACACTTCACTTGAGGATACTGGGAGACTTTGTAGCAAACATTAGGATACATTTTGTAATCAATACACACTTGTATATAACCACATAGCACATAACACTCATTATTGTATTACAAAATTGCTTGTAGATGATACTTTTTTCTTTAGAAGACTGTGCCCTCTTTCAACCATCTGTATAAAAAGTGCAGTGTGCCGCACAAACGTGCACGAGGAGACTATCTATTGCAGGTCCTACACAAAATGATATGGGTCTCCTATATCTTCTTCATCTCACCGAGCCTGGAGGCCATTCTATGTTTAGGGAGTGACAGCCTTCTCTTACCAGAGGCTAAGGAGAACCTCTTTTGTTTCTGGGACCCTTTGAACTTTTACTTTGGTGCCCACTGAGAAATCAGATTGCATTTGGTTTCTAAAAGGGGGTACCAGTATGCAGGAGGCAAGCTGTTGGCAACACACCCCTAGATCTCATGAAGGTCTTCCTAAAAGGGCTTGACAACCTAAATAGTCATTTGTCAGATGCATAGGACATTAATGGCATGTGACTGTGACTACTTTAGGTTGCAAATTGACGAGGGAATTGGATTTTTAATCCTCCGTATCTCAAATCGATCAACTCTCCCAAGGATAAATGATTAAATAAAAATCTTGCAACCCCTTTATAGCTATTGCTAAACCACTCTCTAAGTTTACTAACAATTACGGTGTAAAGGGAGAGCAATGTATATGGAAGTTGTATTCCCAATGGCTGCCTTGTCCAGTAATGGAGAGATGTGAAGACCTCGTGTCATTAGCACATTAAAGCACTTCTTCACCGCGTAGATGTCAAGTGTATGGTGCACTGGAGAGCAGACCTGGTGTATCTGATTTCTCCACGGGGGTCCTCTCTTATTACCTGCTAGCAAAAGACGTAATTTGTGTAATAATAGCTAGCTACTGTGAATGCAATTCCCTAATATATAAAGCAAGCCTAAAATACAAGAACATATGTAGTGCCGACTGTTTGATCTCGGTGACTTTCACTGGTGCTTATAGGTAAGATGCAAACATTGCAGATCCCATGACGAGATGACATGACATGATGGGGCTCATTTACTAAAGGTCCCGCTGCTCGTTTTTGTTGGACTGTTCTCCTTTTTCGGGGATTACACCGATTGCAAAGGTATTTAGCAAGTGTCTGCGCTGGGATTTTGGCGCACGTGATCGATTTTTGGCACAGCTACGCTGGCTTCTAGGCGTCACAATTTAGGAGGAGTGTCATCAGACGAGTGTCAAATTGTGTTACAAGCCCAATCACTTACATGCATCACGAAAAAGAAGGTGAATTCCATCGGACCTGAGCGGGGAAGCGACACGTGCAGGATATCGGGCGTACGATATTAGTGAATCACAGCACAGTGTATTATTGTCCGAAAAATGCACTTTCGGTGAACTCCAGCGGCCGGGTAAGTAAATGGGCCCCGATAAGTATTTCACTGCATGTAGTGAAATGGTAAAATAAAATATATGCATAAAGATTTAGAATTAACTTGAAGCTGCAATGCTAAATCTGTACTGTGCCTACAACAATAAGGCTTCATTCACACGACCGAGTGCAATTTACGCCATTGAAAATATCGTCCACGCCACAAATTCGGGCAGGAATAGAAGGGTGCACTGTGCCTCACTGCACTGTGAACATGCACTATAGAAGTTGATGGGGGACATCTGTGAGGGTTTGTACACCAGTTTTGTGATGTGCAAGCCCTGAAATAATCACAACGCCTGGCGGTTTCTTATTACTTCCCGCTTTGTGCCATCTCCCTGCCAAGTGTGTGTGGAGGGGTGTAAAGAGGAGTGCGGCCAGCAGGTGAGGTGGGCTGCCACAGGGCGTTCCTGAGTCTGGTGTCCCAAAATATTTTTTGGATTTCTGATCAATTCCACAATGGTCCACACAGGATGCCAAACATTATAAAAAGATCCAAAAATAAAGAATTTGTCTTTATCATAACTTGTATAGTTCATTCAAATAAATCTTTGCTTTGATATAAAAACTATGAATTGTAAATTATATGAATTTTAAATACAAATTCTGTATGTAAATACTAATTCTGTAAACCATTCTTATTAATGGTTGTGTGTATGAGACCTAAGGCTAAATTCGCAAGTGAACGCATCCTTAGGAGGTCCCCATGGAGCCCACACCCTATGCACCCACCCAGTTTACGCCACCGCTCACATCTAACATATGTAGCCGCGAAAACATCTAAGGGACTCTTCCCCAATTGCAGATGTTGGGGGAAATAAGAAATCCTGTAATTCTCAGCTGTGTGACACTGAGAGGGAAATAATTTTCTCCTCTTCCAGTTTAGGACACCTGCATCCTAGACCGAGCCATGCATGCACAGACTCAAATACAATAAGGGGATATGTGAGTTGTTTTAATCCAGCAGTCACTGTACGTAAGAATAGGTTCCCATATAATACAACTTCAACAGCTATCCCTTCTAACTCCTCATAACACTTGTACTCTTGGATCAGCGGAGTGTGCATGTGTTTTCAATGGAGAAAGATAAATTGCTGCTAGACATGGTGGAAGCTTATCTTCAAGAGGGACAAAAGATCCTAAATTATATCACATGAGACCACACATATATAACATATTTGACCTGGGGGGCTTTAGATATGTTTTTCCTTCTAGCTAACCCCCATGTGCCTCGTCTTATTTTCTGTTCAATTTGCAGAGATGAAAGAGGAGGTTTTTGTTTGCGAAGCGACACCTACCCATCACTTTTTAAAGTTTACTATACAGTCCACAGACTTAAAAAGAAAGGTAAAGATCTTCTGTGGTAAATTATTAGCTCCTGTCTAGTCACAGAGGATCGCTGCCGCTCTTCTGACCACAGTTGGGGTAGAAAGTGAACATATGTAAATAACCAAAGTGTGCCCATGTCCTGGACAACAAGATGATTAGTGAAAAGCAGAGCAGTGTGTCTCCTCTGAAGGGGGTATTCCATTATCAGCAGGTTGATGTCATCCATACCCTGTCTGTTCTCATTAATGGCCCTCCCTCCCCCACAACTCTAGGAAAAACAATAGAAATCAGTGGGGTGTAATGACTGGAGATAAGAGCAGCGGTCACCCCCTCCAGTGATAAGAGCAGATGGCAGGAGCCACCCAGCTTACACATGTTAATGCCCTACCAGCAGGTACCTGGGCCACGCACCTGACACATGTACATGCAAAATAATGCATCCCCATCCTAGGACTGCATAGATTTTAGTGCATATGCAGTCCAGGCCTCTCCTAATGTGTGTATGCGGTGATTTGGCATTAGTGTGCGTGATTAGCAATATAATGAATCCCATTGCATAGGATAAAGCATTGCTAATGTAATGATGAGATTAATGTCATTGTCATCCAGATTTCACCATTACACAACCTAATCACATTCTTGTCTTGAGGTGTAAAAGGAGATAACTCTATATTATATCCTCACAAGAAAAGGAGTTATCTCTGGGTACATGTTCAATGACCACATTACCCTTCCTGATAACATTCGAGAATGGAGTGTGTGCCAGAAAATTGTAATCTATCTATGGGTACTTATAATTTACAAGAAATTACATGTAAATGCTGGAACATATACACTATCTCCTTGGGTCTGAAACTTTGGCCAACTCCAGCAAATCCTTTCCTTTTGGAAAGGATTTGATACGGAAAGTGGCAGATAAGGAAAACCAAAGTTAAATAGTAGTTACTGAGTTATTGGTCACAACCTGCTGCATCCCACTGTTGATGTTGGCTGTCATAAATCTTTAAAGGGAACATGTCTCAGGTAGGGTATAAAATGTCCTTTCTACAATACCCTCTTTTATGTGAAATCTCATCCGTTTAACTATAAAACATCTCCCCCAAATCATTCTATGGTTCTGTGGGCTACAGAACTAAACATGCAGGCAGTTATAGGAAAAATCTTTCAGATTATGTGGTCCTATGGTTTTTAGGGCTACAGGGCTGATTGTTAGGGGTCCCACTGCTAGGACCCCCACCGATCATGAGAACGGACCCCTTATAGGCAAAATTAAACAGGTAATTCTAGGCAGTTATAGGTGGGAACTAGATCTGAACTTAAGGGGTTAGAGAGGTTGTCCCAGGTATATAAGTTACCCCTATTCACATTATAGGGGATAACTAGCTGATCGGTCCCACCGATCATGAGAACAAACCCCTGTGATCTGTAGAACGGAGGTTCTGTTCAGGGTAGAAGAACAGAGAAATAGTATGAAACAGAAAATCTGTGTTTTTCACTTTTGGTATATAACATTCGATAACGTAGCAGTGTCATGGGTGCCCCCGCGATCCATGTCCCAACTAGGCCGCGCGCATCCCCTCGCTCTAGGGCGGCCACGCGCCGACTCTTGAAGATTTAAAAGGCCAGCATCCTTGTGATTGGCGCTGGCAAATCCGGCTCTGCCGTGTAATCTGGCACCTCCCTTCCTGATTTGCTGGATCTTCAGCATCATTCCTGCTAAGTGAAAGCCCTCCTGTGTCTCCAGTATCCCTGTGATTCCTGTTCCTGTGTTCCCGTGTCTGCTGTGTTCCCGTTATCCATTCCTACGTTCCTGTTCCGTGTGCCAGTTCGTTCCTGCCTGTACCGTGTGCCAGCTCCTGTGTTCCTGCCATGAGTTCCAGCGCATCCTCCTAGCTGTTCTCCTGCTGTTACCCCAGGCTCGGACTATATCCTGCCGTACTACCTTGGCTGCCACCGCGGGCCTAGTCGCACCCATGGTACGTCCTGGTGGCACCCTGGCACATAAAGACCCTCCCACTTTACGGCGGGCTCTGGTGAAGACCAGGCGCCACTTTAGACTCCGGTCCCGGGTGTCAGCTAGTACCGTCATCTCCCGCGGTGGTCAAGAGGGTCCACGACTCCAGTACCCTAAATCCTGACAGGCAACTATGGATGTACTGCTAGCCAACAGGATCTTAACTACAGCTGTAGCAGCCGTAGCAGCTGCTATGGGGCACACAGTGTCAGGGGACCCTGGCATCTGACCTGACACACTAAAGAATGGCGAATGAGCACTTTTATATACATATTATGCTGTACATTGTACATCATAATATACTGTATACATGACAGTGAAATCTTCTACAGATGAGTTGGGAATTCAGAAAAGAAATCTGGAATCACTCCTCTCTAGCTTCCTGCCTTCAACTTCCCCATGTTATCTGCAGTTACTGGGACAGATATGTTCCCTAAACCCCCTGGGATAAGAAGACTGGCTGATGAAGGAGGGAGGCCCCCGGTACCCATGCTGTATACTTGTCCAAATGTGCTCGGGATGTTCTTTCGTGACCAATTCTTCATATACAATGGCCAACTCACCAGGATGAATAAGGATCTACAGATCCACATTCTGGAAATCTGTCTGATTCCCATTAAAAAGTCACATAAGTGCAAAACCTTTTTTTTAATATGAGAATCTGAGGAAATAGGTAAAAAACAAACTCTCAGTCAATGTAGATATCACTATGCAAATCTCAGAGGTCACCTATAATAAAAATTAGATATTAGAGTTCAGACTTTATAGGGTGAAAGCTACATTTCTGTGTAGTCAGGCTTCACAGACATTGGTCAGAGAACAAGACTTTGGAAATCACATTAGTGATGAAAGTTTATTTACAAAACCCCCTTGAATCTACAGGAACGTCCATCACCCACGCACACCCGCGATTCCAGATCTGCCCGGTCTGGATACACATAGTCACTCAGGGGTCACAGCCCCTTTTTGCACCTCTTTGTCGGACGCACTGAGCACAGGGGTAGATGTATTTGCAGTTATTTTAGTATGTTTACTCACACTCTCCCAGTCTTAAAGTGACTTTAATAGTTTGCTTTCTCAGTGTTAGAGGAATCAGCATTGTGTGAGCTGTGAGCTGAGATATTCTATGCTGATCACTGCACCCGCTCTGAAGATTGTTACTGTAGGTGCCATAAATTGTGGTGACTAAGTGGTTTCTGCTTCATTTTAACTTTACAATAGTAGAAACTGGTTAGAAGGATACATACAGAGAACCGTGGATAATTACTTCACACTCTTGAAAAGTCTCTTAAAGGTGTAGTACCAAGTTTTCATGTTAAACCCTATCTACAGGATAAGGTATAACAAGCCACAATGATACGGTGAATGGGACCCCAGCTATCCAGAGAATGGGGGGCTATCTCCTGCACAAACTTAGACAGTGAACAGTTGTGCCCGAGATAGAAGGGACATTTTCTCAACAGTTTCAGATACTCCCATACTATTGAATCAGGGCAGCAAAGTGGCTTAATGGTTAGCATCACAGCCTTGCAGCGCTGGGGACCTGGGTTCAAGTCCCAGGGTCAATATCTGCAAAGATTTTGTATGTTCTATCCATGTTTGCGTGGGTTTCCTCCGGGTCCTCCGGTTTCCTCCCACACTCCAAAAACATACTGGTAGGTTGATTAGATTGTGAGCCCCATCAGGGACAGGGACTGATTTAGCAAACTCTGTGCAGCGCTGTGTATTCTGTGTGCGCTATATAAATAATTAATCAATATTATTAATTGAATGGAAAGGAAGGATAAATGCTTCATCTGTGGATCCATCAAATTGTTATAATAGGACCCCTTTTCCCAGGATAAAGGGGGGGTGGGGGCTTTCTTCTAATCAATGGGGGTCCCAGGGGTCAGACTCTCACTAATCAGCTTTGTATCCCTATTCTGTAGACAGGGGATAATTACAAACTTGGCACAGACCCTTTAAAGGGGTTTATCAAGGTTTACATTTGTCCTCTATACACAGGATACATGTGGACCACTTAGAAACTCCTCCTCACTGTGGTAAGAAGTCACTGGGGTCTCGGGAAAGCCCATTCCATTGATTGGTGCTGGTCCCAATGGTTGGACCTTGTTCTGTGTACAAGATGTAAATTTCCCATTAGTGACTTAGGATGATCATAAAACGTGTAATGTTTTACTACATTGATTGAAGTTTTCTGTAGATCTCCTGTTATAATCTTGTCGGTGATGTAAATGAGATCGATGACTGCTCCATAGAAATTCCCTAAAGAATGATCAAGTGTCAGTCTATCAGCAAACCTAGTGGCCAGATTGAAAATTGCAGGACATAATTCTTTTTATTAAATATAGATAGGGACGTGATGAAAAGTAAAAGAAAAAACTGTAAAAAATTATGAAAAAAGAATATTTAACATAAAAACTTTGTGAAAAAATAGGTAATTTTAGTTGCGTGGGTATAGTAAAGGAGTGTTATATATTAGCTTCTGCCATTTGTACTCCAGACTGCTTTAAGAAAGCTCTTAAAGGGATTCTCTACATTACAGGTATCAGTGCACCGGTATTTTGGTATGTTGTTCAGAGAAATGGTTGAGCACAGTGGTGGATTATGACCACCATGGGCCCTTATAGCCCCTACAAGTCTGGAGTCACCTCCTACATATGATACCAGATAGCACATGAAGCTTTGAGGGTCCTGAAATGGCTCTTGTGTAAATGTGTATTGAGAGCAGAAACAGATGTACAAGGATTTCATGTGTGAAGGTCCTTCTCAGGACAAAATTTGGTAGGGGGGTTTGGTGCCCCTTAGAAGGTTTGGGCCCTGGGATACTGCCCAAAACGCTTATATTATAATCCATAGCTGAATGATGGAGATGGAAAACAAGAAGTCCAATTTGCATTGAGGTTTTACTGTACAGCTGAGTTTACATGGCAGGGTAGAAGCTGACATGAGGACATATGGTAGATACTGTGGGAAAAGGGGGACGCTAGAAGGTAGGGAACATTCTTGGAGGAATTTAGTCATTAGTTGTACAAGATACATGCAAAACAGAGGGGGCACCAAAAGTGAAAGGACAGGTCAGAAGGTGCTACAACTCCACAGTGGGGAGGCAGAGACATCATGACGGTAAAGTAGAAGCTATGCCGCTCCAGAGAGAATATCACAGGGGGGAAGCAGAGACATGATGGAGGGCACGTACATGACGCAGGAGGACAGGACCAGTGACATGAATTAGGCAAACAAATAGCTGCAAGGCAAAACATGGGGCTGAAGGAAAACTTCATTTTAGAAGGTTATTATTAAAAAGGACCTGTCGCCTCTCCTAACATGTCTGTCTAATGCCATAATTTTCAGTGGGATGTAAGTTTGTGGAGCAAGGGATTCATGATTTGGCACATCAACCAAAAGGTATAGAACTGTCTCCCCATTCATGAAGCGGAAAGAGAAGTCTCTAGACCAGCTTTTAGCTGTTGTAAATGAGCCCCAAAAATTGTGCCCCAAAACAAGATGGAAAATTAGAAACGCCGGAAAAGTGTTGGGTTCACAAGCAGCGCCACAACAAAAGAACAAGTCGGGAGTGTCGGAAAAGCCAATGTTGTGGCTCAATTCAGCTCAAATACATTAGAGTGTTCTTAGTCAACAGCTAGCACCCCAAACACCCCAAACACTTCTATATACATATAGTACATGTCCAACTCAGCTGAATGCACCTCATCACTGCCGCCTCACATCAGCCATCTGGCTCCTTTATATAGCCCTATTATTTACCCAACAACTGCTGTAAAAAACCTGCAATTTGTCTAAAAGCTACACATGTACGCTTGGCCTAGCTGAGTGTGCATGTATTTTTTTTTGGAACTTACATTTTTCTTTTATTTAGTTATTTTTAGAACAAGTATATTGTCTGTAAATTGTTAAGATGCTTTCTCTAGGGATCATATCTTGATCAGGGATGATCAAATTCATCATGCACTATACTTCTTCCTACTTGTCTGGGGAGAGTTGTAGTCCCTATACATGTAGGATGCACAGTTTGGTGGACTTGGGGGTCTTTTCTTACCTTGTGACAGGGCCGGCTCCAGGATTCAGGAGGCCCCTGGGTGACAGATCCTCAGTGGGCCTCTTTGCAATGAACTCACGTGGTGGCATTAAAATTTCAAAAGCTAAAACAGTCCCCTGATCCCTGAAATATTCCCTATTTTATCATCCCAAACAGCCCCCTCATGGTTATTTTATATAAGCCCCCCTGACACCCTGTAAATTAAAATGGATGCACCTCCCTCACCTCCATGGATTCTTTATGTAGAGCCTTGTGTGGGCCCACCAGCAGCTCTGGGCCCTGGCACTTGTTGCCCAGTGCTGGCGCCGGCCCTGCCTTGTGAGATCAGCGCTGCCCAATATTTCACCACGTCCCTCTGGCAGTATAGATATATACTTTACTGGTGTACATGGGCATGTTTGTGGGGATGAGCTTCTATGTTAAGGTCTTGTTCGCACTTCACTATTTGATCACTATTACTCAGCCGTCAGAGAATATTTGACGTATACACTCATCTATACACCTATGATACCGTATAGGAGAGATTTTCTTCCTCTCTGTATTAGTTACGTGTGATATTTGAGGGCTTCCAGTAATTGTACTCTCTGCAGTTTTGCATGATACAGAATGTCCTGTAAATCTTCGGCGCTGGGTGTCACACAGCAGTGAAGGAGCTGAGGTCAGGTCTACAGCTGGGTGTGACATGTGGGGGGCAATTCAGGCATTCCTGGAGCTAACACAGAATGGGTGGGAGCTGCCAGATCTAACTGGTTCCAGCTGCTTGCTACTTATATAATGTGGGCAATAAGGGGTAGGTTCACACAGGAGACCGAGGCCACACACAGTGACGATGCCCCCTCTAATGAACAGCACCAGCCTGGAACTACACACCACATCCTTCAAGCAGAGGAAACGCCTAGGTAAGAGCATGGCAACACGGGCATGGCTTCTGTAGCAGGTGCAATCAGTCATTTTTATTAGGGTGATTGTTAGATCAAAGTAGGTGCGTTTGACCCGATTGGTCACCCAAAAGCACAATTTAATTAGTTCCTAAATTATTCTGCCAAGTTTGGAGTCGGATCCAGGTGTGGTCAACTTTACGACTTCAGATTTGCCTATCCAAAATGCACCCAAAACACTAATTTACTACTATATGTAGAGGAAACTATTCACTGTAATCCGGGTGATGTTTACTGTAAACAGTATTACTGCCCCGGGCTATAACTAAAGACGTCTATACAACTTCAATAGATGCCGGCCAAAAGCTCATGTGATGGACAGCTATTCCCCAAATACCTACCACGTGTGTGTTTATAATGAAGAGGGTAAAGTAACCTGCTCCAGGTAGAACTAAACAATCGGGTATTTTACATTTGTAATCCTTTTCATCCCCCATCATCATCTGTCATGGATGAGTCTGCAGGACTCCACATACATATTAGAAAGTCCTCCAGTGTAGGTTTTGGAGGACATTTTCTATTCTAAAAACACAATATTAGGATTGGATCTTCGAAGGGATCGAAGCAATCAATAACTTCCAAAAGTTACCACATAGGCATCTGACATGGACAGGGGAGTGAATTAAGACTGCTATGGGCCCTGGGATGTATGAATTTTATAGTCCCTACAAGTCTGGAATCACTTTCAGTTTCAGGACCTTTGGAGGACCGTCAAAGGTCCTGAAATGGCTCCTATGTACATGTGTATTGGGGGGAAGAACAGATGTATAAGGATTATATGGGTGAAGATCATTCTCAGTATAAAATTTGGTGGGTGACTTGGATGACCATGGGCCCCCTTGAAGGCCCCCTAATCCGCTACTGCATAGACATCCAACCCAACTGTGTACTGGTGGATGTTTCTGGTTTTATAAGGCTTTATAAAGGGTGGGACATTGACTTACAACATATTATTACTATTATTTATTTTTAGAACACCATTAATCCGATGATGCTGTCCATTCGATAAGTGGTTAACATAGATTAAGAAGAGAACAAATGGAAGTACAAAGGATAGAACAATACATTGTTCTAGACCCTGTCCATGTGGGCTCACAATCTATATGGGAGGATAGATGGTAACAAAGTGAAGAAGCATAGCAATCGGATTACTACATGTTGTAGATGGGTTTGAAGGTTACGTTTGAAGGTTTGGAAGGTGGGGGACAGTCTGATATGTTTTGGTAGGCTGTTTCAGAGTATTGGGGAAGCACGAGAGAAGTCCTGAAAAGAGCGGATAGTAGGGGTGTAAAGCAGAAGGTCCTGTGAGGATCAGTGGTAATGTGTGGCACGGCATTGGCTGATTAGGTCAAAGATGTCTGGAGGGGACAGGTTGAGGATGTCTTTAATAATAATAATAATAAGTTTGCATGAACTCTTCAGGTTCTTTCAGTAAAGTCTATTCATTCTCATTCTCATTGACTATCTTCTAAGTGTCCCCCTCCAAGGAGTTGTTAAAGGGAAACTACCACCACGATACGACCTATAAAAGGTATAACGGGTGGTAGGTGCATCATCATGTATGGGACGTGAGGATAGCCCTTTTTAGACCTAATCCTCACGTCCCCTCTATCTTTTTCAAATCTTTATTGCCCTAATATGTACATTTTCAAAAGCGGCTACTGGGGCGTGGAGTAGCCGGAGATGAGTCTCCACGTCGCGGCTACTCCACACTCCAGTAGCCACTTTGCCCCTCCTACCCTGTCATTTTCGGTGCGCAGCTCCTCGTAGCTGGCCTGCATTCTGCGCATGTGCAGAATGCTGGTTTCTCGGACGAGGGTGCGCAGCTACGAGGAGATGTGTGCTGAAGATGTCAGGGTAGGAGGGGCAAAGAGGCTACTGGGGTGTGGAGTAGCCGCGACATGTAGCCTCATGTCCAGCTAGACATATAAGAAATTAGAAAATAATGGAGCTTATTTGCAATAGCAGACACTACCCGTGGTCAGGAAAGGTCCGGTGTTTTTCAATCTCTTGACAAACCCTTCAATATAAGTGCCATAGAAACTATGTAAATTTATATTTATCTAAGTGTGTGATACTATTTTCTTCTAGACAGTCGCATTCATGAAGTCAATAGAGTAAAGAGCAGATATCCCTGCAAGATCCCGGTACGTCACAATTTTTTGCATTTTATGTTTCTGATTTTCTAAAGCCGTGACTGTGTCCAAATACTATAATATTATAATAAATACAACATAAGAGATCTTGTATTGTAACACAAAGTATCCTGGAAGATTGAATACCACACATTATTCATTGATAAATGTCTGATGGGGGATTACTATAAAAGGGAGTAATGAGCCCCCCATTTCTAACAGGGATGAGTGAAATAATAATTAGGAGATTAAATTGATTGAGTGTTTCTTGCCTCAGGCCGCACAACCTGCTACAAAATGGGGGGATAGGATTAGACGCGGAGTTATCTCATACAAAGCAGGAACTGTAGTTTAAAAAAAGTGGGGCAGATTTACTTACCCGGTCCATTCGCGATCCAGCGGCGCATTCTCTGCGGTGGATTCGGGTCTTCCAGCGATTCACAAAGGCAGTTCCTCCAACACCAGGTGTCGCTGCTGCGCTGAAGTCCGTCGGAGTTCACGATCCTATTCCTGGTGAAGGTAAGCACGTGTCCAGCGACACTTTCTTTTTTTAAATCCGAATCCGTCGGGTTTTCGTTCGGCCAAGCCCCACGATTTCCATTGCGCGCACGCCGGTGCCGATGCGGCACAATCCGATCGTGTGCGCCAAAAACCTGGGGCAATTCAGGGAAAATCGGCGCAAATCGGAAATATTCGGGTAACACGTCGGGAAAATGCGAATTGGGCCCTTAATAAATGACCCCCATTGTCTTTTCAACCCTGATGTCAGCATGGGTGTGAGAAGCAGCATGGAGAACCCACTAACTACATAAATTACCTGATATATTACTACTGAATAGGGCAGAGGGGGCACCACTGTAAGGGTGAAGACACACATGGCGTTTTTGGGCCGTTTTTAGTTAGTGCGTTTTCAGATCTTAAAAAACGCATCCGTTTTTTAAAAACGCATCCGTTTTTTGGAAAAGCATGCGTTTTTGTCTGTTTCCCAAAATTGCGCAATGAAAAACAGACAAAAACCGCATGCGTTTTCAAAAAACGCATGCGTTTTTAAAAACGGATGCGTTTTTTAACGCATGCGTTTTTTACCATCTGAAAACGCACTTAGTAAAAACGGCCCAAAAACGGCCCAAAAACGCCATGTGTGTCTTCACCCTAAAGCTTGCAGCAGAGAGTTTAGGTTCACCCCCTGCCTGTCGCTCCATTAAATTCCTGTTGTCAGGCTTTGTCCCAAGGACTGTGAATAAAACTGCAGTATTCACATTGGACTGCTGCTCCAGTGAAGTGCGCCCCACTGTGGTCATGCAGGAAAGAGCAACAGGGGTTTGAGAACCTGTGGTAGCTAAACATTATTCATAAAAATACCCCTATTAGTGCAATACTGATTCTTTTATTTTGATATATATGTAGTAAATCAGACAAACTTTTTTTCAGGTTATAGTAGAGAGAAGTCATCGGGAAAAACAGCTTCCTCCTCTTCAGAAGATCAAATTTCTTGTGCCCCCAGAAATTACTATGGGGCAATTTGTCAGCATGATAAGGTAAGCAGAGTTGTCCAGGATCTTCAGATGCAGTTTTTGGAGCAGGTGTGGATGATAATGGCTTGAGACAAATAATTAAAAGGTGCCGCTCCTCCTCCTACTTTTACTCCATTCCAGGTTTGGGCATCAAAAACTGCCTCTAAAAAACTGAACGTGTGACTGCACCCTGACTTTTTTTCTTAATTGATCACATGTAACATGTGACAATTAGAGAAGAGCGCATTGGATTGAATTAATGTGATTTCCTGGAGATATGTGATACCAAAGTTCCAAGAGTCATGGAAGCCGCAAACGACCTCCTAGGGGCCCTTTCGGTCAAGGCCTGGCATTTTTTTTTCATCGCACGTAGGCCGCCGGCCATTTGAACCCGTTTTTGGGCCGTTTTTAAGCAGACTGTTAAAAACGCATCCATTTTTGACCGGTTTTACCAATTTTCTTAATAAAAACTGGTCGAAAATGGATGCGTTTTCAAAAAATGCATGCATTTTTCAAATGCTTAAAAACGGCCCAAAAACGGGTTCAAAACGCCACGTGTGCCCCGGCCTTAGAGGTGCAGATCTCAGAGCTCCAGGCTGTGCCCTGGAAATCAGGGAGTGGGAGGACCTGATTCAGGACTCCAGGAGGGAAGCTACTTTTTGAGGGAAAAGGCAACATGCCAAATAAGGCTCCAGGAAGTTACCACAGAGCCCCAAACTTTTCCCATTTCTCTCATCGTAAGTCCCTGAC
Organism: Engystomops pustulosus; assembly: GCA_019512145.1. Taxonomy (NCBI): domain Eukaryota; kingdom Metazoa; phylum Chordata; class Amphibia; order Anura; family Leptodactylidae; genus Engystomops; species Engystomops pustulosus. Next base: position 144,557,206 of record CM033647.1, read on the forward strand.
CATGGACTTGGCTAGATAAATTGGATGATACCATGGTTCTGTGGCAAGATTTGGACATAACTCCCATTTTTGAGAAATTCTCTTATCTCATTGAGGGAATGCTTGTGCTTATAGGTGGTGAACAGACTTTTAATATACATAGGCCAGACACAGGTTATCTATGCCTCTTGACCTTGCCATTTATATGCATTCTCAGTATGGCCAAGTGTATATGGTATAATGTAATATGTATAATATAAGTGTGTAATAATCTTAAAAGGATATAGCATAACAAGCTTATGTCAGGCATCTCTGTTGGTGGCTTTTCTCCTCTACCAAAAGACCATCCACCAAGCATCAAATATGCTAAAGGGGTATTCCGGGAATATGAACGTCTGACACAAAAACCCATGATGATATAAATAAATGAATACAACAATACTCAATGTCATTAGTCACAAAACGGAGCGTAAATAATTTGATTTTATAATTTACAAAGTTTATGGCCTCTCTAAAGTAGGTGGAGTTATCACTAAGATGGCCGCCACTGGAAACTACAAGTTCCATGATCCTTTAGTTCTCAGTAACTCCTCCTACCACTTATGCTCTGCTAACAGTGATGATATAACAGGTTTTCTTGCACTGTTACCATAGTAATGATGTGTAACTGCCATCACCACAACACCGGCCATACTGGATGCACTGTAACCAACCGACTACAGCCAAACATAGTGGTGAGCACATGATCTGCCCAGGCAGGTGTAGGACATGTGATGTGGACATGTGACCAGCGGCCATCTTCTGTCCTGCAACGGACCGCGCGGAGGAAATTAATGGACTGATTAAAGGGCCGGTAGCATTTTAATTCTTCATTAGTCTATGTCAGCAGCATTTTCTGCTAAGCGGAGCAAAATGTTAAATAACAACTAATTACATATTCGCTTATATTTTAAGTGCCCACTTGTATATGAATTATGCTGATTCCTGGAATACCCCTTTAAGATAATGGTCTGGTCAGCTAACATTCATGGACAGTTGAGTTTCCAATACTAAAATAGAGGAATTTATTTTCTCACTGTCATGTTTTGTACATTCTTTTTTTTTTTTTGAATATTATTTTGTAATTTTCAGATATACAAAATATTTGTCTTCTGTCTACACAGGTGCAGACTCTCTTTGCCTCCATCACATTCCCTCTGTGTACTGGTCAATGAACGTCAGATGCCAAGCTTATCGATGACCATACTGGAAGTTTACACAGATCACAGAGATCAGGATGGCTTTCTATACGTGACTTACAGATCACATGAAGTATTTGGCTGACATTTTCTTCATGTAATTATTGAATAATACGAGTTGCTCTAGAAGTAGATCTAGGCCGAGCAGACCTACATGCTCTCACCAGCTCTGCGGGGGCGGTACCAACGAGCAGTGGAGCAATAACAATCCTTAGGGGTGTGATAATAGATATTACATCCTTTGTCCCTCAAGGTAGTAGTGCATAGAACATACAGCAAAGTTATCTTCTTATTGCTATAAAGAAATGTCTGTAATAATTTATTATACGTCATAGTATCCATGTGAGAGGGTACTGGCTATACTTACCTTATCAGGCCTTTAAAGAAAAGCAAAATGAGCGGCGCAGAGGCTTTTACATGATGCAACAAACCAAAACAGCTGCTTAAATCTCCAGCGTTATCCTTCTACGCATTACACATTTTTCATGATGAAAGCCGCCTCCCACTAGAAGAGGAATAGTGGCTTCGTCAGGACCACGTACAGAATAAGATTGGTCTTCCTGCATTTGTGTATCTTCTAAAATATGTACCATATACGGTATGGCTGTAACATTTACAGAATTCAAATAATATAAAACCTCAATAATATCAACTTGTTGTGACTTTTTTCTTTTTACTATTATCCACATGTGATTTATGCACCATGATATTTGCCCTTATTATTTCCTTTTGGTTACAATGTTTGATCGCAGCGCTGACCGATAACATCCTCATACAGACCAATGAATGTAGATAAACATTTTGTGAAATAGATTTCGCAGCCTCTCGGCTCATTGTGCATCTCGGGATTAAGGCCCCATTCACAATATCATAGATGGCAACGGTCACGGCACCGTACCGGTCCGTACACGGGAAAAAGATAGGACATGTCCTGTGTTCCCCCGTGTTAAATAGCCGTGGCGAGGGGAGGGGTCACCCCTCCTCCTCTTCATAGCGCCGGACGCATGCCTGCCTTCGGCCCAGTGGGCATACGTTTGTGTGAATGCAGCCTAACCCTAGGTCACAAGTGGAATCTGTAATAGAGGCCGGTGCAGGATTCAAACTAGAAACCAAACATTATCCTTTTGGAAAGCACAACCCCCAGGACTTCAGTCAATATTTTTGTAACCAACGCATATACGGAATATTTAAAAACATGTTTCCAAAGTACTATTTACTGTCTATTGTAATCTGTACCCATTGTATCAAGCTGCCAATTTTTATAGGAAATCTAGTATTAAATCCATTATGATAAACCAGGGGCAATTACTCATAGATCCAGGCACCATGACTGGGGTAATCCTCCTATATTTGTTATCCATGGCCACCTTTGCCATTTGAACAATAAAGGGATTGTCCCGCAGTTGAGTTACACAAGAGCTTTTTAATACCACCACTCATAACCATGGTTGGTGTCAGCATTGCAGATTATTTGTAATCCCACCATACCAAACCATGGAGCTGTTTTTTTTTAAGGAAGCAGTTATATGTTTTCCAACCCCCGGACAACCCTTTTAATGTAAAAGGGCAGATTTGAGCATGTTCACTTTGTCCGCATTTAGTGGACCTAACAATGTCCCAGCGTGTCAAAATTTGGCGTACATTGAATTGACATGTCTTTTGGATTCACAATAAAGCAGAGGATAGTCTGTGGTTTTGCTGTTAGAGCACATGGGTCAAAATTCAATATCACTCATACAGTGATCAGCGTTATGGTAATGTATGATGCTTTGTGCTTGTATGATGCGTTTCTATTGTATTCAGAGCTTCATGTCAGTAGGGCAGAGTATAGCGGTGGTATTTCAGAAACTTACAGCATTAGATGTTACAGTCAGGATACAGAAACACAACAGATGAATGGACTGCATAGTTGTCCAGAATTTACACATATGGAGGCTCATTCATTAGGCGAGACAATTTAATGAGGCATGAGCAGTTACTCTTGTAAGGACACCACTGACATACCAGAATATCAGAGCACAGAGCAGCGCACAACCTCCTCAAAGCACATTATTCATTTAAAAAGCCCATACTTAGACATCTTACAATATCTTACAGCCATCTCACTTTAGTGACTGAGAAAAGTTTAGACTCAATTTTAGACGCAAGAAAAACCCACAATATTAAGGTCAATAAATTAAAACAATAGAGACCCTCCGTAGGGATAGAAAGGAGAGCCACAAAGGACGCAGCTCTCCTCATAAGTTCTGATTGCTCAAAAGTTCATAAAATAAAGTTCACCATCAGATACATGTCATGTAATGTGATCCTCCAACATTTTAAGGCAAGTTTGGGGGTGTAGGCTCCATGTCCACCTTGGGTTTTTTGGTGCCTGGTTCCTGTTGACTGTGTGCCTTGCGGATATGTCTGTATAAGTCTCCGCTTTGCGTATAACTGCGCAAGCAGTAGCGGCACTCGTAGGGGCGTTCACGTGTGTGCACTGTAGCATGCCGACGAAGGGTGTAGGAACAGGAGAAGGTCTTGCCACATGTTTTACAGGTGGGCACGTCTTCAGGGAAAAGAGGAAAGCCTGGGTGTCCTTCAAAATCCTGTAAGTACATACCCTCTGGGTGGATGGAAGGAGGCAAAATGCCACCATAGTTGGGGTGGTGCCCACCTGGCACAGCAATCATATGGTAAGGCACATACCCAGATTCTTCTTCTCCTTCCTCCTCTTCATCATACCCGTGCCTTTTAAATATCCCCACTGCTCTCTCACACTCTTCATCAGATATTACTATGGCCTCGATCTTTACGGCGACGCCAGGAGCGGGCTGCCCCTCGCTGCCAGTGGAGCTACATGGGCTAGGTGCTGCTGCCGTCTCCATGCCCGGCTGAGTAGTGGTGGTGACCGTCAACTCAGACTTGGTGCATTCTCTCTCTTCCTTCTTGGCAGCAGGAGACTCAGGACTATGCAATGAGTATCTCGATGTCCCTGGCAGTGCCAGAGTATTAGTGGCAGACTCTGGACTCTGTAGAAAGCATCGAGATGGCCCGGGTGTGGCGGTACTAGCTGTGGGCTCCTGTATTTGCAAGTTATATCTGGCACGCATTGGTGCTGCCTGTGTGCTGCTGCCTGTGGGTTCTTGTACAGAAAATCTAGAAGAAGGGCCCGACTGTGTCAAGCTGTTGCCCGCCAGTTCTGGGCTCTGTAGTGAATATCGGACTGTACCTTGCACTGCAAAAATGTTCCCAGTGAGTTCCTGAGACTGCACAGAAAATCTGGAGTTTCCTACCCCTGGTAACGTTGTACCAGCTTCATCGTGTGATTGTAAAGAGTACCTAGAAGGAGTTAAGGACTGGGTACCAACGCCTACAGTATCCTGTGCCAGGTATCTAGAACTTCCATTACCCTGTGTACTTCCAGCTGGCTCTTGCCTCTTTGGGGAGTTCCTAGCAAGCCCTGTGTGCCCACCTGACCCCGTTTCTGGACTCTGTAGGGAGAATCTCAGATTAGATGGCATGGGCGTACTTTCAACTGCTTCCTGGACAGAACATCTTCCAGCCTCTTCTACCTGTTCACGATTTGCCATGCCTTGCATCTCAAACCTAGAGCTCCCAGCAACCTCCTGGTTGTTTCCTGGTGCCTGCTGAACCTGACACTTGATGCTACCAGAGACGGCTTCACTACTACCTGCTCCTTGGTGCAGCTCAAATCTAGAACTGCCCGTTACGGCCTGTCCACTCTCCGTCATGGCTTGTACCTCAAATCTAGATACACTCGCAACTCTGCCCGACTCTTCAGGACTCTGACATTTTATACTGGTTAGTAACTTCTGACTAGTTGCTGGTGTGTCCTGAATTCTCTGATATCTATTGCTCCCTGCCACCTCCTGTAAATTGTACATGATACTCCCTGATGCCCGCTGCCCATTTACTGCGGTTTCTTGCCCTTGATAATGAAAACTTTTCTCATCTGTATGACTTTCCTCTATTTCCTCTTGTTTCGTATCTCCATTATTATCTGCTAATCCCAAGTAGCTTGTTCCACCTTCTTCCTCTCGACGTGTGCTGTCTGCTTCAGCGGGTGCCCGCCCTTGTAATCTTTTCTTGCACACCCTTACCACTTCATCCATGTGCAAATAGCTAGCAGCTGCCAGCACGTCTTCAGCAGGTGCCTCTTGGAAACTGAGTCTTCCGCAGTACATAAAGCTGAGGAGCAAAGAGAATGCTGGAGCTGTGACAATCTGGTTGTTGAGTGTAAGTTCTTGGATGTCCGGTCGCTCCCTGCACGACATGTGGAAAAATGGGCTGCATGACGCCAGGACTGAACGGTGGGCCAGGAAGCGGGCAGTGCCTACTGACACTTGACAATCACAAAGGAAACCCTGAGACTGCTGCTCTCGGAGGCTGTGCAGGATACGACGACTGTGATCTGGGAACTCCATGGCTGCAAAAAAAAAACAAAAAAAACAACACAATAATTAATGAGAAATAATAAAATTGCATTGTATTAAAGCTTGACTTTTAATTAAAACATCATTCTAGAAAAGTAACTATTCCCTATATGGTTCCTGTTTGTAGATATGGGATGGAATTATTTATTGGGAATATTTAACAGGATTGTGCCACAAAATAGGGGTTAAGTGTCTGATCACTGGGACCTCCAGGACTTTATATCCTGTGAAGTGCACCACAGAAGAGAGACCTTGTGCTCTGGGTACATACCTGCAGTTCATTAACTTTTAACAGAATGAGGAACAAAGGGAATATGTCTGGATAAGTGTCATCACTTTCACAACCCATTTAAGTTCATTACAAGAGAGAACTCAGATAATTGTATTCTAGAATGTCTTGTATGTTCACATGCGGTGGATATACAGTGGCTTATGGGGATAGCTGCAAAGTAATGTAAAAATAACAGGTAGCACAGAATTTAAATGTGACTGCAGCCCATCAACCTTTTCTTGTAATCTTTCAGGAAGACAACCAGTCTAAACAACTTTTCCTCGTGGCACCCCAGGCCCAACTATATATACACAACACTCTGCACTTCATTTATACATACCACACTTACATTAAGCAGTGCAGACCCTATCTTGATTTTGACATTTCCCCTTATTTTCCAGATACCAAAGCATTTCTGCTAGCTTGGGGTTCACTATAATTATCATCTTGATCTATACAATCTTAAAGATACTGAGATCAAACAAGTATACAGTCAGGGAGGCTGAGCTACAAGCATCTCATTCATATCTATGTGACAGGAATCTGTTTAATTACTATCTATGAAAGGAGTGTCCCCTTGTGTAGTATGGCCCATCATACAGGATGACTTGATACCTTTAATAAGTAACCAACAGAATTCCACAAACTTAATTACAGCAAGCGTGTCTACAGAGGCAGATTAACACTGCTGCTACAAACAACTTAATGTTATACATAGAAAAATAAATAGCCTCCCCCTAAAAAAGGGATTATTGAGAGACTTACACCTCAAATACTATAATAGATCGCATGGGAATGCTATGTTTTAGCTGGGGTGTCCCTTTAATCACTATACACACTTTGACAAAAATAGCACTTGAAATCAAAAGAATTATAACTATTACTATGTGCAGAAAGGGATTTCTAGTCAGAAGTAATAATCACATATCCACTGCCTACTTAATAAATGCAAGATCAGATTGGATCTAACCAGCAGGACCCCTATTGATCCCCAGAATAGGGGGACCCATATCTCCCTAGCCAAAACATTGGGGATAAGGAGAGTTCAAATGGAGCACATTGCTGCTCCATTCAATAGCATCAATAAAATAAACAAACCATTGTCATCCTCATAAACTCTTAAAGGGCACTGGTCGTGCGGATTTAACCCCTTTCCTGTTATCCAGGAAGGTGTCAGGATAACAGTCATATCTTTCAATATTCTCATGGATTCAGGATTGCCAAGTAAAATAGAAAAGCATGTATAACTGACCCAAGGTGTCAGGAGGGTGGTGGAAGGTCACACTGGGATGTCCCCGCCTGGCTTGACAAATATCCCATAGACATAAAGACATAATCTTAAAGTGGTTTTCCGATTTCGTGGGACTAGGGTGGGGGAACAAAAATTGTCATAGTTATCCCATTCTGTCTCTGGTGTTGGTCAGTTTTCGGGCCAGAGTCTGAACAAAAGTTTTGAGTAGTTAATAAGTGGTCTTCTTGGACAAGCAAAAGTGACATTATCTGGTAAAAGGAAGTTTGGCCTTGTGGTCCGAGCAGGCCACTTATTGGCACCAAAGTCTGAAATTCGGAAGTACCAGAGCAATGCAGGAACCGGGAGCCAGAATGGGAATGTGTTCTGAAAAACCCATTGCCCTCTAGACTTGTGATGATTGCAGCTGGACTATGGGTCATGAAGGGACATCTCGGCGTGACTCTTCTCCATCCTTGTCATTTGTATCCAGCTTTTTCTGCATAATCCTCAACCCCCACCAGAATATAGAAGGACATGGCTGTGATCCTGTCGCTGCTCTACATAACAGGTTGGCCACTACTTCTGGTCCTAAATTCTCCTAACAGAATCCATTTTAATGAGCTGCACTCCTGTGGTTTCAGCACAGGTTGCAGACCATCGCACTACCCTACTTGGGTGCCTTGCCTATGTCTACCTTGCCTATGACATTTGCGCAGGCGTTCAGTCAGTCAAGTCACGTGACCCGTTACATAACGACTTACCTGCACAATATCCTATATATAGAGAAGTTAAGGTCGCAATCTGCTTATAGAGCGTCTCTTGTTCCTTGCTGGAGGCTTCCTGGTGCGACTGGCTGGGGTTTGGGACTCGGCCTCATCCTCCTGGAGGTGCGTGCTCCACCTGCACATAAATACACAGCATATAAGTCATATAAATCAGCAGATGTGGCAGTATTATTATAGGTGTCAGCTAATATAACCATATACATCACCTACACACTACACAGAAGCCAATGTAATGACAAGTACAACAAGAGGCACTGCCCCCAGTCACACAGACATGTTATGTGCTACCTACAGCCCAATGACGTCATAGCCCTGACCTAAATGTCTTATTTTTAGGTTTTTCCCTATTCTTTAGCTCAGACCTTACCTAATGATTACCGATAATACAGTATTTAATTGAGAGTCATGTGATCTCTGCTCTGCCTCTCACCTGCACAAAGCAAGCCTTGCAAAAACCCGCCTCCTGCCACGCTGATTGGTCAGTAAAACACGTGATTGATAAGATTTCCAGCCAATCATGAACAAGAAGTTCAGAGAAGACGTGTTTAGGGGATGTATCCGTAATCGGAAAACATAAGCGTCCAATGTCCGTCTTGACCAGTGTGCGAACCAGCGTATGTTGTTTACAGTACAGCGGAAGAAGGCCTAGAGACGGTGTACGTTACCGCTTCTACGTCTCTTCCGGGAAAGACCGGAAACTCCGCCCTGCAAACGCCTATTTTGAACAAGCTTTATCGTACGGACAAGTGAACAGAGAAGCATTTCTTTGGGTTACGCGCTGTGGAAGAGAGGTCGCCGTGCGCTATGTTTTATCATGTGAGTATGTAATGTAACATATAATGATGGTTCCTATAGGCCAGTGATGGCGAACCTTTTAGAGACCGAGTGCCCAAACTACAACAAAGACCTGCTTATTTATCGCAAAGTGCCAACACAAAAATTTAATTTGTGATTTATACTCCCTTCTCTGTCACAGTTTTCATTGATACCAGCACCTGAGGACACCAATAAAGCAGAAAATAGTCCCAGGTAGAGCTGTCACTTTAAAATAGCTCTGTGCACAGCAAGTCCTGGGCTGTCTGGGACTGCAGGAAGATACCTGGAGTCATCTCTGGTGATGGTCTGAGTGCCCACAGAAAGGGCTCTGAGTGCCACCTCTGGCACCAGTGCCATAGGTTAGCCATCGCTGCTATAGGCGATCACAAGAGGATAAGCTCAGTGCTGCACTGTCCTGTCTCCGGCTGTGAGAAATGGAGGATACCACTCGGGGTTATACTGGGGTTTAGATCTGGACAAATCATATAAGTTAGGAAGGTAGGTTGTTACCAGGTAGTCTCCCTAGGTAACAAAGCCAATGTCTCTTAAAGGGGTGATCCATTGCTACCAACTGACTGCCCCTAAAGGGGGTCATCCATGGCTGCTGGCTGCCCCTAAAGGGGGTCATCCATGGCTGCTGGCTGCCCCTAAAGGGGGTCATCCATGGCTGCTGGCTGCCCCTAAAGGGGGTCATCCATGGCTGCTGGCTGGCTGGCTGCCCCTAAAGGGGTATAGCATAAACACTGGGTCTGAGGGACTGTACCTGGCATGGGAATTACTTTCATAGCTTTGGGCTTGTTGTAATGGGAGAGAACCCTTTTCTGTGGGGTCTTTCTGGTCAAAATTCAATAATCTAGCAACTGATATTAGAAATCCAGGTTAGAGCTTCAGAATATATGTTATATGCATAAAGCTACCCCTATTATATAAAATAGAAGTAGAGATGAATGGACGACTTATTTGCGAATTGATAGGCTGTTCAGCCATAAATTTTGCAATATATTCGGCTCTGGCGTCCATATGGCGACCATTGGGTAACTCCTCTCTACATGTGACTTATAGATGGATGGACCTTGGGTATGGTTGCATGGCTGAAGAAACTAAAAGGGATTTTTCAGGGATCTGGAAAATGTTTAAGGGGTGTAAAATAAAGGAAGCGGAGTTACCCTACTGCAGTCAGATGTAGTGCTGAAAACTTGTATTGTGGGGAGGGAATCGCAGTACCCAGTTCCGGCTTCAGGCCATGGTACATCACTTTGTTGTCCTGAGGGCCAGGAGCAGCTTTTATTTAGTTTTTTTTTTCCCAGCCTTGGCTCAGTCATAGAAAAAAAACTTAAATCTAATCAGTATGCAGGGAGCTTATTGTCTCCACTGATTATAACATCTATACGTCTGAGTGTGGCAGGTAACTCTTACAGATGCTAACTAGTAGCATGAACAATAGGTCTGACCACTGGAGATGCACATGTAAAGGACAATATGCATCATCTACATGTTATATGAAAGGATCTGTAGCTTCATATCATCAGTCAAAGACAATGTGTCTCCAGGTATAAAAGACCCAAGGAAAACCTAAAGAGTTTCTCCTTCTGTGTAGTTTAGGATAAGTCCTAAATACATGGTGGATGTGGATACCACCTCTCGAGAACAGGGGGAGATGGACCCCCTTTCCTGAGGTCAAGGTGACCATAAAGTATCCTCCTCTTTATTACAGTGTCTGTTATCCATATGTTGTATTCATCCATATGAATTCTGATCTTCCTTCTGCGATGGAAGGTTTGATGCAGATGTGAATGTAGCCCAATCTCTGTTCATATAACTTAGCACTGCGGAGTAGATACTAAATTACAGTAAGTCCTGAACACAGCATGTGCGTATCTACAGCCAGTATCTCTCTTCTGACAAATTGCCGTAGTTTTATCATCGCAGGAACAAAATGATCTGATATTTGACTGGTCCATTTTCTCTTGGTTCTAAGGTATAGAGAAGTAAATTGGTAATGAAATGCTATTGTCTAGGGCGGCTGAAGGGAAGAATATGCATTATTAAACATTTCTCCATATTTGTCATTTATCTATAGATCTCCTTGGAACATGAAATTCTGCTGCATCCAAGATATTTTGGGCCGAACCTTCTCAATACAGTAAAACAAAAGCTTTTTACTGAGGTGGAGGGGACATGTACTGGCAAGTAAGTACTTCATGAGTTGCTGAAAATGGGATATGTTACTTTTGGAGCAGTTTCCACCTGTTCCACTACATATATTCCTCACTAATCCTTTGGATGTGGGATAAGTTTCCAATAACGTGGGGTGCAGGGATCAAAACAATGGCAGCACTGTTAAAGGGAACCTGTAACCAGGAGCCTTTTTTTATTCCCGGACCCCCCCATCCTAAGGGAGTGGCCAGTGAGGAGTGCCCCCCCATTTCTTGGGAAACCACTCCGTCGTGCGTCTATTTTTCAAATAGGAAGGAGATGGGTGTTTATTTGAAATAGATGCATGACGGGGTGGGAGCAACTTTTCACTGGCCAGCTGCTAAACTTCTAACTTCTCTAACTTTTCTTTTTATTTGGAATATTACAGTTTTATTGTAAAAACAGTTTTTGGCAATGTGTACACTATTCTCTATGGGGACATGGGGCAGCCAAAAAAAAAGGCTTGTGACAGGTTCTCTTTTATGCCTCATTAACAGTAGAGGGCTGGTGTGGGTCCCTGACCGGCACTCCAGTTAATACATGCATCACAGATTATGTGCAGCACTCCTTTTCATATGGACACTTGTAGGCCAGAGGTTGGATGCGGCAGTGGCATTTAGGACCAGAACCTCTAAAGTAGTGATAGGTTATTAGCTTTAGGCTCTTCATGTGATATTCACAACTCTTTCCTCTCTTTCTCAGGTACGGTTTTGTGATTGCAGTCACCACTATTGACAATATTGGTGCTGGTGTTATCCAGCCTGGGAGAGGCTTTGTGCTGTATCCAGTGAAATATAAGGCTATTGTTTTCCGTCCCTTTAAGGGAGAAGTAGTAGATGCTGTTGTTACCCAAGTTAACAAGGTGAGTGTACAAACCACAAGCAAAATGTAACGCATGGAAAGAATAAAAAGTGCATGGTTACACTGACACATGCTCAATAAACCTGAAAGGGGTTGTCTGGGCTTAAAAGAAAAACTATATCTCTCTCTGCACACAGAAATACAATGTCCATGAAAAACTAAAGATTTTCCCCTACCCAGTCTGGTCAGTCCTACTACCAACTTCCTACTTTCCACACGGGTGAAATCTGGACAACCACTTCAAAGGGGGTTTCCCACACTGAGACCCCGCAGATCGCTCCGTCAGATTAGTGGAGCAGACAGCCGCGCATGACCATTCTACTCCATTTATCTCTATGGAGCTGACGGAGATTGCTGAGCACAGCGCTCACCAAACTCCGTCAGCTCCGTGGAGATCAATTAGTCCGGCGAGCAGCAAGGGGTCGGACAGACCCCCCACTGATCAGCAAGTTAGATAGGCCCTAACTTTGCTTTGTGGGGAAAACCCCTTTAGAGGGACATTTTCAACCCACCCAGGTCAACATCTGCAAAGAGTTTGTATGTTCTCTCCATGTTTGCGTGGGTTTCCTCCGGGTACTCCGGTTTCCTCCCACACTTCAAAAAACATACTGTTAGGTTGTTTAGAGCCCCATGGGGACAAGGACCGATTTGTCATGATTTGTGCAGCGCTGTGTAATCTGTGTGCGCTATATAAATAAAGAATTATTATTATTATTGGCACTTATGGCATATCCACTACTGACCTCTCTACTTGGCTATTCAAGCCCCTTACAAGACATTGGTGAGAATGGTGCAGTATGTATCGGCACCATTACAAATCCTGCAACCAGAGACGCCATGTTCACTGGTGTTTCAGATCCCCAACATCTTATCAGAAATCCACAGCCATGCCATTCATGCCCACCATGGGAATCTTTATTATAAGATGTTAAACCTCAACAAATAAATATGAGATATTAAATATTAGAGATCTATGTAATATATTTCATTTTTCTTCCTCTGTTTATCTTTAGGTTGGCTTATTCACAGAGATCGGACCTATGTCTTGTTTCATCTCTAGACATGTACGTATATTCATTTGACCTGTTAATGGACCTGGTGTCGTTTACTGTAGATGCTAGATGCTATAGTAGATGCTATATTCATTCTAGTGCTTGTTTTAATCTGTTTGTTTCTTGGAAAGATTGCTGACAAGTTTCATATTATACAGGTGGATTGACAGAAATCTACCAGTTGTCTATATGCATTGTAAACCAAACTTACCTTGAGAACGCTGTAGCTACACTAATGCAGAAACATCTTATTTAATCCCTGAACTGAGTGGTTTTGCTGAAAAAACTAATATAAAATTCCGGACCTTGGGAAAGCTGGGTGCAGGCTGGTTGCCTTACATAAACACACAACTGCCACATACATACATAAGTCCTGTCTGGACAGTTCAAGTAGCTCCTATCAACCTGAGCTGGGAGACCAATACACAGCTGGGGGATGGTGTAGCCATTTGATTAATTCTGCCTGTCAGGGACAACACAGAGATGACCTATTCTAAGCAGGAAAGGGCTGGAGAAGTGCATAATTGGGGTAAGCCACAGGAGAGACAGCCTTGTTATCATAATTTATAATTGTATTTTCAGTAAAACCACTTGGCTCACGGATTAAACAAGATATGTTTCTGCATCAGTGTATCTACAGCATTCTCATGGTATGTTTAGTTCATAATGCATGAAAGCAAATGTTAGATTTGTTAAGAGAATTGTGTGCACCCTTAGTAAGGAAGCACACTGCTTGGAAAGAGCCTTAGTGAGGAGGTCCCAGGGAGTTATTTGAGTATCTAGCATTTTATGTAAATGAACAACTTTCATTGCCTTGTTTCTCTTATTTTTTCAGTCCATCCCATCTGAAATGGAGTTTGATCCAAATTCTAACCCCCCATGTTATAAGACTGTAGATGAGGTAAGAGACTCAATGTTAATAATTTATACAAGCATCATCTCTTCTATATATGTTGTCTGGATGTATATGGAATGGGTATTCTCCTCCTGACTCCCAAGATGGCACTCTGTCCATTCATGTCTGTGGCACTCTGTCCATTCATGTCTGTGGCAGGCTGCCTGCTTCAGCTATTTCTGGAACTCCCATAGCCATGAATGGAGAGCGCCGTCTTAGAGCCTGTCCTGTAGGTGAGACCTGCCACATGTTTGGAGATGGTATGACAATGTTAATAACCAATATTATATCATTCAATAAAAAAAAAATACATGGTTAAACATTTCCACTGTGTCATGGTCTTCTAGGGTATATGGTTGAAACAAAAACATACATCCAAATAGAATATAAATGCGGTCCACTACTTAAGGACACCCGACTTATAGACAATCAATACTTACAGACAGACCTCTCTGCCCCCTGTGACCTCTGGTGAAGCTCTCTGGATGTTACTTTACTCCCAGACTGCAATAATCAGCTGTAAGGTGTCTGTAATGAAGCTTTATTGATAATCCTTGGTCCAATTACAGCAAAAAATTTTGAAAATCCAATTGTCACTGGGGCAAAAAATAATTTGTCCAGAATTACAATTATAATATGTACAGTTTCGACTTGCATACAAATTCAACTTGAGGAGAAACCTATCTTGTACGTAACCTGGGGACTGCCTGTACTGAGACTGGGACCAATATCCAAATAAAATGTCAAATCTGATGTCTGTAAAGATTTTATAATTGTGCAAGGACATCCCTGACTCTAAGACCATATGTTTATCCTTTGATCACAGCTTTTATTCCTACCAGACGGGACCAATCAGAGAATGGATTGGAGTATCATAGTGACATGTGATTCAAGGAGTCCCTCCTTCCCTGCAGAACTCATGATGCAGGGAAGAAGGGACTCCTTGCATTAAATAACACTGTGATGCTTGGAGTCCTGTCCCGACAATGCACGATACATTAATCACAGACCGACCATGGTTTGTTTTATAAGATTGCTCCTTGATAGTAGGATATACTGTAAATACTTGTGCTTTGTCATTGGGCAGGATGTGGTTATTCAGCAGGATGACGAAATTCGCCTTAAAATAGTTGGAACCAGAGTGGACAAGAATGACATAGTAAGTGCAATATGGATTTTTATGCATCATTTTTTAGTTCTGTACTGATTCCATTTCACAACCTTGTGTGATTGGGAGTACACAGAATGGGGGGGTTATAGGTTCAGTCAGTACATTGCACCAGTATTGATGAATCCTCCATATTGTGAACATGTTGGTGGCTTGTATATAACACTCACACTCTCTCTGTCCTTTGTAGTTTGCTATTGGCTCCTTGATGGATGACTATCTGGGTAAGTACAAAATGTCTACTAACCATAGGAATTTTTTATTTTTTTTTAAATTTTTCATATGTGTCAGAATATACCACTGCCTTATACTTGTGTGCGACCATGGGGATCCCTGTGGGTTACACCATTATGGCAGTATCTGTAGTAGTAGAGCCCCATCACTTCTGATTCCTGGTTAACCTTTTCCTTTCTTCTCTCCTCCAGGTCTGGTCAGCTGATGTGACTCTGCCTCTTGCACTTGGATGAAGTTTATGTTATGTTCTGTATATTGTTTGTGTATTTCAGCTGCTGTTAACACTTTTAGTGATAATTCTGCTGGGATTGATACTGTATCGGTTTAGATATTTGGACATGCGAGTTCTGTTCTTAACAGAACCTTATTTTATTAAAAAATTGGATGAAAGGACATGTGATTTATGTTTTTTATTTCCATAATTTTAGAACTATGAACCTAAAATTGTTATAGTTACTTATGTTTCCTGGGACAAGTGATGTATGGAGTCTGTCTGCTAGTGAACACCATAAGTCACTAATAAGTGTTGCTTGTACCCTTCAAGAAAATCTGCCATCAAAATCCATCATGATAAACCGTGGCCACTTACTCATAGATCCAGGCACCGTGACTGCGGAGATCTTATATTTGTTATCCATGGCCTCCTTCCTTCTTAAGTAGACTTTTAAAATCATGCTAATGAGTCTGAAAGGATCTGGTAACACCCACAGAACCAGTGAGTGTTGTAGCTTCGCAGGCTGTTACAATGAGCAGAACATGTCTCAACCTCCCCCTTGTCTTTCTCTATCCTACCTATGAATGTGTAATCTAGCAGCAGGGGGTGCGAAGACCTTGTCTGCTCATTGTAACATCCTGTGAAGCTACAGCACTGTGAGGGGCTCTGTAACCACTCCAGCACACTAAAGGCTCATTAGCATAATTTTAAAAGTTGATATTCGAAGGAAGGCCATAGAAAACAATCATAAGAAGATGTCCACAGTCACGGTGGGAAGTGGTTTATTGTGATGGTAGGTTTTCTTTTAAGGACATCTACTATCAAAATCCAATCCCTTCCAAGGACACTGTTGCACACAAACCTATTTTTCATATGGACACAACATAGGGCTTTATTGGACGTGTTTTTTTTTTTTTTTTTTTTTTTTTTGGTCCATTTCTCAGCAGTCTACGCCATCTTCTCAACAAATAAAAGGAGGCTGCCAAATGATGTAATTAGCTTGTCCCAACCCTTTGGAGCATCACATTATTGTGTTACCTAGCAAGTACGGATACCACACTGCATGCCATCCCATATCTTCCACGGCCCCGCAAACTTGCATGGACGGGCACTGGCCAAGTATAGGCCTCTGGGACACTAAGCTCAGACATAGGGCTGTGGAATCATCACATAGAGCCGTGAGACACAAAATCCAGTAGGGCGGAGGGTGAGACAGTGTAACAGCCTATGAAGCTACAGCACGGAGGGTTCTGATACTCACGCCTTTTTAGAGTTAATATTTGTGGTAAAGAAAAAAAAGGTGGAAAGCGCAAATACTGTGTAACAGGTTAAGTAATACCGATCTCCAGTAGATAGATACAACTAGGTGCTCACCTCGATAGGTTGTGTCATAAACCACAACCAACTGTTGTGAGCATATAGCTCGTGTTTGGAAAAACTCCCGTTTGCCTCCCATTTCGGGATTTTTCCCTTTTTTTTTTTTTTTTTTTTTTTTTTTTTTTTTTTTAGTTCATATTTAAAAAAACAAGTAAAAATAGACTATAATTAAAATCGTAGTAAAAATGTATTACGTCATCAGTCTTTCCTGCACTAATTGCACACAGTGGGAGCGGGAAGGGTGAGACAGTGTAACAGCCTAAGAAGCTACAGCACGGAGGGTTCTGCTACTAGCGCCTTTTTAGAGTTTATGAAATAGACGCTGGATTTTACTTCAAAATGAGTAGGATGATGAGAGAGTACCTCGGGTGGAGGGGACACAGCTCAATGGACCACACACCCCTGGGAGTTCAAGCTGAAAGCTGGCAGGGCCTGGTTACGTTGCATCTAATTTATTTCATTAACTCTGATGGCGCGTTCACACGATACGTTGCATTGTTTTGCGTTTTTGACGCATTCCACTGGCTTCAGCCTTGATCACATGCTAAGGTTACATTGTGTTTCCACTGCTTCTGCTAAAACACAATGTAACCTTAGCATGGGAGCAAGGCTGAAGCCAGTGGAATGCGTCAAAAAACACATTGGGGGACATTTACTATGGCGTTTCCGGCAGTTTTGTGGCGCTCTCACCACATGTTCTGCTCTGAGACCTATTTATTAGCTGGCGGCGCCAGAAAAAATGCCTTTTTCCGTCTGCTCCGACTCTTCTCCGAAAAGGGGCGTGGCTTTGGCGGAGTGGAAACTCAGACACAATTACTATGTGTCGCAGCCCTTTTTGGGCGCTGTAAACTGGCGGAAAGTAGACCAAAAGAAAACTGGTCTAGCAGGGACTGTTGGACACATTTCTGGTGCTCGGGACAGATTTTGGTCCCAAGGACAGAAAATGGTCTCGGCGCCAGAAATGTCTCTGCACAGCTCCACAATATTAAATGTGTGTCTTCTTACCGAGAGCAGGTCGGTAACAAAGCCAATGCAGACACCGACACTTTAAGTAAATGTCCCCCATTGTGTGAACACGCCCTGAAAGTTAAAAGAATTTTGTCAGAACCGTTTTTCATGAAGCTTTACTGTGTCTGAGGGAACCCGGGCACCACTAAAAGAAAGGCCTCTGCTGACAGGTTCCCTATAAGTTATTACACAGCAATAACAGAGGCCGATAGGACTGAGGGTCCTGCTCCCTAGAGGCTGTGAGGTCACCATGATGGAATATGATGTCATCACTAGACCCTGCGAGAGACACAGGAGCGGCAAACATCGGGGCCTGAACAGCAGAAGATCCATCAGTTTTATTTTATATAACTAGATGCCCCCATGCATAAGATATGGCCCCCGAAAATTGCTGTATGAGAAAATTCATACTAGACAAGTGGGCGGTAACCTTTGCTACTACATAGAGAGCGTCCCGTTTGGGCATCAAAGACGCTGTAGTGATGTGACCCCTTCAAAAAGATCTGGGGGCAACCAGATGTCAGACCCCTGAGAACTATTTTGTCATTAAGCCATCAATACCCTGAGGGTGCGTTCACACGTTGCGCTTTGATTGCGTTTAATAAAACGCATTACAACAGCTGAGGAGAGGTGATTTGCCTAATTACATTACTATTTACATTTGTTAACACATTGTGAACGCATGTGTTAACATTGTCTTTACAATGTGTTTTGTAAACGCAAATGTTAACAGTAATGTCATTAGGCAAATCACTTCATAGCTGTTGTAATGAGTTGTAAAAAGCAATGAAAACGCAACCATGGCGCAACGCGTGAATGCGCCCCAAACGTTTATTACCAAAGCGATGGCATAGAACTGGGCGGATGACTGGGCCGGCAGCTCCGACACTGGGGGTAGCAATAAACTTTCACCCAAGATAGGAATCATCTTTGAAACTTCCAAAATATACGTTGTCTTTATAGGCGTTGTGAGAATGATCTGCGCAGTGAATAGAACTGAGGTACACGGGGTATTACAATGAGCTCCGCTTATGGGGGGCATCAGATATCATACACTTAAAGGGATTGACTGGTGCTACAAAAACATGGCTGCTTTAAGCCGCGTTCACACATTGCGTTTTGACAGGTTTGCCTAATTACATTACTGGTAACATTTGCATTCACAAAACGCAAAGTTAACGTTATGTTAACCCATTGTGTTAACAAATGTTAACAGTAATGTAATCAGGCAAATCACGTCTCCTTAATTATAAGGCGTTTCAAAACGCGACCGAAACGCGCCCTCATGTGGTAGCACAGTATAGGACAGCACTGCCCCCATGTGGTAGCACAGTGTAGGAAAGAAATGCCCCCAGTGGTAGCCCAAGTGTAGGGCAGCATGCCCCATGTGGTACCAGTGTAGGGAAGCACTGCCCCCCAGTGTGTAGCACAGTGTAGGGCAGCACTGCCCCCTGTGGTAGCACGTGTAGGACAGCACGCCCCCATGTGGTAGCACAGTGTACGACAGCACTGCCCCCATGTGGTTAGCACAGTGTACACAGCACTGCCCCCATGTGTAGGTGCACAGTGTAGGACAGCACTGCCCCCATGTGGTAGCACAGGTCTGACAGCCACTGCCCCCATGGGTGAGACACAGTGTAGACAGCACTGGCGGCGGCATGTGTTTCTGTTTAGAACACCAAATTTTAGTAGAGCTACAAGGACACCAGCCATGCGACCCAGGGTGGTGGCGTGTGTGACTGGCCAACATCAGACTCTCGCGTGGACACGAGAATGTACACAAACACATGTCCCAATGCTTACTGTGGTAACCCCTGGGGTCGTTTTGGAGCATACCCGAGTACGCCTAGAGACACATGCTGCACACTTAGCACAGTATAGGACAGCCCTGCCCCCATGTGGTAGCACAGTGTAGGGCAGCACTGCCCCCATGTGGTAGCACAGTGTAGGACAGCACTGCCCCCATGTGGTAGCACAGTGTAGGGCAGCACTGCCCCCATGTGGTAGCACCGTGTAGGGCAGCATGATAAGTCCTTAGGCCGGAGGGACACGTGGCTTCTGGAACGGTTTTGGGCCTTTTTTAAGCAGGTCCTTTCAAAAAACGCATGGCGTTAAAAAAATGCATGCATTTTGTAAAAAACGCATGCGGTTTTTGAAAAGCATCCGTTTTGACCCCGTTTAATTTAATAGAAGCGTTTTCAAAAACCACGTATTTTCAAAAAACGCATGCGTTTTTTTAACAGACTGCTTAAAACTGCCCAAAAATGGCTTCAAAATGCCACGTGTGCCTGGGCCAAATATTCCTCCTGCCGGCATTGCATGCCAGATTTCAAATGTGTTCCGCCTCTTAGTAATCCGGCGGTGAGTTTTTAATACAAAATTCGGAGAATCACTACAGCTCTGCCTGCCTACCCAGTGGAGACCATAGTAAATTCAACTGCCTTGGACGAATATCTTAAAAAATTGCTATTCCTTGTCGTGCGCCAGGAATTTGTGGCTTTTTACATGTCGAAGTGTGTAACTTGAGCAAGATTCGCGCCAGCCCCCCATTTTATGTATTGTTGTAGTTCTAGTCTTCTCATATAAGAAGGTAACCATGCAAGCCCCCATGGATCAGACATTATTATTATCCCCTAACCTGTAAATAGGGAGTATGTCTCAAAATCCTTTAAAAGTTTACAAAGATATTCTTTACTTCTGCATAGAATGACTGAAGTCATACACACTAAGATAGCGGTCAGCTGATGGTTACCAACGTCGGCTCCACTAACAACTAAACATGTTTTGTTTGGCAGGTCCATGGATACGGCATGGGGTCATGGATGTTGCAGATGTTTTTTTGTACTGTAGGCCTTGTATTTGCAGACATATATATGTTGGAGACACAGTCTTTCTGAACATAAAAAAGATTGCCAAGCTCATTAAAATTGTCACCTTCTCATAAATACCTTGCTACTATAGAAGATAGCTCCATACACGTCACTATGCACTGGGGGAGTTTATCACAAGTGTCTGAGAGCAGAACTGTTATAGTAACCCAATCAGAGCTCAGCTTTCATTTCCCACAGCTCTGTGTTATTATTGCTGTACTGTGACATGTCACTGTGTGTATTATACTGTACAGACATGTCACTGGTGGATTTATTTCGGTACTGTACATTAGTGCGAGTATTATCCGTGTACTCTATTACATCACTATGAGGCTTATTTGCCAGGGTCCGCGGCCGCACTTTCTTCGGTTGTTCTGATGTTTCGGGATTAGCTCTGCTGGGACAGGTATTTAACTGGGGATTTTGTCGCACGCGATCGGATTGTGGTTCATCTGCGGTGGCTTCATGTGACAGAAATCGGGGCGGGGCGCGTCAGACGATCGACTGATACGGACTGAGCGCAGGATTTAACTTTCAAACTGTGTCGCAGCCCAAGCACTTACAGCACCAGGAAGATGGTGAAACTCCGTCGACTGAGCAGGGAAGCGACACATGCAGAGAATCGGGCACGCGATCTTAGTAAATCGCCACACAGTTATTATCGGTCGGACAATGCATTTCCTTGAACTCCTCAGACTGGTAAGTAAATGTGCTCCTGTGTGTGTTTTCTCTGTTACTGTGAATCACTCTGTGTATTATCCCTGTACTGTGACATCACTGTGTGCATTATCTCTGTACTGTGAACATCACTCTGTGTATTATCCCTGGACTGTGACATCACCTTATGTATTATCCTGTAACTGTGACATCACTGTGTGTATTATCTCTTTTACTATGATATCACTGTGTGTATTATCCCTGTACTGTGACATCACTGTGTGCATTATCTCATGTGGTAGCACCGTGTAGGGCAGCACTGCCCCCATGTGGTAGCACAGTGTAGGACAGCACTGTATCAGGACCGCAATTTTCCCGCGTATCTCAGTGACTGCGTCCTATACAGGTGTCATAATTGAAATTTCGCGCCTCGACTTCAACCAATCAGCGTGCAGCCTACTGTTTACCACGCCCCTTCCAAGTTCCCTGATTGGTTGCTTTTGTTATATCATGTGGTAGCACAGTGTAGGGCAGCACTGCCCCCATGTGGTAGCACCGTGTAGGACAGCACTGCCCCCATGTGGTAGCACAGTGTACGACAGCACTGCCCCCATGTGGTAGCACAGTGTACGACAGCACTGCCCCCATGTGGTAGCACAGTGTAGGACAGCACTGCCCCCATGTGGTAGCACAGTGTAGGACAGCACTGCCCCCATGTGGTAGCACAGTGTAGGACAGCACTGCCCCCATGTGGTTGCACAGTGTAGGACAGCACTGCCCCCATGTGGTAGCACAGTGTAGGACAGCACTGCCCCCATGTGGTAGCACAGTGTAGGACAGCACTGCCCCCATGTGGTAGCACAGTGTAGGGCAGCACTGCCCCCATGTGGTAGCACAGTGTAGGGCAGCACTGCCCCCATGTGGTAGCACCGTGTAGGACAGCACTGCCCCCATGTGGTAGCACAGTGTAGGACGGCACTGCCCCCATGTGGTAGCACAGTACTGCCCCCATGTGGTAGCACAGTACTGCCCCCATGTGGTAGCACAGTGTAGGGCAGCACTGCCCCCATGTGGTAGCACCGTGTAGGACAGCACTGCCCCCATGTGGTAGCACAGTGTAGGACAGCACTGTATTAGGACCGCAATTTTCCCGCGAATCTCAGTGACTGCGTCCTATACAGGTGTCAGAATTGAAATTTCGCGCCTCGACTTCAACCAATCAGCGTGCAGCCTACTATTTACCACGCCCCTTCCAAGTTCCCTGATTGGTTGCTTTTGTTATATGAAATAGCCGGGAGCTGGCAGATGATAAGTGGCGTCCAGTGTGCACTCACCTCCAGATTTGTGGATTATGGACCTGAAGCAGGAGGCGAAGGTGAGTGGAGCTTTAACGCTAGACATAAAGTGCAATCAGCCTCGTCTCATGGGCTAGATATGCGATTGTGTGTGTGAATGGCGTCCTATAGGCTTTACGTTGTAGATGAGGCAGGGTATTTTGTGCGGGTAGGTTTCTTGTTGCATTGATGGGAAGACGTGTCATGAGCTATGGCGGTGGGGAATCCCTGCATCCAATATTTACAATATGTAGTCAGTAAGTAGCTGCGGTTTCTTTGTCTCCTGTTCGCACTTGCTTATCTGCTTTCTGACAATGCAAATGAATTGTTTGAAGCTGCAAAGCCTTCAGCACCACTAGAGGCCATGCATGTAGATGGATATATATTATAGCATCTGAGCATATTCTTAAAGGGGGTTTCCTAGACTTTTTTTTTTTTTTTTTATAAACCTGTTTAGACTTCATCACTTAGAGTGCACCTCTAAAGGGCACCTGCCAGGGTAACTTTGAATCCTAAACCACCCTCACCTCTTTATGCTCTGGGGTGTTTGGTTACCAAATGTAAGGATGTCTCATGTAGTTTTTCATCAATCTGGATGAAATCTGTGGCAGTTTAGTAAATGATTTGCATGGTCTACACAAGTTTTGTTAATTTTAAATTGTTATTCACACAGGGAAATCCACGGATAATGTTGCCAGGATGCGTTCACCTGTCCTGGTCCAGCAGAGGATTCTCCATGCAGTTCGTGCATCCAATAAATAATCCTTTCCTAGTATTTCATAGTTGGCACACGGCTCTATTAGTGATGGGTCTTTGGTGAACGAGCCGGCACAAACTCTTTCACGATGACTCCATTCAGTGAGCCGGTAGCCGCCCATAATTGGATCATCATGCCCACTTTAACTTTTTTGCTGTAATGGGACCAAGAATCATCAATACTGTACATCTTCATTACAGACACTTTACAGCTAATTATTGCAGTCTGGGACTATAGTAAAGCATTCAGAGACTTCACCAGAGATCAAAGGGGGCAGAGGTCAGTCTTTAACTAGGGGTCTTCTGTAAGTCCGGTGCCCTTAAGTAGGGGACCACCTGTACTGAAAATAGACCACAGAACAAATTTTATGGCCCCCTGCACAGGTCCAGTAGGTCTTCAGTTACTTGCATCAGCTGTTGTGAGTCAAAATCTGGTGTAACTGCTACAGATGTATAATAGACTTGTATATTGTATCTTGTGCGTTTGGCTGCTCCAATTCTAAGCTATTACTTTGTCTTGCAGATGTTCCTGGAGTTCTCCAAGAGTCTGGATATCTTCTCTTCCATCAGTCCACCTTTGGGTGAAACCCCGCTAGTTTCCTCCTGTGCCGCACCCAAGGGCACCGGACTCTCCTCCATGCGTTACAAGACTGAGCTATGTAATAGATATGCGGAGAGCGGCTTCTGCGCGTACAGAAACCGCTGCCAATTTGCGCACGGCCTCAGCGATCTCCGTCCGCCCTTCCAGCACCCAAAATACAAGACTGAACTGTGTCGTTCATTCCATATCCTAGGAAACTGTAGCTACGGTCCTCGCTGCCTGTTCATACACGGCCATAGTGAGAGGAGGGAAGTACCGGATACCATCCGTCTCAGACAGCGGCGGCCGTCGCCTTTCTATAGCAAGAAGCAATGCCGACTGTGGCGCTCACCCGCAGGCTGCCCCTATGGATCAAACTGTCTCTTCCAGCACCCGGGTGCTGTACGTGATGTCTGCCGCCATTATGCTGCTCTTGGTGTGTGCCCATATGGCGTCCACTGTCTGTTTAAGCACACCCCACCTCCAGACCGCTGGGGAGCGGGAAGTCATGCTGGAAGTGGGTCGCTTTCCCCTACAGAATCTGACACAGAAGCTGGGAATGACGCGTTCTGTGAATCCTCCGCTAACAACGCTTTTAACTTTTCGAGTCTGCTCCTGCCACTTGCACTGAGGCTTCAGATCCTGGGAGAAGAGGAGGACATGGCTGTGACCAGCCTGACACAAGATGACAACTCCCAGGACACGCTGGGTTTATGACATCCATCATTGCCTCAGTGTTCCTTACACTGATCTTAAATACTTGAGATTCTGACGAGGGATAATTTGATGACTTTTTATCCACTGACCTATGGCTCTTATGTACATAAATGTTTAAGTTATTCCCCCTAACCCTATATGTAGATGTAAGATTTAATATTCTTAATGGACCTTTTATTGGGTGACTTATGATTTTATTGACAAGATGTGTTTATGTCACTAATTAAAACTATCATTTGCTTTTACTTAAATCCCTTGTGTTTTCTTCTGTAAAATCATCAGATTGTGTAGTCTGTCCCTTTCGTCCTAGAGGAGAGCAGGGCTGTGGAGTTGGAGATGGGTTTTTGTGTAGTTCAAGTTGTGAAAAAAATGGGCCGGACTCCACAATGCAATTTATAAAATTATTTACATTAAATGTCCTATTCCTGCTGTAAGGCTTTAAGCCAGGGGTAAGCGGCACACATTAACGTTAAGGGGCAGCACCAGTAACCACAGTTCAGCACAAAATGCCAACCCAGAAAGCACATCCTACAGACAACCATATGGGGGACCACCCCCACAGCAAACGTCCTTGGAGGTTTCGTGGACCTTCTCTCCTCCATGTGATTGCTCTGTATCCCACGCTGGTTGTATGTGTCAGAATCTGAACCCAACTGGTCCAGGAGAGGACCTGGAAGTGCTACAATACAACTGAGAAGTACATGCTACTTTAGGGTCTACTCCTACTCCTGGTGCTGCTCTGGCTTCTCGCCCAGATGCATACGACCAGCCTATGGAGAGGACCCAGGAGCAGTAAGGACTTCTCAGCTGCTCTCACCACTACCCAGCTTCATCAGTTATAGAAGGGATCATCAGACTGTCAGTGGGTGTGGATCTTGGCTTGATAGGCTGCTAGTAATGCAACCCCCCTCTTCTATGCTTTTGGTTGTGATGAATATGGCTGCACTTTATGTACATACTCGGTGGTGAAGCTCCTCCACCACATATCAGGAAAAGGGCACTGAGGGAATGTCTGCTCTTATCTTGGGGAGAATTTGCAAAGAAATTTGCCAGGATGGGATAAGGAAAACCACACCCCTTTTTAGATGCCTAGTAAGTGTTAATGCAGCCCCCTTAATATTGAGCGTGACTTCCAGGAAGTCTAATACTGGTTTGGCTTTAGTCCCATATAAAGTCATATCTATTACAGAAAAAAATGATACCCGACTGTGTACAGCTGTTTTTTCATGTGGTTGCATCTCTTCAGTACAGGGTAGGGTTTGGTTTTAATCCCGCATCATGTCTTTGGGCTCCCTGAAAGTCATGCTGGATGTAAAGGGAGCTGCCTTACAAGGTAGCAAAGAGACAAGATTTTCCTTATCCCATCCTGGAAAACGTATTTGCAGATTTTCTCAGAATCGCCCTAGTGGAGCATCAATGGCTAGAAGTCTCCACATGCATACAAAGTGGGCATAAAGGGGTTTTCCCACAAAGAACAGTTAGGCCCTATCCACATAAACATAATGGAGCAGACTAAGGACCCCTCGTTTTTGCGATCTGTGGGGATTTCAGCACCGAGCCATAGTGATCAAGCTAGGCCCTATCCACGGGATTTCTTTTGTGGGAAAACCCCTTTAATTGGCAGTCTCCCTTTAATAGAACTCTTTCTTCCCGATCCTGCTCTCATCTTAGAACTACTAGAGTGAGCAAGAAAACAGGACTGTGGAGTAGGGGTAGATGGAGACGGAAGTTTGGCTAACTGACTACACAGCACTGGTTGCCAAAGCAGGCTATGTAGTCTTTGGTTACCCTGACATCTATGGGCTCCTGGAACACCCCTTTAACGAAACCTCTGAATGATCGCCTGGTATAAGACGGCAAGGATCCGAGTGAATGATATAATCTTGCCCCACAATTGTTTTTAGATCTTGAAAAAAGAAATTAACAGTGAAAGTGGATGCTATGTAATAGAAAGTTACAGAAACTCATATCTTATTAGAGCTGGCATCAGAAACCCCTGCACCTCCCTGCATGGAGGACCAGTCAGGGCTATTTGGATACTTAACTACCCACAAGTCCTTACTAGTGTCCCAAAATGCCATTTAACAAGTCTATCAAAATTTAAAAAAAATGTATAATTACTTAGAAATGAGGTGCATCAGACCTGTCTCTTGTGCTCTCTGTGCCTGTGCAGCTCTTCAATGAAGCCGGAGCGCTACATCCCTACTTCATTGTGCAGGTGTGGTGAAGCAGGGTTGTAGTACAGTGGCATCACTGCACGACGAGCTCTGGAGCAAAGTATGAATATTTTTTAATGCATCTTGAAAAAAAAAAAAATGACACCTTAAATACCTCTGTGCACCGCACTGTAAAAAAGTTATTAGCGCCATAATTTTTTTTCATACACAAGCTTTTAATTTTAAAAAAATCTATTAAAACACAAAACCTGTATAAATGTAATATTCCAGTGATCATGCTGAACCAAAGACTAAGGGCAGGCCCGGCGTCAGCACCCGGCTGACTCGGGCAAATGCCGGGGCCCCAGAGCTTCAAAGGGGCCCACCCACCAAGGTCTATTTACTTTCACGGGCCGGTCCCCTGCCCTACCCACCTCACATGTGACCTGCCCCAAGCTACCCACCTCTCCTGTGAAGCGGCGCGTCAGGCCCGGCCTTCGCGCTCAAAGTCCTGCCAGCCTGCACAACTAGTGCCTGGCCAGCCTGTGTGCCTCATGTCCACCCTAGCCTGTCCGCGTGCTGTCCACCTTCTCCTGTGCAGTCTCCTTCCTGAGCTTGCCACCACGGTCCCACCGGGGTGAGTATAATTGCAACATATGTAAATGCATGTATATGTGTTTGTGTGTAAATGTGCTGTATATGTGTTTTTTTGTGTATATATGTTGTATATTTGTGCCCACTGAAACCTGGAGCCGGCCCTGACTAAGGGTACATTCACGCCGTGCGGGCATACCACCGTGTGCTGGAGAGGAGGAGGAGGCGGCCCCTCCTCCCTCCATAGAGAATAGTGGCGCACGGCCGCACACACGCCGGTGTGCGGCCCGGATCGGTGCCATACATGTGTGGCACCGTATTTGCGCCGCTATTGCTGTCTATGGGGACGTCCCCGCAGACGGCCATGTGAATGTTCCCTAAAGCAGAGATGTTATTTGGAGCGTACACTGAAAGACGTAAAAACCGTGCCCACAAGAAAATGGCGCAAATGCATTTTTTTCACCGATTTCACTGCATTTGGAATTTTTTTCCTGCTTCCCAGTACATGGCATGGAATAATAATTACCATCACGAAAAAGTACAACTTGTTACGCAGAAAATAAGCCATCACACAGCTCTGTACATGGAAAAAAATGTGCATCCTTAAGGGTTGTTAAGGAGATCGCACTGGTTTCGGACGCCATCTTGACTACTGATAAAAAAGGTCAGTGCTCAACTCTTCTAAGTCACAATTCACATTCAGTAGGTAATCTCACCACCTTCCCTTCAGTTAGAAATTGAGGATCTCCTAGGTTTCTCCTGCCTTTTCTTTGTTCTCCTGAACACTGGATTCCAATGCACCCCTGAACCACTCCCGTGTCCGTGGTGCACTCTTAGTCCTGTGCCAGAAGATAAATGAACAAATAGTGCAGAATCCCAGGGTTCAAGAAGGATATTTTATTGTATATACTCACAAAGTGGAGTTAAAAAGCGCGCATGTAACAGTGTAAAAAAACGCCAAACACCTTGCCCGACCCAGGTTTCGCCTCTTCAGGCTTCTTCTGGAGCATGGGTGTTCAGCGCTATCACAGGTGTTTTAAATCCAAAAATTTGCATAAGCACAACACATGCTATTTAGAACAAACTTCATAAAAACATTAAAAGCATTAAGAACATAAAAAAACAATTCCCCCTGTTTGTACATACGTGTATTCGCACAAAAACATTCCTTTTTTAGGATTTGTAGATAAACAGTCTGTGCATAATGCCGATGTGTCCACAATTAGCAATTGCACTGCTATGCAAAAAGGACCTATACATAGGAGGCAGACAGTTTCCCTCAAGGGTTAAATTATCCCAAAAGGAAAAAAACAGATATTCATTTAGAAGGAGAAGTTCAAAATATGCTGCATGTAGTTGCAACCACTCACATGCCCTAAACCAGCGGACCTATCAGCGGTCAGTTTTTTTTTTTTTATTAAATTTTATTAAATAACAAAATGAACGATTAGTACATATCCGATTGCCTATGCTCATGTCCCCCCATTTATGTATTGCCACTCTTTCTCAAGTGGCATAACCTTGTCTACCTTTCTTGTGCTCTGCCTATTTACGTCTAGCTTCCTATGGCCTTGGATCGTACAGGATTGTTTTTTTGAGGGACAATGTTCTTTTCCTTTTTTCCCCGCCGCTACCTTTGCGTCCCCTATTCCCATTCACCTGCTTTCCTCTCCCATCGCCTCTCAGCCCACATACATACTGCGCTTTTCGCTCGACTATCAAACTTCTCGACTAGCATTTTGTGTGTCTGCCTCGGGATTCCGAAAGGTCAATAAAATTCATATCATTTTTTCGCCGCAGCGTTTATACAATTTCTTTTTTCGGTTCGTATCCTAAGTTACTTTGTCTGGTCTAGTGCAATCAGTGATTGAGATTTATTTATCGACCGGCGTGCTTCTCCTGACCGGTATTATTTACCGTGGTTGTCTTATGATTTTGACTTTTTCTTTCTTGAGTAATATGTCTCTTCTATGTTTTGGGGGTTTGGGGCATTTTAGTGATTTATGCGACTTTATTTTTACTTGAATAACCTTTTTCTCTCTTACTTTTAGTTACTTTTATAACATGGACTGAGAAGCAATTCATCTGATGTCTAGGTTCATGATAAGATTCTGCAATACTGATTATTGCACTAGTATTATCAAGGTCAGCCATAACACTGCATAGGCTGGCACTGTGCCAGTAAGATGACGTCACAGACGCCACTGAGCTGGGCACCTTCTTGCAGTAACCTGGGGTCCAGATCGCGACCCAGAGTTACTATGCAACGATCGGCGTCGATACGAGAAACGGTTCGCGGGGGGCGATCGTGGGAGAAAGACCCCCCCCAGTAACATGTTGATGCCGCGGTCCGCATGACACGCGCTATAACGGTTAAGCACCGCGATCGGTAGCAATTCCGATCAAGTGTGTTACACTGGGGTGCGCGGCATCAGTCCATCCGGCACCCCGTCTTTCCGATGCCCGTTCGGCTCAGATGTTGAGCTGAACTCGGCATCAGCTCTAAGCGCTACGTCATAACTCTGAGCAGCGTCCGATACATCGACGCTGAGCGTGAGAGGGATAAACCGCGATACTGCGGTTTAGGACACTACAAAAATAGCTCCGGCACCAGCTCACCCTGATCTGGTGCTCGGTAGTTCCCTCTTATACCTGCCACTTCAAGTGGTAGGTTTCCTTAAAGCCTTTAGTGCATGAGGCCTTAGGGTGTTTTTTCACAGTATGGTTCTGTGACCTTGAAAATCATACAAAATCAAGCAGTTAAAAAAATACGACTGGAATTCAAGCTACAGAAAAAACCCAATTCCTGCTTATTTTCTTCAACTGGTTGCATCTGCCTTTGTAGTCACAGAACCACCATGCTTGACGAGAACTGTAAATAGAGATTCTTATCTTTAATATGACGCCTGCTAATATCTGTTACTAGCATATATCATCAAAGCGGGGAAATCTGAAGTAACAATCTTCCTGCCATCCTCTAA
Source organism: Engystomops pustulosus (assembly GCA_019512145.1). Taxonomy (NCBI): domain Eukaryota; kingdom Metazoa; phylum Chordata; class Amphibia; order Anura; family Leptodactylidae; genus Engystomops; species Engystomops pustulosus. The sequence goes on from CM033647.1 coordinate 144,587,612, forward strand.
AAGTTACTCATTTCAGGAAAATATGACTTCTAATTTTCATATGACTTTGGAGGTGATTCATTTTTATATTTTTGAATAAGCTGTAAACATTTCACCCTTTTTCATGCTGTGTCGAGTTAGATCATATTACATCGCACTATATCATATGTTGCTGTTATATTATGGAAATCTCAGCATTTTGGGATACTGACATCTTACAAGGCGCCTAACCTGTGAGCTTCCCGGAGTCGGTAACTACGTCCTCAGCCAGCAGAGCGGCCACTTCATCGAGATCTCCAGCCCCACACTCTCTGAGACAGGCGGACCGAGTCCTGACACAGCTCCACATAGCGCCGATCCTCCTGTGAGACATCCCAACACGCAAAGGAGAAAAACATGATGAGGGGCTGGTTTTTAATTTTTGTATCCATTTATTTTAATTCAGTTTTGGGTCACTAGTTGTCTGATGCGGATGTATTTAGCCTCCATTGGACATAGCCAACAAGTCACACAACAGAGTTGCCGGATGTTACTCGCATCAGTTCTAGCAGAGCTTTTAGTGAAGGCCTAGTTTAACTGAAGTTAACTTCCTTAATCAACACGGGACTTCCTCTCGGGGAATATAACGAAATGTGTCAAGTGTTTTAAGTGTTCTCTTCTGTACAAAACACTAAGATGAGGTGGTATTAATCCTCTTTTAGACTGTCCCTAGGTCCAGTGGTGGCGAACCTATGGCACGGGTGCCGAGGCACACTCAGAGCTCTCTCTGTGGGCACCCGAGTCCCCACCCCGCATCACATCAGAACAGTTCTTAAAGAATCTTCCTGTATTCCAAGCTACTTAAAATATGCGCTTCCAGTGATTATTTTAAAGTGAACTTACTTGGCTGTTGGGACTGTAGAAGAGGGGAAGGTGTAGCCAGGGATGATTATCTTAGAAGGTCCTCTGCGGCCGCACGATTCTCCATGTACATACAACTCTGGATAGAACTACATTGATGGAATTTTCCCTCCTTCTTTTACTGTGTTGGTGTCCTCGGGAGGCCAGTATGATTGAAAGTTGAAGAAGGGAGCAATAAGTTACTTCTTTTAATTGGTTTGGCAACCTGGATAAATAAGGAGGGCTTGGGCTGCAGTTAGGGCACTTGGTAGCTAAAAGGTTCACCACCAATGTCAGAGGCTATAAATGCCCAGAAATTCTGGTACCAATACTGCAAGGACATACAAATGACCAGACGTCGGATGCCACCCCCAGGGATCCTCCGGTGGACCCAATCTGACTCAATACAGGACCTTAGAGGTCTGGCTAGAGGACATTGAAATTTGAAGGCTACCAGGGTTTATTTATTTAGGTTCATAAATGGTGTCCCCCCAGGATAATTTCATCTGGTGGGCCAAGGAACCCCAGTCCGACCCCAAAGGTGACCTATGGCCAGGGTGGAGAAGGCGTGAGGGCTCCTAACATCCTACAGAGTCAGCTGTAAAAAGCTCATTGGTGATGCTGAAGGCAGATTCCCTTGTGGCCAGGTGCACAGACCCCTATACACTTTATGTGCAGAAACCTACGCAGGACGGTCCGTGGCTTCAATTTTAATGGAACGTTATAGTGAACAGCGAGCTCTAAACTTCCTGCACACCATGTGTGGCAGAAGCCAGCAGGCGTGATATGATGAACATCATCATTATAAAGGGTGGGAACAGGTTAGGATGACTCCCCAAAACGAATAAGGCTAGTTGGAGGTGATCTTCCCAAAAAAAGATGGCCGGAATTCAGTGGAAATTAAAAACTTGCAACAGGTATCTGGACAAAGGGGGCGCAAAAAAGCTGCCATATGTAGGTCTATCACTCAAATTAGCGGCTTTGTTCACACCTGCATATTTTCACTTTTGCTCCTTAGACAAAAACCTTGGAGGTTTCCAATCCATAGCAGAATGGGTCCAATATTTAATTGAAAATAAATCTTTCATTCCTAACTATCACACGTTAAAGAGTGTAAGGCGGCTGCTTCAATGCAGATGTGAACAGGGCCCAAGCAGGTGCGATTCCCCTACTACTAGCCGGGTACCACTGACTACACTAGTAAGTGGACGTGTGACGTCACGCTGTGTTTCCCTCCCGGCATCATCACTGGAGGCGCGTGCTCTTCTTATCCTCCCGGTTAGCCGTGCAACCGGAGCCGCCGCGATATCTCTAACTAACTAAAATAAGTAACCACTCACGAGTTTCGTGCGTTCACCGGGAGTGGGGCCCTCACAACGGAGTTCCACATTCCCCGCCGCCGTGTAAATGGTCAATCGGCCATTTGCGGGTGGGCGGAGAGTGCGCTCATTGGTCTCGTGCAGCAGTTTCAGATCACACGTACCGCGCACGCTTTGTCACGTGACGCGGCAGCAAGGTTGTTGTGCAGAGGTGTGTGGCCACCTACCTGCACACTAATGACTTAGGTCCACATCAGCCTGGAGTCTCCATGTGCTATAGGCACAGTGTTCTGCTACAGTCACATAGATGCGCTGGTGAAATTACAGTGGGAACATACAAGCTAGACAATGATACATGCACCAAACTAAAGGGGTTACTATCTTGTGTAGTAATGATATATCCACAGGGGTGTTATAAATAGATGACAGATGTGTCCTACCTCTGGGGACAGGGGTGCGCTTACCACCCTCCCAGAGCCAAGCCCCTTGATAGGGATTTTTTATGCAGGCCCAAACACCTCTTGAACTTTTGTAAGTTGAGTCCTAATTAACCTTTGAGTGAGGATGAGATAGCTGCCGCCCAGCGAGCTGACAGAGTAAATGAAAGACACAGTCCAGTCTTAGATTCACTCAAATCAAATGTTTATTTCAAACCGACACAGCTGTATTTTAGCACAAGTAGAATCAGCATTTGGGGTGTGTTATGAAAGGAGATAAGGCATTAGATTCTATTGGCATTATGTTTTTTACCAGCACATTTGGGAAAAAGTTAAAGGAACTACCATTAGAATGGCAGGGGTAAGCTGGAAGTTACCGAGCAACAACCAGGGTGAGCTGGTGCCGTGTACTACATTTCGTTAGTGTTATAAACCGTGGTATCGCGCGTTTTAACACTTTTTAAATTTAGAGCAAGGGGTTCGGCGCTGGCGCGCAACATTCCGCTATTTCGTATGTAGGCGTGCGACGCAGCGCCGAAGCCTCTTGCCCTCTAAAAGTTTAAAAGTGTTTAAACCGCGATATCCGCGGTTTATAACACTAACGAAAGTAAGTACCGGCACCAGCTCCACCTGAGCTGGTGCTAGGTACTTACAGCTTACCCCTGCCTTCTAGTGGTAGGTTTCCTTTAATTAATTGCGCTCAGTTCTCAGAGACTTGTACACAGATATTTTTATACTAGTTTTGCCTGGAGAGAAGGTGATAAGTGGAGCTCCAGAATAACATATTATTATGCAGCTTCGGGACAGACTGGCTTCTCATTAAATGTCAAAGGGTATTAGCTGACAGGCGAGCCAAACAGGTTACATAAATGAAGTTTGAACATTACATAAATTAATGACAATGGTCAGGGAACATGGCCGCTGTATCTAGATGGCGGACAGTAGTCAAGATGGCTTAAATATTGCAAAAAGTTCGACCTCCGGAAAAAGAAAGGACAAAAAGAAAAAACAGAGGAGCTACGAAAACAGCACTCCCACTATATAGTAACCAATTCACACAGATAAAAAAGGTCAGTGCTCAACTATTCCTAAGTCACAATTCACATTCAGTAGGTACTACTCACCACTTCCCTTCAGTTAGAAATGAGGATCTCCAGGTTTCCTGCCTTTTCTTCGTTCTCCTGAACACTGGATTCCAATGCACCCTGAACCACTCCCGTGTCCGTGGTGCACTCTAGTCCTGTGCCAGAAGAATCAACGAACAAATAGTGCAGAATCCCAGGGTTCAAGAAGGAATTTATTGTATATACTCACAAAGTGGAGTTAAAAAGCGCGATGTAACAGTGTAAAAAAACGCCAAACACCTTGCCGACCCAGGCAGGAGAAACCTAGGGGAATAGTAAAGGTATAGTAGGTATAGTGATGATCCTCACCCATAGAATAAAAAACTTCATAAATTGCTTCATGTGGAGTTTAATACTTATCATTTGTCCCTGTGGGTTAATATGTGCGGAGGACGGGCAGGAAAATTAAAAATTAGAATTGGGGAACATGTGAGAAACATCAAGAAAGGTCTAAAAACGCCATAGTCTATCAGCTCACTTCCGTGAAAAAGCATAACAGAACCTAAGATGAAGACAACACTGGCGTTTTTGGGCCGTTTGTGGGCCGTTTTTACTAAGTGCGTTTTCAGATCGTTAAAACGCGTGCGTTAAAAAAAACGCATCCGTTTTTAAAAACGCATGCGTTTTTTTGAAAACGCGCGTTTTTGTCAGTTTTTATTGCGCAATTCGGAAAAACGGACAAAAACGCATGCGTTTTCAAAAAACGCATTGCGTTTTTAAAAAACGGATGCGTTTTTTACGCAGCGTTTAACTATCTGAAAACGACTTGTAAACAGGTCCAAAAACGGCCCAAAACGCAGTGTGTCTTCACCCTAAGGGACTGCGTTTTTGGACTTGAATGGTAAAGGCTAACTGGAGGGGGGAGGATGTGGACAAAAAGCTGAATATCAGAGAAGGCTCTGGAATTTACCCAGTGGAGTCTCTCCAGCCGCGGCGGTCTGAACATTTGATTGTGAGTTGAAGAGTTTTCTCCATTCCTGGAGGGGATCCCCCAGTGCTGGTCTCCTGCTGCACCCCTGTAAGTCTGCACAGTATCCCCCTCAGACACACCGGTGATACTGTGCAGAATTACATGGGGGACACTTGTCTGTAGTATCTGCAACATTCTGCAAACTTCTGCAAACTTCTCTTCTCTCTTGCTGTGAGCTCAGGAGTTTGCAGAATGTTTTGTAAATAGAAGGTGATGAACTGTAAATAGAGTCTGCAGCTCCTGTCTGCAGAGTATCTCATGTCTGTATTAAATGTACCAGTGTCTGGCTGAGCTCTGCTGCTAGAAATGAGCTGTTCTGCAAAGGGGCTCAGTGCTTTCTTCTCAGTTAACGCCACCTTCGGGCTGGAGTGTTTTTGCGCCCGTTTTTGCGCCTAAATGAAAACGCTGCAAGTGATGAATATCATTAGGCGCAGCAAAACACCTGGATTGGTAAGATAGATGAGGGAAAGGTGGTTATTTTTGCTGCGCGGCTAGTTTGGCGTTTAATCGCAAAAATGGCACAAAAACGGTGCGCCTGAATGAAAAGGCGCAAAAACAACAGAAAAAACGAGTAATACATGTGGCCTAAAGTGATTAATAAGAGGCAGGAAATTACCTTAGCACAGATGGTTTTAGCTTGTGATAATTCTGGCAAAACAGTGCGCCCGAATTTAGGCGCAACTACTACACTTAGGCGCACAAAAGTCATAAATGTGGCCCTTTCTATCTAATATCTATCCATCTAGCTGTCTATCTATCACATTTCCTCGCACTGCTGTTCTCTGTGCTCTCTGCAGCCAGACCTTTATGGGTGTTGTTAGTAGCAGCAGGACTGTGAAATATGGATTTATATCCCCAGGATTGTATCTTCCCCAAGTGCACTGGGGGACATTTCCTCACATTGCTCTTGCTCTGTGCTGTCTGCAGCTAGTGTTAGGGATTATCCCTGGAGAGTTGTGTAATCATACCTTTGCGGATGTTGTCAGCAGGACTGTTATATGGACTTATATTTTGCAATTGTAGCTTCACTAAGTGTACTGCAGGCACGTCCTCACACTGCTTAAAGGAAACCTACCACTTAGAATGGTCGGTGTAAGCTGTAAGTACCGAGCACCAGGTCAGGGTGAGCTCAGGGTGAGCTGGTGCCGGTACTTACTTTCGTTAGTGTTATAAACCGCGGTATCGATACACTTTTTAAACTCTAGAGCAGAAGAGGCTTCGATCGTGCGCGCGCCTACATAGGAAATGACGGAGATGTTGCGCATGCACGGTTGCGCGCAGCGCCGAAGCCTCTTCTGCTCTAGAGTTTAAAAAGTGTTAAAACCGCGATACCACGGTTTATAACACTAACGAAAGTAAGTACCGGCACCAGCTCACCCCTCTGCAGCCAGTTTTAGATGCTGTTGTCAATTAGTCAAACCCAGGTCCCTTTATGTTGGCAGAGGGCTTTTGATGGGAAGTACCCCGGATACCATCCGTCTCAGACAGGCGGCGGCCGTCGCCTTTCTTGCAAGAAGCAAGGCCGACTGTGGCGCTCACCACCGCAGCGGCCCCTATGGATCAAACGTCTCTTTCCAACACCCCGGTGCTGTACGTGATGTCTGCCGCCATTATGCTGCTCTTGGTGTGTGCCCCTAGGCGTCCCACTTCTGTTTAAGCACAACCCCACTTCCAGACCGCTTTTGATGCGGGAGTCATGCTGGAAGTGGGTCGCTTTCCCTACAGAATCTGACACAGAACTGGAATGACGGTTCTGTGAATCCTCCGCTAACAACGCTTTTAAACTTTTCGAGTCTGCTCCTGCCACTTGCACTGAGGCTTCAGATCCTGGGAGAAGAGGAGACCGGGCTGTGACCAGCCTGACACACATTACAACTCCCAGGACACGCTGGGTTTATGACATCCATCATTTCCTCAGTTTTCCTTACACTGATCTTAAATACTTGAGATTCTGACAGGGGATAATTTGATGACTTTTTATCCACTGACGCTATGGCTCTTATGTACATAAATGTTTAAGTTTTCCCCCCAACCCTATATGTAGATGTAGTATTAATTTCTTAATGGACCTTTTATTGGGTGACTTATGATTTTATTGACAAGATGTGTTTATGTCACTATTAAAACTATCATTTGCTTTTACTTAAATCCCTTGTGTTTTCTTCTGTAAAATCATCAGATTGTGTAGTCTGTCCCTTTCGCCTAGAGGAGAGCAGGGCTGTGGAGTTGGAGATGGGTTTTTGTGTAGTTCAGTTGTGAAAAAAATGGGCCGGACTCCACAATGCAATTTATAAATATTTACATTAATGTCCTTCCTGCTGTAAGGCTTTAAGCGCAGGGTAAGCGCACCATTAACGTTGGGCAGCACCCAGTAAACCACAGTTCAGCACAAAAATGCAAACCCAGAAAGCACATCCTACAGACAACCATATGGGGACCACCCCCACAGCAAACGTCCTTGGAGGTTTCGTGAACCTTCTCTCCTCCATGTGATGGCTCTGTATCCCACGCTGGTTTGTATGTGTCAGAATCTGAACCCAACTGGTCAGGAGAGGACCTGGAAGTGCTACAATACAACTGAGAAGTACATGCTACTTTAGGGTCTACTCCTACTCCTGGTGCTGCTCTGGCCTTCTTCCGCCCAGATGCATACGACCACCTATGTAAGGACCCGGCAGTAAGGACTTCTCAGCTGCTCTCCCCACTACCCACTTCATCGTTATAGAAGGATCATCAGACCTGTCAGTGGGTGGGGATCTTGGCTTGATAGCTGCTAGTAATGCAACCCCCCTCTTCTAGCTTTTGGGTTGTGATGAATATGCTGCACTTTATGTACATACTCGGTGGTGAAGCCCTCACACATATCAGAAAGGGCACTGAGGGAATTTCTGCTCTTATCTTGGGGAGTAATGCAAAGAAATTTGCCAGGATGGGATAAGAAAACCACAACCCCTTTTATATGCCTAGTAAGTGTTAATGCAGCCCCCTTAATTGAGCGTGACTTCCGAAGTCTAATACTGTTTGGCTTTAGTCCCATATAGAAGTCATAATCTATTACAGAAAAACTGACCCCAACTGTGTACACGCTGTTTTTCATGTGGTTGCATCTCTTCAGTACAGGGTAGGGTTTGGTTTTAATCCCGCATCATGTCTTTGGGCTCCCTGAAGTCTGCTGGATGTAAAGGGAGCTGCCTTACAAGGTAGCAAAGACAGATTTTCCTTATCCCATCCTGGAAAACGTATTTGCAGATTTTCTCAGAATCGCCCTAGTGGAGCATCAATGGCTAGAAGCTCCACAGCATACAAAGTGGCATAAAGGGTTTTTCCCCAAAGAACAGTTAGGCCCTATCCACATAAACATAATGGAGCAGACTAGGACCCCCCTCGTTTTTGCGATCTGTGGGGATTTCAGCACCGAGCCATAGTGATCAAGCTAGGCCCTATCCACGGGATTTCTTTTTGTGGGAAAACCCCTTTAATGGGCAGTCTCCTCTAATATAACTCTTTCTTCCCGATCCCGGCTCTCATCTTAGAACTCTAGAGTGAGCAAAAACAGGACTGTGGGATAGGGGTATGGAAGACGGAAGTTTGGCTAACTGACTACACAGCACTGGTTGCCAAAGCAGGCATGTATTCTTTGGTTACCCAGGACATCTATGGGCTCCTGGAACCCCCTTTAACGAAACCTCTGAATGATCGCCTGGTATAAAGACGCAAGGATCCAGTGAATGATATAATCTTGCCCCACAATTGTTTTTAGATCTTGAAAAAAGAAATTACAGTGAAGTGGATGCTATGTAATAGAAAGTTCAAAACTCATATCTTATTAGAGCTGGCATCAGAAACCCCCTGCACCTCCCGCATGGAGCCAGTCAGGGCTATTTGGATACTTAACTACCCACAAGTCCTTCACTAGTGTCCCCAAAATGCCATTTAACAAGTCTAATCAAAATTAAAAAAAAATGTATAATTACTTAGAAATGAGGTGCATCAGACACTGTCTCTTGTGCTCTCTGTGCCTGTGCACTCTTCAATGAAGCCCGGACGCTACATCCCTACTTCATTGTGCGATGTGTGGTGAAGCAGGGGTGTAGTACATTGGCATCACTGCACGACGAGCTCTGGACAAATATGAATATTTTAATGCATCTTGAAAAAAAAAAAAGACACACTTTAAATACCTCTGTGCACCGCACTGTAAGAGTTATTAGCGCCATAATTTTTTTTTTCATACACAAGCTTTTAATTTTAAAAAAATCTATTAAAACACAAAACCGTATAAATGTATATTCCAGTGATCATGCTGAACCAAAGACTAAGGGCAGCCCGGCGTCAGCACCCGGCTGACTCGGCAAATGCCGGGGCCCCAAGCTTCAAAGGGGCCACCCACCAGGTCTATTACTTTCACGGGCCGTCCCCTGCCCTACCCACCTACATTGACCTGCCCCAAGCTACCCACCTCTCCTGTGAGCGGCGCGTCAGGCCCGGCCTTCGCGCTCAAAGTCCTGCCAGCCTGCACACTAGTGCCTGGCCAGCCTGTGTGCCTCATGTCCACCCCAGTCCGGTCCGCGTGCTGTCCCCTTCTCCTGTGCAGTCTCTTCCTTCGAGCTTCCACCACGTCCCACCGGGTGAGTATAATTGCAAATATGTAATGCTGTTATGTGTTTGTGTGTAAATGTGCTGTATATGTGTTTTTTTTGTGTAATATGTTGTATATTTGTGCCCACTGAAACCTGAGCCGGCCCTGACTAAGGGTACATTCAGCAGTGCGGGCATACCACCGTGTGCTGGAGAGGAGGAGGAGGCGGCCCCTCCTCCCTCCATAGAGAATAGTGGCGCACGGACGCCACACACGCGGTGTGCGGCCCGGATTCGGTGCCATACATGTGTGGCACCTATTTGCGCCGCTATTGCTGTCTATGGGGACGTCCCCGCGACGGCCATGTGAATGTTCCCTAAAGCAGAAGATGTTATTTGGAGCGTACACTGAAGACGTAAAACCGGCCCACAAGAAATGGCGCAAATGCATTTTTTTCACCGATTTCACTGCATTTGGAATTTTTTTCCTGCTTCCCAGTACATGCATGGATAATAATTACACATCACGAAAAAGTACAACTTGTTACGGCGAAAAATCCCATCAACAGCTCGTACATGGAAAAAAATGTGCATCCTTAAGGGTTGTTAAGGAGATCGCACTGGTTTCGACGCCATCTTGACTACTGATAAAAAGGTCAGTGCTCAACCTTTCTAAGTCACAATACACATTCAGTAGGTAATCTCACCACCTTCCCTTCAGTTAGAAATTGAGGATCTCCTAGGTTCTCCTGCCTTTTCTTTGTCTCCTGAACACTGGATTCCAATGCACCCTGAACCACCTCCCGTGTCCGTGGTGCACTCTTAGTCCTGTGCCAAGATAAATGAACAATATGCAGAATCCCAGGGTTCAAGAGGATATTTTATTGTATATACTCACAAAGTGGAGTTAAAAAGCGCGCATGTAACAGTGTAAAAAAACGCCAAACACCTGCCCGACCCAGGTTCGCCTCTTCAGGCTTCTTCTGGAGCATGGGTGGTCAGCGCTATCACAGGTGTTTTAAAATCCAAAATTTGCATAAGTACAACAACATGCTGTTTAAACAAACTTCATAAAAACATTAAAAGCATTAAGAAACATAAAAAACAATTCCCCTGCTTGTACATACGTATATCGCACAAAAACATTCCTTTTTTAGATTTGTAGATAAACAGTCTGTGCATAATGCCGATGTGTCCACAATTATGCAATTGTACTGCTATGCAAAAAGGACCTATAAGCAGACAGTTTCCCTCAAGGGTTAAATTATCCAAAAGAAAAAAACATATTCATTTAGAAGGAGAAGTTCAAAATATGCCGCATGTAGTTTCAACCAATCAGATGCCCTAAAACAGCGACCTATCAGCGGTCAGTTAAATAACAAATGAACGATTAGTACTATCCGATTGCCTAATGGAGAAAACTCTTCAACTCAAAATCAATGTTCAGACCCCGCGGCTGGAGAGACTCCCTAGGGTAAATCCAGAAGCCTTCTCTGATATTCAGCTTTTTGTCCACATCCTCCCCCCCTCCAGTTAGCCTTTTACCATTCAAGTCCAAAAAACGCAGTACCCTTAGGGTGAAGACACACTGCGTTTTGGGCCGTTTTTGGACCTGTTTACAAGTGTCGTTTTCAGATAGTTAAACGCGTGCGTTAAAAAACGCATGCGTTTTTTAAAAACGCAATGCGTTTTTTGAAAACGCATGCGTTTTTGTCCGTTTTTCCGAAATTGCGCAATAAAAACTGACAAAAACGCCGCGTTTTCAAAAAAACGCATGCGTTTTTAAAAACGGATGCGTTTTTTTTAACGCACGCGTTTTTAACGATCTGAAAACGCCACTTAGTAAAAACGGCCCACAAACGGCCCAAAAACGCCAGTGTTGTCTTCATCTTATGGTTCTGGTTATGCTTTTTCACGGAAGTGAGCTGATAGACTAGGCGTTTTTTAGACCTTTCTTGATGTTTCTCACATGTTCCCCAATTCTAATTTTTAATTTCCTGCCCGTCCTCCGCACATATTAACCCACGGGACAAATGATAAGTATTAAACTCCACATGAACCCAATTTATGAAGTTTTTTTATTCTATGGGTGAGGATCATCACTATACCTACTAACCTTTACTATTCCCCTAGGTTTCTCCTGCCTGGGTCGGCAAGGTGTTTGGCGTTTTTTTACACTGTTACATTCGCGCTTTTTAACTCCACTTTGTGAGTATATACAATAAATTCCTTCTTGAACCCTGGGATTCTGCACTATTTGTTCGTTGATTCTTCTGGCACAGGACTAGAGTGCACCACGGACACGGGAGTGGTTCAGGGTGCATTGGAATCCAGTGTTCAGGAGAACGAAGAAAAGGCAGGAAACCTGGAGATCCTCATTTCTAACTGAAGGGAAGGTGGTGATATACCTACTGAATGTGAATTGTGACTTAGAAAGTTGAGCACTGACCTTTTTTATCTGTGTGAATTGGTTACTATATAGTGGGAGTGCTGTTTCGTAGCTCCTCTGTTTTTTCTTTTTGTCCTGTTCTTTTTCCGGAGGTGAACTTTTTGCAATATTTAAGCCATCTTGACTACTGTCCGCCATCTAGATACAGCGGCCATGTTCCCTGACCATTGTCATTAATTATGTATTTCAAACTTCATTTATGTAACCTGTTTGGCTCGCCTGTCAGCTAATACCCTTTGACATTTAATGAGAAGCCAGTCTGTCCCGAAGCTGCATAATAATATGTATTCTGGAGCTCCACTTATCACCTTCTTCCAGCAAACTAGTATAAAAATATCTGTGTACAAGTCTCTGAGAACTGAGCGCAATAATTAAAGGAAACCTACCACTTAGAATGGCAGGGGTAAGCTGTAAGTACCTAGCACCAGCTCAGGTGTGAGCTGGTGCCGGTACTTACTTTCGTTAGTGTTATAAACCGCGGTATCGCGGTTTTAAACACTTTTAAAAACTTTTAGAGGCAAAGAGGCTTCGGCGCTGCGTGCGCACGCCTACATACGAAATAGCGTATATGTGCTCGCTGCAACATCTCCGCTATTTCCTATGTAGGCGCGCGCACTATCGTGCGCTCGCAGCGCCGAAGCATCTTCTGCTCTAAAGTTTAAAAAGTGTTAAAACCGCGATACCACGGTTTATAACACTAACGAAAGTAAGTACCGGCACCAGCTCACCCTGTGTCAATTAGTCAAACCCAGGTCCCTTTATGTTGGCAGAGGGCTTTTGATGGGAAGTACCCGGATCACCATCCGTCTCAGACAGCGGCGGCCGTCGCCTTTCTTGCAAGAAGCAAGGCCGACTGTGGCGCTCACCACCGCAGGCTGCCCCTATGGATCAAACTGTCTCTCTTCCAACACCCGGTGCTGTACGTGATGTCTGCCGCCATTATGCTGCTCTTGGTGTGTGCCCTATGGCGTCCACTGTCTGTTTAAGCACACCCCACTTCCAGACCGCTTTTGATGCGGGAGTCATGCTGGAAGTGGGTCGCTTTCCCTACAGAATCTGACACAGAAGCTGGAATGACGCGTTCTGTGAATCCTCCGCTAACAACGCTTTTAACTTTTCGAGTCTGCTCCTGCCACTTGCACTGAGGCTTCAGATCCTGGGAGAAGAGGAGACGGGCTGTGACCAGCCTGACACACATTACAACTCCCAGGACACGCTGGGTTTATGACATCCATCATTCCTCAGTTTCCTTACACTGATCTTAAATACTTGAGATTCTGACAGGGGATAATTTGATGACTTTTTATCCACTGACGCTATGGCTCTTATGTACATAAATGTTTAAGTTATTCCCCCCTAACCCTATATGTAGATGTAGTATTAATTTCTTAATGGACCTTTTATTGGGTGACTTATGATTTTATTGACAAGATGTGTTTATGTCACTATTAAAACTATCATTTGCTTTTACTTAAATCCCTTGTGTTTTCTTCTGTAAAATCATCAGATTGTGTAGTCTGTCCCTTTCGCCTAGAGGAGAGCAGGGCTGTGGAGTTGGAGATGGGTTTTTGTGTAGTTCAGTTGTGAAAAAAATGGGCCGGACTCCACAATGCAATTTATAAATATTTACATTAATGTCCTTCCTGCTGTAAGGCTTTAAGCGCAGGGTAAGCGCACCATTAACGTTGGGCAGCACCAGTAAACCACAGTTCAGCACAAAAATGCAAACCCAGAAAGCACATCCTACAGACAACCATATGGGGACCACCCCCACAGCAAACGTCCTTGGAGGTTTCGTGAACCTTCTCTCCTCCATGTGATGGCTCTGTATCCCACGCTGGTTTGTATGTGTCAGAATCTGAACCCAACTGGTCAGGAGAGGACCTGGAAGTGCTACAATACAACTGAGAAGTACATGCTACTTTAGGGTCTACTCCTACTCCTGGTGCTGCTCTGGCCTTCTTCCGCCCAGATGCATACGACCACCTATGTAAGGACCCGGCAGTAAGGACTTCTCAGCTGCTCTCCCCACTACCCACTTCATCGTTATAGAAGGATCATCAGACTGTCAGTGGGTGGGGATCTTGGCTTGATAGCTGCTAGTAATGCAAACCCCCCTCTTCTATGCTTTTGGGTTGTGATGAATATGCTGCACTTTATGTACATACTCGGTGGTGAAGCCCTCACACATATCAGAAAGGGCACTGAGGGAATTTCTGCTCTTATCTTGGGGAGTAATTGCAAAGAAATTTGCCAGGATGGGATAAGAAAACCACAACCCCTTTTATATGCCTAGTAAGTGTTAATGCAGCCCCCTTAATTGAGCGTGACTTCCGAAGTCTAATACTGTTTGGCTTTAGTCCCATATAAAGTCATATCTATTACAGAAAAACTGATCCCAACTGTGTACACGCTGTTTTTCATGTGGTTGCATCTCTTCAGTACAGGGTAGGGTTTGGTTTTAATCCCGCATCATGTCTTTGGGCTCCCTGAAGTCTGCTGGATGTAAAGGGAGCTGCCTTACAAGGTAGCAAAGACAGATTTTCCTTATCCCATCCTGGAAAACGTATTTGCAGATTTTCTCAGAATCGCCCTAGTGGAGCATCAATGGCTAGAAGCTCCACAGCATACAAAGTGGCATAAAGGGTTTTTCCCCAAAGAACAGTTAGGCCCTATCCACATAAACATAATGGAGCAGACTAGGACCCCCCTCGTTTTTGCGATCTGTGGGGATTTCAGCACCGAGCCATAGTGATCAAGCTAGGCCCTATCCACGGGATTTCTTTTTGTGGGAAAACCCCTTTAATGGGCAGTCTCCTCTAATATAACTCTTTCTTCCCGATCCCGGCTCTCATCTTAGAACTCTAGAGTGAGCAAAAACAGGACTGTGGGATAGGGGTATGGAAGACGGAAGTTTGGCTAACTGACTACACAGCACTGGTTGCCAAAGCAGGCATGTATTCTTTGGTTACCCAGGACATCTATGGGCTCCTGGAACCCCCTTTAACGAAACCTCTGAATGATCGCCTGGTATAAAGACGCAAGGATCCAGTGAATGATATAATCTTGCCCCACAATTGTTTTTAGATCTTGAAAAAAGAAATTACAGTGAAGTGGATGCTATGTAATAGAAAGTTCAAAACTCATATCTTATTAGAGCTGGCATCAGAAACCCCCTGCACCTCCCGCATGGAGCCAGTCAGGGCTATTTGGATACTTAACTACCCACAAGTCCTTCACTAGTGTCCCCAAAATGCCATTTAACAAGCTAATCAAAATTAAAAAAAAATGTATATTACTTAGAAATGAGGTGCATCAGACACTGTCTCTTGTGCTCTCTGTGCCTGTGCACTCTTCAATGAAGCCGGACGCTACATCCCTACTTCATTGTGCGATGTGTGGTGAAGCAGGGGTGTAGTACATTGGCATCACTGCACGACGAGCTCTGGACAAATATGAATATTTTAATGCATCTTGAAAAAAAAAAAAGACACACTTTAAATACCTCTGTGCACCGCACTGTAAGAGTTATTAGCGCCATAATTTTTTTTTTCATACACAAGCTTTTAATTTTAAAAAAATCTATTAAAACACAAAACCGTATAAATGTATATTCCAGTGATCATGCTGAACCAAAGACTAAGGGCAGCCCGGCGTCAGCACCCGGCTGACTCGGCAAATGCCGGGGCCCCAAGCTTCAAAGGGGCCACCCACCAGGTCTATTACTTTCACGGGCCGTCCCCTGCCCTACCCACCTACAGTTGACCTGCCCCAAGCTACCCACCTCTCCTGTGAGCGGCGCGTCAGGCCCGGCCTTCGCGCTCAAAGTCCTGCCAGCCTGCACACTAGTGCCTGCCAGCCTGTGTGCCTCATGTCCACCCTAGTCCGGTCCGCGTGCTGTCCCCTTCTCCTGTGCAGTCTCTTCCTTCGAGCTTCCACCACGTCCCACCGGGTGAGTATAATTGCAAATATGTAATGCTGTTATGTGTTTGTGTGTAAATGTGCTGTATATGTGTTTTTTTTGTGTAATATGTTGTATATTTGTGCCCACTGAAACCTGAGCCGGCCCTGACTAAGGGTACATTCACGCCGTGCGGGCATACCACCGTGTGCTGGAGAGGAGGAGGAGGCGGCCCCTCCTCCCTCCAAGAGAATAGTGGCGCACGGACGCCACACACGCGGTGTGCGGCCCGGATTCGGTGCCATACATGTGTGGCACCTATTTGCGCCGCTATTGCTGTCTATGGGGACGTCCCCGCGACGGCCATGTGAATGTTCCCTAAAGCAGAAGATGTTATTTGGAGCGTACACTGAAGACGTAAAACCGGCCCACAAGAAATGCGCAAATGCATTTTTTTCACCGATTTCACTGCATTTGGAATTTTTTTCCTGCTTCCCAGTACATGCATGGATAATAATTACACATCACGAAAAAGTACAACTTGTTACGGCGAAAAATCCCATCAACAGCTCGTACATGGAAAAAAATGTGCATCCTTAAGGGTTGTTAAGGAGATCGCACTGGTTTCGACGCCATCTTGACTACTGATAAAAAGGTCAGTGCTCAACCTTTCTAAGTCACAATACACATTCAGTAGGTAATCTCACCACCTTCCCTTCAGTTAGAAATTGAGGATCTCCTAGGTTTCTCCTGCCTTTTCTTTTCTCCTGAACACTGGATTCCAATGCACCCTGAACCACCTCCCGTGTCCGTGGTGCACTCTTAGTCCTGTGCCAAGAATAAATGAACAATAGTGCAGAATCCCAGGGTTCAAGAGGATATTTTATTGTATATACTCACAAAGTGGAGTTAAAAAGCGCGCATGTAACAGTGTAAAAAAACGCCAAACACCTGCCCGACCCAGGTTTCGCCTCTTCAGGCTTCTTCTGGAGCATGGGTGGTCAGCGCTATCACAGGTGTTTTAAAATCCAAAATTTGCATAAGTACAACAACATGCTGTTTAAACAAACTTCATAAAAACATTAAAAGCATTAAGAAACATTAAAAACAATTCCCCTGCTTGTACATACGTATATCGCACAAAAACATTCCTTTTTTAGGATTTGTAGATAAACAGTCTGTGCATAATGCCGATGTGTCCACAATTATGCAATTGTACTGCTATGCAAAAAGGACCTATAAGCAGACAGTTTCCCTCAAGGGTTAAATTATCCAAAAGGAAAAAAACATATTCATTTAGAAGGAGAAGTTCAAAATATGCCGCATGTAGTTCAACCAATCAGATGCCCTAAAACAGCGACCTATCAGCGGTCAGGTTAAATAAACAAATGAACGATTAGTACTATCCGATTGCCTAATGGAGAAAAACTCTTCAACTCAAAATCAATGTTCAGACCCCGCGGCTGGAGAGACTCCACTAGGGTAAATCCAGAAGCCTTCTCTGATATTCAGCTTTTTGTCCACATCCTCCCCCCCTCCAGTTAGCCTTTTACCATTCAAGTCCAAAAAAGCGCAGTCCTTAGGGTGAAGACACACTGCGTTTTGGGCCGTTTTTGGACCTTTTACAAGTGCGTTTTCAGATAGTTAAACGCGTGCGTTAAAAAACGCATCGTTTTTTAAAAACGCAATGCGTTTTTTGAAAACGCATGCGTTTTTGTCCGTTTTTCCGAAATTGCGCAATAAAAACTGACAAAAACGCCGCGTTTTCAAAAAAACGCATGCGTTTTTAAAAACGGATGCGTTTTTTTTAACGCACGCGTTTTTAACGATCTGAAAACGCCACTTAGTAAAAACGGCCCACAAACGGCCCAAAAACGCCAGTGTTGTCTTCATCTTATGGTTCTGGTTATGCTTTTTCACGGAAGTGAGCTGATAGACTAGGCGTTTTTTAGACCTTTCTTGATGTTTCTCACATGTTCCCCAATTCTAATTTTTAATTTCCTGCCCGTCCTCCGCACATATTAACCCACGGGACAAATGATAAGTATTAAACTCCACATGAACCCAATTTATGAAGTTTTTTTATTCTATGGGTGAGGATCATCACTATACCTACTAACCTTTACTATTCCCCTAGGTTTCTCCTGCCTGGGTCGGCAAGGTGTTTGGCGTTTTTTTACACTGTTACATGTCGCGCTTTTTAACTCCACTTTGTGAGTATATACAATAAATTCCTTCTTGAACCCTGGGATTCTGCACTATTTGTTCGTTGATTCTTCTGGCACAGGACTAGAGTGCACCACGGACACGGGAGTGGTTCAGGGTGCATTGGAATCCAGTGTTCAGGAGAACGAAGAAAAGGCAGGAAACCTGGAGATCCTCATTTCTAACTGAAGGGAAGGTGGTGATATACCTACTGAATGTGAATTGTGACTTAGAAAGTTGAGCACTGACCTTTTTTATCTGTGTGAATTGGTTACTATATAGTGGGAGATGCTGTTAGTAGCTCCTGCTGTTTTTTCTTTTTGTCCCTTTCTTTTTCCGGAGGTGAACTTTTTGCAATATTTAAGCCATCTTGACTACTGTCCGCCATCTAGATACAGCGGCCATGTTCCCTGACCATTGTCAGTTAATTTATGTATGTTCAAACTTCATTTATGTAACCTGTTTGGCTCGCCTGTCAGCTAATACCCTTTGACATTTAATGAGAAGCCAGTCTGTCCCGAAGCTGCATAATAATATGTATTCTGGAGCCCACTTATCACCTTCTTCCAGCAAACTAGTATAAAAATATCTGTGTACAAGTCTCTGAGAACTGAGCGCAATAATTAAAGGAAACCTACCACTTAGAATGGCAGGGGTAAGCTGTAAGTACCTAGCACAGCTCAGGGTGGAGCTGGTGCCGGTACTTACTTTCGTTAGTGTTATAAACCGCGGTATCGCGGTTTTAAACACTTTTAAAACTTTTAGAGGCAAAGAGGCTTCGGCGCTGCGTGCGCACGCCTACATACGAAATAGCGGAATGTTGCGCGCCAGCGCCGAACCCCTTCGCTCTAAATTTAAAAAGTGTTAAAACCGCGATACCACGGTTTTAACACTAACGAAATGAGTACACGGCACCAGCTCACCCTGGCTTGATTGTGCTCGGTACTTACAGCTTACCCCTGCCATTCTAAGTGGTAGGTTTCCTTTAACTTTTTCCCAGAATGTGCTGGTAAAAAACATAATGGCCAATAGAATCTAAGTGCCTTATCTCCTTTCATACAACACCCCAAATGCTGATTCCTATGTGCTAAAATACAGCTGTGTCTGTTTGAAATAAACAGTTTGATTTGAGTGAATCTAAAGACTGGACTGTGTCTTTCATTTACTCTGTCAGCTCGCTGGCGGCAGCTATCTCATCCTCCCTCAAAGGGTTAATTAGGACTCACCTTACAAAAGTCAAGAGGGCTGTTGGGGCCCTGCATAAAAAATCCCTATCAAGGGGGCTTGGCTCTGGGAGGGTGGTAAGCGCACCCCTGTCCCCAGAGGTAGGACACATCTGTCATCTATTTATAACACCCTGTGGATATATCATTACTACACAAGATAGTAAAACCCCTTTAGTTTGGTGCATGTATCATTGTCTAGCTGTATGTCCCCTGTAATTTCACCAGCGCATCTATGTGGCTGCAGCAGAACACTGTGCCTATAGCACATGGAGACTCCAGGCTGATGTGGACCTACAGTAAGTGTGCAGGTAGGTGGCCACACACACTCTGCACAACAGACCCACTGCTGCACGCGTCACGTGACCAAGCGTGCGCGGTCGTGTGACTGACTGCTGCACGGACCAATGAGCGCACTCTCCGCCCACCCGCAAATGCCGATTGACCAGTTACACGGCGGCGGGGAATGTGGACTCCGTAGTGAGGGCTCCCACTCCCCGGTGACGCCGACTCGGTGAGTGTTACTTATTTTAGTTAGTTAGAGATATCGCGGCGGCTCCGGTGCACGGCTACCGGGAGGAGAGAAAGAGCACGCGCCTCCAGTGATGCATGCCGGGAGGGAAACACAGCGTGACGTCACACGTCCACTTACTAGTGTAGTCAGTGGTACCCGGCTAGTAGAGGGGGAAATCGCACCTGCTTGGGCCCTGTTCACATCTGCATTGAAGCAGCCGCCCTTACACTCTTTAACGTGTGATAGTTAAGGAAATGATTATATTTTCAATTAAATATTGTAGACCCATTCTTGCTATGGATTGGACACCTCCATAGTTTTTGTCTAAGGAGCAAAATAGTGAAAATAATGCAGGTGTGAACAAAGCCCTATGAAGTGATAGACCTCCATATGGCAGCTTTTTTTGTGTCCCCCTTTATCCAGATACCTGTGCAAGGTTTAATTTCCACTGAATACTATATGTACTGGCCATCTTTTTTGGGAATTGCACCTCCTAGATTTTTCAGTTCAATTTTGGGGAGTCATCCCTAACCTGTCTCCCACCCTTTATAATAGCCCTACATGCCCCCTTCCTGTGCGCTCTCTTATGTGGCAATGCCTGCCGCTGAAGCTGGTAGGCATGCTGATGTCATCCTATCACGCCTGCTGGCTTCTGCCACACATGGTGATGCAGGAAGTTTAGAGCTTGCTGTATCACTATAGCGTTCCGTTAAAATTGAAGCTCGGGACTGTCCTGCGTAGGTTTTGTGCACATAAGTGTATAGGGGTCTGTGGCACCTGGCCACAAGGGCATCCGCCTTAAGCATCCAATAAGCTTTTTACAGAGAGCTGAGGGGTTAGGAGCCCTCACGCCTCCTCCACATTCAGGGTCAGATAAAATTATCCTGGGGGTCCACCATTCATGAACCCTAAATAAATAAACCCTGGTAGCCTTCAAATTTGAATATCCTCTGCCAGACCTCTAAGGTCCTGTATTGAGCCAGATTGTGGGCCAGTCCGACACTGGTCACATTTGTATGTCCTTGTAGAATTGGTGCCAGAATTTCTGGGCATTTATAGCCTAGGGCAGTGATGGTGAACCTTTTAGCGACCAAGTGCCCAAACTGCAGCCCAAAGCCTCCCTTATTTATCCCAAGGTGCCAACCAAAAATTAAAGAAAGTAACTGTATTGCTCCCGCTTCTTCAACTTTCAATCATACTGGCCTCCGAGGACACCAAACAGTAGAAAAAAAAGGAGGGAAAATTTCCATCAATGTAGCTTCTATCCAATAGTTGGTACTGTGCTGGAGAATCGTGCGGCCAGCAGGAGGACCTCTTAAGATAATCAGCCCTGTACCACTATTCTCCCTCTTCCTACAGTCCCAAGCAGCCAAGTAAGTATCACTTTAAAAACACTGAAAGCAGCATATTTAAGTGCTTGGAACTCAGGAAGATTCTTAAGAACTGTCTGATGTGCTGGGGGTGGTGACTGGGTGCCCACAGAAAGAGCTCTGAGTGCTGTCTCTGGCACCCGTGCCATAGGTTCGCACACCACTGACCTAAGGATTAATACCACCTCAGTAGTGGTGTTTGTTACAGAAGAGAACACTTAAAACACTTGACACATTTCGTTATTTATTCGTTCCCGTTTGTCTTGAATGTAAGGAAGTTTAACTTCAGTTAAAACTAGCCTTCACTAAAAACTCTGTGCTGAACTGATGCGAGGTTAACATCGGCAACTTGTTGTGTGACCTGTTGGCTATGTCCAATGGAGGCTAAATAACCGCTATCAGACAACTAGTGACCCAAACTGAATTAAAATAAATGGATAACAAAAATTAAAAACCAAGCCCTCATCATGTTTTCTTTCCCTTTGCAGTGTGGGATGTCTCACATGGAGGATCGGCGCTATGTGGAGCTGTCATGTAAGACTCGGTCCGCCTGTTCTGCAGAGAGTGTGGGGCTGGAGATCTCCGATGAAGTGGCCGCTCTGCTGGCTGAGGACGTGTATGTTACCGACTCCGGGAGATCACACAGGTAGGCGCCTTGTAAGATGTCAGTATCCCAAAATGCTGAGATTTCCCATAATATAACAGCAACATATGAATGTGCGCACAGCATGAAAAAGGGTGAAATGTTTTACAGCTTATTCAAAAATATAAAAATGAAAATCAACTCCAAAGTCATATGAAAATTAGAAGTCATATTTTACCTGAAATAGAGTAACTTTTAGGAGGATGGAGGAGATTGTTACTTCAGATTCCCCCATCTTTGATTTATAGTTGCTAGTAACAGATATTAACAGGGCTATTTAAAGATAGAATCTCATATTCAGTTCTTGTCAAGCATGTGGTTCTGTGAGGCAGAGATGCAACCAGTTGAAGAAATAAGCAGGAATTGGGTTTTATCTGTAGCTTGAATTCCAGTCTATTTTTTTAAACTGCTTGATTTTGTCTGATTTCAAGGTCACAGAACACATACTGTGAAAAACACCCAAGGCCTCATGCACTAAAGGCTTTAAGGAAACCTACCACTGTAGTGGCAGGTATAAGAGGGAACTACGAGCACAGATCAGGGTGAGCTGGTGCGGAGCTTATTTTGTAGTGTCCTAAACGCAGTATCGCGGTTAAAACACTTTTTTTAACTTTATGGACGAAGTGCTTTGGCGCAGGGAGGTATGCGCTCGGTGTGACATGCGCGCGACCGTGCCCGCGGCTCTCATTCACTTCCTATGTAGCCGCTTGTGCCACGGTGTGCACATGGTGCGCGACCGCGTACCTCGTTGCGACGAAGCAGAGTCCGGCATAAAGTTTAAAAAGTGTTTAAACCGCGATACTGCGGTTTTAAAACACTAACAAAAAAAGCTCCGGCACCAGCTCACCCTGATTGGTGCTCTGTTAGTTCCCTCGTATACCTGCCACTTCAAGTAGTAGGTTTCCTTTAAAGGCCATGGGCTACCCAATTTTTCAGCTGCTTGCAAGCAGCCCCATTACTTTCTTTGGGCTCATGCATGAGCCGATTATCCACTTTGCGGCCTGGGCAGTCATTTTCTATTGTCATCGGTGCTCACATGCTGATAACATACAAACGCAAACAGGGGATCACCTTAGGGTGTGGTCGCACCCTAAGTGTTTTGAGCAGGGGACAACCCACACGCTCGTCAAAATCAATATTGGGGTTAATTTTCGGTTTAAAAGTCATATATAATGTGATTTTACATTCTCTCCCTTGATTTTACCAGTTAGAACTATACATTGCAGTAAAGAAGGTGTAAAGTAGATATAGTCACCCTTTACACTTAATATGAGTATCATCTAGAAAATCTTGTTTCACATCCATTGTATGTTTTTCTCATTCTTAGTTAAGTGCACAATCTCTGCGGCACTCTCGCAGGCGAAGACTTACAGTGGAGGACTTCAACAGAGCATTGCGCTGGAGCAATGTAGAGGTAATAATAATGCTAATAATTTCTTTATATAGCGCACACATATTACGCAGCGCTGCACAGAGCTTGCCAAAATGGTCCCTGTCCCCTGGGGCTCACAATCTTCTCAACCTACCAGTATGTTTTGGAAGAGTCATAATGTATTACATTGGAATAATGGACAACCCCTTTAAGTATAAATCCTAGTTACAGACTCTTAGTAGTGTCTGGTACAGAGGTCGCATTAACGCCTCACCAAGCGTCATAGACGCGCACTTGCTGAGCGCCATTACCCCCCCAAAATAATCTGCCATGCGTCAAAGTACGCATGGCAATTTATTTTCTGTAGCGCTCGGCTGAGTGGTTCGGCGCGCGAGCAAAGAGGGAAATATCGATAGCGGATCGCAGCGGCGCGGGCCGCATCGCAGGACACGTGACGCCAGTGATCTGTTGTCAGCGGGCTTGGAGGAGGACACGGCAAGCGACCAGCGCGAAGTGACTAGGGGAGGGAGACAGAGCGGGGCTGCTGCCCAGCTCCCCTGCACGGCTGTTGTTGTTCAGTGTTTATGTGATTCTATCGGGGGACCAGGGAGAGGAGGGCACAAGTGAGTGCAAACCACGACCACAATGTTAATCTGCATCTGTGGAGTGTTTAGTGTGTATGTTGTAGCGGGATGCTTGTTGTGTAGTATGGTGTGTGCCTATGTGTAGTGGGTAATTATGTTTAGGGTAATGTGTTGTAGTATGGTGTGCCCGTATGTGTAGTGGGTGGTATTACTGTGTGTAGATGTGTTGTTGCCTATGTGTAGTGGGTGATGGCTGTGGTAGATGTGTGTGCCCTATGGTAAGTGGGTATCTGTGTGTAGTATGTGTGTGCCCATGTGTAGTGGGTATTTGCTGTGATGTAGTATGTGTGTGCCCTAAGTGTAGTGGGTATGCTTTGTGTTGTAGTATGTGTGTGCCTATGTGTTAGTGGGTATGCTGTTGTTGTAGTGAGTGGTTGCCAGGTGCTGCGCTGTGTGTGTGTGTGTGCGCAGCTGCGTGTTTAGTGTGTGAGGTGCCCTAGTGTAGTGGATATGACTTGTGTGGTGTGACAGGTGCTGCGCTGTGTGTGTGTGTGTGCCGTGCGCCTGCGTGTAGTGATGTGCCCTATGTGTAGTGGGATATGCTTTGTGGTGTGCCAGGTGCGGCTGTGTGTGTGTGTTGGGTAGCTGTAGGAGTGTGCCTAGTGTAGTGGGTATGCTGTGTGCGCTGCGCTGTGTGTGTGTGGGTTGCAGGTACTATGGGTAGTGAGTGCGTAGTGAGTGTGCCCTATGTGTAGTGGGTATGCTGTGTGTAGTATGTGTGGGGCCTATGTGTAGTGAGATGCATGTGTGTAGATGTGTGTGCCCTATGTGTAGTGGGTATTGCTGTGTGTAGTATGTGTGTGCCCTATGTGTAGGGGTATTGCGTATGTGTAGTAGTGTGTGCCTATGTTTGGTAGTGGGTGTATGCTGGTGGTGTAGTGAGTGTGCCAGGTGCTGCGCGTGTGGGTGGGTGTGCGCGTGCGTGTAGTGAGTGGTGCCCTATGTGTAGTGGGATATGCTTTGTTGTGTGTGTGGGCCAGGTGCTGGCTGGGTGTGTGTGTGTGGTGCGCGCGGCGTTTAGTGAGTGTTGCCCTATGTGTAGTGGAATGCTTGTGTGTGTGACAGGTGCAGGCGCTGTTGGTGTGTTGCATGTGTAGTGAGTGTGCCTATGTGTAGGTGGGTATGCTGTGTGCGCTGCGCGTGTGTGTGTGTGCCGAGTACTATGGTTTAGTGAGTTGCGTAGTGTAGTAGTGAGTGTGCCACTATGTGTAGGGGGTATGCTGTGTGCCTGCGTGTGCTGCGTGGTGTGGTGTTGTGTGTGCCGGTACTATGGGTGTGATAGTGAGTGCGTGCGTGTAGTGAGTGTGCCCTATGTGTAGTGGGATGTATGCTTGTGTGCGCTGTCCTGTGTCTGTGTGCAGGTACTATGGGTAAGTGAGTGCGTAGTGAGGGCCTACTGTGTAGTGTGTGTTCCTCTGCAGGTCTCTGTATATTGTCACTGATAACAGTGTAAAAAATTTGTAATTAAAAAAAAAAAGAAAAAAACATTAAGTAAAAATATCAAAACAGTGTTGTAAAAGAAAAAGCGTAACGCCCTCAAACCCCCAAAAATAAATGTAGAAGCGTCAGCCACGGTCGCTGTTCTGTTGGGGGGGGTCTCCAGCCGGCCCCAGCCCATCTATAAGGGGGGGGTCTGTCTTGGGGGCTGTGTAACCCTCCTCGCTCTGTAGGTAAGACAATGGAAAAAGTTTGTGCACCACTTGTGGCAAAAAAAAAAAAACTGGGCTTAATGATTTTTCTGTATTAATAAAGGTTTATTACATCGTATATAGACAGTAATAGATATATATAGACGAGGAGGTATATATTGTATATGAATATGTTCATACTCCTCCCCGGCTAAAAATACTCTCAAAAAGTGGTAGAGAGGGTATTATACCCTTCCAGAAAAAGTTAGTTGGACCTCTGGTTGGTTGGTAGTTTTAGTAGTTGTTCTTCATATATTTAAAGGGGTTGTCCATGTACAGCAAATAATTGCTATTGTATGTGTAATAAAGTTTTATATGTGATGCCACACACAATAGGGACCCACCAAAAAGAGGTCACTGTGAAGTGGTTGGGGGGCTTATACAATTTGATGTAAAATGTAACTAAGAACCTCGAGTTGTTATATAATGTAGTTTAGCGGCAGTAGATCATTGTGTGATGTGTTGATATGATGTCCAGTTCTACTATGATTTGCGTGGGCAGAAGAGGGAATGAGCTGTAGGGGGTGAGCTGTGCGGTGTTTACATTTAAACCATGAAATAGGAATTACTTTGGATGATCTATCCAGTTTTAAGGAAATTGGCCCAATTATCAGCTTGTGTAACAGAGCATTTACTCTGCTTTCCACATGCATGCTCAGCTAAGCATTTACCTGACTGCTATTAGAAAAAAGTGGCCATCTTTTGTGAATTAAATTGTTATGCAGTCATTCTGTCTTGTAAATGGAAGCCATCTTGGTCATACTCAAGAAAGACCACATAGTGGGTACATTATGTTTGTGATGGCTGCATTATTCATGTGTTCCTGTACAGGGCTGTGTTGTTTACTAGATTATTCTACATTAGTTTTGCGCTGTTATGTCTTTTAGCCGATCTACGGTCATGGATCCCCGGACCCGGTGTCGTTCCGAAGTGTTAGAGATGGGGAATGTCATTGTGCTGAGGACCGGGATATAAATCTGGTGGAGCTGGCATTAGCCACAAATATTCCTAAAGGAACCGCAGAGACTGCAGTAAGAGGTACAAACCCCTGGGTCAGAATTCTTTCAATGGTTTAATTTTGGCTTTTGCTAAATTATTCTTGTGATTTTTTTTTTTTTTTTTTCAGTTCATGTATCCTATCTGGACAGTAAAGGAAACGTGGAACCACAGGGGACAGGTAGGTGTTCATGTTTGCATGCATATCATTGCCTCAGGGTAGATCATAAGAATGCTCTACATGGGAGGGCACCTACCCCATGATCCCATCAGCTGCTCTGGCACCCTCACGGTGGAGGAGGCTGAAAGCTGAATGCTTACTCCACTGTATAGCGTTATCGCCCGAAATTTGAAGCTGAGCTCCTCTGCACTTGAATGGGAGCTAAGCTGCAGTTTCCCAGCACCACCACTATAAGGCTAGCTAGATTCAAATCTAGTTTTTTTTCCTTGTATTATCGGAATATTTTGGGATGCTTTAGAGCAGTGATGGCTAACCTATGGCACTGGTGCCAGAGGTGGCACTCAGAGCCCTTTCTGTGGGCACTCAGGCCATCACCAGAGAGGACTCCAGGTATCTTCCTGCAGTCCCAGACAGCCCAGGACTTGCTGTACAGAGCTATTTTAAAGTGAAAGCTCTACCTGGGACTATTTTCTGCTTTATTGGTGTCCTCAGGTGCTGGTATCAATGAAAACTGAGAAGAAGGGACAGAGAAGGGAGTATAAATCACAAATTAAATTTCTGTGTTGGCACTTTGCGATAAATAGGCAAATCTTTGTTGTAGTTTGGGCACTCAGTCTCTAAAAGGTTTGCCATCACTGCTTTAGAGTGTGACGTCCTCTAGATCAGCTCCTCCCTCATAATGCAGGAGTAAAAATCTGAAGCATACAGTGACTTCATGCTGCCGATGTTCTAGGTGCCTTCCAAGTGATCGTCTACAGCTTGAGGCCGGGGATGATATAATACAGTCCAGTAGGTTTTTTCATCTAGTGTTTCCTGCTGGACATGACGTATACTGAACAGACAGAGGCAAAAAGGATACCTCCTCCTGCTAGTATATCACTTTGGACATGCTCCTTGTACATGCCTGGTATACACGCTAAACACGTGTCAAAAACAAGATGTGAATTGGACTGACCCTTCTTCATCAACAAACTGCTATAATTGTTCATATTATCCCCTTCCAGTTCCTGCTGCCGTCTCAATGCTGACAGATGACCTGTTGAAGTATTATCAGCGCGTGACCAGAGCCGTGCTAGGGGATGATTTGCATCTTATGAAGGTTTTCATCCTATACTTTATATAAGACGTCGTGTGCATGAGGCCTTCTTCTTATTGATTTATGTTTCTTATCTTCATTCACCCCAGGTGGCACTTCAAGATCTACAAACAAACTCGAAGATTGCCGCATTGTTACCTTACTTTGTGTATGTTGTGAGTGGGGTGAGTATATGATT
Source organism: Engystomops pustulosus (assembly GCA_019512145.1). Classification (NCBI taxonomy): domain Eukaryota; kingdom Metazoa; phylum Chordata; class Amphibia; order Anura; family Leptodactylidae; genus Engystomops; species Engystomops pustulosus. The sequence goes on from CM033647.1 coordinate 144,615,358, forward strand.
ACAGACATCGTAGACTTGGGGTAACAGGACCTGATATCACACCTCCAATCACTACTGATAGCAGTTAGTTTGATCACGCAAATTATCATTGGATTTGGATTGGCCAATCTGTGGGTGAAGTCACTTGGGTATTATTATACCCTGAATAAATCTGCATCCGGAAACCGGATTTTTTTTTCTCTCGTCAACATAGAACCTTGTGAATATGTCCTTGCTTAGGCCAGTTTGTCATCCTATTGTCTCTCCCTTTGCACCCGTTTTTTACTCATCTTTTCTTTCTAACAGGTTAAGTCAGTGAGTCACGATCTGGAACAGCTGAGTCGCCTCTTGCAGTTAGTGCGGTCTCTCCTGACAAATCCCTATCTGTATTTGGGAAGTTACGGGTGTAGCCTCATGCAGAGTGTATTGTACTGTGTGACAGAGCCGCTTGCTGCCTCCATAAACCCCCTCAATGATCACTGGACGTTGCGAGACTACGGAGCAGGGCTACTGAGTTGTATCTGGTGAGGGAGATATACAATGTATACATTTTGCTGACATTGTTCGGTGTAGTTGTGTTCTAAAAATTATACGATAATGAAGAATGTATGCAAATGCGCCATATGGTGGCTGTAGGGCCTGGATCTATGTAGTACAACAGCATGGAAGCTGGAACACAGCTGTAGCACACAAAACTTTGAAACTTTCTGAAAAGTTTGTCAATGGGAAAGGACCACAGGTTTATTCAGTTGTAGGCAGAGAAATCGCTCAATGATTTGATTACATGCTGCATATAAAAATCTATAGATATAAACGACAACGATTATCCTGCTGGCTGTAGTTTTCTAGATCACCCCAGTTCTGGATTTACAGCTACATTGTTCTGTACTACTATATATTGTCATCTATGTTGCTGCTGTATCCGAGGATATAAAGAAAGATAGGGGCAGGATCTCCTCTTCGGCATGTAGTGTATGGGAGACATTATACTAGTTAGTCTCTGCCCAGCAAAGACATCCTTCCTAAAAATGCTTTAATACAAGTCGTATATTACCTGAAAATAGTGTAGAATTGTACAGATTTTTTTAACTTTAAATATAATGACAGATAATCTGTACACACTGTAAGTATATTACGTACATTTTATTAAATATATTATGCTGCCAAAATGGGGGATTTTTATATTTTATTTCTTTTGTATATTCAGGACACATCGGGATTTGGAAGGATCACTGTACACACAGGTTTTACAGTCTCTACAGAAAGTTTTGGGAGACCCTGTCCGCCCCCTCTGCTCCCATTACGGCGCTGTGGTTGGTCTCCATGCTCTAGGCTGGAAGGTAGGTTGTTCCAGTGTGGCTTATGATCTCTATAATATAAAGGTAGTTCATTAAAACAAAAATTAACTATAGAAAGCTTTAACTCCAAATTTCTCTCATCCAGGCGGTGGAACAGGTGTTGTATCCTTTGCTTCCGACTTACTGGAGTGGACTGCAAACAGTGTTAGATGATCACTCCATGTCCAATGCACAGGTCAAGGCGGATGGTCATAAGGTGTATGGAGCCATTCTGGTAAGTAAATAGCCCAGAACTACTGAAGTTTGTTGTCATCACATTAGGTGTTTGTGATCTTTTTACCATAGAGATGCCTGGCATGTAGACGATCTATGATGGAACACAGCAGTGATCATATGTTGCATATAGAACTAACAAAATATTATTGTCCCCATAGGTTGCTGTGGAACGCCTCCTGAAAATGAAAGCGAAATACGGTGAGAAAGATGCTGAGCCTTCTCCCCATGATTTTTATTCCACACTCCCGCCTGCTCCTGCGGTGTCTCTGCTGGAGATGTACAATGAGCTGTATTGCTTCTTTGGAGACAGCTTAGCTGTTCGCTTTGGCACTGGAGGAACCCCACCATTACCAGGGACGACTTCTAGAGGACAACAGGAGCCAAAAAAGGAATGTGCAGTGGACGGGGCAAGGAAAATGCCACAGCTGACGGCTCACGGGGAGGAAGAACTGACCAATCCAGGCAGACAACCTCAGCGACCGCCTCAGATATCTTTAGCATCGGCGTCATCGCGCCCACGTGGAACATCACGGCAAGGACAGAGGGGGCAGGGAGTAAGAGATGCTTTCCAAAGGAGTAGACTGGCACCACGTGGTTCCCCTCGCTTTACCTTCCTCATAGGAGGTAGACAGGCGGGTCGTGGAGGCAATGGACGGAGGTTTCAGAGTATCTTCCAGCAGCACACTGGCCCTACAGCCACAGCTAGTCGCTATGCTCAAAAGTTACCGATGATCGGACGAATGACTAAGTCTGGACGCAAAGGACCCCAAGCAGAACTGTCACTTTATTTACCGCTGTGAGACAGGTGCAGCTTGTAGTGGATTTTTGTGTTAAAATAAAATCTGTAAGATCTACCCCAAGTCTAATCACCTGCCCTGTGAACTCATCTTGTGCGGGCGAATTGTGAGGTTTGTCGGTGTATTGTGGTAAAGGTGAAAAAAACCACTTTGATTCCTTATGTAAATTAGGGATTTTGAACACCCAAGGTTTTGTCGTACACCTCAGGGTATCATGCCACCCATCTCAGACGTTACCATCTGCCTCTAAATGTCTCTGCCTCATTTTCTGATATACCTCTCCAACTTTCTCTCCTCCCCCTTCCACACCATGTCTTGCACATGCGCCAAAGGATTGTAATTTGGTGCATGTGCAGCCTGTTGCAGCTGCTCTTTGGCTTTGAGACCTATAGTGCATTCACCAAACCAAGACGGTTCCTAACTGTTACATACTGCACAAGTGTGAGATATTGTTTTGGAGGGGCTGTAGGGAAAGAGCAGACAGGGAGGAGTAGCGGGTAAAGAAACAAAGGGAGGTGCAGGACCGTATTTGAGATGGGGTGATCGTGCTCTGGGTGCCGAGTAAGGCTTCATTCACATGGACATGTGCTCAATCGCACCGATTGGCTGTTCTTATTTAAGCTCTGTCTTTTTTGCAGGATAATCACTACTCAATTGTAAGAAGTTTAGGTGTCATTAGCACTTTAGTAGCTGTCATCTGCCTTGCATAGAATATGCCTATATTTTTATCGAAATCTGCTCAGACTATAAGGCATGTTACTTCGTTCTGGCCCCTCACTTTAAACAATAGGTTTTCCAGCAATATCTTTGCTGAAATTCTGCATTTGAATGTACCCTTAGATCAGGGGCATTGTGAATGATATTTAGAAATCTTGTACAGATTAAAACGTTACAGTGCAAAATGACTGGTAGCATCAGGGGAAAGAACCTGCAGGTAAGGAGTACCATATATACTCGAGTAAAAGCCTAGTTTTTCAGCACAAAAAATGTGCTGAAAAACCCTAACTTGGCTTATACTCAAGTCAAGGAAAAAAACAAAAAGTGAACTCCCCTTCTGACGTTCCCCGGCATCCATCGCGGCTCCGAAATCGGGTCCTGGTCCGTCATGGTGCCTGCGACGGACAGGGAGGGGCTGGCAGGCTATATACTCCAGGGGGCTGGCAGGCTATATACTGTGGAGGCTGTGACCAATGCATTTCCCACCCTCGGCCTATACTCGAGTCAATAGGTCTTTCTAGTTTTTTTGTGTCAAAAAAAAAAGGTGCCTCGGCTTATACTTGAGTATATACGGTATATTTGGCAGCTGTGAACTAGCTGCACAAACTATGGTCACCATTGGATAACACTAGTCACAATGCAGGGAGCTCACCACGTCACACCTAGACGGTCGCAAAAGACTGAGTAGGTCCTATTCCTGCCTGTATTACGGTGCAGATTTCCAGTCCTAATGGGCCACAAGCGCTCACCCCTCCCATCTGCAATGGGCCATAAATTTACCCTGGTTTACAGCCCTATAGACCACACAGTTGTGTGTATATGGCCTTAACCACTTACTTATGTTTTTTGCTTCTGTAAAGCAATCTTTTGTCCTAAAAGTATGTGTACCATGTGAATAGAATTGTATTTGTAAGCCAAAATTAATTGATAGAGGACTGATTTAGGTTGTTTTTGATGCGTACAGGATATCTAACATCGGGAAGCTACAGCATGGTGACTTAGTGGTTATCATTACAGCCTTGCAGCGCCGGGGACCTGGGTTCAAATCCTAGGGTCAACATCTGCAAAGAGTTTGTATGTTCCCACCGTGTTTGCATGGGTTTCCTCCGGAAGCCTTCCCACGTGGTGTTTTTCTCATGCATACAAAACGAAAGTGGGAGGGGGGTCTGGCTGAAACGCATGCGTTTTGGCCAAAACCGCTCCCAGTTTCGTTTTGGATGCGTTTAAAAACACAAGAAAAAACGCCTCGTGGGAAGGCGTCCTCTGGGTCCTCCCACACTCCAAAACATACTGGTAGGTTGATTAGATTGTGAGCCCCATTGGGGACAGGGACTGATATGGCAAACTATGTACAGTGCTGCGCAATCTGTGTGCGCTATATAACTAAAGGAATTATTGTTGTTTACTTTCTGAAGATGATGTTGCGGTAGGTTCCACCGCACTGCACCCTCCCCAGTTTTTATCTTTTCCTTGTATGAAGACCTTTGGTTAATAACATTTCCTTATGCAATAATATGCAAGTTACCTACAGAGGCTAGTCAGGGGTTGAGTAGCCTCCACAGATTCACCTACCTGCTGTCATTGTGGTCGCCAGCAGCAGGTGAGCTCTGCACATGCGCAGTAGCTCCTGTTCGTTTGCTGGTGACGCACGGCTTACCATAAGTATCCTGTGAGGTCTCCTGCTGGCGGCGATGTGCAAGCAACCACTGCACCTGCACAGGGTACAGCGAACGCCTTCATAGCAAGCAATGACAGCAGGTAGGCAGATCTGCAGAGGCTACTGGGGGCATATAGAAGTGTTCATCCAGGGAGCTCAGAGGCTACTCCATGCCCTGAGTAGCCTCTGCATTTTAATAAGATACATTTTATTAACCAAAGGGGTTCATACAAGGAAAAGATGAAACCTGTTTGGGGATGGTTCAGTGAGGAACTACTTCAGATAGATTTCCTTTAAAATGATGGCATATATTGCAATCCCAGACCCTGTATTCAGCATATACAAGGTTAAACAATCTCTGGATTTATTTATACATCTATAATTTATATACAGGAGGTTTAGGACACTCATAGTGTACGGTAAGCTCCGACAGTCAGATCAAACAGCTTGGCATTGGAAACCTGTCCTTGCTTGTCTAACAAGTAGTACAGAGGACGACCCTTAACCTTCAAGGGGATCATAGCGGGAACCTCTGAACGGTGAGCCATACAGGAGATGTGCTTCAAAGGGATGCTGAAGGATGAACCGAGGCCAAATACCCCGGCAGTGGCTATAGTCACTCTGTCTCCTCCTGCGTGAAGAGTCACAGCATTGATAGATCGGCGAGAGAACAGCAGCCCTGCCACCATCACCAGGGAACCTGGAAAGAGAGAAGAGCCGGGTTATAGGGAGACTGTTCTATCATGCTGTGCATCACACCACCCCAGAGATGGGAGCAGCACTTACACTGCAATCATTGCTTACTTTTGTTTACCTAAGCAGCAGTTTTAATAATGCAAGTTACTCATCAGGTGTGATCTAGTGTCCACCAAGTGCTCCTGATGTATACTATCAAGACAGGATTGACAACATTTCCTTGTTCAGATATAAGAAGTAGTCCATAACTAAATAAACAGGCGTTGATAATCATGTCTTGGTAGGAGGAGTCAGAGAGTGTCCTATCTGCAGGCAGTATGTTATAGAGCAGAAGGAGCTGATCAGATTGTACATAGTATTTGCAGGCAGCATGTTATAGAGCAGGAGAGGCTGAGCTGATTTTACATAGTGGCCTATCTGCAGGCAGCATGTTACAGAGCAGGAGAGGCTGAACTGATTTTACATAGTGTCCTATCTGCAGGCGGCATATTATAGGACAGGAGGAGCTGAGCAGATTGTACACAGTGTCCTATCTGCAGGTAGCATGTTATAGCGCAGGAGAAGCTGAGCAGATCGTACATAGTGTATTATCTGCATGCAGCATGTTATAGAGGAGGAGGATCTGAGCAGATTGTATACAGTGTCCTATCTGCAGGCAGCATGTTATAGAGCAGGAGGACCTGAGTAGATTGTACATGGTCCCCTATCTGCAGGTAGCATGTTATAGAGCAGAAGGAGCTGAGCAGATTGTACATAGTGTCCTATCTGAAGGTAGCATGTTATAGACCAGGATGAGCTGAGTACACCCCGCTGCCCTCTCCTCCACGCCTGGAGGTCACAAAGCTCCTACCTACTGACAGGCAGCTGACCGTGAAGATCGTCCTCCACAAGGGGGAGCCCATGTTCCTTCCACCTTTGATTTCCTTGTCTTCCCCGGTATTATCACTGCTCGGTTTTATGTCCCGCAATGAAGTGTAACCAAAGTGTGCCAGGTATGCCCAGAACCCGGCCTGTGCCACACAGAAGATGCCCAGCAGCCGGAAGAAGCGCGGCCTCTGGTGCTGGAAGAGCAGCACATCCCGGGGCACGGCGTCTGCCTGGAAGAGGCGAGTGAGGAGGAGGGTATGCGGTCTCCTGAGGGACCAGGCCCGAACATTTCCTAGAAACTGCAGAAGACCCATGCTGAGCCCCGGAGAACCGGGGGCGCCGGAGAGTGACGTCAGCACGGCGCGCGTGCGCAGAATCTCCCTGAAGCCGAGAGTAGAAAGATGGCAGAAGGGTGCAGACACTAATTTAAAAAAAAATATACGCTTTACCTTGTTGTCTCATTAGTTTTATTATATATACAAATCCAAAAATATAGGAAAACTATTAGTTTTGAATCCCTATCCCCAACTATAAGTGTCAACCCCCCAGGCAGCTATAGAGTCTGGGACACTCAATCAGTCCCAATATTAAAGGCATCATTATCTGATCAGGGGGTGCAGGTGCTGTGACTCTTTAAGGCAGTGGTTCTCAACCTGTGGGTCGGAACCCCAGTGGGGGTCGAACGACCAAAACCGGGGGTCGCCTAAAGCCATCGTAACCGAAATTTTACTGTGTTTTTACTGCGAGTTGCATGGTTTGGGGTCACAACAGCATGAGGTACTGTATTGCGGGGTCACAGCATTAGAAAGGTTGAGAACCACTGCTTTAAGGCGTCAAACTGAGCTCCCCCATTGGGCTTATATTAGGGTCGTCTTGAAGTTTTTTCTTTTTCAGTGGCTCCTCATATATAGGGCTAAATAGATGGCGCTGTTAAAACCTCATCCAAATGGTATTGGAAAAACTGCAGCTAATACTCATTGTTTTACGAGTAAAATATTTTAAAAAACTTGTATAAATTGTTTTTTTTCCTGTTGCATTACACCCTATATAGGCTGAAGCGGGGTGGCTATTTTCTGTCATAACACGTGAACTACATTTCCCATCATGCTCCTCTGCGGGACAGGAAGTGGCAGGGCGGAAGTGTCTTTTAATCTCTCTACAGGACTTATAAACATGGCGACGCCTGCACGGAACCACGTGTGGGTCGGTACCGAGACCGGAATTCTTAAGGGTGAGAAAATATGACGTCTGTTTTGTCCTGACCGTGTAATGAAGTCAGTACGTATGTACTGTGTGCGGCGCAAGTGACATACCGCATGGTGTGTACGTGTACAAGTGCGGTTATGCTGACTATGCTTCATTTTTGACACTCACAGGTATCAATCTGGTGAAGAAGCAGGCCAATAACTACACGGAGGTCTCCTCTCTGACCCGGGACCAGGAGGTCAACGTTATGTGTTTTGGAGATCCCCAGGAGACTGAAGTAAGAGGGAAGGGAGATCCCACGTGACTGTATGTGTGGCTGCTATACAGTACAACTGTCATTCGATCACTTAAAGGGGTTTTCCAATTTCAGATATTGTCTATTAAAGGGGATGTCTCGGACATGGAAACCTATTTCTATCTAATAATAAAAGTGAAGGGAGTCATAATATGACATGTAGCTGCATTGACCACAAAGTGAAGGGCAAGGAATCTACCAGGTTTGGCGTTCTTGGATGGCATGTGACGGCTGTGGCTAATCCCAGGCATCGCCATCATAGTTTTGCCCCTGATGCCAGTTATTACGTATCATGGACCCGCTGCGGCTATAACTGGCTACTGGGAAGCTAATAGTTGTGCACAACTCAATTGTTCTCATCAAGATGAGTGTAACCGTCTATATTTGTGTAAGGTGCATTGATGACTCAATTTTTATGTCTTGTCAGGTGCTGCTGGGCTGCCGAGATGGCACTGTAAGAGTCTTCAACACTGAGAAAGCCAAATTCACTGAATTTCATGAATGTAGAGGAGGAGAGGGTGTGTTCCGGGGAATTGGTGTACTGGACAAGTGAGTAACTGTACACTGTCAGCCACTACTGCGGTTGTAAAAATTTAGCAAATTATTCCCTGCCCACTGAATAGGGGATAACAACAGTTGGGGTCCTATTGCTGAGATCCTCAACGATCATTTCACAAGTCTTTTCATTTGATAGTATGGGAGGGTCATATATTTTGGTAATTTACAACACGCCAGTACTATTGAGTGGAGGCACAGGACTTGTGTATGCGATGTCCCCCTCTGCAAGGCAATGACATCCTGCATAGCTTCATAGTATCAAACAGAGTTATGTCAGTAATAAAAGTTAACTTTCTTGAATAACTAGAAAATAGTCAGATCCATAACAGTAGTATCAGCTGTTTCAAGCAGCCACCACCAGCAAGAGACACAGGACTGTGGTTGGTCTAAGGGCAGACTTGCACTAACCAGATTTCATGGTCCGAACAGCATGTTGGGGACAGAACTCCAGTGATCATGGTTAAAGTCCAGCGCTCTTCAGCACTGTGTTTGGCCCATGAAATCCATCCAGTCCATGATCTGGGATCTACAGATGGTTGTCTCTGCTGCTATGCAATGAATACAGCTGTGGGTAGAGGGGTGGCAAGGTTTGAGGGGAGCTGCTGCTGCAGAAGGTGAGGGCACGGTATGCGGGGGAAGCTGCTTATGCTGGGGGGGGGGGGGGGAAGGTGGGGGGGGGACCGCCTGGGGGGGGGGGGGGGGGTGCAAAGTATGTGACCTGAGAGGAAAGAAATTCTGCTTTAAATTTTGTCCCTCTTTTGCCCTTCCAGAAGTTGGGAGGAGTGCTATGCTATCTTGGTCATGCATGAAGGGGTAGTAAGCTGTCTGCATATCAAACTTTAACAGACAGGTGGCAACGGGGCCAAAAAGATCCAAGTGACTATAATGGAATCTATTCTTCAGTTCTGGTGACAGTGTTGCTGCACAAAAATGACCTGCATTTATTTTTATGTGATGTAATCTAGTAATGGAGGCCGCAATGAAGATGTAAAGTTGGCCTTCCTGAAATATAGAATGATTTATCCTGTACTGGATGCGAAGGGAGGTTATTTGGGGTCCTGTAGACCTCCAAAGGTGATAGATTTGCTGTTGATTAACCAGAATCTAACGCAAGCCTTGGCTAACTTGACCTAATTATGCCTAGGTTACAGCACCTTTATCTGTCCACCTATATTGGTATAGTTATCCACCTACGTGTATCATATACATTCCCACGTTTGGAGGTGATATATATGGACATTGCTTTAGGAATATTGTCCTTTTAAAACCTACTGGATGGTCAGTATGACTACTTTGCATTGCTGATCTCTATTCATAATTTCTTTCAGTGCAATTGTAACTTGTGTGGAGTCTGGGCTGCTAAAGTTGTGGAAAGAAGGCTCTACTGAAAATGTAAGTATGACCTCTATATAATTTGTCTGCCAAAACAAATTTAAGGTTGTGTGCATTATCTGATCATGTAGCATTTTGCAAACCTAAAGGATATTTATCATCATGATAAACCAGTGACATTTACTCATAGATCCAGGCACTGACCTTAGTTATCTTGCTATATTTGTTATCCATGTACTTCTTCTTCATTCCAAAATCAACTTTTAACATGATACTAACAAGCCAGCCTACTGTGTGCTCATTAGCTTAATTAAAAAGTTGATATTAAAAGGAAGGAGGCTATGGATCACAAATATAAGATTACCACAGTCAGTGCCTGGGTCTATGAGCAAGTGTCCCTGGTTTAACATGATGGATTTTGATGGAAGATTTCCTTTGACTTGTAAGCCAATTTTGTATATGTTTTTTGAGCCACCACCTATCATGGAAAGGGTGACACAATGTACCAGAGCAATGGCAAAACTTGGTAATATGTAGCTCCATTCATGTCCATGAGACTGGAATAGATGGCAGAGCAATGTACTCTATCTGCAGCAGTGACAGAGATGAATGGAGGTACAAGGGACCCTGGCTCTTGTCACTGATGGTGGTCCCAGTAATTGGAAGCTCATCTATAGTTAATGTACCTGGAATATATAGTCCAGTGCTTATATATACACACACTCCCAACATGGGCGCATTTTGTAAGAGTCCTAATACCTGCCAATATAATGTATTCATCAGGTGGAGGTGCAGGTTGGCCCCAAAGTAGAGAAAATGCGACTGTGCGATACCCAGCGTCACAAAGTAGCAACGGGTGGCAAAGAGAACGACTTAAAAATCTGGGATTTGCAGAGACCAGAAGAGCCAATCTTCAGAGCCAAGAATGTAAGTTGTAAGGGACTTTTATATTTAAAACTTGACATATTTGTTAAAAAGGCTAATGATTCTGTAGCTGTAGTGAAATCTAGTGATCTAATTTTATCCTTGTGCGATGATGACGACTATTGCGAATTCCGTAGCGCTTTACAATTCATAGGGGACATATACAAATATAATTTTACTTTAGAGTACAAACTGAACAATAGGAGTGAGGGCCCTGCTCACAAGAGCTTACAGTCTGAGGAAGAAGGGGGTGACACAAGAGCTTACTGTCTGAGGAAGAAGGGGGTGACACGAGTTAAAAAGCTTGCATAATGGTCCAGCCATTCTTTATAAGGGGACAGTGTAACATAAAAATTCTGCTGTGTTGATGTAGATCCTTTATGAATGACCCATGTGTATTTGAGGCACTTCCCAGAACCTGGTTCAGTATTTCACATTACTTCATGTTCAAATGTCTCCTACTTCAGGTGATGAATGACTGGCTTGATCTCCGGGTGCCTATATGGATTCGGGACCTTGATTTTATCCCTGATTCGGATAAAGTAGTTACGTGCACAAGTTATCATCAGGTGAGTAATATTTTAAATGCCGCTAAGGCCCAGTTCACATGTCCTTCAGGTTTTCAGTTGTTTGCATTGGGAGCGGGGGAACACAGAACGGGTGTAAGTCTTTCCATTACACCTTATTTGTGTGTAAGTGACCTCACCTGGATTTGGCTCACAATAATAGATGCCAACATTGGCCCTAAAGACTTTTTTTTGTATTTTTGCTGTATTATAGACTGTTTACTTTCTGACAGGTTAGAATATATGATCCCTGCTCCCCAAAAAGACGACCTGTTCTGGAGACTGTATTTGATGAAGATCCATTGACTGCTTTGAGTGTCACACCGGATGGGAGGTAAATTTATTTGGGCAGATTATGAAAAAGGAAAAAAAAATTGGCTTTATAATTGATCAAGGGCAGAAAGAAATCTGAAATGGTCATCAGTCTAACATATTTTGACATATGTATCTAAGAATTGGCTGCGTTATGACAATCATTACATGCATGTGGTAAAATGTATAAAGAGAGATTTCCTGATGCCTCTTTCCATTTCTTGCGGCTCCAGAACCTCCATTTGGGTCTGGGGTTAGAATCTGCTCTTTGTAAGGTCATCGCTTCAGCCACGTACCAGCCTCAGTAGTGACCTCTGCACTCAGATCACCTAAAATGACTCGTCATCAATATAGAGTTCTCTACTAAGATCTATCATCAGACTGGCTGATGGGAGATTCCTAGTATTGACCTGCCCGTATTAATTTATTCATGCCTCCACCTTGTTCACTGATGCCTGGTCCTGACAGTCGCCAGTGGAGCCAAGAGGCTTCCTGGTGATGTAGCACAGAGCGCCTTTGTCTCATTTAGATATTTTTAAAACTTTGATTTCTACCATATGCGGCTGCACCTGAATATAAGAACCGGTCCGGGCTAGGATCCTCGATATGGGCAGGACAGTAATGGGAATCGTCAGTCAGTCAGTCTGGTGGTAGATGTCCTTTAACTTTCCCTCAATTGCCACAGCCAAGTAAAGGATTTGGGAACCAGTGATAGAATGAATGGTTCTGGTGAGTGGGCTTTAATTACACTGGGGAACACTCATGTTGGTGTCTTAAAAGTTGGAACTGTGTTTTAAAGGAAACCTGTCACCCACATTTTTTACAAATGACAGGTTCCCGTAAAACCCTATTAACTAAATGACACCCATCTTTTAGCTAAAAATTGTTTCCCTCACATACCCATAAAATCAACTTTGTAATCTTGAACTGCATATAGCCCAATCTAGAGCGAGTCCTCCTCGTGAAATTTGGTTGCCTCGTGCTGAATCCAGGAGCTTCTCCCTATGCCTTCTCAGCATTTAAGTAATGTCATGTGACCAAGGTGACCTCAACTAAGGTCCTTTTGCCTCCTTAAATTTACAAACTGTACCTCATGCATGTATCTGATCACATGAAATACCAGCATGCCTCCATAAATTTTGGAAATTCGGGTAGTAATTTGTGGCTGTAGATGAGAGATTTTTCCTTTGCTCCTTTCTATGATTTCCTGTGATGCAGTGTTCTTGGACATTCATGCTGGATGCCCCAGTAGTAATCGGCCATCATATGTGTATCCCATAGCACACGGTATCATTCTGCCTTTATACTTAGTTTTTTATGGAACTGCTCAACAACTGATAAACTACAGCTAATAGAAGAATTGTAAGTTTTGTTTTTTTTTCAAAATAGCCAGAATCGGGTACAAAAACTCCAGGCACAAAAAAAACCCTCCTTGAGCCAAAGATGGATACTATGGGCCCCCCAGCAGTTGGGTGCAGCGTTCTCTGCTGGCTAACAGTGTAGACAGTCATTAGGATTTGGGATCCTATCTAAGTACTGAGGGGAAAAAAACCTGCAGAGTAAAATGGTTTTCGCTCAATGTTAGAATATGCAAGAAGTCAACAAGAACGACGCTTTCTTTATTTTACTGCACCCAATAAAAATGTCTTTTTCTGTGCAGATCCGTAGTGGTTGGAAGCTCTCATGGTAACATGGCGGTGATTGATCTGAGGAAGGGTAAGTTTTTGACCAGTTATTGTAACCTTCTGTATCCTCTGTGTGGTTTGTGTGGGTTTTTTTTTTTCTGATTCTTAAAATCTTTATTTCTCCAGGTCGCCTTTTGTGTAGCCTTAAGGGTAATGCGGGTTCTGTGCGCTCCATCCAGTGCCATAAGTCTATGCCTATTGTGGCCTCCTGCGGTTTGGACAGATTCTTGAGACTCCATAGCTTAACTGATAAGAAGCTTTTACATAAGGTGCGTAAGTAGTATATATTGTAAATGCAGAACTATAAACCGGACAGCGTCTATTATAAGGGCGAAGCGACAATTTCACCACTTTAATTTTTTAAATTAAATCTATCATCAAAATCAAGAATGATAAACCAAGGAAACTTATTCATAACTCCATGTTATACACGGTCTCTTTCCTTCTAAAATAAATGTTTACAATTATGCTAATGAGCCTCAAAGGTCAGGTTCTGGGGTTGTTACCAGAGCCCCTCCATGCTACAGCTTCATTGGCTGGGACTTTGTACAGGAGCCCCCCTGCTTTTTCTGACTCGTAAGCATAATTAAAAAAAATTCTTTTGGACAGATGCTATGAGGCTATGGATAACAAATATAAGATTACCACAGTCATGGTGCCCGGTTTATCATGATGGCTTTTGATGGTAGATTTCTTCACATGGCTCCCTGTTGTTGGGGCTGCAGTGCTCTATCCCTGGCCACAGCAATGGTTGGCGGAGGCTGAAACGGGTTCAGTGGGGTGGGAGATAACTTGTATTAGTGGATAACCCCAATGGACAGTACCGGTTCCTTGTGTGTCATATCCTTGTCTTGTGTCAATATACTGTTTATATAAATGTTTTATTGTTTTGGTGTTTTTTAAGAAGCGATTCTCTGGAGTAAATTGCCTTTTATCCTGACTATGCTCAGGGATGTTCTCGTTATTATAATGTATAGGATGATGTACCGTATTGCTATACATGACATGCTTATAAAATTGAAAAACAATAAAATTACAGATAAAAAAAAAAACTCTGTGGACAGGTGTGTTTAGAATTTTTACTGTTTGCATCTACTATTTTAGGTATATCTCAAGTCACGTCTAAACTGTCTATTGTTAACATCACGAGACAAGTGGGAGGTAAGCTTTTTAGATTTACACATTTTTGTAACCATAAGGGGACGAATGTCTTAAATGTTACTTGAATTTCTTAACACTTTTTGGTTAGTAATGCTGGCCTTATTATCTTAATATGCTAACTTTGTACAACCCCCGCTTATGACCTTTCCACTGGGTAGGAGATAAGATTATCAGTGGGGGCCTGACGGCTGGGACTCCCACTGATCACGAGAACCAACACTCCGGTGAACAGGGATACCGTTATGAAGGGTGCTAATTAGAGGGGCCTCATTTAAAGAGTGGGGGCTGCATTTCCCACCCCAGGCTTATACTCGAGTCAATACGTTTTCCCAGTATTATATACCGTGCTGTAAATTGGGGATAAAATGCAGACTTTGGGAAATCCCCTTTTTAACTTCGAAAAATGCATAAAACAAAAGACGGGGAAGCAGCTGGTGATGGCGTTAACGTGGGATTTGATGTTAAGGTGGAGATCTCTGCTAAGCCTTGCAAAACACTATGATGATGGCTATTCCAGTTTTAGCAAATAAGTTATTTATTGCAATGTTATGCCATTTTACAATATATGTTCTGTTCCATTATTATGGTGTACCACAGCTTAAAATAGTGTAACATTCATTTACTGCTGGAATTACCTTTCATATAAAGGGAAAGCTCTGTGATTACCACCCTCCTTATGTCTAGAGGAGTTATATGTAAACAACATGGAGCATATGTACAACTCCCCCACCCTTGTATTTCTAAGGATGGATTCGCATGATTATAAGGCAGTCCGTTTTGTGCTTTTTGGCGAAAATGTTCCTGTTTGGCTGCAGATCATTTGACCCACACTGATGGCGCCACATGAGTGCCACCTGCTTGAGGGAAACCAGCCATACTGTGACTTCAAATTAGTTAATCTGCTTTTGGGGCCCAGTCTTCTAAACATGCGCCTCTAGAATGCCGAGCTACCTGGGAGAAGTTTTATACACATGATCTTGTATTTGCTTTTAATATTCAAAATGGATCCTAATTACAGGAAGAAGAGGTGACCCCAGTTGCAGAAGAGGTGAAAGAGGAGGAAGATGAGGTCTGGGACAATATGGAAACTGTAATGGACAAAACTGGCTCCAAAAAGAGGAAAGAAGCACAAGAGCCCAATGTGGAGGAAGTGTCTACAGAAAACACAGCAAAGAAGAAGAAAAAGAAGGCCGTTTAGTTTTATATATCAGACTTTGTCATTTTATACTTCGCTAATGATCCGTGCCCGATGCACAAGGTTATTGCACCTTGTTCTAGACACAATATCTGCACAGATTTATATTTTATAACATCTGTGACATATGGACTTCTAGAGTGTGATCCGGTCCGAGCTCATAGACTGTCAGATCGCCCCCTCTATGCCATTGTACATAAATCTGTAATGAGCTGGTATTCATATTGTCGTCTTCTGATTCATTATACCTCTTAAATCTCCAGGCCTTCACGCTACAGATACTGTATATACTCAAGTATAAGCCGAGTTGTTCAGCACAATTGTTGTGCTAAAAAAGCAATAAGCAGGTTAATATATTTAAAAAAATTTACCCTGTACGTCAAGCGGCTGACATCACTCTCTGAGCCGGCAGCCAGACTGGATAAAGTAGTGGCCCTGCATCGGCCAAGAACCCCAATGCCTTCTAGCCAGGTAATATCTGCTAGTAGGGCTTCTTTTGGGGTACCTCCTTGCCACATAAGGAGCAATCTTGGCGCGCAAGTGGTCGCATTGTTGGGTTTGAAGGCTGCAGAAGAAGCTTCCCAGGATCTCTTCAGGAAGCTGTCAGCCTTTTTATCCATCTGCTCTTTAAGGGAGCTGGCATCCTCAGAAGGCAAGGCAGAATTTCTTGAAATTTTATATATTGCTATGTCTATTTTGGGGCGGCCTATTCCACCCCTTTTTTGTGTCTTTTCAGTAAAGGGAATAAATCCTCTCTTCTTAGGCGTCTTCCACTCGGGTTTATTTAGACAAAATTTTCTTAGGGAGAGGAAAACACACTTTTGCCTTTCTCTCAGCCCCTGAATGGAACGATGTTCTCTATGTTCATCAATTTCCATAGTGGACCTTAATTAACTTGATAAGATCAATACATTTTAAGATCAACGCATTTGAGCCGTCACTGATTTGATCATGATTACGGCCGTGTAGACTGAATACATTGATTAAAGGGCTTTTCCCACGAACGAAAGTTAGACCCTATCCACAGCCAATTTCGGTCAGCTCCTTAGAGATTAATGGAGCAGAATAGTCATGCGTGGCTGTCTGCTCCATTAATCTGACAGAGCAACGAAGGGTCTGACAGACCCCTCATTTTCGTGATCTGTGGGGGTCTCAGCACTGAGACTTCCACTGATCGGCAAGTTAGGCCCTGTCCCGTGGATAGGGCCTAACTTTTGTTAGTGGGGAAAACCCCTTTAAATGTTATATCAATAGGAATTGTTAGCCTGTATTGATTAAAGATGGAATGAAGCCAAGAAAAATATTTTTAAGCACATCGGAGAGTGCTGGACGTGTGTATTTTAAGCTGGAAACTCCTTGGGTTTCGAACCGGTCCGTGCACACTGCAGTCGTGGAGAGCTGGTGTCTGATGCATGGCCTCTAGATAGCACTGGGAAGTCTGAGATTTTTAGCTGACTTTAGTAGCTTTCTTGACCGAATTTCAAACTTCTTCCTTAATAAGTAATAAGGTGTGCAAAATGTTGAATTTATGCATCACAAGTGGCATTTTCAAATTAAGATGGTAAATGATCCCTACAAATTCTACATACTTTAAAAAAAAAAAAAAAAACACACACTAAAGTAATAAACTGGGAATTTCTTCCCCCGAAAAGCATAAAAAGGCACAGAAAACAAAAAGTCATTATAAGGCCTG
Source organism: Engystomops pustulosus (assembly GCA_019512145.1). Classification (NCBI taxonomy): domain Eukaryota; kingdom Metazoa; phylum Chordata; class Amphibia; order Anura; family Leptodactylidae; genus Engystomops; species Engystomops pustulosus. The sequence goes on from CM033647.1 coordinate 144,632,572, forward strand.
GAAGGCTGCCCCCACCACCTGGAAATCACCCAGTAAGCCATATTGTAGCTTTGTCCAACCCAGATTCCACTTGATCCCCTATTTACACACCTCCTTCATTTAAAATTTCTTGCCTCGTGATCAACCGCAAGTCCATCTCACTTCCAGTTTTGGCTGGAAGTGGAGCACAGAAACAGTCCACCTGGATTCCATAAACCGCATCCGGGATACCCCATTAAGTCACGGGGGCATGAGCGTGCCGTACCATAAGGAGTCCTCCCTACTGCCCCCACACTGGGAAACCACACACAATAGTGGAGTTACTGCACTTTTAAAACTTGGGTTTTCTGTCTCTGGGGATGGACACCCTCTCTCCAGTGGTGCTTTTGTGGTGAGGAGGTAAGAAATCCTTTTTCTGCCAGTACTTCTTTTGGATAATCTCCACATATAAAGAGCTTTCTTTGGATGCATGCTCAATCTATCCAAAAACCAAATGTGAATGTTACCTAACACAAGCTTATTCGGCATGTAAAATGAGTTTTATATGAGGCCCTGAACAAGATCCAGGATTCCCGCTTTGACATTTGGAGACTTTTTTTTGGTGCATTTTTGCGCCTTTTTGGGAACTTTTTGAAATGTGCACTGGACATTTATCTTCCATTCCAGATTAAAAATTTGGCCCATCTGGACGAAACCATACTTAAGGAAAACTTAGAAAACAAGAAGACATTTTTGAGACCTTTGTAACAAATGTCACAAAGACAGAGCTGGAAAAAATAAAACTTTTAACACAAGGAAAAAGTGAGATCGATAAATTACCAAGTAGCAGACGGAAAAAAGACAGGAAAAACAAGCCAAGACAAACGGAGAAAAGATAAATGACCCCCCAATCAATCCTAGTATCATAGATGATGGTTAAACTGAAGGTCTGGAGTTGTATTTAATCTAGAAATACACATGCAGAATACTTGGTCTACTGCGGGTTACCTATATTCTGTAGTATTGCTGTAGAATCTAGTACAACTAGTACTGGATATGTTAATACATGAGACATAGTCCAGTGCTGTATTCTACACTACAATCCATGGGTTTTCATGGCTGACATTAGGGGTTATCCCAGGTCATGGATATGACTTTCATAAGGTGATTATACAATATTTATCTCCTGCTAAGAGTTCGGTCCTGGTGATATAGGATGTATCATTATGAAACATCTGCTGCTTATGACTTTGATCTTGAGAAAAGCTGAGTCTTAGACACACACTAAACCTCTGCTGATCACACACACACCAGCTCTGGCTTGGCATCCATTGCCTATTAAGATACACGTGTAGGTCACAGGGCAAGGCATACAGATGAACGACGGGTTTCTTTCGATGGAGATGGATTATACGGATTAGTATTGATGCAAGAGACTAAAATATATTTCGGCTATCTAGATGCAAGTGGAGCGTAAATAAACCGATCCTGCAAGTTCCTAGAAATCACCAGTTTAATACTGGATTCTATATCTTTCTCTGCACAATAATAGGATACAGCTGGGCAGCACAGTGTCTCAGTGGTTAGCACTACAGCCTTGCAGCACTGGGGTCCTGGGTTCAAGTCCCATCCAGGTCAATATCTGCAAAAAATTTGTATGTTCTCTCCATGTTTATGGGGTTTCCTCCAGGTCCTCCTGTTTCCTCCCATACTCCAAAACATACTGGTTGGTTGATTAGATTGTAAGCCCCATTGGGGACAGGGACTGATTTGGCAAACTGTGCAGCGCTGTGTAATCTGTGTGCGCTATATAAATAAAGAAATACTGCACAAGGAGCTCAGTGGCAGTTTTCCACGCTGCCTGCGACATGGAGAGTGGCGCTAGAGGGCACCGATATTGATGACCCATCCTATGGAAAACACCTAACCTATTAATATAATTGGCTCCTTTTCTTATTATCTTACAACCTATTTTTGGGAAAGTGTACACGTAGTAGGGAAAAGAAAGCTACTATTCTAGTTTAGAACATTTATATAGTGAATAGTAGAAATAACAATGCCACTGTGGTAGAGACTTAGGTGCTGTGACTCCCTGCACCCCCTCCCCTCTGCATAGACTTCTATGTAATGTGATGCTGCAGCGAGTTTCTGTCCAATTTGCTAAGACAAAGGCATTTAGCAGGAGGCAAGTGGAAGAGGCACTTTTTTTGTAAGGACTTTTTTAGTGCAGTTAAAGCGAACTTCCATGAATACTGGAGCAGGGAGGGCAAATAAAAAGAAAGCATACTTAGGCCCACTGCACAAGAAAGTGGAAACCTACCTGTACGTTGGTCCAATCCCACAGACTGCACACATCGCACAGGATGGGAGACCTTACATCATACAGAAATATGATGCAAGGACTCCCTGCTATTCAAACAGCAGTGGCAATACTGCAGATCATGTGGCAGACAGGGAGTCCTTGCATCATATTTCTGTATGATGTAAGGACACCTATGCACTGCACATGCGTGCCCATTTCCACAGGCTGCACACTTTTCTCTGCAGCCACCCTTAGCCTGTTACAGCTCCTAGGTCACTTCCCGTCTTGGGTGTGGGAAAAGGGGGGTGGGGGGGTGTCTATTCACAGACATAAATTAATCTGAAAAATCTAGATTATGGTGAGTTACTGAAACACAAGAAACTACAGACATTTTATTACAGAAGTTAAAATGTACTACATTCATAAAGTTGGGGAGTACCTTTAATATGTTTGTGTATGTATTGTTCACATTGTTCTCTTACCACATCCCATCTTACATTATCTGGGATTACGGAGCTGTACACCTCGGCCGCAGGCTGATGTTTGGGAACAGGTGGCAGGGAATTTAATGCTTGCTGAATAAGCATGTCTTCCTAATCTCATGCTGGTTACAGCACAGTGATAAGTACCATTGTGTGTATTTGTATTTATAGAGCTGGCACATTGCCTGAGCTCGGAGCTCTCATGAAGACGGCCCACGTGCGGCTTTATACTGGTGAATCATACACTTCTCCAGAGAAGTTTCTCACAGTCTGGCAACCCTGGTTTTCCATTCAGTACACTCAGGGATTAACGTATCATAGCCCTGAGTATCATTTGTGCCTTTTCTATCCTTTACTATCCTTTACTAATATGCAACACCCCTGCCAATGCATAGACAAGGTGGTTGTTGCGATTAGTGCCCTCTCCTTCTCAGGATCTATCTGGTGAGTCTGCACAACTCATTCAGAAGTCACTGCTAGGTAAACTTAGTAATTGCAGCTGAAGCCGCTGCCTGGTAAGGCAAGAGTTAACAATACCAAATGTTACTGTCCAATGATGTTCTTGTAAAACAAGCTGGAAGCTAACTGGAGAAGTGCTTCCACCTGACCAAAGGAGTATATAAACCCCTGGTGGGCGGGAGCATAGGGGCTAATGTCTTAGTCTTAGGGCTTAGTCTGGTTATGTCTAGTCAGAGTGAGCAGCACATGCCAGTGCTGCTACAGCCAGTGTCCACTACCAGGAACCACATGTGCCTCAGGCTATTGCCTAGCATCCAGGGCAAGTCAGGAGACTTAAGCCCAGAGCTGAGATCCACCACCCGGACTCAGCTCCATTTCCACCAGCCCAGCCTGAAGCTACTACCTGGCTGCGTGTAACCTTCCTATGGACCAGCTCTCCATGATTCTTCCATCTTGCCGAACCTGCTGCTAAATATGCTGTTATTTTTTGGCCATTGTCTGTTGTTGAATAAAGAACTGTAAGTTGATTTGCACAACGCTGCATATATTAAAGACGGAGCTGTGCATATATTAAAGAGGAGGCGCTGCATATATTAAAGACGGAGCTGTGCATATATTAAAGAGGAGGCGCTGCATATATTAAAGATCGAGATCTGTGGATATTAAAGAGGGCGCTCCCAATATATTAAAGAGGAGGAGCTGCATATATTAAAGAACAGTATCTCCATATATTAAAGAGGGAGCTCTGCATATAATGGTTAATTTCCTCATATACTGTGCCCCACACTTAAACACCTTACAAAAAACGAGCAGTTGGACAGGTGTACCTAATAAAGTGGCCGGTGAGTGTATATATATACCTTAGTATTGTTCCTCATGAAGAATGCTGGAATGTAACTTCTGGTGGTATCTGGGATGGAGCCTTAGGGGACCTAGAAAGAGTCTAGTACTAAATATTTTAATTTGGGGTCTGGTACAGAATTTGCATTAGTTCCCAGCAGCTTTGAGTGGGAATTGGCAGTTTACTGCCCATGATGGTCATATTGGATGTCATAATGATGTCAGAGGATGCATTATTTGGCAGCTAAGAGGCACTCGCAGTCCAACATTCTGCCAAACTTGGGCAGTCCCAAAAATTTGACCTCCCCCAATCATGTATTTATCCCTTGCATATATTAAAGAGGGGGCAGTGCATATATTACAAAGGAGGTGTTGCATATTTTAAAGAGGGAGATCTGCATATATTTAAGAGGAGGAGCTGCATATATTAAAGACGGAGCTGTGCATATATTAAAGAGGAAGAGCTGCATACATTAAAGATCGAGATCTGTGGATATTAAAGAGGGCGCTCCCAATATATTAAAGAGGAGGAGCTGCATATATTAAAGAACAGTATCTCCATATATTAAAGAGGGAGCTCTGCATATAATGGTTAATTTCCTCATATACTGTGCCCCACACTTAAACACCTTACAAAAAACATAAGGTAAAGTGGCCAACCCCTTTAACAGCACTGGAAGGGTCCTGGGGAGGTCTCTTTAAGTAATGGAAAACAATGTGATGTATAGGATGTGGAGACAAGGGGTGTAATAACGTCACCGCCCAACCAGAGACCGGGAATTTACACTGCGCTACGACACCACAGCTCTACTTCCGGGTTATTATATGCCCTCCCTCTTCCCCCTGCGTCATCACCCGGCGCCGTGAGCTGTACAGGAACCAGTGACGCGTGAGTACGTGGCGCTGACGTCAGCGAAACCCCCGGCATAGACTGAAACGGCGATCAGCGGCGAGCAGGGGAAACAGACGGAGAACTGTGACGCAAAATAAGAACCGTAAGTACAACTCACCGTGACTGTAGGTGTATGCGCTACAGAGCGGGAGTCACTGCTGTTCTTTAGGGCTTTCGGGGGGCTATAACGATGACGTCATAAGTAAGAGTCGGGGTCAGTAGCGGATAGGGTGTGTGGTGATGTCATCACTGGTCGGGGGAGGTAGTGAATACAAGCAGCACGGGTGACTGGATGTTATGGACTATACCCCTGAATACAGTTGGACTCATAGTTTTGTGGGTTTTTTTTTTTTTTGTTTCTTCATGGCTTTACTTGATAATGGACAGCTGGGAGTTTGTGTTTATACAGGGGATTTCCTATAACACTTATCCACATGCTTGTCTACAGGGACTCGGAAATGGATTATTGAGGGGAGGTGGGGTTTGAAGTCTCACAATCATAAGAATGGGGGGTCCTCCAGTCCCCTGAGTACATGGAGCTGTAGTTTTTGGATGATATCTGTGCTTAGCAAATGGAGTAGTAGTCCCATATGTGCCAAAGGCTGGAGACCCCAAAGCTTGTGATCATAGGGGTCACCACACATAGGTCAGACACTTCTCCTATCCAATGTTATCGGAGGAACAACTTTTATAATTATGGCTGCTTTCTTCTAAAAAAAAAAAAGCTCCACCCCTGACTATGAGTATTGCATGGTATTATAATTTAGCTCCTGTAGTTTCTATAAATCTGAGCTGCAATACCACCACAAACCACAGTTAGGTGTGGTGCAGTGTTTGAAATAGTGGACAACCCCTTAATTACTTCTCTCAGCAGAATAATCCTTAATTAACCTGTCACCACATTTGCACTTATACAGCCAGTGACAGGTTCCTATAGAGCTCTAATAACTGACTGATCCCCTTCTTCTAGCTAAAAATTGTTTCACTTACATCCACATAAATCACCTTTTATCTTATATTGTCTGCCATCAGAAGGAGTGTGTGTCCTGCTCATCCGGCCCCTCCCATCTAAACCTCCCCATGCCTTATGCTTCCTTATTGGTCACAGTTTGTGTCATGTGACCAGAGTGACATCATCTCAGGTACTTTAGCCTCTTAACAATAGCAAACTGTAGCCCCTGCATAACTTCCATATGAAATCACAGCAGCCTCCATGGACTTCTACTCCTCTCCATCCTCCATGGAGGCTGCTGTGAATTCATGTGATCACATACATGGTGTACAGTTTGCTATTATAAGAAGGCTAAAGGACCTGCGATGATGTCACTGGTCACATGTCATGAATGTAACACAAGGCACCATTTAAAATAATTGATACAATATTTCCCATCTGTACATAGAGCTTTATATGTCTGTAGTTTGCATAATGCTTCGGTATTACTTGCAGGAGGACCGAGAGACTGTCATAAATCCTTTCCAGTAATGGACAGTGCACCAGACCACCCCTCACTTCACATAATATGTATAATTATAAGTCTTAACTCTATTAACCAGTTAGTATCTGCCCGAGTGTGAAATTATTGCAATTAAGGATGAGAAGTAATTTTTACGTGCCTTCCAAGACTCCTAGGAGAGGGGGTAAGAGTCCTGATTACTTCGCCCACCCACAGGGATTGATAGGGAGAGTCCTGATTATTCTGGAAATTCAGGTTTATCATTGAAGCTTCCATCCAAACTCTGCAAAGTGTTCTCTCTGTGATTGCGTGGGTTTCCTCCCACACTCCAAAACATACTGGTAGGTTGATTGGATTGTGAGCCCCATTGGGGACAGGGACTGATTTGATAAGCTCTGTGCAGCGCTGCATAATCTGTGTGTGCTATTTAAATAATTATTAGGAATGCCTTAGGATCACCACCTCTGTCATAGTGAAATGACCCACTATGAACATAGTGAGAGATGAAGAACTATTAACAGACTTTGAATGGTTTGAAAACTTTGATGTTCCTGTGCCATATTAATGTAAGTTCTCTCCACAGCTGGCCCAGGACCCATGAACGCTCGTAAACGTCACGGTTCCCGAAACACTGAGAACGGAGTATACGTAGGACCCCCACAGACACAGGTCCTGCCCTCCCAAGCCTCCTCAGAAGCTTTATCTCCCCCTACTCTTGTCCCACCAGCTGATAACATGTCTTGCCGGGACCGCACTGCTGAGTTCATGTCTGCTTGCAAGTCTTTGCGTGGACGCCAGGTTAGTGATATGTTGTACGAAAGGACATTACATGATAATACCCAGAATACAAGTATTAGAATACAGTAGAATACAGTTATTGGTTGATGATGAATGGAAAGGAATGAGGATGTCCAGACACCTTGATATCAAGTACCTCCATTTAGCCTGTGCTGTGCAGTGGAGGAAGGAGAACATGTGTGTGACATATGAAGGTCATAAGTCATTACCATTTTAGGAGAGACCTGACAAGGAAGAGCGTAAATAAACTTAAAGGAGGGCACCGTATATGTTCACTATTAATGTTTAACATACATTTTTGCATGAGTAGGGTAAAGCCCGTTTCCCAGGAGCTAGAAGGGTACAGCAAACTTGATCCATGCACTTGCAAGATTAAGGCCCCTTCCACACTTGTGTTGCAGATCACGTCAGAGTCTGATCAGGGTGCGATCAGGGTTTGGTCAGTGAAAACGCGCATTTTGCGTCAGAGTGCAATCAGTTTTCAGTCAGAGTTTGTTCAGTGTCTCAGTTTTTCACGCGCGTTTTCAATGCAATTTCAATGCGTTTTTCACGCGCAGAAAATGCGCGTGAAATGGACTCAGGACTGAGCTCTATCTTTTCTATGACAATTGATGCGTGAAAAACGCATTGCACTTGCAAGTGTCTCAGAGTGCAATGCGTTTTTGATGCATCTCCATAGACTTGTATGGTGCGTTTTTCACGCGTGTGACTTGCAAAAGTAGAGCATGTCGAGATTTAAACGCACGTTAAAAAAAATGCGCGTGTGTGCGTGAAAAAAAATGCAAGTCTGAAAAGACCCATTGATTACAATGAGTCAAAGTGCAATGCAAGTTCTGCGCATCAAAAGCACGCGCAGAAAACGCACGTGAAAAACGCAAGTGTGAAAGGGGCCTTACTGGACCAAACTTAGTCCGTATACTGGATTAAAGGAAACCTACCACTGCCTGCATGATGAAATCATGCGAGCAGACCACCCCGTAGGCTACTTAATGCTGATGCCGGCACATAGTTTTGTTAGGCTCGGCAAACTTTACTTTAGCTAAAAAAACCTATTTTCTTACATATTTAAATGAGTCCTCCGGTGCTACCCTGCGCCATCTTCGGGCTGTCGGTGGCTTCCGATGTTTAATTATTCCTCCTTCAGGTGCCGAGAGCTGTGACGTCACCAAGCTCTCGGCACCTATCGCCGGCCAACTTAGTGTCTGCGCATGCGCGATAGGTGCCGAGAGGAATAATTAAACATCGGAAGCCACCGCCAGCCCAAAGATGGCGCAGGGTAGCACCGGAGGGCTCATTTAAATATGTAAGAAAATAGTTTTTTTTAGCTAAAGTAAAGTTTGCCGAGCCTAACAAAACTATGTGCCGGCATCAGCATTAAGTAGCCTACGGGGTGGTCTGCTCGCATGATTTCATCATGCAGGCAGTGGTAGGTTTCCTTTAAGTCATGTCCGTTTAGTTTGTTGATTCTAGGTTCAGCCTGGTAAATGCTGCAATCCCACGGATTGAGATTGACGAACAAAATGGTGGGCGACGGGCTTTACAAGCCAGAAATGTATGTAGAGTTGTAAATTTCCTCATTGCATCTTTTTTGGTTGCAAGGGGATCTCTGGCCCCAAAACTCCAGCTATGTGATCTTTGCCGTCATGCTTTACATTATGGTTGGAGACAAAGCAGGCTCCTCTATAATGAAGCGCCTGTTCTTCCGGACTGCAGGCATTGAGGTTATTTAATGGAACTCTCCAGTCAAAGCCGATTCATTGCATTATACCTTGTACAGGGCCTAAAGGGAGGAGCATGATTCTAGTCTCTAGGAATTCAATGGACATGAGTTCGGTTCCTCCGTTCACACCCTGCACCATGTATTATTCAATGAATTAGCTGTGACTGGACGGTTCCTTTAATTGAATAAAAGTGGTGCCTGGAGAGACAGCGGTAACCACAGGTATCATCTTCAGCTGTGACCATAGAGTAAAACCGCTGATGGGTCCTGCAACTCTCACCTCCAACCAAAACCGGAAATTTGTAAACCCTAAAGTGACTCAAGTCCCCTATATAACAATCCCTTTTCTTTGATTCACAGAATGGTGTGCCGCCGTCCAATCCCACTCTGAGTGCTGTGAAACAGAGAAGTGACTTCACTCTTATGGCCAAGTAAGAAATATATTTGAGAGTAAATCTTATGCTTTTACTGAGATTATGGCCGGCTTAATAGTGCATTGGTGGGGTTACTGAGATTCCTCAAAAATTTTGGCTGTGGTAGTACTCCTTTAGGATTATCCTATCTAGAACAGCGAGGAGATGTTGTAAGTAGGGTATGGTGTCAGTTTCTTCCTGCAGAGATACAGACCCCTGTCCCACTGACAAACCCACTCACTCCCATCTCAACAAAATGTGCAGAAGTCCAAGATAGTTGATAGTGATGTACACAGCATCGTTGCCATGTACGGCTGGTTCATCTCAAAATTTTCTTTCTTTCTTGCAGACGCATTGGGAAGGACCTCAGTAACACATTTACCAAACTGGAAAAGTTGACGATATGTAAGTATAGGGGAAAAAATTACTTTTGACAAATCCATATCTTCTATGTATATCCCTAGTAGAAATGAGCGGGTTCTGACATATTGGTGGAGAACACCCACCGGCCAACCGTAGCCATCGCTAGGGGCAGCAGTTTACCACAATGGCGGTTTGTTCGCCAATATGTCTGGGTCAGGCAGCTGAACCTGACCATTGGGTACGCGCAACTCTACTCCCTAGTACTGAGCACCAAGTGTTGTCAAAAGTAATGCAGTGTACACCGGAATCCAGCCTCCAGTTTGGGGCAATAACTTGTTTATAGTAAAAAATGTAACTTGTTACTTGTCTTGGAGCCAGCCTGACCAGCTGAAATCTCTGTAGTGCTCTGTCTATTTTACTTACAATTTTCTTGTTTTCAATTTACAAAGAATTTACCCGTTTTCTCCTCTTTATAGTGGCTAAAAGGAAATCTCTTTTCGATGACAAAGCTGTGGAAATTGAGGAACTGACGTATATTATCAAGCAAGTAGGTGTCTGTATAGATAACAACTTGTATTTATAGTGAGTTTGACAGGTCATACCTGCCTTCTAAGCCAATAATATGGACTGTAAGTGCACCAGGGGTGGGGCCAATTTCACCAAACAACAGACAGAAGTGCTCCAGCCATGTCAGCGGTGTAGGTAGACAAATATGACAACATCAGACCTGCTTTTGGTGGACTTGCAGGCTTATTTACATATAAAAGATGATCCTTTATAGGTTTGTGGCCACTGTGGTTTATTTGGATTCTCTTTTAAAGGCGCTTTCTAGATTTCCTGGAAAAAGCTTGTCAGGCAGGGATAAAATTGTTCATAGTTAGTTGTGTTAACATCTGGCTGAACCTGACGTCTTGGCGTTTACGTGGCATCTCCTGCAGCAGTCATGTGATCACACAAGTGAGGGTTCTAAACCTCATGACACTTTTGCTTCTAGCTGTTGTTCTGCCCTATAACACAAGATGTCTTCTTGTATATCCACAGGACATTAATAGTTTGAATCAGCAAATAGCGCAGTTACAGTCCTTTGTGAAAGCGAGGGGCAGCCAGAGCGGGCGGCATCTCCAGACTCACTCTAATACTGTGGTGGTCTCGCTACAGGTAAGAACGTCTAATCTGGCACCATCTTGAGATAAAGCTCACAGATGTCTTCTTAACTGAATTTTATCTTGCTAAATAGAAAGTGTAATAACGTACATTGTCCCTCCTGCTTACAATATACATTCTGTTTTTGTCTTTTCAGTCTAAACTAGCATCAATGTCTAATGATTTCAAGTCTGTATTGGAAGTAAGAACAGAGGTGAGTTACGTTTCCAAAGTTCTGGACTTTCCAGCAACAATTTCAAATTGGAGGAGTAAGATTATTATTTCTTTTATCTTTTTATTTTTTTTTTCCCCCTGTTCAATAGAATCTAAAACAGCAGCGAAGTCGCAGAGAACACTTCTCACAGGGGCAGGTTTCCTCTCTCCCGCTCCACCACAACAGTATGGGTAACTATGTTCACATATTTTATACACCCTCTTAGCTTCTGTGTATGTTCTCCATTGCATCTTCCTGTCCTCAGCTTTCTCCAGGATTAGGATCTTTATATTCATCCGTCTTGTGTCACTTTCACTGTGGCATTTTTGTAATGAATAGTTTTTATGGTTGTGGCTTCATTCTCGCTCTTTTTTTTTTTTTGTCAGGGCCATCCGTTCTCTTTCAAGATGATTCCCGCAGACACGGGGATGTGACAATAGAGATGGACTCTAAAGTCAGTCAGCAGCTGCAACTCATAGATGAGCAGGTAAGGGCAAGAGAACATGGTGATCATTCAGCGGATTAACACTATGGGCATAGTGCTGCATCATAACATATAAATGACTTTACTTCCAGCATAATACATGGTGTTATGGGGGTATAAAGACATCTGGTTCATAATGAAATGCAACCCGGAGTTTCACATTCATTGTAGCATTTTGTTTACAAATTAAAATTTAGATTTGTGGTTAAAAGTTTAACCCAAGCAGAAAAAGAGATGCACAACGCTGGGGACACAACACAGGGGGACATAAAGTTTGAAATTCTTTTTCATTCTTTAGGTAGTAAGAAGAACACCCGTCCCCACCCACTGACCCCCTTAATGTGACATTTCAAGGGCACAAATCCTCTCAGATTTAAAAAAAAAAATCTTATACCACACCCTGTAGCGGTCATTGGCTGTGATCTGTTTTCCGCCGGCTCATTGTTTCCAGGCTCTTGGCTCTGATCCATAAGTAGGTCCGACAGGTATCTCCACCAGGACAGATTTGTATAGACCAGGTCAGACCTTGGCAGCCTGATCATTTTCTGCAGAAATATAGTATATATGGCCAGTGGCTTTTTTTTTTTTTTTTACACCCTTCTCGCCCTTCCCACTCCCCAAATTGAAGCGTGGGGCAGAAAAGATGGGGCTTACTAAATGCCTTGTCTGCCAGAAAAACTTTGTGTCTACCCACAACTGATTGTGTGTGATTCTTGGAGATTGCCATAGATTGTCCGTTGTATCCCAAATGAAAGTAGTGACAGGTCAACTACCCCACCACTTTATTCACTGTGGCACTGACAGAAATATCAGAGTACTGCGCTCTGCCATCTCTAAGTGCCATTGAGGTGAATAAAGCAGTAGGTGAACAGTGACCAGTAACCAAAGTTATATTGGACTATTGTTTTCATGATCCATGGGGTACAACCACAGGGACCCTCACCTGTGGATAGCGGAAAACTTGCAGTGACCAGACAGCTGATTCCTAGCATTTTATAAAAAATTATTAGTGTTTATAGCTAATTTAATTTCAGGATGTACTTATGATTTACTTGGCAGTGAAATGATAAATCATGTTGCTGATAATGTATGTTTTGCCAAGAAAGAATTGCACATCGAAAATTGCTATTTTATTCTTCTTCTTCCAGGACTCGTACATTCAGAGCCGAGCAGACACCATGCAGAACATAGAATCCACTATAGTTGAACTTGGCTCCATCTTCCAACAGTTAGCTCATATGGTAAAGGAGCAGGAGGAAACTATACAAAGGTGAGGGTCTCCCGAACCCACCACATCTATATACCCCTAACTATAAACCTCAGTAACATGGTCCTGGGCTGTTTATCACATATCCCTCTATTATTCATTTTTTCTCAGAATCGATGGGAATGTGGAAGATACACAACTGAACGTGGAAGCTGCACATTCGGAGATCCTGAAATATTTCCAGTCCGTCACATCAAACCGCTGGCTCATGATCAAGATCTTTCTTATACTTATTGTTTTCTTCATCATCTTCGTGGTCTTCTTGGCCTGAGACTCTTGCCCAAAACAAATCGAGACTATCTGCACACTCCATGCTACCTCCAGACAGCCCAGTCCTACACAATGGAAGGAATATCGGAGACCGTCATGGCTTATGTGTTTAGTATGAGGACTGGGTGCGTGTGTGAGGTACTGCAGAGGTGTGTTATAATGTGACATCTTATGGTTGGGTCCCCCGTGGTCGTATTACATCCATGGGGTGCTCATACGTGGAATAAACTGTGCAAATATGCGATAGTGTCATAAGGAAGGATGAACGGTTGATGGCTGTGTGTGTGTATGTATAGATTTATTATACGCATTATATACATATAAATAAGTTTTAGCCTATGTAAATTTATATGCACACAGAGTCATGGGTATAAAGTATGCAGATGTGTAGCGTGAATGGAGTATGTGTGTATGTGAACGTGTCTGGGAGAGAGTATCGGGGGTAAGGGAGGGGGGCAGTTTACATCTACCCAGGCTGAGACATTTGCCAACATTATAAGAAGGGTTGTGTATGAGCAAGCGTGATGCAAGAGCGAGCGACTAACTAATCTAAAGTGTCTTACTGGAACTTGACCAGGATCGGCCGGACTCCTCTGACTTCATTGTTGTTTTAATCTCCATATTGACTTGTTTTGTTTTTTAAATTATTCAATGTCCTTTAACATTAAAAGAAAAACAAAGAAAAAATACTACTACTACAACACCAGGCAAAGATTTACCCCCTTACAGGGGACGATCCAATAGGAATGGATTGAATGACCTGTAGAGGAGGTTACTTTTGACATTCCATAAAAAAACACGGATGACATTAACCCTCCTCTCCCCTGTTGATATTAGGGGTCACAGTTTTGACCTTTAAACAATGTACAGATTGTATATAGCTTGGAATGCAAGAAAATACAAAACATTTCAGCTCAAAATTGTCTCATATCTTTTTATTTTTTTTTTATGGTTGTGTTTGTGTGTGTTTATAGGATAGGCCATCATTGTACTGTATTAGGCTACATTCACGAGATGAATGCCCGCCGTACCGTAGTATGGTGGGCATACGTGGCGCTGCTAAACCCCCCTCCACAGTGATATATATGGCGCAAGGCGCCATACTCCAGGGAAAAATAGGACATGTCCCATCTTTTTCCCGGCTACAGAACGTACAGCTCCCGTATGGTGCTGTCCGCCCATTGTCGTGTATAAGGGACGTATATACGTCCCCCATATGTTTGTGTGAATGAAGCTTTAATGTGAATGTTCCACCAGGGTCCGCCATAAGCAATATGTACTTATGTACAATATGTCTGTGGCTGTTACTGTATTGTAGGGAGCTGCCTCTTTGTCCTGCATATTTTTGGGACTCCCCAGCATTCTCATTCCCCTTCATTCTGCTGATCAATCTTAGTAATTGATCTAAAGGGGACCTGTCAGCAGAAATTGACCTATAAACCACTACTAGTATGTTAAGCATCTTCCAAATATTGTGTGATGTGCAGTGTGGTGACATCATCCAGAAAATCAACTGTGAAATAAGATGTAAAGTGGTTGTATAAAGTCATAGAGGCGGAGTGCTTAGTGCTGAAGTCAAGCTCTCCTCACCTTCCCACCTAGGAATATAACTTGCGAAATCCACAGCCATTGATGAGCCCATAGAAGTGAATGGGAACATGTGTGGTGGCTGTTGAATCAATGGCTAAAATGTCAATAATTCATGTTCGGGTTCATTGAGGCTCAGTCTGAGACTTTCTATCCTGAAAGGTGACCAGAATGTGTACAGAATTCATTACATTAACTTAAGATGTGGGATTTCGATAAATGAGTCCTTAAAAAGCTGCTGTAAAGCATATCTCTAAAAGATGTTAACAATTCTCTGGAAAGATGGCTACCTCCATATTTGTGTAAGGAAAAAAAAAATTATATATACATATATATCTATATCTGTAGTCTAGAAATACTGTGAAAACAGGATTACATTTCTGCATACACACCGTGTATACACCAGGAAAGATCCAGGGGTAAATATACTGTGGGGAGATTTATCAGAAATGTATGAGGTAAAACTGTTCTAGTTGCTCAAGGAAACCAATCAGAGCTCAGCTTTATTTTTATAGACCGCTGTGGGTAAATCTCATCCTGCTGGACAGAGAAGTATACACTCGGCAGAGGCCAGTGGACAGTATGGGGGACGGATATAGCTGTATTGCATCCATCTCCAACCACCTCAATGGAAGGTTCTTCTGATGTAACTCTATGTAAGCACCATTAAGGGTGGTGGGGGCCCTTCCAACAATGTTTTTGGAAGTATATAGGCAGCTAGCCTCTGTAGTATATAGCCTGCCAGCCTCTGTATATAGCCTGTCAACTCCTGTAGTTTATAGCCTCCCAGCCCTTTGTAGTATATACCTGCCAGACCTCTGTAATATATAGCCTGCTAGCCCTGTAGAATACAGCCACCAGCCCCCTGCAGTATACAGCCACCAGCCCCCTGTAGAATACAGAAACCAGCAGCTGCCGGCCACTGAAGACACAGCTGCCATTGCTAGGGGAGATCGCCCCATCACAACCTGCTGCCGCCGAAATCAGCGATCTTCCCCCAGTGATGGCAGCTGTGACTGACACAGCCGACATCCTAGACCCCTATGCATGATGCGGGCGGCCACGGGCCGCTGCGCATCGCACACAGAGACAGTCTGTGACTCAGTTGAGACACAGCTGAGCTGAGTCGCTGACTGTCGGAACCTGGTGGGGGCCCTGGGCTCGAGCCCCTGGAGCCTCTCCTTTAATTCGGCCCTGGTAAGCACAGATACATCACTCAGGAAATGGCAGAAACAAAGCAATGCCTCCCGCTGATGTTCACTCCTACTGGAGGGTGTATCCCACTTTATCTGCATACTATGGGCCACGTCGGGAATCCTCCCTTACAACGGAAGGAGAATAACATCATGTGAAAGATATGTCATTAATTAATACCAAATCTTATAATTGTGTCCTTACCTTGTGGTTTTCAAGATCTCTGCTTACAGATATTCAGTAAGAGCCAACAATCGTACAAGGAGCTAAACCGTTCCATGTTGTACATATGAATACGGATGTTTTGCATTGAAATATCCACGTTGATAGTGTGTTCCCTGTATGATTGTTGGATGATGATAGGCAGTGGTGTAACTAGGAGCTGATGGGCCCCAGTGCAAGGTCTGTGGCAAAGTTTATAGTAATAGTCTTCTCATATGGGAAAGTGACACCATAAGGGCCCCCTAAACCTCTTGGGCCCTGGTGCGACCGCAGGCTCTGCACCCCCTCAAGTTACGCCCCTGATGATAGGGGCTGAGAGACCCCTTTCTAACACTACTCAGGCTCAACGACACCAGTTCAGTGTTATTCAAAAAGAGATCTCTTTTGTTGTTCTATTCATTCACCTATTTTGCTGTATAAAATCACAATTTACGATAAATGGCATATATAATTCTCTAGAGTACGCTCATTCTAAGGATATGTACATATTTAAAACTTTTTTTTTATTTTCAAACTAATTTGCATAAAAGTAGAAAAATGTAATTTTTGCACCCTGATATCTTACACCTTGTTTCCCTTTGAAACTGCAACCACCAGAAAACTCAGAAGACTTCAATCTACACACAAGTATAGGCTACAACAAATCAATTTTTAGGAAATATATAAACCACATTTTATTAGAAAACATATTTACAAAATTCCATTGTCACACAATATTACCTTTTGTAATACGTATTTCTATAACCAATATTTTACCCACCTTAACCCCCAAGTGACACTATTTCTAATATAATTTTTCTTTAAAAAAAAAAAAAAAACATAAACATATTTTAGTGGTCAAGTTAATTACAATACGAAAATAGGACCTTTCCAAGGGAAAAAAAAAATATTTACATTTTTCAAACACAACATGGTTTGGCCCCATGAAAAACTTAAAGGGCATCTAGCACCAGGATGAAGGATTTTATGCAAATGACCCTGAGGAGCTCCATTAACACCTATGGAGCTTGGAGCCCCTCAGGCTCATCTGCATACAGTCTTTCATCCTTGTGGAAGATGTCCTTTAAGAAGGAGCTAATTTGGTGATGTGAAGCTCCTAATTTGCTTTCCATATGAAATAAGTTATTATATACAATGATTTTTCTGCATGCCCAGTCACGTATAATACATGGATCAGGTTTGCCAGAGCTATAGCCGGGACAAGCTTGAGGACTAGAGGGTCATACATATATACAGCCTTCCGTGGTTAATGTCCTTGTACCCTAATAGAGCTTTTGGATTGCGATTGAGATTAGATTTCATCTTCTTGTTGGGGTTTATTACCCTTTATTTAACAAAACAAATACAAAAATATGTAGATAAGCCAGATACAGCAGCATTAAAGAGCCCTACAGTGCCAAAAAGATATAGGGGGAGATTTATCATCAAGTTTCTGAGGTAAAACTGTTCTTGTTGCCCAGGGAAACCAATCAGAGCTCAGATTTAATTTTATAAACAGCTGTGGGAAAATGAAAGCTGAGCTCTGATTGGATGCCATGGGCAACTAGAACAGTTCTGCTCTAAGAGACTTATGATAAATATACCCCATAATATATATAGAAAGCATATCATACAGATGTATGTACAGAAGGAAATATTTACATTTTTATAAAGATGGGGGTAAGAAATACTGGGGTCTGACTTTTTTTTATCCCATCCAATACTTGTAATTAATACAACTAGTATTGAATTTGTGGTCCCACAAATGACATTTGTCCGTTGTCCACATGGGTCACTCTTACACCCCTGTTCTTGTGATCGCTGTGGGTCCCAGTTATCACATACCAGGATAAGTTATGTGTCAAATATCACATTTGGACAAGCAGTGGGCACATTAAGGATGTTTCAGAATATTGCAGCTGATATTGTTTGAGGAATGCATCCTGACAGGACTCCTAAGAGAGATGGTAAGAGTCCAGATAGATTAACACCTCCCCCTGTATTAATCTGTAAAGACAGATGGTTGTCAACCACTGTATGTGGGCGTGGTAATCAGGACTCTCCCCATCAATCACTGTGTGTGGGCGGGGTAACCAGGACTCTCCCCATCAATCACTGTATGTGGGCGTGGTAATCAGGACTCTCCCCATCAATCACTGTGTGTGGGCGGGGTAATCAGGACTCTCCCCATCAATCACTGTGTGTGGGAGGGGTAATCAGGACTCTCCCCATCAATCCCTATGTGTGGGCAGGGTAATCAGGACTCTCCCCATCAATCCCTATGTGTGGGCAGGGTAATCAGGACTCTCCCCATCAATCACTGTGCTTAGGAGGAGTAATCAGGAGTATTTTTGGATAAAAAAAGTAAAATTCATAAAAGGCAGTCAGCACAACACAGGAAGATGGCCTTCATCTTCCATACTGATCACAGAAAATGTTGTGGTCAGCATTTTCTATTGGGGACGTCTAAGACACATTTAGATGACCTATTTTCAGTCTATATTAGATTTTTTTTTCTGCCTAAAACAGGAGCAAGTCCCACTAGAAAAAAATTGAAAAACCTTTCTGACAAGAAAGATTTTTCTCTTTTTCTCTGATAAAATCTGCTCCTGTTAGAGGCAGGACATACAGCGATCTAAAATGGACCAAAAACACTGCCATGTGAATGTGCCTGGACGGTGTACAATGGGTTAGCTGAAGACTTTGGTACACATTAAGGTTAGTCGCAATGCACTTCGCTTGTCATGGTAAACTCTGGCATACTTTTGCTTCTTGCTCTACCAGAAGACACCAGCTCACTCTCCGTATCTGAGCCATGTGCATCTTCCAGATGGAAGGGATTAACACGCAGACGGGAAGGCTTGAAGCTGAATGTGGCCAGGCTTTTGGCTCTTCTGCGCTGTGTCATGAATTTATCCTGCATCTTCCGTTGCTCCTCTTCTTGATTTACAAAGTCCTGTATCACCGACCGAAAGAGCCGTGGGATCTCCACGCCATCAGGCTCAAACTCCAACATCAACCTTCGAAACCTAAAGAGGAAAACAAAGCTAAAATGTTTAAAGTGTATTGATATTTAATTGTGTATTATCTTCAATAGACGTGGTGCCGTTCGTGAGCTTGGACAACCCAAACATTATGGACTGAGCTGTTGACTTCTCCATCCACAATGTTCATGGGGGATAACACTCCCACCAATAACCCATCAATGACCTAACCAATTAAACAATTAGACATCGCTGTTAAGGAAAGTCTGAGCATTGCTAAGGAAAGTCTATTTTCAGTCTGTATAACGTGAACTATACACCCTAAGTACAGGTAGTATTAACCTGCAGGGGCCGGCTATGTAATCTGTCTCCGCACTCCCCGCCAAAAATACATGTATTTTACGAGTTTTATGAAAGGTATGTGTCAAATAGCCCAAGTTACTGACTAAAACATTAACTTTATTCGCTAGATTTACATCTACATTACCTGAGTATGGCAGGACCACATTGAGAAGGACTTATTTTCGAACAAAGGTCTCTAAGATCCAGCTGTTCACCGGGGCTGATTTCGAAGCCTTGGCGAGGGATTGAAGCCAGCCATGTGTAGTCTACTCCATTCTTCACTCGTCGATACTCAATGAAACGCTCTCGCTGCTGCTTTTCAGCGCGTTTTAGGTGGGATCCCAATTCTAACATTAGAGTCTCTGTGACTAGCTCTTCACTACTCCGGGGAGCTAGCTTCACTGCAGAACCATCTGGGTCATTCCAGCCGAAGAGCCCTGCGAGGAACATTTTATACACCTAGAAAAAAACACAAATAACATGTTAATATGACAACAACATGAAAGTTGTTTTCATTGCCCCACATACAGTAAATATGTTAAATCTACCACACATGTCCTACAAAGTTAACAGGATCCAACTACACCTCGGTCTACTTCGAAATAAAAGACTGAAAGAGTCACGCGGTCCACTATCTTAGTGATGAGACCCCACAGATCATGAAAACGAGGGGTTTGATGTGGTCCCACGTACCTTTGTCAGACTGTTCTGCTCCATTGATCTCTATGGAGCTGATGGAAATCATGAGTGGGCGCTTGGCAATTTCCGTCAGCTCCATAGAGAATAATAGAGCAGAACAGTCATGAACGGAGTCATCAATGGAGGTACATGGGACCCCATCGGACCCTTCGTTTTTGTGATCTATGGGGGTCTTGTCACTGAGACCCCCACTGATCAGCAAGTAAGGCCCTATCCCATGGATAGGGCCTAACTTTTGTTCGTGGGAAAACCCCTTTAAGCAAACTCCAATGTCTTCTCGTAAAAGTCAACATATTAGTCAACATACAATAGTAAGATCATAATCATCACCTCAAGTGTCAAAAATACTCATTGGGGCAAATTTACTAAGGGTCCGTTGGACGCATTTCCATCAAGTTTCGTTTTTCGTTTGCGTTGCATTACCCCGGGTTTTTGGCGCACACGATTGGATTGTGGCGCACCAGCGCAGGCTTTCATACGACACAAATTGCAAATTTCATGCAACTGATTCGGACAATGCGCAGAATTTAGAAATCAAATTGTGTCGCAAGATCAGCACTCACATGCACCAGGAAGAAGAAGGTGAACTCCGGCGAACCACGGCCAGAAGCGACACATGCAGGAAATTGGACAACAATCTAAGTGAATCGCGGCAGCTCCGAATCCACGTTGGACATTCGGGATCGGCGGCGTCAACGAGACGGGTAAGTAAATGTGCCCCACTGTGTTCAGACTCAGTTCCTAACTCTTCTGGTGACTTTGTAATAAAGACATCTAATAGGAGGAGCAAGGTGATGGGCTATGTAAGGATACCAAATAGGCGGGCATCGGTAGGAGGGGGTTCGGTGGAAAGAATGGTACAGGGCCAGGTTTTTTACTAAAACCCTGGGACCAGATTCGTAAATAAATTTTGATAATGACTAAGGGCAGCAACAAGAATTTCATACATAGGGTGAACTGAATTCATATGTTTAGGTATTGCAGGTCCTGCATCACCATGATCAGCTGGCTGTAGACCAAACCTGTGAATATTGTCCCCACCAGATACAGATATGAATACCAAACATTTTAGATGAGTTGTGAGCTCCATTATACATCTGCTCTTGCTGTAAACATTCCCTTTTGTTCTCTTCTCCATCGCTTCCAGACCACAATGACAACTTTTCCTGATAACTGCAGTTTGTTGTCACATCCTTGACCTCCTTCTTCTACTGCTGGCAATAGACTTTATGGCAACACAAATAACAACCGACCACAAACCAGACCTCCAATATAAAAACAGATCCTGACATTAAACACAGAACCAACTATACTATCACAGTCCTTAGATTCCACCTGAAAAATACCGACCCAATACACTTGGGAGTTCTTGCTACTCTGACACCTCTGTTCTTCCATGAGGATATAATGTGACTGTAGACTCAGGGTCAGTTACTCTACCCATTAATTAACGGTGAATAAAACCAGTCAATTATTAACTTAATTATTTATAAGGCAGGTTTTGCTTGTGGTCATTTTACAAACCAATGCTTGATAGCAGAGGAGTTTTCATAATTTTATGAGGTGTATTATACCTCCTAAGTATAGCAGAATATTAATTATTAACAAACCCCTTATTGCCCCAGGCCTCATTTTTGTCATATTCGTCGTCCGTAGAATAAACTATGGGGCACATTTACTTACCCGTCCAGAGGAGTTCACTGAAAGTGCATTGTCCGATGATAATGCACTGTGACGCGATTCACTAAGATCCTGCGCCCGATATCCTGCATGTGTCACTTCCCCGCTCAGGTCCGCCGGAGTTCACCTTCTTCTTCCCGGTGTATGTAAGTGCTGGATCTTGCGACACAATTTGAAAGTTAAAACCGGCGCTCAGTCCGAATCAGTCGGCCCATCCCCCAATTTGTGTCGCATGAAAGCAGTGCAAAACCCGAAAACGTCGTAAAATCCGACGAAAGTGCGGCCACGGACCCTTACTAAATAATATACTACTGGGGGCTGTGCTGTATACTACTGGGGGCTGTGCTGTATACTACTGGGGGCTGTGCTGTAATGGTAATGTTGTTGTTGTATGCCTTATGTTTATGAGCGACAGTTTTCCTGCTATTTACCTGCATGTCTTAAGAATTTAAATAAAAAAAAAGGACCATGTTAAATTCAAATCTGTTTTTTTTTTTTTTTTACCTGTGTTTTGTATGCGTTGGAAAAGGGGTAGTCTTATACGGCGAATATATCTTAAACTCTATATTTTAAACAGGAAAGTAGGGGGGTCGTCTTATACACCAGGTCGTCTTATACGCCGGAATATACGGTAAGTAAAGAAGCATGGAGGATCTGCACACAGCACAAAAGTACTGCTGCAGGACTGCTGAATCACTTTAAGTACAATCAGAGATTACCCACAAGGCAGTAAAGGCACATTTGCAATTTTTGTAAAAGAGTGAACAACCCCTTTAATGAAGAAATATCTGGTACCCAACCGAGTAGTCAACGCTCTGCCAGACTATCCTATTAAATGTTTAAAAATAAGCCTCTCTACTAGCAATGCATTGAAATAAGTTGTCCATTGTGCCATGTAGAAGAATACTCTATTGCTGTTCAGTGAAAACAAAATTAGTCCCCACGTCAAGTTTTTAAATGAATTCCACTGCGGTGACAAAGGAACGATTTGAAATTTATATTTTTCAAAAAAGCGAAACCACTATCTAAAAAAAAAAGTAGGGTGTACAAATTTCTCAAGTTTCAGAATCAGCAAAGTCCACTCCATTCTAGTTAGAAGGACAACCATGCAGCTCTTCAGGATTTTGGATTAGAGCTTGGTCAATCCTTTACTATACTTAGGGATTAGGATGTCAAGGGACTGAGGGGATTTTGATTAAATAGATCTGAGGACATAAATAAATCAGTTAAAATCTATAGTTAGGGCATAAAAAGAATTAATCTTGAGTTCCTAGGATGGAGATCCTCCCTAAGTACTTTTTGTCAAATGAACCTATTTGGATTCCCAAGTTTGGATTGAAGGCAAATTAATCGATCATATTCATGATATGAATAGAGAAAGAGTCCACATTGGTCAGAAGGAAGGAGGGCAGATTTGTATAATTATTTCAGTCTAATACTTAAAGGGGTTTTCCCACAAACAAAAGTTAGGCCTTATCCACGGGAAAGGGCCTAACTTGCTGATCAGTGGGTTTACAGTACTGAGACCCCCACAGATCACAAAAATGAGTGGTCCGATGGGGTCCCACATGCCTCCCTTGGACCCCTAGTTGCTCCGTCAAAGTAATGGAGCACTTTACCGGGCATGACCGTTCTGCTCCATTAATCTCTATGGAGCTGACGGAAATTGCCGAGCGCCGCGGTCCGATGGACGCCTCATTTTCGTCATCTGTGTTGGTCTCATCACTGAGACCCCCACTGATCAGCAAGTTAGGCTCTATCCCATGGATTCATGTGTAGTGTTATAAAAGACTAATGGAAAACTTTTAACTCACAGAAATCATCTACATGTTTCTAAGAAAAGAAGAAGGGTAAAAAAAAGGATCTATAAAGGATGTAATAAAATTAAAGAATAAATAGGATTTGAGACAAATCAATGAACAAAAATTTAGGACAACTGTAAAATCTGTGCCAGCGTCATCATCCTCCGTCAGTCTCTATCAGTAGAGTACTTCTGACGATGCGCAGAACGTGTCCTTATGATTCCTGCAGATCTGCTCCGGTTCATCAATAGTTAACCTGCTTTTACTGAAAGACTCTTGCTCCTGTCATATCACCCCCCTGCTGCGCTGTGTTGTCTGGATTTCAGAGCTCTACTCAATCATATCCTGGGGCTCGGGACTCTGAAATCACATGATAAGTCTGCCTGCCCTTAGTTCTCTGCCTGCTGTAGACTTAGTTCTTAGTAAGCTCCTGTTATCCTATTTTTCTTTACTCTGTATTCTGGTATTTTGACCCTCTTCCTGTATTCAGACTAACCTTCTGCCTTGTGATTTTGTACCGAGATTGTCCTCTTGGCTTTGATTCAGCTCCGAAGACTATTTTTCTGCCCATGTCCATATTTTGCTCTTTGGTACAGAAAGGGAATATTGACTAGTTGTTCCTTACTGCACAGAGTAGGCAATCAGGTAGGGGATTTAGTGTCAGGGGATTTAGTGTCAGGGACCACTGTCTCTGTCTGTTGTCACCTGTCTGTTCCCACAGCCTGCATTATAACAAGGTTATAAAGGTTTCAATATTACTAAACTTCTCCCACAGGTCATTTTTTGATATAATACATAAAATCTCAAAATGTCTTAGTTTCTATTTCAGGGGTCGATTTTGTTCAGTTCTCTTTCTCTGGATTAGATTGTATAGGTACTGGCATGAAGTATTTATGTTGCTAGAGAGCTGAATCCCTACTGATCTGAAGGGTTTCTTGAGGGAATTTCTGAATCAAAAATGAAAAAACCCTAAATGCAAAATATATACCTTCTGTTTTTATCTTATCTATTACTACTTTGGAGTAGATTGCATGGTATTGTTTTATAAACAATTTAAAGGTTAAAAATTTAAGGTTGTAAATTTCTAATGAGATACTTAGATTGTGAACATATTGAATATATGTCTCCAGGAGACATTATATTATCTTATACTAAAAAAATCAAAATGTAAAAATTCACTACCTGGACTGGGCTTCGGCCAAGTTCTCCTTCCCTGTCTGGTGACTTCTTCCTTCTTCAGGTGTAATAGTTCCTTATCGAATCTTTTTCTTCCCTTTGTGTTGCTTTTTTTTCTGAATCCTTTGTTATGTTCTGGTATAGAATCCCAATGTGTATCTCTCCTATTTGCAGTCTTGTTTTTCCCTTTAATCTTCTCTTCTTCCTCCTCCTCTCCGATCTCCCTCACTACTGTCATTTCACCAGCTCTACTTTTAAAGCTCCATTTAATACTTTGTAATCTGGGGATTCCACCCAGTCAGCACAACAGACATTGAGAGACACTGAACTTGTTATATAACCAGTGTATATTGGGGCATGTACCTCTCTTCTCCATGTCTATGGAATACCGCAGAAAAATACCATCTGTAATACTGGGTCATTACAGATATGACAAAGATTAAAAGCTTCTTAAAGACACGGATACTTTCCATTAGTTATTTTATTTTTTCATTCTAGTCTGTAAAGAGCCATCATTTTTTAATGAGAACTTTAAGTCAATGGGGCACATTTACACAAGAGCTTTGCGCCGCACTTTTGTCGGACTGTGCACATTGTTCTAGGCTAAAACGGCTTGCACAGGTATTTAAGAAGTGTCTGCTCTGCTATTGTGTCGCACACAACCCTTTCGTGGCACAGGTGCGCTGGCTTCCATGCGACACAAATTAGGGGGCTGATTCGGACCGAGCGCCATATTTAACATGGACATTGTGTCGCACCACAAAAAAGATGCCGAACTCTGTAAGGCCCTGTGTGGGGAAGCGACAGAGTCATGATTTATTTTACATGCATTTTCCCAACAATGAAAGCATTATGGAACGACAACATTTTGTTGAAAAAAATAGATAAATGAACTGTGATATAATATTGTTTCAGCGTGCATTTACAATTTTAGATATTCAGATGTAGCTTTTAAGGACAAAATCAGAATTGGAATTAAAATAAAAGGAATAGCGTTGGATATTTATAATCTCTCTTTCGTTGGGACACACCTGGCTTTGGCTTGCAAAAACCTGAACATGTAAATGTGTCTGCTGATTGTTGAACCAAGTGCCTGTTACGTGATCCTATCAGGGAGACCAAGCAGTAGTGATATGTCTTACCATGTGCGGACTGAAAGTCATGTGGATCAGTAATGTAATCCCTGGTGTCATTGGCGCACAATCATATCTACAGCTGCCAAGAGCTTGGGAGCCTTACGCAGGGCACCTGAGCACAACATGTGTCTCCTAAGCCATTGGCTATAAAACCTTGATGTGGGCAAAATATACAGCAATAGATTTATCCAACCGATTGTCACACCATTAACATGGAGTATCTAGTAGCTATTATAAGAACTCATTTTTGCTATTACGTTTTTTTAACATTCCCCCACACACACCTCAATATTAATAACTACTAACCTACAGCTGTACAAGGGCTTGTGTTTAGGGATAATTGGAGCCGGTGGTCAGGTTTAGCCTCCTGACCCTGACATATTGATCCATCTAGCCAGGGTGGGTTCAAGGTTTCAGCAGGCCCCTGGGCGGCAGAGCCTCAGTGGGCCCTTTGGCAGTGAACTCAAATGGCAGCATTACAAATTTAGAAACTAAAATAATCCCCTATTCCCTAAAATATTCCTTAGTTTATAATACCAAACAGCCCCCTCATGGTTATTTTATATAAGCCCCCTCATTGTGGGCTCCTCAGCAGCACTTGCCTAGGTATGCCTAGTGCTGGCATCGGGCCTGCCCCTAGCAACTAGCAATGACTATGATTGGCCATTTCTAGAAATGTAAAGTAAAGCCCCTGGTTAGATATGTCTTTTACCTTATCAGCTGTCATTCCTGTCCACAAAATGGCCGGAGATGGAGGGTCATGTGATCCTAACTGTCCATGACCAATCTTCCTTCCAGGACCTTATGATAATATTCATGAATACAATATTAAGATCCTAAATGATAGACATGTCATGGGCAGTAAGAGACATGACCCTCCATCTTATGGCTTTTTATGGACAGGAATGACAGCTGATGAAGGAAACCAGGGGCATTTTCTGAACCAGGGGCTTTACTTTACATTTACATCTATTAATAGATATATATTGTATATTAGATATATACAGGTGGTCCCCTACTTAAGAACACTCTACTTACATACGACCCCTAGTTACAAACGGACCTCTGGATGTTGGTAACTTACTATACTTTAGCCCTAGGCTACAATAAACAGCTATAACAGTTATCACAGGTGTCTGTAATGAAGTTTTAGTGTTAATCCTGATTCTTATGACAACCCAACATTTTTAAAATCCAATTGTCACAGAGACCAAAAAAGTTCTGTCTGGGATTACAATGATAAAATATACAGTTCCGACTTACATACAAACTCAACTTAAGAACAAACCTACAGACCCTATCTTGTATGTAACCAGGGGACTGCCTGTATTATATATATAGATGTATATTGGTAAGTTACCTAATAACACGAAGTAAAATTGTCTAAATGCTCTATTCATCTCTATGACGCTGACGGATATAACTGAGTGCATGTCCGGCCTGACGCTCCATTCATTTGGAGTACAACAAAGCCCCATTCTAGTGATCTATGGGTGTTCCATGACTTTGCTACCCACCTATCAGCAATGTATATCCTTTCCTGTGAATAGAAAAAAAAAACTAGATGTGTCTGGACAATCCCTTTGGTTTAAACAAAGTACCTTAAAAATAAAAAAATAAAAATATTTTAAACACAATCAAAAATACATAAAAAGGCATAATTTCCTTGCTGGCAAGAGAGAATTCAGCAGAAACTTCAAGTATTATCGGAAATGTCAGATATAAAAGGAATATTACCATTTGGAATATTTATGGCAAAACTACAGTATTTCCATAGATAAAAGCCCCATTAGTAGGGAAGCTCAGCTAATTCAAGGAGACATATACAGGTGGAGACAGAGCCACACGTGAACGACCACCTCTCTGTACTTGGTAGTGGCAATACAGAGCTCGGAGGACCCCTGTTCTTGTGATGGTATTACCCAAGGACATCTATCACCAGATCAAGGATTATAAACCAAACATTCAGACATACTGGTGTGCCCCCACTGGCAAGATCTGCTGTTCTTTTAGCTTCTTATGCCCTGGTTTCTTAGAAAAAAGGGTTGTAAAAATTATGCAAATGAGCCTGGGGGGCTCCAGGCTCCATTAACTCCTATGGAGCCTGGAGCCCCTCAGGCTCATTTACATAATTGTAAAAACCAGGGCATAAGAAGCTAAAAGAAGAGCAGATCCTGCCAGAGGGGGCACACACCAGTATGTAACTGTGCTTGCTTTACAATCCTTCATCTGGTGATAGATGTCCTGTGTAAGAATTAAATCCTGCTAATATATAATAACAGTACTGTGGCCATATTAATACAAAAGCCACATTTTCATTACATAATAAATGCAGTGATATAAAATTGAATACAAATTTGTTCCAGTGGAGAGGGTAACTATTTGGTTTGTTTACTGAAGATGACCTTAATCTAGTGAGAAAACGTATTAAACTGCTAATGGAGTGATATAAGACGTGGCTTTCCTATTACTGCAGCGATTAAGGAGTATAATCCCAGCCAGAGTCACAGGGAGGGCAGCTCTCCATCCTATTATACAGTAAATGAAATGAACACCACATGTAGAAGCCAAGCATCAGGGAGACGCAGTTAATTAGATTTGTCTTCCATAATTAACCCTCTTTTACTACTCTTCATCCGGATTGGAGCCAATTTTCATATCACATTAAGTGCTGGTTTTATTTTACTACTTTTCTAAATACAGTGGATTGTTTTTCTTTAATTGTTTTTGGGAAGACCACTTTAAAAAAAAAATTTAGGGTTTCAGTTTTTGTGACATTTCTTATTTTTGGGCAAATAACATTTTTTTATTGGAAATCGGATAGAAGTTTTCCATTTTTGGATATTTAAACAAACCCATCCCCCACTCCCCTCCTCCGCTTGGTGGGTAGAATCTCCAGGTATCCATAGAGCAAGTGTTCATATTACTCAGATCCAGTGTTCGTCTGATTGTGAGGCCCGAGAAAAAGTCCATTCAGAAAACCCAGAATCTTTTCAGGCTTCGCATATTATACATTATACAGTGGTTCAAATGGTAATATTCATGGGTAAAACATCTAGTAGCGTTTGTCGGAGAGTCATAGATCTACACCCACGTAAGTTTTTGTGACATTTCTAATACTGTAAAACTACTGTATATACTGGAGTATAAGCCGAGGCCTCTAATTTTACCACCAAAAACTGTGAAAACCTATTGACTTGAGTATAAGCCGAGGGTGGGAATCCATTGGTCACAGCCGCCCAGTATATAGCCTGCCAGCCCCCGGTAGTATATAGCCTGTCAGCCCCCAGTAGTATATAGCCTGTCAGCCCCCAGTAGTATATAGCCTGCCAGCCCCCAGTAGTATACAGCCAACCCCCTTTAGTATACAGAAGCCGGCCCCATGTAGTATACAGCCAGCCAGCCCCCAGTAGTATATAGCCAGCCACCAGTAGTATACAGCCAGCCCCATGTAGTATATAGCCAGCCTTCCCCCTGTAGTATACAGCCAGCGCCCTGTGGTATACAGCCAGCCCCCTTTAGTATATAGCCAGCCATCCCCCTGTAGTATACAACCAGCCAGCCCCCAGTTTGCCCAGCAAACTTACATACTCCCCTTCGGGGGAAAAACTCCGCTTATACATGAATATATACGGTTCATGGTTTTTTTTTTTTGAGGTGTGGAGATTAATATAATTATGGTAATACCAAATTTATATACTTTTTTCAGGCAGTCCCTGACCTAAAGGGGATGTCCATTTTCAGCAAATCATTAATATTGTTTGTGCGGTGAAAAAGTTATACAATTTTCCGATATACTTTCTGTATCAATTACTCACAGTTTTTTAGATCTCTGCTTACTGTCATTCCATAGGAAGATCTATGTTTACTTCCTCTAGATAAACACCGGTCCCTGGTCAGGTGATGTCACACAGGTGAACGGCTTGTTATATCTTTGGTCATATATAAGGTCTTTTGAGAAGAAAAAGAAAACTTGTGCACTCACCACGAACTGTGAATATCTTTTATTCATGCCATACAGGGAGCAAAAACGTGCCAGACACCAGCGAATTACGGACCATTTTGCGCGCTGATCTAGCAGTTCTGGGACTTGTGGTACTCCAAAAGTAAAAAGTCTGCTTTTTCTCTTGTGTGGCGGCTGTGCCAGTTTGATTTCTTCTTTTTTACCTCTTTGGTCATACAATGTCACACAGGTCAACGGCTCGTTATAACCCTGGTCATGTGATGTCACACAGGTGCACAGCTCGTTATATCCCAGGTCATGTGAGGTCACACAGGTCAACGGCTCGTTATATCCCTTGGTCATGTGATGTCACACAGGTGCACAGCTCGTTATATCCCTGGTCATGTGATATCACACAGGTACACGGCTTGTTAGATCCCTAGTCATGTGATGTCACACAGGTGCACGGCTTGTTATATCCCTGGCCATGTGATGTCACACAGGTGCAAGAGCCATTAGTATCATAGAGAGAAACCAGTGTAGTGTGATTGTTAAGGAGGTCGCACTGGTTTCGGACGCCATCTGGACTACTGTCCGCCATCTTAGATACAGCGGCCATGTTCCCTGACCATTGTCAAGTTAATGTCATGATTCAAACTTCATTTTATGTAACATGTTTGCTCGCCTGTCAGCTAATACCCTTTGACATTTAATGAGAAGCCAGTCTGTCCTTGATAATAATATGATTCTGGAGCCACTTATCATCTCCTTCTCAGCAAACTAGTATAAACAATATCTGTGTACAAGGTCTCTGAGAACTGAGCACAATTAATTCACTTTTTTCCCAGAATATGCTGATGTCCAATAGCTTTGCAGTATACTATTCACACCCCTTTGATGACTCTTCTGTCTGATATATATTATGCATTTTGATTATTAAAGGAGAGAAGATCTTGACTAAGAGATTGACGTGTATGTCTTGGTCCTTATGTTCAATCATGAAAGGGTTAATTAGGACTCACCTTACAAAAGTCAAGAGGGCTGTTGGGGCCCTGCATAAAAATCCCTAACAATATTCTTCGCAGGAGGAAGTGACGTTGGTTCTCCAGAAGTAACAATCTCTTCTTCAGAAAAAAATTTCTGCTCTTCCCCGTGACCGGCAGATAGCCATCCTACGACCCCCGCTCATACACAACCGTGCGGGGGCGCGCGCTATATAGAGAAGACCGAGTCACGTGATCCCCCGCAGTGCACGTGACCGCCGACGTCACTGACATCCCGATCGCATTCTAGCTTCTACCGTGCGGGCGAGTGAGAGCTAGAGATGGCGGACGGCGGCCGATCCTATGTCGGTAAGTGCCGTAGATGGGAGCGTCCTTCTAGGGGCTGATGTGACTCATCCGGGGGGTTTATTGGGCGATCTACGATGATGGAGCCGATGTACAATCTGCTCAGCTCCTCCTGCTCTATAACATGCTGCCTGCACATTGTACAGTGAAAATGGAGTGGAGAAGGCCTGATTCACTGTGAGAGAGACCTTTTTGGTTTTTGAGCGATGGTCTTACGTGTGCACAACTTTGTATAGGGGATAAAATACTAACCAGTTAGCCTTGTATTATTATATCTTTGCTACCGTAACCAGATAAATTTTAATAAAAATGTTTTTCCTCCAGATCATGATGACCGGTTTGGTGGAGGGCATTTCATGAAAAAACGGAAAGGACGTGGCCCCTTCCGGGTCAAAATGTACAGTGAAGGTCCAGAGTCCAGGTCAAAGTTTCAGGGCCGAGGTGGATACGCACCCAATCCTCGTTCCAGGTTGGATGATGAAGATGGAGATATTCCTATGAGTGAGGCACATGACTCCGGTCGCTCAAGATTGTAAGTAGACAAAGAATAGCTGAGGGTGTAATATGTTATAGGCTGATGTCCCTTAGACCAGCTCTGGTGGGGGGCGAGCTGATATTTGGGGTATCAGGGGTAACTAAAAGAAACTTTCCACCCACCCATTGAACTTGCTGAAATTCCTTTTCTTTGTGCCAAAACAACCCAATAAGATCTGCCACGTGTTAATCCACCTCTATGGATTTCTGACAACCACTTTAATCAAGATAATAATTATTAATATCCGTTCATTGGAGGTCTGACATCCACCAATCTGCTATTGAGTCCTACTGCCTAGAAGAAACACAGAGAACAAAACCACAAGAACAGCTCCGTTCTCTGTTTAGTGACCAAGCTGCCTTACTGCGGCTTAATTTCCATTAATTTAAGATAGTTACCTGATCCGGCCACAACAGAGAGAAAAGAGCTTCTCTTCCAGCATTGTTCTCTGTTTTGGCTTTGTATGCTGAAAGCAGGCAGAATCATTCAAAGGTTTGGGGTCCGTTCCTGGGTAGTAAGATATGTCCACAATAACCTGATTGTATCCTGGATCCTTCCAGCAATCCTTACAGTCGTGGAGGGAGGAAAAAGGATGACAGACAAGCAAGAGACAGAATCAATGCCCATGGAAACTCTTCTAGAGACATGTCTCATCACCCAAGAAACGAACCTAGAGAGGATAAAAGCTGGTTCAAGGTCACGGTAAGTCAGGTGGCTAAAGGTTAAAAAAAACTGGGGCTGAATTATGGACCATGCAGATAGATGAGAGCTTGCTGATCAGTAGGGGGTCTGCTTACTAGAGGTTTCCTTAGTCTCTAAATACACTTCCACTTTATTAATTCATTGAATGCTGGAGGTATCAATGCTGTTCCAAAGCCCCATAAGACAATGGAACATGTGCTTGAATTTTTAGTTAGGGGAATGGGGACCCCACGCCCAAGTCATTGATGGAATTCCTACTGGTTCTATCTCAACAATCAACAAGTTCTACTTTTTTCCTGGATGGGAGACAATTCATTGAAACAACCGCAATGCTTCTCTCAGTCCAATGATTTGTTCATAAAAGCACATAATATAATCTAGAGTTTTCTTCATTTAAGGAAAGCTATAATCCATTTTTGTTTCTTCCAAAATCAGATTCCTCATGGGAAAAAATACGATAAGGGCTGGTTAATCGGTCTTCTGCAAAGTGCCTGTACCCTACCATTCACTCCTGTTGGTGTAAGTTGTCTCTCTCTTTTTTTTTTTTTTTTTTTTTAACTAAAATAAATGCCAAAAATAATTTGTCATATTTTCATGTTACATTTTCTTTCTTTAGTATTTTTGCGATCATTCCCGGGCTCATTTTTATGTGGAGGACTCTGCGGTGGCCAAAGCTTTAAGACAGATTTCCCGGACGTTCACAGACCGAGAAAACTTCAAGGTAAGAATTTTGTAGTAAATGTTCACCAATACTACACTGGTGGCAACAAAAAAGTGGAGGTTATGCCAGTTGGGTCACTTCTTTTCTTTGCACCAGCTTTCCTACTGCCCATGCATAGTCTGCAGCTGATGGCATGTCCATGAGTAGCAGTTTTTGAAGTGGACCTGCATCTGTCACACGTTTATGGCATAGCCCGTGATTATGTCTCCCCTTAAAGGGGTTATGCCACGACTCAACTTCCTTCAAAAAGATATCAAAGAGGTTAAAATATTTCATAAAAACCTATTCATTATGATTAACTGGAGTGAGAAATACATTTTATTTGTTTTCTCAAGGCTTGTTTAGCCTCTATTATGTACCACACAGAAGTAAATGTGGGAGGGGCCTAAAAGGCAGTTTTATCACAAATCCCATAATGCTATGCAGCTGCCTATCTCTTATTGGCCTTCCCAGAGTTCTACATCACTGACTTCAGCGTCTCCTTACACCTGCTGCGTTCAAATAGTCCCAGCAAAGCAGGATGCTGCTATAAATGCTGTGTGTACCGTGTCATGTTTCCCCGATTCTCTATTACTAATTCATTGTCACTATATATATATATATTTACCTAATTAAACTTTCATATAGGCCTCTTTTCTAAAAACGGTCTCAGAGTAAAATGTAATGCACGCGACCGTGTGCTCATCCATGACTGATTCCTGTGATGTGCCCATATATACAGGATAGGAGTAGTAGTACTGTCATGTGCCCATATATACAGGATAGGAGTAGTAGTACTGTGCTGTGCTCATATATACAGAATAGGAGTAGTAGTACTGTACCCATATATACAGGTAAGGAGGAGCAGTAGTACTGTGCTGTGCCCAGTTATACAGGATAGGAGTAGTAGTAGTACTGTGCTGTGCCCATTTATACAGGATAGGAGTAGTAGTAGTGCTGTTCTGTTACCATACACATATAATAAAAGTAGTAGTTCTGTGATAGTGTGATAGGAGTGATAGTGTTGTCATGCTGCTGCTAATGTGTTTCTAGAGCAGGATGCTGGATCCCGGCACTGTCTCCCCTCTACACACCTCCTGATACTTCCTCTGCATGACTGCCCCATCCCCCAGCCCTGGCCTGAAGTGCCATTTATTCACCTCCAACTCCCCAGCACCTATTACTTGTCTGGCTCGGACTATACCTCAGCTCTAGCAGCAGCAGCTCTGTCCCTCTACTTCACAGGCTGCCGCTCAGCAGGAATGCAACACACAGCAGCCTCATGATGCTTTTTAATGTCCGACCAGCAGAGGAAGCTGTGGACGCTGTCTCTGTACACAGACAGCATCCAGAGCTATATCAGACATTCTGGTTGCCTGGGATTGATAGCCGCCTATATGATGATCCAGCTCTGGCTCCTCCACGATGCAAAGGAGTGATGGGGCCAGCGGAGGAGTCTGTTTAGATATGCGCATGCCCAGAAGAGTCTTTAGCATTTTATTCTTTCTGCGCATGATCGGCCAGGGTAGGTGTTAGAGAGGACGGGAACAACACCGGTAGGGGGAGCTATTCAGATTTTGAAAAGCATTTTTTGACAAAAGAAGGCATATTTTTAAATAAATGTCAAAGCTGAAATTTCTGTTTTAAATGTATTGAAGTAAGTTACATAAATTTGATATGGTGGCATAACCCCTTTAAGATTTCCAATGGTCTTCTAGGAGTGGAACAATAAAGTTCGGTAGCAAAATTCCCATATGCAGTAATACAGTTGTATTGCAGTATATGGTAGGAGTGATCAGACGCGCTACAGTAATTTTCATGTATCTATTTCAGGTTACAATTTTGACGCGTCCATGTCCACCACCTGAGATGCCAAAGAATTTGGCAGATGAAGAAATCCTACATTTAAAGGTATGTCACATAACAGTAATTGCTTGTTATCTGGACTGTTTAGAGGTAGCACTGGAATTTATTAAAGGGAACCTGTCACCAGGGGCCTCATTTTCACTATAGACAGGTTGCAGAATCCCATCAAACCTGCAATGCAAATCTGCCTTTTTCAAGCATTTGAATTAAAATATAATTGTGTGTTTTAACTTAACCTGGCTTCCTGACAAAATCCTCTGTGTAGTGCCAGGGGTTGAGCCTTGGTTTGGATGCATCTAAAAAAAAAAAAAACAAAAAAAAAACATGTGACTTACCTGTGCTGCAGACTCCTCAGCTTGGCCCCCACCTTTGTGCTTTTTTACAGCCAGCTCCTGCCTCCCCACTGATGTCAGCTTACCAGGCTGTGAGCTCTGCTCCTGTGAAGGAGCACAAAGGGGCGGGGGGTGGCTGAATGCTGAGGAGTTAACGGCACAGACAAGTCATGTGGTGTTCTTGGAAATGCATCCAAAGCAAAGCCAACCCCTAGGACTACACAAAGGATTTTGTCAGGAAGCTAGGTAAAATTAAACATTACTGACAGTCTTTTTTTTTTTTTTTTTTTTTTTAAGACTGTTTTAGTTGAAAGTAATGGTACCTTGGAGTCTTTTATATAAGAGACTATGGGTGTTGTGGTCCCCCATCACTGGTTATGACCAGCTGGTCAGGTCTGGGTCCAAGAGAAATCTGTGAAAGTGAAACATTTTATTCCATCTGGGCGTCACAGTAATGACGATGTCTATGAGGAGAGTAATTGACACGCACCACTCCCCCCCCAAACATGATTAAACTTGTCTGGGAAGTTTCTGTGTTTAAATATTAAGGATGTGTATGGTAGCATCAGATTTCCACATCCTCACAATGGGCGTAATGAAATTGTACCATTTTGAAGCGATACACTTTCTGGGCTTAAATAGCGATTCCTGTAGGAAGGTTTTATGGTAGTGAGTCATGGTAGGCATCATCCAGTAGTAACCAGAGAAATAATTTTTACTTACTAAAAACTAATTGCAAGGCAAGAAAACCGGGTGCAACACTAGATCTCTTAAAAGCAAGATCCCATGTATAAACCACCCAGTACAGGGATTACAATGATAAAATATACAGTTCCGACTTACATACAAATTCAACTTAAGAACAAACCTACAGACCCTATCTTGTATGTAACCCGGGGACAGCCTGTATATGGAAATAAGATCCTTTCATCTAGACATACTATGAAATCTCTCTAACCTCTCAGCTGATCCTGCCATACCTCGCCCCTCCACCTTCTGCCCTGTATCTCTTCTAAACATATATATTTATAATAAAGCCATACTATCCTGGTTGGGAAGAATAATGACAGAATAGCGACATATTTTGGTAGCATACACATTTTTGATCTATATTCAGAACTATCCCCATGAAAATACCAAAATCCTTCTATAATAAACATAATCTCCTTGAATATAATGACCAACACTAAAGACGCCGGTGGTTTGGGAGCACCCAACATGTATTAATAGACCATCTAATCCACCAATGGAAAAACTCCACATATAAAGCCGGGATAAAACTATAAACCAGACCTCAAAAACGGAATGATCTCCTAAATGTGGAGCCTCAGACTGTAGCTCTTGCAAGCAAGGCCCTCACTCCGATTGTTGCATATGACTGTTTGTTTGTGCTCTATAATGTCTTATTTCAACTTAGACATTACTAGCAACAATACTTCACCTTGCATATAACCACAAATATAGACGAGAAAAGCCATATATGATCATATCATCATATGCTCCAGTGGTTTCCGGAGTTTAAATGTAAAACATTTGAATGTATGTTACCTCTCTTTGTTTGTGTACTGTATAACAAAAATGTTCAAAAAATTATTAAAAATGTAACATATGGAGGTAGTGGAGATTTTGGGCCCCCTCTGTGCCATAGGCCATTAACCTGTATAATTGCCTCTCTGATATTGTAGAACTGTATGCAGAAACGATATGATGGTGCCCAACAAGCTCTGAACATGAGATCCATTCGATTAGATCCAGGTAACCAGAAAATCGTCTTTCTTCCCCCACACTTCTTTCCCACACCACACATCGCTTAATTCCCTTGCCTTTTGTTATAGACCTGATTGAAAACAAGGTAGACATCATCCTGAACCGGAAGAATTGTATGACCGCCATGCTGCAAATCATAGAAGAGAACGTACCAGAGGTGAGTTTCTGTCTTTCGTATGTGAGGCTTATGTGTGGATAGACGGCGAAATGCATACAACTTCAAAGTCATTGGTTTCTAATAATCTGGTTAATATGTAACTGACCATCTTGTTTTTCCATGTAACCAGCTGCTGTCCCTGGATCTCAGTAACAACAAACTCTATAAACTGGATCATCTGACAGATATTCACCTTAAAGCCCCAAATCTCAAGCTTATTAACCTGTCGGACAACTTGGTGAGTGCATTTTTTGAAGACTTTGTGTTACTATCCATTACAATTCCTTTTGTTTCAGTCCCATTGATATGTTAAAAAAACATATCAATTGGCAAAAACATTGCTCCTTACTCGATTCTTTCCTTCACTTTCCAGGGGGGTTCTTCCCAACTTATGAAATTATGAATAGGGGTTGACAAGCTTATTGGTGAAAATCTGACTGTTTGGACCCTCTGGTATAGCGATAATGGGATCCAGAGAATAGGATTTGATGTACATCCTCTTTAAAGGGGTTGTACCAACCATTTAAGTTGTCCTCTATCCACAGTGTAGGGGCTTATGAGCTGGTCAGTGAGGGTCCGTCTCCTGAGACTGGGATAATGGGAATCCTGTTCTTGTAATGGGTGGAGTCATGGTCGCTCTGCTGCTCCACTCAGTTTTTTTTTTTTTTTTTTTAATTATTTTTTTAAATTGCTTTATTGGCACAGAAATGAAACGGTACAGCATCACACAACAAGGAACATTAGCTGAGGGACATCAGAGATAAAATCATACATCACTATGCAATTATTCATCAAGTGTGATAGATGGCTGCTTTTGTGCAGAATTTAATAAACCCCTCCCCAACATATACATAGAACAGTAACCAGCCTGGTCGAGTGGTGTCACGAGAGCAATAAAGTTAAAGGGCTCCATTCAGTTCTATGAAAATGGCTGAGCACAGCGCTCGGGTTACTCCAGAACTGTTGTAGACGGTGGATAGAGCAGCAGGGCATATGTATTCCCGTCCACTCCACCTCTCAGTCACTAGTGACAACAGGATTCTAATTCTTTGGATCACTGGAGGCCCCCATTCCTGTGATTGGTGGGGGGCCAACTTCTGGAACCTCCATCGATCGTGATAATGGGCCTTAACGATAACCTTGTAATTTCCTATTCTGAGGATAGGGTATAACTTTATAAGTGGGGATACACCCTTGAATTACCTTTCAGTGAAAATAACCCCCTCCTCTTTCCTATGTACAGCTGAGGTCCGAAAAGGATCTGGATAAGATTAAAGGACTCAAACTGGAGATGCTTTGGCTAGATGGAAACCCGCTCTGCAAATTCTTCAAAGACCAAAACCTATACATCAGGTCAGTCTGGCACTTGGCCCCAATCTGAAGAAACTGTGGTTGTAGTTTTTGTTGTAATTTACTGAGGTTGGGACCACTGTCTCTTCTCACCACACACACCCGGGGCAGACGTACATGTATCAGTCCATATCACCCATGTGTGTGGATCCCATTGACTACCAGTTGGCCCTCACATGTTTAGTCAAGTCTTATCCTGATAAAATTACTATGATTGATAAGATGTGCTAATATGTTTACCTATACCCAAGGCAGCATGTCACTTGCGGAGAGAAAGAGCTGCTCCTTATTTATGGTACTGAGATGTCAGCTTACGAAAGGGCATCATCAAACCTCCCGTGGCTTTGTATGCTGAGCCGCCTACATGATGAGACTCCAGCAGGGAGGGGGCACAGTTACTGGAGGCTTCTTACTACATATTATTTGGTATAATTAGTCTCTTGAGGCATACTGTAGTGTCCCCCATGGTATATGACCCTTCTATATATAGAACTGATCAGCCATATTGGCATAGAGCTACCTAATGTGATATTAACATTGCCTCATTTCTATAGCATAGTGTTTTAAACACACCTGCAACACCCCTATGTATTCCTTCCTGATGACAATCCTCAGTTATTCCTTCTTTTCCTCATTCCTTTGATCATCCATCTTCCATTGTATGTGACTCCTACCATGACACCTTCCTTCCTCGCTCCACATGATACAGCCTTTATCAGTCCGCTAAATTATTTCCGGCTGCTCTCTCCGGGTCTTCCTCCGGCTCCTCCCAATGCTCAATTTTCGCCTTTCGATCAAGATCACTTGTAGACCCGGTGTCCGCCAGTAAAGAACTCGCACTCTCCTCCCTCTTTTAAATTTTTTCGTATCGCACAGAGGCTGTCTGGTCTATGACGGGTAAGATTCCCCAGGCGGGAGCAACCTAAGGCAGACCTAACCACAGCCCCGAGAAGATGAAGACTGAAGCAGGAGGGCGGAGAGTTAAGCCTAAAGTGCGTCCTTGTGTATGTGTGTTTGGTGTTAACCCTTGTGTGTCTGGAACCCTCCCTGCCAGGAGGGTGGGCTGTATGCCCTTAAAGACCTAAAGGGGTGGAAAATAATTCCTACAGATGGGCCTGGTAGTCCAGGCAGTAGCGCTCCCGTGCGGAGGAGCCGTAAAATGAAGTAACCCGTTTTTGAATGTGGAGCAAAGACCCTTATAATAGGGAGGAGCTGGAGGTGGATGGCGCCAGATGCAGCGTATGGTTTCCTAGTACTGGCACAGGCTGTACCCGTGGTCATCACTCCTCTCTCTTCCCTACTGGCATCTGCCACCTTCTTGCCATCCCATGCCACACATTGCCACATGCATATACATCCTCTTTCCATTGTCCTTCCTTATTTTATGTTTTTTGTTTTTCTGTATCATCACTTCTATATCTACTTCTTTTTTTATTATTTATTAGGATTGCCTCGAGGGTTTGCTTTTCACTGTGTTTGTATGGTAGCTCACTCTGATCAATGATAACACCAAGGTGGTCAGAGTAATATGTCCCGGCCGGCCACGTACTTGTGCTCCCTCTCTCTTTGTCGTACTCTCTATATGACCCTGGCATTATCATGCCCTGCCCCCGCTGTGAGCTGACCTCCTTAGTATGACCACAGAGCTCCTTCTCCTTGTTGCAGATCAATACGTCTGGTTATCCTCCGCAGATTTGTCACTGTTACATTTTATAGTCTGCTCTTGCATATTGTATCTGTGTGTGACAGTAGCCTGTATATGACGGATAAATAAACCCACAAATCCCGATGGCTTTTATTCCCCACCTCGCACATAAGTGTGTCCTCCAGCAGAGACATGGCAGAGGGCAAGGCTGCAATTCTCCCTTCCCATTGCAGAGACCAGGGGTTCACCAGCACCTGCTGTCAGGGTATTGTAGAGGCTGTGGTGGGGTCTGGGTTTATGGTTTGCCGGAACTAATGTTCTCTGTGTTCCTGTTTTTGTCCGTGGACCTGCGGATTTTGCCCTGGATGACAGTGCCATGCGAGAACGATTTCCCAAACTCCTGCAACTGGTGAGATCAACGTGTATTATCTATGTAGGCATGTGATGCCTTGTCTATAGGCAGCTAAGTCAGTAAAATTAACTACTTCTTTTCTTATTCCTCTTAACTCTTCTACCTTCTTTTATCTTCTATTTTCTATTCCTTCTATTTTTTTTTTCTTTTTTCCACTCTTTTGTATTTATGTTCTTGAACAGGATGGACACGACCTTCCTCCACCGATCACATTTGATGTAGAAACCCCAACCACGCTCCCTCCTTGCAAGGTAAGATTTTGCTCAAAACTTAGCTTAGGTAAGGTCCAGTTTCAGCAAATAATTGATATTGATTGTGTTTCTGTATGAATTCCTCATGGGTTTCTAGATCTTTGCTTGCTGTCATTCTATAGGAAGCTTCTTTGGTTACTTACAGTGGATACTGTCACATGGGTGCACGGCTTGTGATATCCCTGGTCATGTGATGTCACACGGGCGCACGGCTCGTTATACCCTCGGTCATGTGATGTCACACAGGTGCACGACTTGTGTGACATCCCATGACCAGGGATATCACAAGTGCACGGCTCTTTATATTCCCGGTCATGTGATTAGTTTCTAATAAACCGGGCAATGCACCTGTGTGACATTACATAACTAAGGACACACACACAGTGAACAATGCTGTAATTCAATAAGAAGCTTCAAGCAGAGAAAGAAAAAATCACAAGGAATGGATCTAGAAAGTATATTGGAAATTTGTATAACTTTTCACTACACAAACATTATCGATTATTTGCTGAAAGTGGACGACCCCTTTAAGCTCGCTCATACGTGCTTGAAAGTTGACCATAAAATGGAAAGCGTAACGAAAAGCAGAGATGGTTATGAACTGGGCTTTACTGATCAATGTCTTATAAGTGTCCATGTCTATTTTCAGGGCAGTTATCTTGCCACAGATGATATCAAAGCATTGATTTTGCGATTTCTTCAACAGTAAGTAAATCTGGATCTTCTTGTAAGGCTATATTCACACTGCCGTTGCCCGCCCGTACCGTACCGTAGCGGGCAACGGCAGTGTACGGGGAGAGGAGGAGGAGGTGAGCGCAGCTCACCCCCGCCCCTCTCCATAGCAACCTATAGCGCACGGCCCCGTATTACGGGAAAAGATAGGACATGTCCTATCTTTTTCCCGGGTACGGAACGGTACGGTGCCGCACGTGTGCTGCACCGTACCGCTCCCGTAGGGTGCCGTGCGCTCATAGGAGTGTATGGGGGACGTATATCGGCCGTATATACGTCGGCCGTATATACGTCCCCCATACGTTCGTGTGAATGTAGCCTTAGACTTTCTTTAGCAATACATGGGCAATTCCTGTATTCATTCCTGATTAAACCATTTGTGGCCCTTGCACTATTCTCTGGACTTTATCATTCACACATTGTTGATTTAGGTTTGTTTTGGCCTTTTATCTGGGGCTTCTATTTGCACCACTCTTGTACCAGAGAGCCTCAAGACAAGAAAAGGAGGTACCTACAGACTGCCGAAAGATTAAGATCTTGCCCCCCCTTTTCAGTGTTTTCTATTATATTTTGGTGGGGAAGACGATACAAGGTGCTTTGAAAGATTGTAGTCTGATCACTGCCATGACCAATTCCATCAGAAACGTTTTTTTATTACTTTTCTTCTTCTGCCTCCAATCCTGTATTTTATACACTTGAATCCCTGTAGATATTACGCCTGCTATGATGGTGACGATCGCCAGGGTCTCTTAAACGTTTATCACGATGAAGCTTGCTGCTCGCTCAGCATTCCTGGCCCGATTGGACAGAATCCCTCCAGGTCAGTAATTTTCCTTCCCCGCAGAATTTTTTTTTTCCTCTGTGTTCTCTCTAATGTGACGTCTCTCTACATAGGAGCAGTCTTGGAGATTATTTTAACAGCAGCAGAAATATCAAAAGATTGCGTGATCCTGGTGAGAATTGAGATTTCTATTATTATTGTTGTTCAGCTATTTCTGCAGGATGAGAATTACTGGTGTAAAAGCAAAGCTGCTCACGTCTGCTCCTACTTTTCCCCCCTAGCATTGCGCTATAAGCTGCTAAAGCACAAACGCCTTAGTGTTGTCAGCTTCCTGAATGAGCTGCCTCGTACACAGCACGACCTCAACTCCTTTGTTGTGGACGTCACTGCTCAGACCGTAAGTTTAGGTTTTATACCTTTATTTATTTTATTTTTTAAAATCAGATATTTCTATATAATTTTCAGCATAATGCAATAACTTGTACATTAACTTTAAAGTATTTAATTGACTAACTCACCTGTTACCCTTCCTTCTAAAAGGGAAGATCAATTCTCTCAACATAGCCCATATGGAGGGGGTCCCCAACTTACATACGACCCCTAGTTACAAATGGACCTCTGGATGTTGGTAATTTACTGTACATTAGCCCTAGGTTACGATGATTATCTGTAACTTTAATCAAAGGTGTTTGCAATTAAGCGTTATTGTTAATCCTGGTTCTTATGACAACCCAAAAGTTTTAAAATCCAATTGTCACAGAGACCAAAAAAATTTTGTCTTGAGTTACAATTATAAAATCTACAGTTCCGACTTGCATACAACCGAATTAAGAACAAACCTAAAGAACCTTTCTTGTATGTAACACATATATGTATAGGCAGCCCCTGGGTTACGTATAAGACGTTCTCTAGGTTTGTTCTTAATTAGAATTTGTATGTAAATCGGAACTGTATATTTTATAACTGTAAACCCAGACAAAATCATTTTTTTTTTTTCTCTGTGACACTTGGATTTTAAAACGTTTTATTGTCATAAGAACCAGGATTAACAAATCTTAAATGCAAACACCTTTGATAATTCTGGCTGCATCCACACGTCTGGTGCGGTGGAGAGGAGGAATAGTATCATTCTCCCCGTAGAGAATAGTAGCGCATGCTGTGCTTACGGCAAAAAGATAGAGCAAGTTCTATCTTTTTTGCGCCCACAGC
Source organism: Engystomops pustulosus (assembly GCA_019512145.1). Taxonomy (NCBI): domain Eukaryota; kingdom Metazoa; phylum Chordata; class Amphibia; order Anura; family Leptodactylidae; genus Engystomops; species Engystomops pustulosus. The sequence continues at coordinate 144,676,163 of CM033647.1, forward strand.
GGAGCCCGGGCACCATAGACAACTATGGGGGACGTATATGTGGGACGTTTGTGCATAGGTCCTTACAGCTGATCATTGTAGCATGGGACTAAAGTACAGTTTATTACCAACATTCAGAGGGCTGTTAGTAACTAGGGGTCGTCTATAAGATGGGGACCACCTGTATATATGTAGTATGGCCGTCCACTGCACATAACACTGCCACTGTGTAATGGCCACACGATTTTGTAGGGAAGTCTGAAGTGTTGCGTTAGAATACCCGCTGGCAATTTTGGGTGGGAATGGTTAGGGCCTCTTGCAGTGACCATAACTCTGCACTCTTCATATCATCAGTTACATATCACTAATGGGGTGTTTTTTCTTTCTTTTCAGCCTACGCTACTGAGTTTTGTTGTGAATGGGGTATTTAAAGGTGAGAGACTTGAAGTGGAAAGGTGACCTGTCCCGTAATATAACATAATGTCTCATTCTGCTGCGAAAATCTGTGCTGAATTCCACCTAGCAGTGAGATCATTAAGTGGTCATCAGGACCTTTTATCAAAAACGTGTCTACATTTTGGGTCTCACTACAAACATTCATACGGCTGTGTAGAATAATGAATACATATGCAGCAAGCTCCCCCCGTGTGGTGCCAACATACGGAATTAATTCTTCATACTTAATGGGGCTTCAAAAACCTGGCTGCTTTCTTTCAGAAACTGCGCCGCACCTGACCATGGTATTGTAGATCAGCTGTATATAGATGAATGAAGATTAACTGCAATACCAATAACTACGCCACCTGTGGACATGAAAGGGGATGTTTTTGGAAGAAAGCAGCCATGTTTTTCATCCTCTGAACAAACCCTGTGTTTGTGACCATAAATAAGTCGTAATGGAAAAGTGATTCTGTTGGTTCTTGCTTGTCAAACCATAAAGGGACTGTGCCAAAATACACTCTTCTCCCCTTCCTTTAATGTCTAGTACGACCCAGACAACCACAAGAAGGATGTGGATTGGAGTGAAAGGCTACCTACACCTGAACATTGTCTTTCTTTGGCCTCTCATGCACGTATATGAAGTTACAGCCCAGGCTGCAATTTTTTTGGAGCTGGTCCTATTCCTGCCCATTTTCGCAGTCTTTTCTGCCGTTATCGGCGGAGGAGCGGACCACACAGACCACGTGTTACCAGGAGGCGTACATGGATGCTCAGGAGCCAGAGCCGACCTGCGGATAAGAATCTGTTATGGCACATGTCATTGCAGTTTTAGAATAACTAGGGGCCACTTGCACTGAAACACATATTTTCTTACTCCTTTTAGTTGAGGGGCAATCAAATGATCCTGTTCGTGCATTCTCACGGGTCTTCATAGCTGTGCCAGGTCCTGATGGAGGGTAAGTCAGAATTTATCCATTCATTCTTCTATTACCGATCTGCTGGCTGCCCAAATCTTTTTACCTTTTGTCCTCTCTTAAGTGACTTTCTCATTAAGCCATAACCACCTCCCCTGTGGGAAGTGACAGACAGGATTGTATATGTCTCTCTGGAAGGGCTCTACTTGTAGGGAAGTTAATTGTAAATTTTACGGAATCTATCCTATTATATGTCATATAACTTTTTTCATAACCCTTTATTTGTAATCCTCAGGCTCCTCCTAGTGAACGACGAGCAGTTTATCAGGAATGCCAGTACAGAGGAGATTAGGAAGGCATTTGCCACACCAGCGCCCACTCCTTCCAGCAGCCCCGTACCTGTGCTGGCACCAGCGCCCCAAGAAATAGTGCAAGCGTTCTCCGTGTTCTCTGGGATGAATGCGGAATGGGCTCAGAAGTAAGATTTTACATCTCTGTCCAGCAAATGTGTCAAAAGGAGCGAATCCTACCAAAGGCTCTTGGGCGGAATCACTCTTGATACATTATATGAGCCATATTATAGCAGTCTGAAAATGTTCGGTACATTATCCTTCTATAATCCTACATCTTCTCTATCAGGTGTCTTCAAGACAATGGATGGGACTTCGACCAGGCAGCAAATATTTTTTTGAAGCTAAAGGTAAGAAAATTAGAAGAACTTGGGTGCAGAACAGTCCGGATGTTGTCTGGTATTAGAGAGGTTGTCCCATTATATAAGTTATTAGAGTAGATAAGGCTGATAAGGGTAGAGCTGTTGGGACCCCCCACGTATCCCCAGCAGGGAAGAAGCAGCAGGGCGAGCATACACTCCACTTGTATGGCAAAGATGAAAAGCGCCGAGCACAGCTCCCATTGACATGGAATAGCAGGGAATCGATCTAGACATTAGTGAGAAAGGGATCACCATTTTCTAGATTGCTAGGGTTTGTTGTGAATGGTGAGGGTCCAACTGCTGGGGACCCCCCTTACCAATCAGCTAGTTATCCCTTATACTGCAAGGGCAATCCCCTTTCAAACTGAAAGGGTCCACTCACAACTTAGGAATAGGTACAGTGCTGTATGTTAGGGGGGGGAGCAGCCATGCTGATCTAATAATGTTCACCCCCCTTAAAGACCGCATAGAGTAAGTAGAAGTGGTGCACATTTGGGTACGAGACACTTCTTGATATCTTTTTTTTATGGAAATGTACAAAGTTTTTAGATCCATAACTTGTTTTATTTCCCATTTGCAGACAGAGGGTAAAATCCCTGAAGTTGCCTTCATCAAGTGAACTCTCCACCTGTAGTCCTTCCTTGGTCGTTTTTAAAAAGGTTTCATGTAAATGCCATAAAAACTATTTCGGGATACAAGGACACGAGTGTTTTAATTCCCGTCTGACTGGGGCTTGATCCCAGTTGTTCTTATACCAACCAACCTCTAACAACAGGACAATCTACACTTGTACATATATTTTGTTGCCCCCCCATACCCCAATATAAGGATCAGATGAAGAATCCTAATGCCGTGCTCCATGCAATGTGTCACATTTTTCCTGGATCTTTCCAGTTGCCAGTAATTGTTATTTTTCAAGGCGCGACAATGAATGATTCGCAATATTTGGCATTTGATGGACACGTGATGCCCAAATATTCCAGGGGGGGCGTTATACAGCATCATGAATTGGTTGTAGTCCGATTTACTGACATCACAAAATTGGCCCCAAATAATAAGCCCATAGGAACTCGTCAGACTCCTGCGCGTTGGAAGCCGCCGGCTGATTCCTTTCTGTAGGTTTATTTTTGTGGGGCTGACACGCTGCTCATACCCCAATCTTACACAACTGACCCTCCCTCCCCTGTGTATAGCAACTGGGGGGGGGGTCGCAATGTACAGTGCTCCCACTGAAGATTTCCATGCAGTTTTTTTTAAGTTTTTTTTTCTTTTATTACAATAAATCTGTTTATTTATATTGACAAACGGAACGCAAAAAAAAAAAATGTATTTCAGAAAACAACAAACGCTGAACGCGCCGCTTTGTATTTTGTAGGTTTCATTGCTGCGATGCTTTACACATATCCGTTCAATCCACACCCAAGATATTTGTGTCCTATAGTTTTATTACCTGTAATCTAGTTTTAATTGGCTTGTTTTTTTTTTTTTTTTATTTATATGTTTTGGGGGTTTTTTAGTATTTTTTTTTTTTTCTTCTCCTTTTACTATAACTTGTTTAAAAGAAGTATTTTTCACAGAACCACTTACGGGAAAGTTACAGTTCTCGGGCTGGGTTGAAAGGGTGAGGGGCTCTCTTGACAGTGAGTGATGTGTGTGTGCTGATTTGGGGGAGGTCAGGGGTCAAATGGGGGATTATTTGGGATGTGCAAAGTTCTGTATTTTATGTGGTTGAGAGTTGCGTGTGGATATGTATGTCTGCGCTGATACGAATCTATCTATGATTCCACATCACTGTGATCTGATATGGCAATTTATTGATCATTTAGTTCATTTTCTTAAAAAAAAAAACCCCCAAAATACTACCTGTTCTCAAATGAAACCCCGAGAACGAGGGCTAAATTTAGTTACTATGAATTCATTTTTCTATATGTAAATTGCCATCTCTGTGTCCCAGTGATTGCTGAGATGTTCCTTCTATGTGTGAACCCAGCTTTTAGGGTGCATTTACATACATCGGGGATCTATAGATTGTTGGTTGCCACATCTTTTGCTCCAGCATGAAGCTATGGAGCCCCAGATGGGTGCTGGGTGCTACCTCCAGCATGGCTCCACCTCATCAGAGCTATGTAAAGGCACCCTAGGAGTAGTGATGTGTAATATCCTAATGTAAACCTTGTACTCAGCCTGGACACAATGGAGATCTCCTCCTTATCCTTCCTTTCTAGTATACACCAAGCCTGTGCGAGTCTATGAAATGGAATATCTCGTGTACAGAAGCCTCCGTTATCTTGTCAATTTATCTTTGTGTTTTTGCAAATCCTGAGTTGTCTGGTTTTAGGCAAAATGGGTCAAAATGATGGAAGATGCAGAAATGGGTGGTTTATATTTTGGTTTGGGGCTGGGGGTGACTTGAATGGGGCCGGGTGTATGTCTGCATGAATGTGTAGTTCTGGAGTGCAATCTGGTCGTGTCTGTGGTGGGTGGGCTGCAATCTGGACGTGTCTGTGGTGGGTGGGCTGCAATCTGGACGTGTCTGTGGTGGGTGGGCTGCAATCTGGACGTGTCTGTGTGTAATGGAGGGTGGGCTGCAATCTGGATGTGTGTGTGTAATGGTGGGTGGGCTGCAATCTTGGACGTGTCTGTGGTTGGGTGGGCTGCAATCTTGGACGTGTCTGTGGTTGGGTGGGCTGCAATCTTGGACGTGTGTGTGTGTAATGGTGGGTGGGCTGCAATCTTGGACGTGTGTGTGTAATGGAGGGTGGGCTGCAATCTGGACGTGTGTGTAATGGATTTTTTTTATGGGACTGACTGGCACGGTGGGGGTATTAGTGGGGATTCCAATCCTGGGTGCTGTGCTTGGTTATCAGTGGAGGTTGGCCTAAATTATTCAGTCATCCCAGATCCACAGAATACAGGGTTTTTAGCAGTTGTGATCACCATTGATCATAAAAACCGGTGAGCAGCAGGTCAAGCATATGGACTGCCACTCCATTCCTTCTTTATGGATCTGTGCCTGGCAATCATTGAGGGCTCCAGCAGTCATACGCACACAATCAGCAAGTTATCTCCTGTCCTATGGATAACTTTACATCTTGGTTCCAGATATCAAAAGACATTTGAAAGATTGCAGCAACTCATCACACTGGGGCACATTTACTTACCCGGTTCGCTGTAGTTCACAGAAAGTGCATTGTTCGACGAGAATGCACTGTGCCGCGATTCACTAAGATCGTGCGCCCGATCGTGTCGCTTCCCAGCTCAGGTCCAACAAGAGTTCACCTTCTTCTTTCTGGTGCATGTACTGTATGTGCATGGCTCGCGACACAATTTAAAAGTTAAATCCCACACAATTAGCACGCCCCCGAAACTGTGTCGCATGGAAGCCAGCGCAGTTGCGCCAAAATCCCAGCGTAGCCACTTGCTAAATACCTGTACAAGCCGTGCAAACCCCAAAAAAGGCGTACAGTCCGGCAAAAGTGTGATCCGCGACCCTTAGTAAATGAGCCCCACTACGATGCAGGTGGTTTCACTGTTCCTTTATATATGATATTAGTTGCTCTTTTCTGCTGTACATATGCTCATGCTGCGAACTCGACCCTCAAATATCTTCTATGCAAACCCGATATTCTACCAACATTGCACAATATCCAGTGTAATAACAAACTGTAATACTTCCAGCCTACATTACCTAGAATATGTATGTTACATTAATTCATTGCACAACTAAGGCATGGAAAATCCCAGGACAAGTTAGAATCTGGGTCACTCGGAACTTTTACCAATTGTTCCAAGTTCTAGTACATGATGTTCTGACCAGACATCCGCTCCTCCGACAGAGATCTGATAGACATGCAGCCTGGAGAAGGCACAGAAACACAGGGATAGTACATGCAGAGCCCTACTTTTGGTGGCTTCAGTAAACAGCACGCTGCCTCTTCGCTCTCCAGCAAGGAGTCTGTAGTAAGTCAGGGTGGCACAACGTAACGAGCACACACTTGGCCGTGGTGGATTAAAACCTCTGGGGCCCAATAGGGGGTTCCCACACTTTTCTCTCCCTTGAACCCCACAAACCTGGGCCCACAGTGTTATGAGGGCCCACCATAAGCAGATTGCTATCATTCTATGAAGAGCCCCCCCCCAAATGTGCCTTCCCTCTGAAGCACCATATTAATAACCTTGGCATGGTCCCAAGTAAGAACTGGCAGGCGTAACACACGCAGTGCCAGGTGGCATATTAACCCTTGCTATAGTTAAACATATATATATATTTTTTAATTATTAAAAGATAAGACTGTGGCCTAAAAAAACTGCTCATACGGCACTGGATTTTTTTTTTTCCCATTTGGAAACATATTTAAAGGAAATATATTATCAGAAGTAGATCTGTAGATAGGCCACCTCTGCCCTATTCTATAATTAAATAATCCTGGAACCAAATCTAACCTGTTACAAACTTTATTTTAGTAATATGTAAATTAACTGCAGAGGCTACTGGGCGGGGTGTAGCCTTAGCCCCCAGTGCCCAGCCAAGCTATTACAAGCCCCTGTGGCCTCTGTGGTTCATTTGCATATTACTAAAATAAAGGTTTTAATAAATTAAGTTAGGGTTCCAGGATTATTAAATTACAGATTAGGGCAGAGGCAGACAGGAGGAATCTATGCCAATGCCTCATCTACTCAATTTCTCATGATTTTGCATATGACTGAGCTGTACCCAGTGTCCAACTGGCGCACCAGAGGAAGCTCCAAACCAACACTGAGCTGAAAACCCAATTTGTAAACTGTAGAAATATACAGAGACTATAAAAGTTTGCTCAAGGAACACCAGTTTGACATTGCTGGTGCCTGGCAAAACCCATTCTTAAATTATTTAGCAACTCAAAGGTGGAGCTTCAAAGGTTTTTTTAATTTATTTTGTACTATATTTAAAGATTCTACACGTTTGGTAATATTTTCAAACAAGTCAATTCCCTCCATGAACACTATAGTTTCCGGGTCCATCTAACAAATACCTTATATACTCGAATATAAGACGACCTGACTATAAGCCGAGGCACCTAATCTTACCACCAAAAACTGGGAAAACCTGTTGACTGGAGTATAAACTGAGGGTGGGAAATGCATTGGTCACAGGCTCCCAGTATATAGCCAGCAAGCCCCCTGTAGTATATAGCCAGCCAACCCCTTTCAGTATATAGCCAGCCCCTTTTAGTATATAGCCAGCAAGCCCCCTGTGGTATATAGACAGCCCCCTTTAGTATATAGCCTGCCAGTCCCCTTGTAGTATGTAGCCAGGCAGCCATCTGTGTTATATAGCCAACCCCCTTTAGTATATAGTCAGCCAGCCCCCGTGTAGTATATAGCCAGCAAGCCCCCTGTGGTATATGGAAGGCCCCCTTAAATATATGGCTTGCCAGCCCCCAGTTTGCGCGGCACAAAAAAATAAATTAAGTTCTCCCTTTTCCGACGCCACAACGCCACTTTCTACTTTCTGCAGCTCCAGATCAGCGACGGGTCCAGGCACGTGGCCCAGTGGCACACACTATGATGTCAGCGACGGCATAAGTCATAGCTGGGTGGTCGCTGCATGTGGACCTGCCGCTGGCAACCGAAAAAAAAGACGACCTGTGGGGGACGCCGAACTCGCCAAACTCTTTCTCTTGACTCGAGTATACGTATTGTGTGCTGAAAAACTTGGCTTATACTCGAGTATGTAATATATATGGTATATACTTTTTTTGAAATGGTTCTGAACCTTGTTTTAACCTAGAAGACACTTTTTTAGTTTTAGAGATCTTGTAAGCTTCATGATGTATTACCTCAATATCCACCAGTACGGAAAGGAGCAAGAGCAATACCTGGCTCACATATTTATTGAAGAGGACTTACTGCAAGTGATGGCCTGTCCCAGCATGCAACGTAAGTGCCCATTTTGAGCTTCTAGTATATCATACGTGGCTACTGTTCTTGGCACATGATAGTTCCAATAAGGACGTCAGCTTGGCCGTCGAATACAAGAGCTCAAGGCTTTGAACACTTATTACCATGCGCCATATCTGGATCTAAAAATTTGCTCTATGCACCGCGTGACATACCATGTTTCTGATCTTTGGTTCACCGAGGAAATTTCTCTGGCTAATAAATTTCACACAACAACGCAACAACATCCTACACTAAGAAAAAAAGCTGTTAATTATCGCTTTCTGAGGTTTAAACCACCTTTGCATTGTAGCTTTTTTTAGTTCATTTTTTTTGCCCCCCCACATGTCACACAAGCAACTTTTTTTCATTTTCTCCGCGTACCAGACTGAGTGAGGGCTTATTTTCTGCAGTGCCAAAATTTTACTTCTCAGTGATTCATTTTAGTTCATGTCGGGACAGAGAAGCTGAATAAAAATTCCAAAGGTGGAATCATTGGCAGAAAAAAACCCCCCTTTTTGTTCAGGCACTACTTCTTGTGGCTCTCAATTTTCGTGTCTGTACCCTGGTGCATCCAATATACACATTTTTTTATCAAATACATTTATTATAATTTTGTGGCTTTTGAAACATAAGGTTTAGCATGACTAGGCACATCAGATCTTATCCAATTACAGCCATAGGTACAAATAGGTAAAATAGATCATCACGTTTCCTACATCTGGCATGACGACGCATTTAAAATGTCAAATCAACCCTCCCACCTAGCGATCCTCCCCATACTCCCCCGGCCACACCGGCAGGTCTTCCCCTAGCTCCTGCTCCTTAAACAGCCATTCAGGTCAGCACTTGGTTTCTAAAAACCCATATGTTAATCAATCATTGGATTCACTACATAGTTATTAGCCTTCGTATTGGAGTTAAAAAAATTAAAAGGTATTACAAACCACATAATGTAAAAGAATTATTTGCTAGGAAGCTATTAACTTTGAGGATAGACTGTCCAAGTTGTTGCATTATTTGTGGAATCGACGCATTGGTACATTTTGTGAGACTGTGGACACTGGTGTTGTAAAAGTGTGTTATTTTGGACATTTTGGTACCAGTCCTTCCTTATGGGGTTTTTATCCGATAGGCATCGCTGCGCCCCAAAATACCTGATCTATAAAAATGACCACTAAACGCTGCAGATCTTACATTTTTGGCGAGTCGAAAGGTTTCACCCCGTGGCACCCACATTCGTATCGCCAGTTTCCATAGCCAACTTAAGCATCATCATCAACTTTATCAACTTAAACCATCTGTTTCGCCAGCAGGTTGCCTACTTTTAAATGGGTTTGTCCAAGTGTTGAGCACATTGGGTAGGTATGATATTACATCTAAGCACCATTCATATCTATGCAGTCAAGTTGCAATACAAGAAGCAGCCTTGGTCAGGCATGGCACTGTGTTTGGAAGAGAACAGCTATGTTACAGCAGGGATAGAGTGAACATTTGGCTTGATCTATATGAAATACTATTTCAAAAACTCGCCCCGACTGGGGCGCTTAGACCTGTTTTATTTGGGCCGGAGGCAGCCTTGGGGCACAGAAATGTGTCCGGCTGCCTTTGGCTAGTGGGTACTGGAGCGGCGCTTCCTACAGCCTGGGTAGGGTCCCAGCAGGTTGTTTGTTGGCAAGCAAATGATGTAGAGGGAGAGGGCTGTTGTGCGGCTCTCCCTGGTGCAGCCCTAGTGTCTGTAGTGGTGTGCTTTTTCCCTGGTAGGTAGAGGGGGCGCCCTGATGTAGTTCTGTACAGGCGTAGCAGGGACCAGAACAAAGGCAATGTTGTGCTAAAAGATAAACTTACAGTTCTTTATTAACCAATGGCAACAAACTCGCAAACGATTCTGTACAAATGCAGTACTGGAGTGATCTGGAGAGGAACCTCAGGAGTTGTCTCACCAGCCTGGATGCAGGGGCAGGGCTGGGGTGTAGCTGTGTCCAATGCTGGAAGCTGAGCTTTGTCTGTGTTGTGTAGTGTGAGGCCTGCATGTGGTGAGCAGAGCATGTGCTCTCAGCTCCTCCTGTGTTGAGAGCTTGAACTCACGAGAGCCAACTCCTCCCCGAACTAGGGGCTTAGTTACACCCTAGTCAGGTGGTCTCCTTCTCCAATCACACTCCAGTTACAATAGTGGAACATCCTTGGATGAGAACATTAACATTGCTTCAACCCTTGCCTATCCAGGCAGAATCTACCGCTGCACAATGAAAAAACCTGAAAATATGTGTAGTGTCCTGTAGGGCAGCTGATCAGACTCACTACCAGGGGGACACACATATAAGGGGCTTATTTGCAACAACTCCTCGGCCTTGCATTGGCAGGGATGTTGCCTATACAATCTTGTTGGCAATTTACACCACTCCTGTTATTATTGGTGCATCAATATGCAACTTCCCCAAAAGGGCCTAGTCTTTTTTGGGCAGCTGGATACCTTTTGGTATCCAAATGGCCGGCTAAGCGTGGCTTAGTGCTTGTCTGGGTCATGGTAGCTGTGTACCAGAAGAGGTACTGGACATGTAGGTTTGCAAGAAAAGATGAATATGCTGCAGATGGATGATAGTTCACCCGATGTAGGTGTAGGGATCCCTGGGTGGTTGGTGGGCTCTTGATGTCTCCCCCCCCCCAATCTCCTCTTCACACGGAGCTGCAGTAAAGCAGAAATCTGTCAGCTCAAAGATCAGGATGAGGACGAGGAGAAGCCTGAAGACTCCTCTATGTGACCTGCCCGCCTGTACATAGGTTCTGCCCGCCTGTACATAGGTTCTGCCCCCGCTGACATAGGTTCCTGCTGCAGCGAGTTGCAGTTTCATATTGGCAGAGTGGAGGGGGCAACACATTTTTAGATTCGCCCGTTGGTAAATGACCTCAAAACTGCCCTGACTGAACTTTCCACACACGGTTGTGTTTACTTGCCTTAGGAGTGATCAGCCCAGGATTTATGCAAATTCCAAATTTATAGACCTTGCATGTTATTGGTCAACAATAAATAAAAATTCCTTCTCAAGCAGATATTAACCAGCTGTATTACTGTTTATAGACACTAGATGGCTCACAGGTGAAGAGTCTATGATTCACATTCTACCCATTAGGAGCTTTACTTTGTACACATTGCATAAGCAGGGGTGTTACAAATAGGAGTCTACTTTCTTTGGTCTAGAAAAGCAACAATGCACTCAAAAATAAGTTGGTGATTTTAGTCAAAGCAATCCACAATACAATATTTCAATCTGATTTTTTCAGACACTATAGATAGAAATGTATTGTTTGCTTTCTTGAATAAAAAAAACTGCAATTTAGCAGAGAGTTACATTTCATGGGATATGCATTCAATGGATGCCATTACCAAATCTTATAGACTTCCCTTAATGTGATTGTGTGAATGTAGCCTAAATTTTTTCCAGAAGAGCAATACTCTTGCCAATTTTTTATATGTTTTGCCAAGGAGTATAGAATTTTCAGTAATACAAACTCAAATTTTATTCACTGGCAATTAATCTTTATATAGCACCATTCTGCAGCACTTTACAAATCAAAGGGACATATACAAATATTACAGAGCGAACAGTCATATGGAACTATAGGAGTGAGGGCCCTGCTCACAAGAGCTTACAGTCTATAAGCTTACAGCTTGTCCTTCCTCATAAAGAATGGCTGGACCATTATACAAAGGAACAGGACACAATAATTTATTAAGAGACTGAACTTTTCACCTACTAACTGACCCAACCATGATTTCCCAGTCTTCAGGAGAGGACTATAATGTCCTCTTGAAACTTACAGACAGCAGAGAGAGTCACTAGTGTTCTGGATAAAGGCAGGTGTAACACCCAGCTATATACACACACACACTTCTGTATGAAAAGACGATACCAAAAACCAAATTTGCTGATTGTTTCTCTGATGGGGTAGTATAGAGGGGAAAGAGGACCCCAACAGAGAAAGAGGGAGAGATGCAGAACTGGAGACTGAGTGCGGTCAAAGAAAAACCAAGAGCGCAGTGTCCTTCAGGGTAATGGAGCAAAGCATCCCAAGGAGGAGCTGGTGGTCCACAGTATCAGATGGTGCTGTGAGAATAACCACCTTTGGATTTAGCAATGAGGAGATCATTGGAGACTAAGAGCAGTTTCAGTTGAGGGCATAGAGCGGAAAACAGATTGTAGGGGTCAAGGAGGGAGTTGGTGCTACTAACTAGTAGTTTAGTTTCTAATCTGTAATCTCCCTTTCATCTCCAAACTCTTGATACACTTGGTCTAGTCACAACTAAACCGCTAACTACCACCTAAAGTTTCATACGAACACAAGACATCCTGCAGCTTCAGCTGAATTCATCAAGTTCACTATTCAGCTTCTGTCCCTGGGATACATGGACTCCATGTCTGGGAATATCAGCTGCTACCAGAGCGATGATTTAAGCATCAGGAAAGCTATGAAGAAAAAAAAAAAAAACAAAGAGTCACTCCATAAGATCAATGCTCATTAATCAAGATATTGGATGTTATAATAGCTCAGAGCGTACCATTCAGTCACAGATCTCAGACTGGGGCGGTACATGGAGGATCATCACAGCCCAGAGCAATATATTAGTGATTTACTATATTGATAGAACTGACACTCACCCAAGTGTTGTCATCACCACATCCTGCAAAGAGAAGAATCCATTAGACAAGAATATTAATGTTCCTTATTCTCATTAAAGGGATCTCTTCAGGATAGCGACGATCCTTGTCACGGCCAACATGAGAGCCAGCTCAGGGTATAGTGGATTATTCATCACTGGAGACCCCCCCCCCCTCCTTTCATTTACCCCACCAACCAACTAATACTGTCTAGTATCTTCTGATACAAGTCACTTGCCAACCAGAATTTTGATCATGTAGTTTATACTTTATACAAGGTCTTGTCATTAAGAGTAGGCTTACAGCCCCTTTCATGCTGCTGTTGTGGGGACATATATGACCCTTAGACACTTATGGTGCCCAGATGCAGTATGGTACACATGTGCCACCATACTGTGCAAGGGAAAAGGGCTTGCCCTTTGTTTACTGCCGGGCACCATGCCTTGCTATAGAGGGGCAAGCAGTGTTCATTGCTCTTCTCCAGTGAGAATACAGCAGTGTGAAAGCGGCCGATCCTATAGCATTACACATATGGGAGACCTGTTGTACAGAACTTTGAGTGTATTCACAGAACGTAGTAGCTCGGAGCAGTCACCCAAACATTTAGGCCACTAAAGCCTTACACCATTGTGAGGCAATATGAACACTCCTTACCCGAATGACGCTCCAGTTACCAGGAACCCTGAAAGATGGAACCAGTCATTACTAGTGCAAAACACTACATCAAGGCACAATATCCTACTCCAAGCTGTCAGGATCCTTGTTTCTCATCAGCATTATTCAGACGAACGAGATTCTCTGATCATGTCAGCTGGATGGGCGATCCAATAACTAGACAGCTTTGTCTTTAGTTTGTATACGGTCACTTTCATATGTCTGTATACCCCTAATTTTGAATTACTAGGTTCTGTAGCTTTGTTGTTGAGTTTGTATGCAAGTCGGAACTGTACACTTTATTATTGTAACCCCAGACAAAATTTTGGTCGGACAATTAGATTTTTTTTAAAATGTTGGATTGTCATAAGACCCAGGATTAACAATAAATCTTAATCCTAAACTACAATAAACAGCTGTAACAGTTATCAATGGTGCCTGTGATTAAAGTACAGTAAATTACCAAAATCCAGAGGTCTGTTTGTAACTAGGTTGTATGCAAGTCAGGTGTTCTTAAGTAGGGGACTGCCTGTATTTGATTGGCACATAAAGGGGAACCAAGATGCAAAGAACTCCTTGTTTGACCCACTCCAGATCTCTGCTTGCAGATACAGATGGATACTGAGCAGAATACGGCCATGTGAAGGACACTGGCAGCCGCCTGATGCATCAGTTCAGCTGTAGAGGTTTTATATTAGGGATTACAGTAATCAGTTATATTGGGGCCATTGTATACTGCTAAGTGCAAGATAAAAACTGATCCAAACCCAGTGCAGCTGAAACATGTTGGAATCAGTCTTGCTGTACTGGCAAATCCACTGCACATGGCACAGACAAAGCCTGGTGCAATCACCAGTAGTCTGCTATAAGCTTACCATATATTACATGTCCACTCGTGTGTAGTGATCTCACAGCATATCTGATAAAGTCAGTGTCATAACTTTTACTTTTCCCAGTAATAATGACTACGGAAAGCAAATTCACACCTCACAGTAACAGCCCCACCCACCAATAGTGTAGAAACCCTAATCAGGGGATTTTGTATTTAAAATATATTTTTATTTAAAAGAATGAATATACAAAGAAAGTTGTACAGAACTACAAAAAGACACAGCAAGTAACAGTGGCAGGGAAGTTTTTAGTTTACTAGACAACCCCTTTAAATCTCCATCAGAACTCCAGCATGCTAAGAGGATTCTTCACTGTAGTTCAGATGAACGAGATTAATGAAGTCATCACTTGGAGACGTATAATATACACAGCCCCAACTATTCTACCAGCTTCTCAGTAGTGGGAATAAGGGGGAAATAGGACTCACCTTTTAAGAGAGACCTTTATCAATGAAGTGGAGGTTTCTTGGATTGTTCCCATTCCCTATAAAAACCATTCACAGTATTTGAGGTCCCATACATTAGATGTGATTGTATTTTGTCTTATAAGTGATGACTTCTATAAACAAGCATACCCGATTTTGGTGATGCTGCACTGAAGCCTGATATAAGGCAAGTTGACAAAGATCAATACAAGGTTTCACAGCACATAATTCAAAGAACTAAAAAGCTATTAGATTATACAAGTCAGAAAACACAACACTCAAATCTTTAAAATGTTGTGGTAATACAACCATTTTAGTTCCATGCCCCAGTCAGTTTCCAAGTTCTCTTCAGAAAATGATCACCAGTCTGGACATGATATCACTGGCTTCATTAGTGTCTATTTGCACCACTTCTGTCCGATGAGTTATTGGAGACTAAACTATTGCTACAAGCTAATTTTTGCAAAAAGGAATTGAAAATTTAAAGGGAAATAAAACTTAGCTGAAATATAATGTAACCAAAATTCTACATTACTGCACTTTACACAGGACTGAACTGGCAAGTATATACCTACAGATAAGGTAAAGAGATCCATAAACCATACAGGGATTCTATTCTCTGGATAGTCTTGCCTCAGTCTGCACTTTCTAATCTTGATGTACAGGCACAAGTATGTGGACACATGGGTAGTGTTAATGACTTTGCACAATATTAAAAAGATTTTAAAGGAAACCTACCACTTGTAGTGGCAGGTTTCTGATGGAAATACCGGGCACCAGCTCAGGGTGAGCTGGTGCCGGAGCTTATTTTTGTTAGTGTTTTAAACCGCGGTATCGCGGTTTAAAACACTTTTTAAACTTTATAGCCGGCGCAGGGAGGTACACGCTCGGCGCTTACTGTGCGCGCGGCTATATAGCAAGTGAAGGAGAGCCGCGAGTATGGTAAGCGCCGAGCGCGTACCTCCCTGCACCGGCTATAAAGTTTAAAAAGTGTTTTAAACCGCGATACCGCGGTTTTTAAAACACTAAAAAAGAAGCCTACCGCACAGTCCACCCTGAGCTGTGGTGCCCGGTATTCAATCTGAACATATTCCACATAACCGCCTACTCTTCAAGTGGTATGGAGTTGCCTTTAAGTAGTGAATGAATATCCAGATTATGAATTTATAGAAAAATGGTTAAGGAGATAATGGTTTGTAGGAAGTGAATTTATGGCATTACAGCAATTCACAAGCATCAGAAAACAGTTTGATGACATGTCAGGCTGCTGTCACAACATTGCATTTTGATGCCATTACTGTAATGGTACCCAAAACGCAACTGGCCGGTGTCTGTGTGTGGGTGGCTGATTCATAGACGGGTTGGTGTTGCAAAAAGCCCAATTGCGAGTCAGGAAAGAAACGGAAGGGAAACGGTAAGACAATCAATGCTCGTTTGACGTTGTTCAACATGTAAGGTCCGAAAAATCATCGGCTTGGCGCCCGGCGACAGGGACGTAAGGGCGGCCAGTACATTTGATTCCTTTGTGACAGCAGCTCTTACAGACTTAAATGTATAAAAGGGGTTTCACGATTCTGGCTTGAGGTGAGCCCCTTCCCATTCATCTAGTTTGGTGTTTTGAATGAAATAACAGTGATACAGCATCGTTAAACTCCCATATGGATGTGAGTTTCACAATGTTTATTGACAGCAGAGGTTATTACGAAGATCATAATTCTCCCATACTTTTATAGGATTGTCCAAATTCCAATGCATTTAAACTGCATGAAGGTTTATTTGCCACAAGCTGCAGGTAAATATATGCAACATGTATGTAGCATATAGCCTTAGACTGCAGGATTGATAAGCTTGCCCGTGTCTGTAGGACCAACAAAGATTGCAGCTACCACATGTAAAAGCAAGTCAAAGAAGGGAATGCAAGTTAGTGGGAGAGTTAATTATGGGAAAGTAGTGGCGGGAAGTTAGAAGAGAGGAAAAACGGCCACAGACATAACATTTGTCACTGACACATTCTATCCAAGGGTTCTCCATACTGAAACCACTGGCATTCCACAGGCTTGCGAAAAGACCAAGAAAAGGCTTACAAGGAAAAAAAAAAAAAACCAACAAGTTACTCTGAAAAGTATAATGTGCGGAAGGCAAAATCATAAGAAAAACTTTGATATGTTTTACAATACAGAGAGCTCAACAAGAGTACATGTACAGCTACACAGATCCAGGACTGGGCCATCAGTACATGGAGGATCATCATAGCAGGTTAATATATTACCATCAGTACTATTCTATGGTGCAAGCAAAAAGACTCACCAGGGATTCCGCTCACAACAGAGACGAGTCATTACCTGTATTTCAAAATCGGCTTACGTCTGTCCAGATTGAAGCCCGTTATGACTGCAGTTTTGCCAGTCAGAAAATCCTTGATTTGCTGCCAGAATCTGCAAAAAAACCAAAAGGATTGCTACATGCAAGATCGTAGTCAGCCCTTTGGCAAGTGCTCAGCTGAGCTTCTAAATTTTAGACTTCCAAATAGAGATTTGCCAAGATTTGGTCCCCCATGACTGATTTTGCAGCCTCTGCCAAGTTTGGCCTTGGTTGACCACCTTTAAGTATCTATAATAAAGGTGTGAGTGTGGATAAGCTCGTTACCTCTTCTTTGAGGTGAAAGACACGGGGAGAGAGGACCAGGTCCGGTGAATGTTTGCATCTCTATAGTTTCCCCCTTTTACTCTTTTGTTACATATGTTTCTTATTGTCCTTAGATGTCTACATGTTGTCCGAGTGCTTTGTGGGGTATGTGCCCTGTTATAGCAGTTTATGTTATTCATACTTGAGGTTATCAATGTTAGATCCTTTTTTTTTTTTTTAAAGGTTAAAGGGAACATCCCAAAAACAAAAACAAACCAAAAAAAAACAAAACAAAAAAATTACCTATAAAGGTAGATGGGGTGGTAGGTTGATCATTGGGACGTGAGGATAGCCCTTTTAAGGGCAATTCCTCCGTCAGCCGACTTTTTTGAGAACTTTAATTTGATATATTTATTCAATTTACTATGGGCTACCGGGGAGTGAGTACCCGATCTCGTGTAATTCATAAGCGCTACTCCCGGCCCCCGGTAGCCCACATAGTAATAATTGAATAAACATACCAAATTAATTAAGTTCTCAAAAAAGTGAGGGGACGTGAGGCATTAGCCTTAAAAGGGGCTATCCTCACGTCCCAATGATCTCCACCTACCACCCAATCTACCTTATAGGTAGATTTGTGGTGGTAGGTGCCCTTTAATGGCATTTTGACAACATGGTCTACAAAGTTAATTTTTCTTAACTCCAATTAATTTTGAGTGTTCCATGCTTATACCAGTTATGAATCACAATAGGTTTCTCAATAAAAGTTTGTGGAACAGGAGATGTAGAAGCTCAGGATGGTACCAGTCATCAGGTCTCAGACTGGGGCGGTACAAGGAAGATCATCACAGCCCAGGATAATAGTGTTTTACACCATTACTTATATGGCTGCTTAATAGTGGTAGCCACCTATGCGATTCATAGGATGGACACTTACCTCAATGTCAGTCCTTTGGCCTGCAAAGAGGAGAGAACAAGCAATTAGACAGCTCAATGTTAGGCGTGTTCCTTAGGGACATAAGGGGCTCTCTTCAGGATAGCGACGATCCTTGTCAAGCCCAACACAAGTGCCAGCTCAGGGTATAGTGGATTATTCATCACTGGAGACCCCTTTATATACCTTCAGACAATAACAGTACAGGGACAATAAGTCCCTTATTTGCCTACCAAGATATGGCACCATTATATACACCCACCATGTAGTTATTGCTACTTCAGGGTGACGTCATTCAGAGTAGACATCCTATAGCAATTTACACATAGGAAACCTGTTCTACAAGAATTTGGCCAGTGAGTATTCAAGGCTATGATTCCATGTTGTATTGTAACCTAAAGACCCAAACAATCTCCTTCCCTTTAAGATTCATTATACACCCTCCTTACAATAATGGATGTTGTTACCATGCAGCAGTCACCTGTGAACCCTGAAAAGATGAACCAGTCATTGACCCAGGCAACATAACAGTAAATATAATGTATCATATCTCCACGCGGTCAGGCATCCAGGATTAGTATCAATAATTTCAGAACGAACGAGATTCACTGATCGTCATGTCAGCTGGATGGGTGAGGTCTTGTTACCATATATGACGATATTCTCTACCCAGGTCATTAGTGCCCAAAATACAAAGTTAGAAGAAAAAGAAACAATTTTTAGGTACTGCTCATTTCATTTAGCAGCAGTGCTTTTAAAGGCTATATTCTCACACGTATGGGGGGGGACGCATGTGTCCCCCATACATGGCAATGGATGTATGGTGCCCTATGGGAGTGGTACGCACCGTACAATTCCGTAGCCCGGAGAGAAAAGCCACACACACCTCCCGTAATACGACGCCGTGGCTTTATATCTAATGGCACTCACCCTCTCCCCGGTGCCGACGTTTGCCCACCATGCTAAGGTACGACAGGCAACGTCTGTTTAAGAGCGCTTGGTTTACAATCCTTATCTGGTGGTCGATTCTACAGAAACTGAAGTCGTTATATGTTTTAGCCAAGACTTACCAGAAGTTTAGGCCACCGTCAGTAGAGATGTATCGTCATCTGCATTACTTTGAATCCACTGCTGGAGACAGACTATGGTAGATTATACTGCATACAGCAAAGGCTTCAGGAGAACAGAGGCTGCTCAGTGTTCGTGACCTTTTCATTGTTTCATCAAAGTGAGCAGTTTTATCATCATCACAGCCCTTAGTCTACAGGGACAATATATAGTTTACATACCTGCCAATACTGTGCCTATAATAGCTTCCAGTTCCCAGTAACTGCAAGGAGAGGCAAGAGGTTACAGTTACACATGGTAATCTTCAGCGGTTTAACTAGTTGGCATTTCACAGCATTTTTTTGTTGGAGCTTAGCAATACAGCTCACATTAATTCACAATAATCATAGTAATGCAGATTAAGTGCGAATCACATGGGCACAAAGTAAATCCAACCCCAATTAGACTGTCCCAGCTGGAACATGGCCTCCTTCCTCTCCTCCTGAGGGGTAACCGTGGTTCAACCTTCAGGCTCTGGCACAGTACAGGAGGGTCGGACAGGTTTGAAGGTTTCATCTTTGGGCTGTAGGCTGTATATCCATGGCCAGTGTCTACTAGAACTTGCCTCCACATAAATAACCATTTTACCCCATGACCCACCACTGTTGCCACTACTAGCATACCCACAACATCTGTGGAAGTCATTGTCTCTAGATTGGAAGAAAAGGGCACGTCCTGTGGAAAGAAAAGCTGTTTAGTACAAGGACTTGTGGGAAACAAGGTGATATAAACAATGGCTGCCCTCATCTCAGAATTAAAAGAAACATCACTAAACCCAGTAACCCTAAACGGCCTTTATTAGGTTACACCGTGCTAGTAACGGTTGGACCCCCTTTTGCCTTCAGAACTGCATCCAATTCTTCGTGGGCATAGATCAACAAGGTGCTGGAAAGCATTCCGCAGAGATTTGGTCCATATTGAATGATGGCACACAGTTGCCGCAGATTGTACGCTGCACATCCATGATGCGAAAATCTCCCGTTCCACCACATCCCAAAGATGCTCTATTGGATTGAGATCTGGTGACTGTGGAGGCCATTTGAGTCCATGTGACCTCATTGTTATGTTCAAAAACCAGTCCGAGTTGATCCAGGCTTTATGACATGGCGATTATTCTGCTGGACCATTAGCCATCAGATGTTGGGTACATTGGGTGTCATAAAGGGATGGACCATGGTCAGCAACAATACTCAGGATAGGCTGTGGTGTTGCAACGATGTCAATTGGTACCAAGGGGCCCAAAGAGTGCCAAGAAAATATTACCCACACCATGACACCACACCAGCCTGAACCGTTTGATACAAGGCAGGATGGATATGCTTTATGTTGTTGACGCCAAACTTCTGACCCCAACCATGTCGCAGCAGGAAATCGAGACTCTCAGACCAGGCAACGTTTTCCAATCGTCTACTGTCCAAATTCGATGAGCTGTGCAAACAAATGTAGCCTCCGTTCATGTTCTTAGCTGAAAGGAGTGGCACACGGTGTGGTTCCTGATGCTGTAGCCCATCCTGCCCAAAGTTTCGACGTACTGTGCGTTTCAGAGATTTTTGTTGGGGCCTCTATGCCTACCTTTGGAACGGGGTGCGTTTTGAGTCACTGTGCCTTTCTATCAGCTTTGAAAACGCCGAACATTTTCCTTGACCTCAAGGCATTTACCGCCACAGAGCTGCGCTACTGGAGGTTTTTCTTTTTCTGACCATTCTCTGTAAACCCTAGAGATGGGTGTGCGTTGAAAATCCCAGTAAGATAGCAGTTTCTGAAATACTCAGACCGCACTTCTGGCACCACAACAAAACCATGCCACGTTCAAAGGCATCAAAATCCCCTTTCTTCCCCAATACTGAGCTCGGTGTTGAATTGCAGGAGATTGTCTTGACCAGGTCTACAGCCTAAATGAACAGAGTTACCGCCATGTGAATTGGCCTGATTAGAAATTAAAGGTGAAACCCTGGAGGCCGGCCCTGTTCATGAGTAACTGCGGCTTATACCACGCCTGATTTTGATGGATTTCCTTGAGACATGATTTAAGACGTTATGTAAAGTCACATTTCCAAACATCTGGACACCTGATAGAAGAGAAGGGATTTAGTATAAAACTCAGGGGAACAAGATGCAATGTAATAACAAGGGCAACTTATCTCAGAATTAGAGTCGGCATCATAGCTCAGTAGGATATATCTTGTCAAATTCTTCATCATTGATAAAGCACAGAAAACTACCAATTATATTTTCAGAAAAGAGCATCTAAAAAAAAAAATAATAAATGAGCGAAGCAACTGATTACATCAAATTAACCAATGCACTAAAAGAAGACCTGTATACAATATCACCAATCAGCCAGTAGGGTCTCTACATTGTTAGCTCAGAAGAAGAGAGAGTTCAAAAGGTTCTCATCATGTGGCTCATGTTACAGGAAGGAGTTCCCATATAATCCATCACTTACTGGAGAAGGTTACATTCATGGCATCAGAACTCCAGCTGGAAGTGACTCATGAGAGCTCATACAAAGTTAATTCTGAGTCATTGAAGTATCACTAAAACTCTCTTGATTACAGGTCAGATTACAGAAAAGTAGAAAAGTAACTAGTCTTTAGGAATTCCTTCCATTAGACCCAAAGATACAATCATAGCCCAATAAGGAGCCATGATAGGGAAAAATCTCAAAATCTGTAATTTTCCCTTTTGTTCGTACAGTGGGGCACCCAAGGTAGACTAGCTCATATCCAAAACATAACAAGTGTATTGATAATCTATTGCTATGGACACACAAGTGAAGTTAACTAATTACAGGAGTTATTTAGAAGACAGAATTGTGTCATACTAGGGTGGCACCTCTACATCAGGGGGGTCTGCCAGATAAACTGTATGCCCTACGGATTCATGGCATCAAATATTATTATTTGTAAATCAGCAAACACCCGCCCAAGCATAGGAGGCTGGAGTGATGGCAAACCTGTAGTGCCAAACCCCCCTTTATTTGGTGAGGTGCCAACAAAAATTAAAGCAGTAAAGTTATAGCCCATGTTTCTTCAAACTTCATCATATTGGCTTCCTGAGGACAGCAGCAACACTGTAGTAAGATGAAAATTTGCATCACTTTAGCTTCTTTCCAGGTTCCCTGGTACACCAGAATCCTCCAAAGATAATGGGCCCCCCGTACTACTCAATCGCCCTATTCCTGCAGGTTGACGTAGTAGAAAAGCAATATCAAAATATGACTGAAAAAACAGCAGGGAGAAGCTGATTGTACTGGTTCTACCTGGGGCAACCCTGAGATGTCTGGATCCAGGGATTCAGGACGGAGGCAAGTTGTGAATCAACTTAGTCTTTATTGAACAGAAGGCAACGTCCAGAAACGATAAACAGTCTTTATGCTGGAAAGTCATGGAGAGGTGGTCCGCAGAAAGATACACGCAGCCTGATAGAGATGCAGGCTGGGCAGGTTCCGATGGAATGGAGTCCAAGTGGTGGAAGCTCCAGTGTCTGGGCTTAAGTCTCCAGACTGCCTGCGTGCAGCAGAAAGGCTGAAGCTCTAGAAGTTCAGTTCCTGGGATTACAGGCATGTGGCAGCATGAATGTGTGCTGCTCCCTTTGGATCCTGACTGGACCTGACTGAACTGTTGTCTTCCACACAGCATGGTTTTTATACACCCCTCTGGTCAGGTGCACCTCTCCAGTCACCTTTCATAAAAAAATAAAAAAAAACAAGGGAAAAAACACATCTGGATAATTATGCTGTTAATTGTTGCCTTGCCAGGCAGCATTAAAGTGCAGTACACAATACCCCGGGTTCCAAGAACCTCCTGAGAGGTGATCAGTCTCCCTAACATGATCCTGACGGGAGAGGGCGCTATATGGCAACTACCAGCCTTGCCTATGATTGCAGAGGTGTTGCAATTTGATTGATGTTCCATTGATGTTCTTGCAAGGCGAGCCGGAACGGGAATGTAGAGTGCTACCACCTGACCAGGGAATATATAAACCTCGGCCTCGCGAAATGGCAAGTACCATAGTCCTTGGATAGAGTCTGCAAACAGAACCAGATCTCAAGGGTCTGTCTGCCACAACTAGAGGCCCAATCCAGGAACTTGGCTACTGCCTAGCACAAAGGCTAGTCTGGAGATTAAGCCCAGTACTGAGCTCCACTGCCCTGACTCAGAGGCGGTGGGCTGGGCTGGTTTAGAATGGACTACTACCAGGCGCATGCAACCCTTCCTGCGGACGGCTCTCACCATGACTTCCGTTGAAAAAATCTGCTGTTATTGGGCGTTGCAAGCGGTTCTATAAATAAACCAAGTGATTACACAATGTCACCTCCGTCTGATCATGGATCTCGGCTGCTACAGACACCTCCGGAGTTGCCCCAGGGAGAACCATTGCACCAGCCTCTCCCTCCATTTCTTGCCCACCCCAATGCTTTGTAAAAACACGGAAATAGCTAAAAGCAGCACAACATCGATGGATTGTAAACCAAAATCCTTGTGGTAGATTTGTTTAAAGGAGCAATGAGACATAGTGGTCTCTAACAGCAAGGAAGCCCACCAACTGAGAAAGCCAAAGAACTTATGTAGGAATTTCTGCACTCAACAGAGGGCCATATACAGCATTGGATCAGCGGACAAATGGCACACATTCCTCATAGAACAGGGCTCTGCGAAGACCATAGCACATCGACTCTATTTGCTGTCTTTTTGCAGGAAACATCCCATATTACATAATCTTTTATATTAAGCACTGTACTATATGGGATACTATAGCAAATATATAGTAGACAACACTTGGAAATGTCCCCTACAAGTTGTAATGTAACACTGTAATGACTTTGCAGAAGCCATCACATGGAATAAGGGAGGGGGGAAAACCTAACTGGACTCAGTCAACACTCTGGCATGTGCTATGGGGCCTGTAGCGGATGGAGATCTGAGGCATTAATAAAATTGCATCTCAATACCTACGAGTGAGCAATACCAGTCTGACAGTCCATGTCTGCACCTCTAAAGCGATCAACAAAACACAATACCACAAAGGAGCATCATCTTGAAAAAGCTTCTTTACTACAATATACATCAGGCTATGAGCAACGTAGAAGGCACCTCAGATTTAGCTGTCACACAGTACTCAGAACAGGTCTGTGAAAATCTCATCCTAGATGCCACAGCTTCAAATGTGAAGCCATGCTACCAGAGGCCCTCGATGCCAGCGGGCAGCGGCACCGAGGATTTTTGCCCGCCCAGATTACCAACTCACCATCCCGAGAGGAGGTCGTCAAATGGCCTGACACCCAGCTCATGATAGGAAGGCTGGCTGTGAGTACAGTGGGGATTAGGTGATAAGGGGGTCCGAAACTGTACAATGGAACACCGGACTGTCATAGGGAGGGGTCAATCTGCCGGTTCCCAGGGGCTATGTGGCATGAGCAGTGAGTGATCTACCTTTTTAGTGAATGGGCGCCGGCGCCGCTCAAAGCTGCGGGCCTCAGGCGGTCATCGGCCCAAACCAGCCTCCATAGGCGGCTCTTAACCATTAAAGGTTTTGTCCTAGGCGTACAAAACCCTTGGTGGCCCGGGATGGGGAAGAGATTGAGAAAAAAAACCCACAACAATTCCTTAAAAACCTTTCTGTGGGGCCCCCTCCCAGCATCCCAATGCTGCGATCTCTGATCATGACCCCATGTAAACAAAACCGGAGCACGGAAAGCCACGCTGGCATTCAGCTTCCGTTATGGCTATTCCCGGAGCGTTTGTATCAAGCAGGATGGGGGGTTGTTAGAGACGGGTGGCAGGCCGACCAGAACCTAATGCATTGCAGCTTCCAGAGAGAATGCAGCAGCACTGTTCACTGGGATGGACCACAGAGGTTTAAGGAAAAGTGGTTATTTTTTAACCCAGCCAACAAGGAGTGTGTTTTATACCCTTGGACAAACCCCTATAAGATTCAAAAGCCCAGAATGGCCACCAGAAATCAGGTCTCATACGGGCGTGAGAGGTCTTCCTTTACTCCCCCAAGTCTATCACTGATTATAGCATCAATTTATTCTTCTAGAATTGACACTTACCTCAATGTCCAGTCCCATAGCCATGCAAAAAGGAGAACAATCCATTAGACAGCTCAGTGTCATGGAAAAAGGACTTTAAGGGAATCAGTTCAGGATAGGCAACAATCCATGTCACCGCAAAACACAAAGTGCCAGCTGGGTCTCTAATGGATATTATCACTGGAGAACCCATTAGGTTCCCCTTGTCCAAAAGTAGCATGTTACATTAATAGGGCAGAAGGCCGCTATAATATAGGCTCAGGGATTGTTTCTAGTTCAGAAGTTAATAGGGGTTTGATTAAGCTCTTTAAATGATACCAAAACGTTTCACAGTGTACCTAGGCTAATTTTTGGGTTAAGGCTTATATTTCTCACATTCAGAGTATGCAAGTCAAGGTTTTTATGCAGCCCCATAACATAAAGAATCAAATTTTGGGCTTGGTATGGTGTCATACAATGCTTATAGGATTGGCCCAATATATAACCATGGTCTAAAGTATATGAGCCCTGCGAGGATGAGAGGGTGCCCCAAGCGCTTACAGTCTCATGTAGTTATGCCGATGACACTACAAAGAAGAGTTCGACCTTATCCCACAGCAATACACATATGGGGGTCTGTACAAGAACCTGCCTAGTGTTGGCAAAGCAGCGATACTACTTGTATTTTAAGGACTATAAAGCAACTCACTCTTTTGGCATCTTATAGGGACTTTAAAGTATTTTATAGCAACATGAACTTACTTATCTAAATGACGTTCTCCTGTCCACCGCATCAAGGAACACCTGAAACGATGGAAACCAGTCATTACCAAAAAACAAGACTGAGCATTTATAAGGCACCAATATCCCCGAGCTGTCAGATCATACGTCTCACCATTACGATCAGACGAACGAGCTCTTGATATCATGTCAGATGGAGGTGAATGTGTAGGTGTGACATGACAGCAGCAGTGGAAGCCTAATATCAGCAGAACCACCATTGAGGGTTTAGCTGTGGCCACCATTACTGCCAATCCATTGTTATGGGCTTCATAAGATATTGGGGTCATTGTATTGAGCCAAATACTATTCTCTAAGAGTACATACCACCAAAAGAGAAGAGGAAAACGGCGGGGCTACTGGCCAAAAATTAGGGGTACCAAGGAACCCAGGTGATGACATGCTATGTGATGGTGCACTTATTGATCCAACCGGATATCTTGAAACGACATGCATTGCATTCTCTCCCGCTGGACTGGGGTTTGGGACCAACAAGTCTGTCACAAGCAAAACAGTAGTTCGCATGGAACGCAACTCATCCCTTCATACAAAGGAGGAATCTCCCCAGGTCTGTCGGCAGGCATTACAGGAAGTCCCTGGGTTAGGTTACGTACAAGATAGGTTCCTTAGATTTGTATTAAGTTGAATTGTATGCAAGTGGCGAATAAGATTTATAATTGTAACTCCAGACAAAAATTTTTTTGTCAAGTGACAATTAGATTAGCAAAATTGTTTTTGCTGGTAATGGGATCAATAAATCTTCATTACAGACACCTTAAAGTGATCCATGCAGTCTTGGACTATACGCTAACATCCAGAGACTTCACCAGAGGTCACGGTGGGCAGAGAGGTCTGTCTAAGTCAGGTGTCTTAAATGGGGCCCGCCTGACTGACAGTAAAGCAAGGTGTCAGCAAAGCCAAAAGTCATCAGGGAAATGAAAAAGTTACTTTTATGCAAAGTAGATAAAAAGGGGATAAAAAAAACTTAGCAACGGCCCATTTACAGGAGCAGTTCATTAAAAACCCCAATCATAGTCAGGGAAATCCCTTAATCTCAGCAAGACTCAATGAAACAAGACTTTATAAGGGCAAAACACCAAAACACCAAGTTATAAGACAGTACATGCACCAAGCTAATCTGATCAAACTTGTATACAAAAAATCATATACTCCAGGTAAAAAATGCTGAGCACTGCCAGAGAACTACACCCCCATACATTTCTAGTAATTAGGACCACCAAAAAAAAGACAGGAATGAGGCTCTCTGACTTCCTCTAGGGATGTTTAAATAGGGTCATTACAGGCACCCCACATAGCATTACCTCTGTGCAGCTGGAAGGAAAACGATGGGATATAGGAGGGTGGGGGTTTATATTTAGCCACTGCAGCCAATGTGAAAAGCTCTGCATAATCAAGAGGTGTGGCGGAAACATTTGAGCATTTATATAGCTGTTTCCGTTCCTGTTAAATGCTGGTGGAAGCAGTTCCTTAGGGCAGTCTGGTGGCGAACCTATGGCACTGGTGCCAGAGGCGGCACTACGAGCACTTCTTGGGCACTCGGGCCATCGACGCAGCCACCAGACAGAACTCAAGAATCTTCATACGTTCCAAGCATTCTTAAAAGGTGCTGCTTTCAGTCATATTTGATACTTGCTTTGACATGGCCAAATTATCTTGGAGGACGTTTCCTGCTGCCCCACGATTTTCTTGTGTACAGAGGAAAACTGGAGAAGAAAGCTAAAATGAAGGACAATTTCCATCTGTTCACTGTAGTTGCTGTCATGAGGAGGCCAATCTGATTGATTGAAAGTTGTTGAACAAGGAGCAATAAGTTACTGCTTTAATTTGGTGGGCACCCCGCGATTAATTAAGAGGGGGTTTGGTTTGCAGTTGGCACTAGGCTGCTCTAAAAGGTTCGCCCATCACGGCCTTCAGGTGATGGACACATTCAGTTTTTGTCCAGATGCCCAAACCAGGAATGGAGGTGATAAGTAGGAGGAGGAGCAGACCTTTCAATTATTCGTCTCACCCATTCTGATCCACAACCCGTTTTGGCTTCAAAAAATGCATACGAAAACTGAACGTGTGCCATCACCCTGAGGGCGCGTTCACAAGTTGCGTTTGGTGCGTTTTCATTGCGTTGAATGCATAACACAGCTGATGTGAGGTAATTTGCCTAATTACATTAACGTGTGTACTTTGGAATAAGAACGGTTAAGCTGTGATAACAAAACACTGCGTTAACTAGCGGTTACGATGCGTTTTGTAAACGGAAGCGTTAACAGTGATGTAATAAGCAAATCACCCTCTCCTCAGCTTTTGTATCTACATTTCAAACGCACATTGAAACGCAGGTCAAAACACAACGGGTGAACGCGCCCTCAGGGGTGACGGTGATGCCAACATATGGCATTCTTGAAACCGTTTTGGCGTCCGTTTTTTAAGCAGCGTTAAAAAAATGCATGCGTTTTTGTCTTTTTTTTAATTGCGTAAATTGGGAAAAAACTGTCAAAAACGTATCGTTTTCAAAACGAATTGTTAAATGATTAAAAAACGGACAAAAACGGGTCCAAACGCAATGTGTGCCTCACCTTAGCCTGTAACACAAGTGGCGTTTTTTAGTTGCGTTCGCCTTACTGCGATTTGAAAACATATGCATTTTTCAATGTTTTCGCTTTGTGTTTGCAGTTTTAAATACACAACGCTTGAGTGTGGGAATTGCAGGCAGCGGTTGTCTCTTGGAATTTTTAAACTGCAGTCATTTTCTGCCCTGCTGTTTGTACATTGTATCGTATGCGTTTCCTAAATGCAGCTCACAAACGCATGAATGAAAAAAAATGCGGGGTTAAGACACTTAAGTTCCCAACCATTTTGGCTTCCATTTCGCAACATAAAAAAAAAAATAAGAAGTTGTATGCTTATATTACAGTATAAGCTGAGTTTCAGCAAAATTACTTTAATTTAAATTTAATAGTAAAAGTATCAGTTTTTATCAAAGACATTTAACTGGTCCATTGAATAAAAAAAAAAAAAGAAGGTTGAGTTTCACTTTTAGGCCCTTCCACGCGTGTTTTGACGTCAGAACTGCAGTGAACTCTGACCAATGTAACCAATGGGTCTGTTGCCAGGACTTGATTTGTTTACGCGCATTTAAATCTCAACATGCTCTACTTTTCAAGTCACGCGCGTGTGGTGAAAAACGCACAATAAAGTCTATGGAGAAGCAATCAACAACGCATTGCATTGCAAGTGTCTCAGAGTGCAATGAGTTTGTCACGCATCAATTGCCATAGAAAAGATAGAGCTCAGTCCTGAGTCCATTTCACGCGCATTTTCGCGTGTGGAAAAACGCATTTGAAATTGCATTGAAAAAACGCTGCGTGAAAAACTGACAGACACTGAACAAACGCTGCTAAGAAAAGATTGCACTCGGATCAAAAGTGCTTTTTCACGACCAAACCCTGATCGCTCCCTGATCAGACCTGACGTATCTGACAAGCAAGTGATGGAAGGGGCCTTAGTGTCAGTTTTTCGATTTTCATGATTAAGAAGGAAGATGTAAAACAGATACTACCAGACATATTTGCAAGTCTATTAAAAAAAAACAAAGGGTATAAAAAAACTGATCCGTTTATCAGTGTAAGGACGAGGTCACACGTTGCGTTTTGGTTACATTTCACTTCGTTTTGAAAGTATTATACAGCTGAGGAGAGGTGATTTGATAATTAAAGTACTGTTAACAAAAAATGCAATGCATACGTGATGTTCATGAAGGTGTATTAACAGTGTTAAACATTGCAGTTAAATGGTGTTTGTAATGCAAATGTTAACCGTAATGTAATAGGCAAATCACCTCACTCAGCTGTAGTAATGTGTATGAAAACTACAACAGTTGAATGACATTGAAGCAAAAAACAATGTTGTAACGTGGAAACCTGAGTGCTGGTGGGAACTGTCCCTTATTATTCCTTACTGACAGCTTATATGCGATGAATATTACCTGCATTTGAATCACAGCTTAAACTCCACCATTTTTTGCGACAAAATCTTTCTCATTGTACTTTTGGCAAGAAACAAGGAGGTGGCCTTGCTTTCGACATTGAAACCGTTCTCTGGCTATGATAGAATGTACAAGTTCAGTGACGAAAACTCGGGGAAACTATAGCCATAGGTTTAATATGACCACATATGGATTCTGTCCTGCTAGTGTCCAGTTTTTGGCACAGGGCAGGATTACAATAGACTGGAATTGAGTTTACTTGATGAAACCAACATTCATCATTTGGGACACATAAGACTTTCTTCTTAGGATTTGTTACATTGTCCATCAGAAGAATTTGACAGGAGATCACATCCGGCATGGACGCCGGTGCTGTGTTGATGTAAACCATTATCTCAACCCAATTATTAGAACCCAAAAAGGTTTGGGACCCTCTTAAGCACTTTGCAGTTGACAACCCCTCAGAGAAAATACAACAGAAAAGACATGAACTGAATCCGAGACATCTTGCATCCAAAGGTTTGATAATTTCTTTCCATTAGCTGACCAGAGAAAGAACCCAGAGGTTGTGACAATTTCTGTGCTGTATTGTATGAAAACAAAATTGATTTAGGGTGAGAACGGCTCAGGGGTTGGGTAGTGTACCCTGAGGATAAGGTGTACAGTTCCTGCTGATCAATTGATGCTCAGTATTATACATCCATTGCTCTCCAGCCAAATCTAGGAAGGGTTGGAAAATTCAAAACAACCCACGGGTTATCTCTAGCCCTCGACAAGAATGGGCGCCTATTAGTGCCATTTGTCAGAACAGACCATTGACATATCTGTGAGGGTCCCCAGCACCGACTTAAGTATCCATTATCCTGTAGAAGGTGATAACTAATAACATTCCCATTAAAGTGAAAGTTTACTCTGCAAGGTTGGCAAGTAGGGATGAGCCAACCCAAAGGCAAGTTGAGGACAGCTCAACTCCCCCACACACAACCAAGCAAACTGGACAGAGGAGGTCTGGAGGAGCTGCCAGTTGCCCCATACATGCTACGGAAGCTGACGGACATTGCTATTGTGCTCTGGCCATCGCTAAATGTAATGGGGGTCTGACCCCGTTCCTCGTGATACATGGGAGGATGTTTTTTGACTGAGACCACCGACTGATCACCAAATCAGGCCTTAGCACTTGCTTTTGTGGCACAACCCCTAAGGAAACTGGTTATAGGGGTCTGAAAAGATGTCCTGCATTCATTTTTACCATCAAATTGATCAGATATTCCAATGATAGCAAACACTTCATATGAGGCAGCACAAGATACAGGCAAGAATCATGATAGGATGTGCCATCATAAGGGCAGCATGGGTTTGCTTAGAATGACAGCTTGTGCAGTGCTGAGGGACTTGGGTTTTCAAGTTTAGGGTCAACATCTGCAAAGAGTTTGTATGTTCTTTCAGTGGTTGTAGAGGGGTTCCTCTGGATCCTCCCACACCAAAATAGGTAGGTGATTAGTTGTGAGCCCCATTGGTAAGATTTGTCAAGCTCTGTGCCACCACTGTGTAATCTGGTGCGTCTATATGAAGTTATTATCCATATTGCCTCCAGGAGACCATTCATGTTAACAGGATGATTACAACAACTTGAATATAGATGTAACCATTCAGCTGCAGATTGTATGATCTCAGAGGACCAACTATGTTCACCCTAAACTAGAAATAACACAGAAATCACAAGTTTGATATTTTCTTTATTAGAACACAAAGTTTATTCTGCAAAGTGTCATACAAGCACAAGACATCCTGATTTCAGCAAATCAACCATTGGCTTCTATGTCTTCAGATACACATGGAACTCCAAGTCTGGGAATATCAGCCGATACCAAAGCAATGATTTTAAGCTATCGGAAAAGCTATGAATAAAAACAACACCAGTGTTACTCCATAAGCTCCACTTGTTCAGAAAGAAAGATATACAAGATAAGTGACATTATAAGAGCTCAGGTTACAATTACTCAGGTTTCTTCAGATGGGATAAGAGTACATGGAGGATCATCATAGCCTGGTATATTGCATCATTACTTAGTGATAGACAGACTAAGTGAGTAACCCCTTCATCATGCAAAGAGAAATAGAAGAATCCATAAGACAAATCAATATCAGAATAGTCTCATTAAAGGAATCTCGTCAGGATAGCAACGCTCCTTGTCACAGCCAACAGGGAGAGCCAGAGCTCAGGGTTATAGTGGATTATCATCACTGGAGACCTCCTTTTCAATATACCTACCCGTCCATCTTTGACTAGAGGCGTCACTCTGCCTACCACTGAGCCAGATCTACGTAGTTTATACTGAATACAAAAGTCCTGTCATGAAAGAGTAGGTTTATGGCCCTTTAAACACGACGTTTGTGGGGGACAATAGCCAGCGCAAATTTACTACTGTTAATGCATGTCCCCCAGCCACTACACATGTGCCACAATACCATGCAAGCGGAAAAAAAGACCATGACACTTACCGTTTAAATCTGGGAGCCGTGTGCTCATCCGTCTCCAGCGCAGGCTGATACTCACCCGGGAGAGAATACAAGCAGTGTGATTTGAAAGGTCTATCGCATAGCAATAACATATGGGAGGCCTGTTGTACAGAAACTTCCTAATGTGTATTCACAGAATGTAGTAACTTTACAGAGTAGCATCTGTAGCAACCACCCAGACATTCTAGGCTAACTAAGCTGGAGGGTATATCTAGTAACCAAATAGAAATACTACTAGCTTTTTGTCTTTAGCAGGATATAAGACAGGATGTGAATGAACTTAGTACAAATAATATTGACTACAATACATGAGGAAACTCATTGTTCTCAGCTCACTTCAGGACTGCTTGCTAATACCGGTTACTGACAGAATACGGCCATTGAAGGACACTGGAATCTGCCCAATGCAATCAGCTTTCAGATTGTAGAAGACTTTATATTAGGGAATTACAGTAATTCAGTTACATTCGGGGCAATTGTAGTCTGCCCAAATTGCAAGATATTTACTGATACAAACCCAGTCAGCTGAAACCTGTTGGAATCAGTCGTGGCTGTACTGGGTTTGGACTGGCCACGTCCCCTTTACATAGCTCGGCGTGCCAGGTGCAATCACTAACAGCTCTAAAGTAGTCTGCTATAGGCGTACCATAACTGTATATCACGTGTCCACTAGAGTTGTCAGTGATAAAGTCAATGTCATAATACGGGACACCAACTGAAAAAAACAGTGGAGCAAGGGCAAAGCAGATTCACAATTGCCATACCAGCCCCCAACCACCAATAAAGACAGCACCAACACCTAATCAGGGATATGTATATTTTAAGAATGATAAATCCTTTGAAGAGAACACAAATTTAGGTTTAAATATCCATTCAGAAACTCCGCATCGCTAAGAAGGATTCTTCACTGGGATCAGATGAACGAGATTATGAAGTCATCACTTGGAGATAGTATAATTACACGCTCCCCAACCTTTTCTACGCTTCTAGTGGGAATTAAGGGGGAAATAGGACTCACCACTCAATGAGTAATCTTAATCCACTGGCCAGGATACCGTAGATGTTTCATCTTCAGAGTGTTCATTCCCCTATTAAAAAACATGATTTATGATTCAGTATTTGAGGTTCCTTATATTAGAGATCTGATTAGATTTTGCCTTTTATTCAGGCTTTTAGGGTGTATCACCAAATCAGGTACATGCTTGTCTATAGGATACATGCTTAAAGCAAGTTGTTTAAATCTAATAGCTTTTTAAGTTCTTTGGAATTAGTGCTGTGAAACCTTCTATAGATTTTGATAAGTCAGAACACATTGCAAACTCCTGATGAAATGTTGTGTACGTAGAACATTTAGTCAGTGCCCCACACAGGGCACAGATGCAAACATTTGTCATCTTCACATCCAGTCCAAATGAGGTTCTCCATGAAGGTCCTGAATGATGAACACAGGCCACTCCAGGATTGAAAACACTAGGAAAAAGCTACAAAGGAAAAGAATCACAAGTTACTCAAAGTCTAGCGCGAAGGCAAAACTAAGCAACTTGATGAATATTTACATACAGAAGCTCAGGAGGAGTACATTCAGTCACAGATCTCAGACTGGGCGGTACATGGAGGATCATCCACAGCCAGGTATAAAGTTACTACACGTGCTTTGTGGCAAAAACTACCAGATCCGCTATAGACAGGCAGAAAGAAGGAGTCATTACACGTATTCTCCTCGCCTAAATGTCGTGTCAAATTGAAGCACAGTGACTTCCATTCAGCAGAATCTCTGGCATTTTGCTCTAAAGGCGGATCGCATGTGGCCAGAAATCTGAAAATAAACCGTTGGGAATTATCTTTGCAGCAAAAATCCATACAGCAGTATTGTAGCCATTAAGTTTGTAGAAGCTCCGAATGGTACCAGTCATCAGGTCTCAGACTGGGGCGGGTACAAGGAAGATAATGAACAGCACCAGTTAGTATAATAGTGTTTTACAACACATTCCTTAATGTTCTAATCGTTTAGCCACTATAATATTCGAGAACGGACACTTACCTCAAGTTGTCAGCCCTTTGGCCTGCAAAGAGGAGAGAACAAGCAATTCGAGAGCTTAATTTAGGCGTGGTTCCTCCTTAGGACATTAAGGGGATCTCTTCAGGATAGCCGACGATCAATTGTCACAGGCCAACACAGAGATGCCAGCTCAGGGTTATAGTGGATTATTCATCAGCGAGACCACTTCAATCATGTACATGTAGTTATGGCCTACTTCAGGGTAATGTCATTAGAGGAGAAATAATATAGAAGTGGTGGAGAAAACATGCTGGCAATTGGGGGGGTGAAAGATCGGTGGCACTTCAGAGACTTTCAGTGGGCCACCCAGCCATACCAGAGCACTCCAGGTACTTCCTGAAGTCGACAGCACAGAACTTGCTGTGACAGAAGCATTTAAAGTGGGGGGGGGGAAAACAAGCGGTGGTATTAATGGGCAGGGAGTGGGAAGGTGTGGACAGATCTGGATTATCATGTAGATAAGCTCGCCCTGCTGGTTTGTTGTAGTTGGCGCCACGTGTTTCTAAAAGGTTCGCCATTACGTCCTATAGCAAATTGACACGGAAAGTTCCTCGTGTTGTAAAAGGTTTCCAGCGATTCAAGGCTATGATTCCGTTGTATTGTAATCTAAAGTCATCCCAAACATCTTCCTTCCCCTTTAAAGATACATTGAAAAAACCCTCCTTTACCACTAATGATGTTCTGACCATTGGCAGCAAAGCAGTCACCTGTAACCCCTGGAATAGAGGGAAACCAGTCATAACACGGGCAACATAATCAGTAATATAATGTACAATATCCTCCAACAGCTGTCAGGGGATCCAGATTTCTCATCAATAATTTCAGACGAACGAATGTCACTGATCATCATGTAAGCTGGATGGCGGAGGTTTTGTTACAATAAAATGACGACCTATATCCCCTACCAGGTATACAACCCAATACAAAGTTAGATAGAAAAAGAACAATTTTTAGGTACTGCTCATTTTCAGTAGCGCAAGTCTAAAGGCTTATATTATACAAATATGGGGGTGGGGGGGGGTGGATGAAGGGAAAAACAGAAAGGGAATAGGGATGGCTGTAGGAAGATACCCAAGAGTGGGGACGGTTTTGACGCAAGTACAGTTTGTAGCCGGAGGGAAAAAAAAAAAACAAAAAGAGAAGTAGTGCCTATCCTCTCCCCGTTAATACGGCACCGGGGGCCATATATCTAATGGCTCTCACCCCCTCTTCCAGGCGCCGACGGGTCTCCGCGTTCTCTGGTACGGAAGGGCAACATTGTGTAAGTTTAAGAGGATTGGTTTAAAAATCCGGATCCGTTCCTTTGGTGGGTAGATTTCTACAGAACCTGCAGTCTTTATGTTTAGCCAAGACGTACCAGAAGTAGGCCACGTAGAGATGTACTCTCCATTCTGCCATACTTGGATCCACCTGTGGAGACAGACTATGGTCAGATCCTACGCACAGCAAAGGCTCAAAAACAGATGCTGCCAGTGTTAGACATTTCAGGGCTTAAGGCAAAGGAGCGTGTTATGTTCACATCACAGCCCCTAAGTCGAAGGGACACAGAAGTACATACTGCAATGGGGCCATAAGTGCCTGGTCTCCAGGAAGCCTGCAAGGAGAGGCACAGGCAAGGTTTTGATTTTTATCATATGGACAACAAGACATATTTCTAAGATTCTGGTTAATAGCTGCCAGTACAGTTTTATGGGGGGGGCGGAGCTCTAGTCTCAAGTCCTTACGTAATTTGAATTGATTCATCGAGAATCACGGGCCCAAGGTAAACTCAACCTGATAGCCTTTTCCCGGGAAAAGCAACTCCTTCTGAGCGGTAACATGGGTAACTTTCAGGCTTGCAAAGTACGGAGGGAACTTTTGACATTTAATTTTTTGTTCATATATTCAAAACAAAAGCAGTACAAACAAAAAATTGAGCAGCACAAACAGCAGAATTGATCGGCACCAGTTTTGTTTGGGCAATGTGGGGGGGCTGGTTGACCTCTGGAAGCTTTCATTAAAATCTTACAAATGCGGCACAAACGAAAATTTTTGCTGCACAAACCAGCACAAAATGTTTGACACCAATTTTGTTTGATTTGAACAAGGTGGGGGGCCAACTTCACTCAGGTGGTCTGAAGAGCTGCCAGTCGCCCCATACATATCTATGTAGCTCACAAAAATTGACTTATAATGCACACCAGCCATCTCTGGGTGTAACGGGTACATTGACCAGTTTGTGATCTATGGAGGATGCATGACTGACCTGACCAGCAAATTAGGCTCTAGCACTTGCTTTGTAGGACAACCGCTTCAAGGAAACTGGTAAAATAGGAACATGAGAAGTAGCCCCACTGATTTTTAACATCAAATAGTGATCTGATTTATGCAACAATTCACAACCATATGGGCAGCACAAGATGCAGGGTCATCATGAGGGTGCCATTCACAAGGGCAGCATGTTTAGTGGTTAGAATTACAGCCTTGCAGTGCTGGGGACCTGGAGTCAAGTCCCAGGGTCAACATCTGAAAAGTTTGTTTTTCTGTGTTTACATGGGTTTCCTCCCACAATCCAAAACATACTGGTATAAGGATTAGATTGTGCGCCACATTGGAACAGATTTGGAAAGCTCTGTAGCGCTACATAATCTGTGTGCACTATACAAGTGAAATTATCCAGTTTCCTCCAGGGGACCAATGTCTAACAGGATGAGAACAACTTAAAGAGGACCTGTCATGCTGAAATGGCCCCCCCACAACCCTCTTCCTAGCAGCATGTATTGCTTAATCGCTGTCGGCTATCCTATACATCATTCGGACGGCATGGTCAATAAGCCTGCTGCTGTCAGTGCAGCATGGCAGGCCATGTGAATAAGCCCCGCTGTTAATGGAACAGCATCGGCACGGCCACATAGCGGAGAGCAGGCAGCGATTACGCAATACATGCTGCCGGCTTCTATAGGTCCTAGGGGGGCATGCTGGGGGAGTGTCGGCCAGCCCCCTTATGAATAACGCCAACTGCAGCCCACCAGATACGAGGATCCGACCTCTTATTTTGTAAGGGGTCGGATTTGTTAAAACCACGTTTATGGTCAGATTTTAAAAAAAAATTACTGGGGAGAAAGGGGCTAGGGAGAGGGTTATGAGGGGCCCATTTGGTGGGAGGTTTATTTTTGGGTGACCGGTCCTCTTAAATACATATTATAACCATCATCTGCAGATTGATCCCAGAGACCCAACAATGTATCACCCTAAACTAGAATTACACTGAAATCACAAGTTTGATATTTTGTTTATTAGAAAAGTTTATTCTGTAAAGTTTCATACAGGCACAAGACATCCAGCATGTTCAGCTGATTTCAGCAAATTCTCCATTTGGATTCTGTGTCCCTCATATATGGACTCATCCGGAAAGCTATGAAGGAAACAAAGACCAAAGTTATTCCATAGGGTCCAATATTCACAGAAAGCCTAAAGATATCAATAAGATAAGTGATGTTATAATAGCTCAGAGAGTACCATTCAGTCACAGATCTCAGACTGGGGCGGTACAAGGAGGATCATCATAGCCAGGTATAATATATCATTACTTTACTATTGTCATAGAACTAAAGTAGTCAGCTATAAGCTTACCATATATCACATGTCCACTCGTGTGTAGTGATCCTACGGCTTGTCTAATACAAAGTCACTTGTCGTTAAGGAAGCCAACTGGAAAAAACGGAGGGAAAAGTTATGCACAAACAAAGCAGATTCACAACTTGCAAAAAATAGCCCCCACCCACCAATAAAGGACGACGACAATCAGGGATTTATACATTTTAAGAAGTGATAAAGCCTTTGAAAAGAAGTACAGACACAGCAAGAAACAATGGCAGGGAAGTTTTTAGTTTACTAGACAACCCCTTTAAATCTCCATCAGAACTCCAGCATGCGAAGAGGATTCTTCACTGTAGATCAGATGAACGAGATTAATGAAGTCATCACTTGGAGATGTATAATATACACAGCCCCAGCTATTCTACGGCTTCTAGTAGGAATAGGACTCACCATCCTCTTCATCACTGGCTCCAGCAGGTACAGCGGATGCGCTTTGGATTGTTCATTCCCTATTAAAAACACATTGTTAATTCTATTTCCACAGTATTTGAGTTCCCATACATTTGACAGCTGATTGCATTGTGCCTTATATCAGGCTTTAGTGTGGCATCACCAAAATCAGGTATATGCTTGTTTATAGAAGTCATCACTTAAGGCAAGTTTAAGAAATCAATACAAGGTTTCACAGCACATAATTCAAAGAACAAAAAAAAAAAAACACCATCTAATAGCTTTTAAGTCAGAAACCACTACAATCATATCTTTATATGTTGTGGTAATAGAACCTTTTAGTACAGTGCCCAACCAGTCTGTATATGACATCACTGGCCTCAGTGTATATTTGCACGACCTCCATCAAATGTGTTATTGGAGACTGAAGCTAATTTTGCAAACTGAATTCTATTAATAGCTCCTATTCTGGCTAACAAGTGTTATTCTTTAAGTGACTGAAGAACAGGTCAGCATACAGGTGTGATCAGGGATTTACCTCTGCACCTTGAATATAAACCCTGCCTTTATACATGTTGCTTTGTATTTCAACTGCAGCAAATTACAGCCCTACAAAATGGTGGGGGTGTGGCTGGAGCATGTATACGGCTATCTGCACTTGCCAGTGCGGTAATGTAGCAAGAACAGACAAATCTAAAGATTGGTATAAAGGTTTGACCAGAGATTTGAGTCTCTGGATTGTCTTTCCACAGCCTGTATATTCTAATCTTGATGTACAGGCACAAGTATTTGGGGTCACATATAGTGTTTAAATAGGACGTTTTGCACAATTTTAAAAAACTTAAATTGAGGATTGAAGTAAATATCCAGATTTTATTTAATAAAAAGATTGTAAAGTAAACTAACAGAAACCGATGCAATGGTTTTCATGCAAAACACCATGTGCTTAATACTGATCAGGCGTTTGTTAAACTGCATATGCAATCAGGCTGAGCCCCTTCCCATTCTGGCTAGATTGTGATTTGAAATGCAATTGAGGGAACATGTGAATGCAGCCTTAAAACTATTCACAACAATTACATGACAGGTGCCTACTATGGATCACAAGTCTGCAAATTTATAGGATTATCATGACTTCCAATACACTGAATTTACTGCATGGAAAGGTCATGTGCCAATCCTGCAGCTAATATGTGAATGAGGCCTAAGGCTACATGTTGCATGACAGGCTTGGGGACATACCTGCAAGTTCTCCGCTGTACATCTGTCCCCAGAGATCTGGCAGCAGTATGGTGCCACTGTACATATTCTGTAGTGTTGTCTGAGGGGAGAACAGTGCTCCTCCCTCCTATGCAGCTCCTCTACATGTGCTCAACTGGGCAAGCTTAAGCAGCCATGTTCATGTGAATGTAGACCTAAGCCACCATTGAGGACAATTGATGCAGTTTTAAATTGATAAGCAAGTCAACAGAAGTTGCAAGTTTAAGATTACAATTTATTGGGTTGGATACAGGCACATGACACTAACATTTGTCATCTTGAAATCCAGTCCAATGGATCTCCATGAAGGTCGGTCCGCTGTACACAGGTCATTCCAAGGCTTTAAACATCAGAAAAGCTACAAGGAAAAGAAATCACAAGTTACTCCAAAGTCTAATGTACGAAAGGCAAAACTAAGAAACTTGATATTTTACAATACAGAAGCTCAGAGAGTACCATTCAGTCACAGATCTCAGACTGGGGCGGTACATGGAGGATCATCATAGCCCGGTATAATATATTACTAATACTGTTCTATTGTGGCAAAACTCACCCAGGATCCGCTCTCGACAGGCAGAGTCATTACACGTATTCTCCATCGCTAAATTGTCTTGTCAGATTGAAGCTTTTGACTTTGTTCAGCCAGAATCTATGGCTGTTTTGCTAAAGGCTGATCGCATGTGGCCAGAATCTGCAAAATAAACCAGTGGGACATTATTTTGCATGCAACAATCCATAAGCAGTTATTGTAGCCCATTAATATGTAGAAGCTCAGAAGGGTACCAGTCATCAGGTCTCAGACTGGGGCGGTACAAGGAAGATCATCACAGCCCAGTATAATAGTGTTTTATCACCATTACTTATATTGTGGTAATAGTTTAGCTACTTCTATTCTAGAACGGACACTTACCTCAATGTTGTCAGTCTTTTGGCCTGCAAAGAGGAGAGAACAAGCAATTAGACAGCTCAATGTTAGGCGTGTTCCTTATGGACATTAATGGGATCTCTTCAGGATAGCGACGATCCATGTCACAGCCAACACGAGTGCCAGCTCAGGGTATAGTGGATTATTCATCACTGGAGACCCCTTCAATCATTTACATGTAGTTATGGCTACTTCAAGCTAAAGTCATGCTGAGTAGACATCCTATAGCAATTTACACAGGAAAGTTCTTGTGTAACAGGTTTCCTAATGAGTATTCAAGGCCATGATTCCATATTGTATTTAATTCTAAAAACACCCAAACATCTTCCTTCCCCTTTAAGATTCATTATAAGCCCTCCTTACCATAATGATGTTCTGGCCATGGCAGCAGTCACCTGTAACCCTGAAAGATGGAACCAGTCATTACCAGGGCAACATAACAGTAATTATGATGTACAATATCCTCCAAGCTGTCAGGATCCAGATTTCTCATCAATAATTTCAGACGAACGAGATTCACTGATCATCATGTCAGCTGGATGGGCGAGGTCTTGTTACATGACTACTTAGTTCTGGTACTCAAATGTGAAACATTTGAAAAGGTTTTGGTTCTCATTAGTAACAGTCATGCAGCAAGAAACTATTGGCCCTGTTCAGACAATGCTTAAAGGACATCTACCATCAGAATCAAAGTATGTAAACCAAGTGTGCTAACATGCTGGCGTCTCCCTCCGGCAAGATCCACTTAGCCCATTTCTGTAAAAACAAAAAAGCGGCTATAAAAAAAAATTATGCGCTCAAGTGGGGCTCTGGGCTGAATATTAACTGAGCTCGAAGCCCCACAAGTTCATTTGCACAATTTAAGCTTTTCATAACAAGGGCATAGGAACCTGAAAGAAGAGATTGTGCCAGAGGGAGCTCACAGCAACATACAAGTGTGCTTGGTTTACAATCCTTCATCCTGGTGGTAGATTTCTACAATAAACTGAAGTCTATGTTTTAGCCAAGACTTACCAGAAAGTTAGGCCACGTAGAGATGTAATCTTCATTCTGCATTACTTTTGGATCCACCTGCTGGAGACAGACTATGGTCAGATTTATACTGCATACAGCAAAGGCTTCAGAGAACAGATGCTGCTCAGTTGTTCGGGACCAGAACAAGGCAATGTTGTGCATAAAAGTTAAATGTTACAGTTCTTTATTACCAATGGCAACAATCGCCAAACGATTCTACAAATGACAGTACTGAGAGTGATCTTGGAGAGGAACCTCAGGAGTTGTCTCACCAGCCTGGATGCAGGGGCAGGCTGGGGTGTAGCTGTGTCCAATGCTGGAAGCTGCAGCTTTGTCCTGTGTTGTGTAGTTGCTGAGGCCTAGCAGGTCTGTGAGCAGAGCATGTGCTCTCAGCTCCTCCTGTGTTGAGAGCTTGAACTCACGAGAGCCAACTCCTCCCCGAACTAGGGGCTTAGTTACACCCTAGTCAGGTGGTTTCCTCTCCAATCACACTCCAGTTACACTAGTTGGAACAGCCTTGGATGAGAACATTAAATTGCATTCAACCTTGACTAATCCAGGCAGAAATACCGCTGCCACAATGAATAAAAACCTGAAAATAGTGTAGTGTCCTGTAGCGGCAGCCCTGATCAGACTCCTACCAGCGGGGACACACATATAAGGGGCTTATTTTGCCAAACAACTCCTCTGCCTTGCATTGGCCAGGGATGTTGCCTATACAATCTTGTTGGCAAAAATGTACACCACTCCTGTTATTATTGGTGCATCAATATGCAACTTCCCCAAAAGGGCCTAGTCTTTTTTGGGCAGCTGGATACCTTTTGGTATCCAAATGGCCGGCTAAGCGTGGCTTAGTGCTTGTCTGGGTCATGGTAGCTGTGTACCAGAAGAGGTACTGGACATGTAGGTTTGCAGAAAAGAGAATATGATGCAGATGGATGGATAGTTTTCACCCGATGTAGTGTAGGGGATCCATGGGTGGGTGGTGGGCTCTTGATGTCTCCCCCCCCCCAATTCTCTATTCAACGGCTGCAGTAAAGCAGAAATTCTGTCAGCTCAACGATCAGGATGAGGACTGAGGAGGAAGCCTGAAAGACTCCTCTATGTGACCTGCCCGCCTGCTACAGAGGTTTCTGCCGCCTGTACAAGGTTCTGCCCGCCTGTACATAGGTTCTGCTGCAGCTGAGTTGCAGTTTCATTACTTGGCAGAGTGGAGGGGGCACACATTTTTAGATTCGCCCTGTTGGTTAAATGACCTCAAAACTGCCCTGACTGAACTTTCCACACAACGGTTTGTGTTTACTTGCCTTAGGAGTGATCAGCCCAGGATTTATGCAAATTCCAAATTTATAGAACTTGCATGTTATTGGTCAACAATAAATAAAAAATTCCTCTCAAGCAGATATTAACCAGCTGTCATTACTGTTTATAGACACTAGAGGGCTCCCAGGGACGAGTCTATGATCACATTCTACCCATAGGGGGGGTGGGGGGAAAAAAACAAAAAAAAAAAAAAAGGCTTTACCTTTGTACACAATTGCAATAAGCAGGGAGGGGGGTTTTTTTGTAACAAAATAGGAGTCTACTTTCTTTGGGCTAGAAAAAGAAAACAAAACAACAATGCACTCAAAAATAAGTTGGTGATTTAGTCAAAGCAATCCACAATACAATCTTTCAATTGATTTTTTCAGCCACTCGAGATAGAAATGTATTTGTTTGCTTTCTTGGCAATAAAAAAAAAACTGCAATTTTAGCAGAGAGTTTACATTTCATGGATATGCATTCATGGATGCCATTACAAATCTTATAGACTTCCCTTAATGGAATTGTGTATGTAGCTAAATTTTGTCCAGAAGAGCCATAGCTCTTGCCAATTTTTTATATGTTTGCCAAGGAGTATAGGAATTTGCAGTAATTTACAAAAACTCAAATTTTATTCACTGGCAATTATCTTTATATAGCACCATTCTGAAGCACTTTACAAATCAAAGGGACATATACAAATATACAGAGCGAAACAGTCATATGGAACTATAGGAGTGAGGGATGCTCACAAGGAGCTACAGTCTATAAGCTTACAGCTTGTCCTCCTCAAAAGAATGGCTGCGACCATTATACAAAGGCAACAGGACACAATAATTTAGTAAGAGACTGAACTTTCCTTACTAACTGACCCAACCCATGATTTCCCAGTCTTCAGAGCGGACTATAATGTCCTCTTGAAACTTACAGACAGCAGAGAGAGTCACTAGTGTTCTGGATAAAGGCAGGAGGTAACACCCAGCTATATACAACACACACACTTGCTGTATGAAAAGACGTACCAAAAACCAATTTGTGATGGTTCTCTGATGGGGTAGTCTAGAGGGGAAAGAGGACCCCAACAGAGAAAGAGGGAGAGATGCAGAACTGGAGACTGAGTGCGGTCAAAGAACAACCAAAGGCGCAGTGTCCTTCAGGGAATGGAGCAAAGCATCCCAAGGAGGAGTGGGTGGTCCCACAGTATCAGATGGTGCTGTGAGAATAAACCACCTTTGGATTTAGCAATGAGGAGATCATTGGAGACTAAGAGCAGTTTCAGTTGAGGGCATAGGCGGAAAACAGATTGTAGGGGTCAAGGAGGGAGTTGGTGTGCTACAACTGTAGTTTGTTTCTCATCGTAATCTCCCTTTCATCTCCAAACTCTTGATACCTTGGTCTTAGTCACAAACTAATACCGCTAAACTACCACTAAAGTTTAAGGACGAACCACAAGACATCCTGAGCTTCAGCTGAATTCATCAAGTTCATATTCAGCTTCTGTCCCTGGGATACATGGACTCCCCATGTCTGGG
Source organism: Engystomops pustulosus (assembly GCA_019512145.1). Taxonomy (NCBI): domain Eukaryota; kingdom Metazoa; phylum Chordata; class Amphibia; order Anura; family Leptodactylidae; genus Engystomops; species Engystomops pustulosus. The sequence continues at coordinate 144,720,858 of CM033647.1, forward strand.
AATATAGCTCTACCAGAGCGTGATGATTTAAAGCATCAGAGAAGCTATGAAGAAAAAAAAAAAACAAAGAGTCACTCCCATAAGATCAATGCTCATTATCAAGATTATTGGATGTTATAAAGCTCAGAGCGTACCATTCATTCACAGATCTCAGACTGGGGCGGTACATGGAGGATCATCACAGCCCAGAGCCAATATTTAGTGATTTCACTATAGTGATAGAATGACACTCACCCAAGTGTGTCATCACCACATCCTCGCACAGAGAAGAATCCATTAGACAAGAATATTAATGTTCCTTATCTCTAAGGAAAGGGATCGTCCTTCAGGATGTAGCGACGATCCTTGTAAAGGCCAACATGGAGAGCCAGCTCAGGGTATAGTGGATTATACATCACTGGAGACCCCCCCCCCAGCCGGGCAGGTACCCCACCAAACAACTAAGACTGCTAGTCTTTCTGATACAAGGTAAATTGCAACAAAAAAAAAAAACAAGAATTTTTGATAATGTAGTTTATATTTATACAAGGGCTGTCATTAAGAGTAGGCGTACAGCCCCTTTCAGTGCTGGTGTGGGGACATATATGACCCTTGACACTTATGGTGCCCCAGATGCAGTATGGTTACACATGTGCCACCATACTGGCAAGGGAAAAGGGCTGGCCCTTTGTTTACTGCCGGGCACATGCCTGCTATAGAGGGGCAAGCAGTGTTTCATTGCCTTCCCAGTGAGGAATACAAGCATGTTGAAGCGGCCGATCCTAATTAGCATTACACATATGGGAGACCTTGTTGTAACAGAACTTTGAGTGTATTCACAGAAAGTAGTAGCTGGAGCAGTCACCCAAAACATTTAGGCACTAAAAGACTTACACCATTGTGAGGCATTATGAACATCCTTACCCGAAATGACGCTCCAGTTACCAGGAACCCTGAAAGATGGAACCAGTCATTATAGTGCAAAAACACGAATCAAGGCCACAATATCCTACTCCAGTGTAAGGATCTTGTTTCTCATCAGCATTATTTCAGCACGAACCCCCAGAGATTCTCTGATCATGTCAGCTGGATGGGCGACCAATAACTAGACAGCTTTGTCTTTAGTTTGTATACGGTCACTTTAATATGCTGTATACCCCTAATTTTGAATTACTAGGTTCTTAGATTTGTGTTGAGTTTGTATGCACGTCGGAAACTGGTACACTTTATTATTGTAACCCCAGACAAAATTTTGGTCGGACAATTAAGGATTTATTTTTAAAATGTTGGATTGTCATAAGACCCAGGATAACAATAAATCTTAATCCTAAAACTACAATAACAGCTGTAACAAGTATCAATGGTGCCTGTGATTAAGTACAGTAAATTACCAAAATCCAGAGGTCTGTTTGTAAACTAGGTTGTATGCAAGTCAGGTGTTCTTAAGTAGGGGACCTGCCTGTATTTGATTGGCAACATTAAAGGGGAACCACGATGCACAAGAACTCCTTGTTTGACCCAATCAAGTCTCTGCTGCAGATACGATGGCTACTGCGCAGAATACGGCCCATGTGTGAAGGACACTGGCAGCCGCTGATGCATCAGGTTCAGCTAGTCTCATCCTGTATCGTACCGCGGTCTCTTTCTTGTTGTTTGTTTAATGAGCGCACCTGCTTTTCTTCCTTTATGACACGGTATTAATCACGTTAATTGTGGCGGCCCTCTCACTTTTGCCCCCCTCACCTGTACCTGCATAATTGTGCCCAAGCTTTTCCTTTCGATATAAATGAATTCCAACCCCAGTGAAGCTGAAACATGTTGGAATCAGTCTTGCTGTACTGGCAAATCCACTGCACATGGCACAGACAAAGCTGGTGCAATCACCAAGAGTCTGCTATAAGGCTTTACCATATATTACCTGTCCACTCGTGTTGTAGTGATCTCACAGCCCATTATCTGATAATAGGCCGTGTCATAACTTTTACTTTTCCCAGTATAATGACTACGGAAAGCAAATTCACACCTCACAGAACAGCCCACCCACCCAAATAGTGTGAAACCCATAAGGGGGATTTTGTATTTTAAAATATATTTTTATTAAAAGAATGAATATACAAAGAAACGTGTACAGAACTACAAAAAAGACACAGCAAGTAGAAACAGTGGCAGGAAGAAATTTTTAGTTTACTAGACAACCCCTTAAATCTCCATCAGAACCCAGCCTGCTACGAGGATTCTTCAATGCTGTCAGAGGAAACGAGGGATGAATGAAAGTTCACGTCACTTGGAGAACGTTAATATACCACAGCCCAACTCTATTATACCAGCTTTCAGTAGTGGAAATAAGGGGAAAATAGGACACCTTTTAAGAGAGACCTTTATCAATGAAGTGGAGGTTTCTGGATGTTCACAATTCCCTATAAAAACACATTCACAGTACTTGAGGTCCCATACATTTTAGATGTGATTGTATTTGATTTATAAGGAGACTTCTATAAACAAAGCATACCCGATTTGCTGGTGATGGGGCTGCACTGAAGCACTGATATAAGGCACGTTGACCAAAGATCAATACCAAGGTTTACACAGCACTAATTCAAAGAACTAAAAAACGATATTATTAGATTATACAAGTCAGAAAAACACCACACTCAAATCTTTAAAATGTTGGGGTAATAAACCATTTTGTTCCATGCCCCAGTCAGTTTCCAAGTTCTCGTTCAGAAAAGATACCCAGTCTGGATCATGATATCACTGGCTATCATATAGTGTCTATTTGCCACCACTTTGTCGATGATGTATTGGAGACTAAATATTGCTCAAAGTAATTTTGCAAAAAGAATTGAAAATGAATTTAAAGGGAAATAGAAAAACTTAGCCTGAAATATAATGAACCAAAATTCATAAATTACTGCACTTACCAGGACTGAAACTGCAAGTAATACCTAAGATAAGGTAAAGAGATCATAAACCATACAGGGATTCTATCTCTTGGATAGTCTTGCCTCAGTCTGGCACTTTCTAATCTTGATGAATGACAGGCACAAGTATGTGGACAACGGGTTCTTGGTCGTTAATGACTTTGCACAAATTAAAAAGATTTAGATTTTTAAGGAAACCTACACTGTGTGGCAGGTTTCTGATGGAAATACCAGGGCACCAGATCAGGGTGAGCGGGGGACGTGAGCGTAGTTGTGTTAGTGGTGTAACCGCGGTAGCGCGGGGGGGGGAAAACACGGGGGAAACGGGAGACGCAAGGGACGCAGGGACCCCGTCCAGGGAATACCATGAGAAGCGAGAGGGACGTGGCTCTCCGTTTTCCCGTACGACGATTCAGCGTGCCTATTATTGTCTTGGCCCCCATGGAGAGAAATCGGAAGGCATCTGTAGTAACGCGGAGGAGGCGAAGAGTGAATACTCCGACGAGCTGGGACCGCCCGCACCGACGCGAGAGAAGGGAAAAGGGGGGGAAACCGCCGAGGACCGCGGGGGGGGGGGGGGGAGGGGGGGAGGCCGGCTATAAAGTTTAAAAAGTGTTTTAAACCGCGATACCGCGGTTTAAAACACTAACAAAAATAAGCTCCGGCACCAGCTCACCCTGAGCTGGTGCCCGGTATTTCCATCTGAAACCTGCCACTTCAAGTGGTAGGTTTCCTTTAAGTATTGAATGAATATCCAGATTTATTGAATAAAGATGGTTAAGAATAATGGTTGTAGAATTTATGGCATTAGCAATTTCACAAGCATCAGAAACAGTTTGATGCATTCAGGCTGCTGTCACACATTTGCATTTTGATTCCATTCTGTAATGGTACCAAAACGCACTGGGCCGGGCTGTGGCTGATTCCATATGCGTTTGTTTGCAAACGCATGCGATCAGGAACAAGCATTAAGTGTAAATGCAAGACACCGGGTGCCGATTGTATCCAAACATATGCGATCGGCTGCGGCCCGGCTCAGTACATTTTGATTCCATTTTGTGACAGCAGCTTAAATGTATTAAAAGGTTTCAGATTCTGCTTGAGGCTGAGCCCCTTCCCATTCCATCTAGTTTGTGTTTTGAAATGAACATGTGAATACAGCCTTAAACTCCATGATGATTCAGCAATTTTATGACAGGTTATTACTATAGATCATAATTCTCCAATACTTTTATAGGATTGTCAAAATTCCAATGCATTTAAACTGCATGGAAAGGTCATTTGCCAATCCTGCAGGTAATATGCAACATGTATAGGTAGCCTTAGACTGCAGGATTGATAAGCTGCCCGTTGTAGACCAAAGATGCAGCTACACATTAATAAGCAAGTCAAAGAATTTGCAAGTTTTAGATTAAATTTATTGGGGGAAGTTAGAAACAGGCACATGACACTAACATTTGTCATCTTGAAATCCTATCCAAGGGTTGCAACGATGCTCAATTGGTACCAAGGGGCCCAAAGAGTGCCAAGAAAATATTCCCCACACCATGACACCACCACCACCAGCCTGAACCGTTGATACAAGGCAGGATGGATCCATGCTTTCATGTTGTTGACGCCAAATTCTGACCCTACCATCCGAATGTCGCAGCAGAAATCGAGACTCATCAGACCAGGCAACGTTTTTCCAATCTTCTACTGTCCAATTTCGATGAGCTTGTGCAAATTGTAGCCTCAGTTTCCTGTTCTTAGCTGAAAGGAGTGGCACCCGGTGTGGTCTTCTGCTGCTGTAGCCCATCTGCCTCAAAATTCGACGTACTGTGCGTTCAGAGATGCTCTTCTGCCTACCTTGGTTGTAACGGGTGGCGATTTGAGTCACTGTTGCCTTTCCATCAGCTCGAACCAGTCTGCCCATTCTCCTCTGACCTCTGGCATCAACAAGGCATTTCCACCCACAGAACTGCCGCTCACTGGATGTTCTTTTTTGGACCATTCTCTGTAAACCCTAGAGATGGTTGTGCATGAAAATCCCAGTAGATCAGCAGTTTCTGAAATACTCAGTCCAGCCCTTCTGGCACCAACAACCATGCCACGTTCAAAGGCACTCAAATCACCTTTCTTCCCCATACTGATGCTCGGTTTGAACTGCAGGAGATTGTCTTGACCATGTCTACATGCCGCCATGTGATTGGCTGATTAGAAATTAAGTGTTAACGAGCAGTTAGCCGGTGAGTGTGCTTGTTTCTTGTCATTCATCAGCAATAGTGCAACATGCTTAAGGAAAGCAAAATCCATCATGATAAACCAGGGGTAATCAGATCCAGGCACCGGGGATATATTTGTTATCAATTATTGCAAATGAGTCAGAAGGGATCCATCTACCACTCCCACTACTGCTATCTAATCTTACACTAGGAGAGGGAACTGCACCTACACAGTGTAATAGCCTATGAAGCTACAGCACTATGGGGCTCTAGCAACACCCATAAAGCCCTTATGACCCATTAGAAATTTTTAAAATATTGATTTTTAGAAGGAAGCAGTGAACAAAGATTAGTGTCAGTGCAGCTCTATACCTGCTTGATTTTGATGGATTTTCTTAGACATATTTAAGACTCACCTAAAGTCACATCTTCCAACATCCTTGGACACCTGAAGATAAAGGATTTAGTATAAAACTCAGGGGAACAAGATGCAATGTATAACAAGGGCAACCTTATCTCAGAATTAGAGGTGGCCTCACTAGTCAGTAGGATATATGTTTGTCCAAATTCTTCATCATTGATAAAGCACATAACTACCAATTATATTTTCAGAAAAGAGCATCTAAAAAAAAAAAATAAATGAAGCGAAGCAACTGATACCATCAAATACCAATTCCCTAAAGGACCTTTAAAGTATTTTATAGCAACATGAACATTACTTATCTAAGTGACGTTCTCCTGTCCACCGCAGCAGGAAACCTGAAAGATGGAACCAGTCATTACCAAACAAGACTGAGCATTTATAAGGCACAATATCCCCCGAGCTGTCAGATCCATACGTCTCACCATTACTACTCAGACGAACGAGATTCTCTGATCATCATGTCAGCTGGATGGTGATGTGTAGGTGTAGACCTGACAGCAGTGGAAGCCTAATATCAGCAGAACCACCATTGAGGGGTTTAGCTGTGGCACCATTACTGCAATCCCATTGTTATGGGCTTCATAATATATTGGGGTCATTGTATTGAGCCAAATACTTATTCATCTAAGAGTACATAACCAAAAGAGAAGAAACGGGCTACTGCCAAAAATTAGGTGTACCAAGGAACCCCAGGTGATGACATGCTATGTGATGGTGCACTTATTGATCCAAACCCGGATTATCTGAACCGACATGCTGCATTCTCTCCCGCTGGACTGGGTTTGGGCCAACAAGTCTGTCACAAGCAAAACAGTAGTTCGCCATGAACGCAACTCATCCCTTCATACAAATGAGGGAATCTCCCCCAGGTCTGTAGCAGGACATTACAGGAAGTCCCTGGGTTACGTACAAGATAGGTTCCTTAGATTTGTACTTAAGTTGAATTTGTATGCAAGTGGGAATAATATTTTATAATTGTAACTCCAGACAAAAATTTTTTTTGTCCAAGTGACAATTAGATTAGCAAAATTTTTTGCTGTAATGGGATCAATAAATCTTCATTACAGACACCTTAAAGCTGATCATTGCAGTCTGGGACTATAGTAACATCCAGAGACTTCACCAGAGGTCACGGTGGGCAGAGAGGTCTGTCTAAGTCAGGTGTCCTTAAATGGGGCCCGCCTGTACTGACAGTAAATGCAGGTGTCAGCTAAAGCCAAAAGTCAGTCAGGAATGACAAGTTACTTTTATGCAAAGTAGATAAAAAGGGTATAAAAAAACTTAGCAACGGCCCATTTACATGGAGGCAGTTCATTAAAACCCCAATCCTAGTCAGGGAAATCCCTTTAATCTCCAGCAAGACTCCAATGAACAAGACTTTATAAAGTGCAACACAAACACCAAGTTATATACAGTACATGCACCAAGCTAATCTGATAACTTGTATACAAAATCATATACTCCAGGTAAAAAATGCTGAGCCATTGCAGAGAACTACACCCCCATATCATTTCTAGTAATTAGGACCACCAAAAAAGCACAGGATGTGCTCTCTGACCTTCCTCTAGGGATGTTAAATAGGGTCATACAGCACCCACATACATCTTACCTCTGTGCAGGCTGGAAGACTAATGATGGGATATAGGAGGGGTTGGGGGTTTATATTTGCCACTGCAGCCAATGAAATAGCTCTGCATAATCAAGAGGGTGTGGCCGGAACATTTGATGCATTTATATAGCTGTTCCGTTCCTGTTAAATGCATGTGGGAAGCAGTTTCCTTAGGGCAGTGGTGGCGAACCTATGGCACTGGTGCCAGAGGCGGCACTCCGAGCCCTTTCTGTGGGCACTCGGGCCATCGCCGCAGCACACCAGACAGAACTCAAAGAATCTTCCTACAGTTCCAAGCAACTTAAAAGGTGCTGCTTTCAGTCATATTTTGATACTTGCTTTGACATGGCCAAATTATCTTTGGAGGACGTCCTGCTGGCCCCACGATTTTCTCTGTGTACAGAGGAAAACTGGAAAGAAGCTAAAATGAAGGACAATTTCCATCTTTCTACTGTGTTGCTGTCCTGAGGAGGCCAATCTGATTGAAAGTTGTTGAACAAGGAGCAATAAGTTACTGCTTTAATTTTTGGTTGGCACCCCGCGATAATTAAGGGGGGTTTTGGTTTGCAGTTTGGGCACTCGGCTGCTAAAAGGTTCGCCATCACTGCCTTAGGGTGATGGCACACATTCAGTTTTTTCAGATGCCCAAACCAGGAATGGAGTGAAAGTAGGAGGAGGAGCAGCACCTTTCAATTATTCGTCTCACCCATTATGATCCACACCCGTTTTTGGCTTCAAAAACTGCATCTGAAAAACTGAACGTGTGCCATCACCCTGAGGGCGCGTTCACACGTTGCGTTTTGGTTGCGTTTTCATTGCGTTTGAAATGCATATACAACAGCTGATGTGAGGTAATTTGCCTAATTACATTACCGTGTACATTTGTAAAAGCAATGTTAACGCATGTGATAACAAAACACTTGCGTTAACATCGCGTTTACGATGCGTTTTGTAAACGGAAGCGTTAACAGTGATGTAATTAAGCAAATCACCTCTCCTCAGCTGTTGTATATACATTTCAAACGCAATGAAAACGCAGGTCAAAACACAACGTGTGAACGCGCCCTCAGGGTGATGCCACATATGGCATTTTGAAACCGTTTTTGGTCCGTTTTTAAGCAGTCCGTTAAAAAATGCATGCGTTTTTGTCTTTTTTTTTAATTGCGTAAATTTGGAAAAACTGTCAAAAACGTATGCGTTTTCAAAAACGATTTTAAATGATTAAAAACGGACCAAAAACGGTTTCCAAACGCCATGTGTGGCATCACCCTTAGGCCTGTAACACAAGTGGCGTTTTAGTTGCGTTTCTGCTGCGATTTTGAAAACATATGCATTTTTCACATGTTTTGCTTGTGTTTGCATTTTTAAATACACAACGCTTGATGTGTGGGAATTGCAGGCAGCGGTGTCTCTTGGAATTTGTTAAACTGCAGTCATTTTCTGCCTGCTGTTTGTACATGTAATCGTATGCGTTCCTAAATGCAGTCCACAAACGCATGCATGAAAAAAAATGCAGGGGTTAAGACACTTAAGTTCCCAACTGCATTTTGGCTTCCATTTTGCAACATTAAAAAAAAAAAATAAGAAGTTGTATCGTATATACAGTATAAGCTGAGTTTTTCAGCACAATTTACTTTAATTTTAATTTAATAGTAAAAGTATCAGTTTTTTTTATCAAATACATTTAACTGGTCCATTGAATAAAAAAAAAAAAAGAAGGTTGCTTTCTTTTAGGCCCCTTCCACGCGTGCTTTTGACGTGCAGAACTTGCATTGCACTCTGACCCATTGTAACCAATGGGTCTTTTCAGACTTGCATTTTTTTAACGCGCATTTAAATCTCAACATGCTCTACTTTTGCAAGTCACGCGCGTGAAAAACGCACCATACAAGTCTATGGAGACGCATCAAAAACGCATTGCACTTGCAAGTGTCTCAGAGTGCAATGCGTTTTTCACGCATCAATTGCCATAGAAAAGATAGAGCTCAGTCCTGAGTCCATTTCACGCGCATTTTCTGCGTGTGAAAAACGCATTGAAATTGCATTGAAAACGCGCGTGAAAAACTGAGACACTGAACAAACGCTAAATGAAAACTGATTGCACTCTGATGCAAAATGTGCGTTTTTCACTGACCAAACCCTGATCGCTCCCTGATCAGACTCTGACGTGATCTGCAACGCAAGTGTGGAAGGGGCCTTAGTGTCAGTTTTTCGATTTTCATTATTTAAGAAGGAAGATGTAAAACAGATACTACCAGACATTATTGCAAGTCTATTAAAAAAAACAAAGGGTAAAAAACTGATCCGTTTATCATGTGTAAGGACGAGGTCACACGTTGCGTTTTGGTTACATTTTCACTTCGTTTTGAAATGTATTACTACAGCTGAGGAGAGGTGATTTGCCTAATTACATTACTGTTAACAAAAATGCAATGCATACGTGATGTTAATGCATGTGTATTAACAGTGTTAACATTGCATTTAAATTGTGTTTTGTAAATGCAAATGTTAACCGTAATGTAATTAGGCAAATCACCTCCCCTCAGCTGTAGTAATGTGTATGAAAACTCAACATTTGACTGCACCTTTAAGCAAAAAAATGTAACGTGGAAACCTGAGTGCTGGTGGGAACTGTCCCTTATTATCTCCTTACTGACAGCTATAGCGATGAATCTACCTTCATTTGCATCACAGCTTAAACTCCACATTTTTGAGACTAAAATCTTTCTCACTTGTACTTTTGGCAAGAAACCCAGGAGGTGGCCTTTGCTTTCGACATTGAACCGTCTCTTGGCTATGATAGAATTGTACAAGTCAGTGACCGAAAACTAGGACACTATAGCCATAGGTTTATATGCCACATATGGATCTGTCCTGCTAAGTGTCCAGTTTTTGGCACAGGCTGCAGGATTACAAATAGACTGGAATTGAGTTTTTACTTGATGAAACCAACATTTCATCATTTGGACACCTAAGACTTTCTTCTTAGGATTTTTTTACATTGTTCCATCAGAAGAATTTGCAGGAGATCACATCCTGCAGGAGCCGGTGCTGTGATGTCAAACCATTATCTCAACCAATTATTAGAACCCAAAAAGGTTTGGGACTCTTACAGCACTTGCAGTTGCCAACCCCTCAGAGAAATACAACAGAAAATACATGAACTGGCATCCGAGACATCTGCATCCAAGGGTTTGATAATTTCTTCTCCATAGCTGACCAGAGAACCCAGAGTTGTGACAATTCCTGTGCTGATTGTATGAAAAACAAATTGATTTAAGGGTGAGAAGTGCTCAGGGGTTGGGTTATGCCCCGAGGATAAGGATGTACAGTCCTGCTGATCAATTGATGCTCAAGTATTATACATCCCATTGATCCAGCCAATCTTATGGAAGGGTTGGAAATTTCAAAACACCCCACGGGTATCTCTAGCCCTCGACAATGAATGGGCGCACTATTAGTGCCATTTGTCAGAACAGACCATTGACATTATCTGTGAGGGTCCCAGCACCGATTAAGTATCCATTATCCTGTAGAAAGGTGATAAACTAATAAAATTCCCATTAAAGTGAAATGTTACTCTGCAAGGTTGTAAGTAGGGATGAGCAAACCCAAAGGCAATGTTGAGGACCAGCTCAACTCCCCCACACACAACCAGCACTGGCAGAGGAGGGTCTGAGGAGCTGCCAGTTGCCCCATACATGTCTATGGAGCTGACGGACATTGCCTATTACTGCGCTCCAGCCATCTCTTCGTTTAATGGGGGTCTGACCCCTGTTCGTGATACATGGAAGATGCTTGACTGACTCCACCCTACTGATCAACAAACTAGGCCCTAGCACTTGCTTTGTGGGACAACCCCTTTAAAGGAAACTGGTACTATGGGTCTGAAAAGATGTCCTGCATTCATTTTTACCATCAAATGTGATCAGATTATTCCAATGATTAGCAAACAATCATATGGGCAGCACAAGATACAGGCAAGATATCATGATAGGATGTGCCATTCATAAGGGCAGCATGGTTGCTTAGAATGACAGCTTTGCAGTGCTGAGGACTTGGGTTCAAGTTCTAGGGTCAACATCTGCAAATAGTTTGTATGTTCTTTCAGTGTTTGTATGGGTTTCCTCTGGATCCTCCCACACCAAAATAGGTAGGCTGATTAGATTGTGAGCCCCATTGGTACAGATTTGTCAAGCTCTGTGCACCACTGTGTAATCTGTGTGCGTTATATGAAGTTATTATCCATAGTTGCCTCCAGGAGACCATCAATGTCTAACAGGATGATACAACAACTTGAATATATATTGTAACCATCAGCTGCAGATTGTGATCCCAGAGGACCAACTATGTATCACCCTAAACTAGAATAACACAGAAATCACAAGTTTGATATTTTCTTTATTAGAACACAAGTTTATTCTGCAAAGTTTCATACAAGCACAAGACATCCTGCATCTTCAGCAAATTCACCATTAGGCTTCTATGTCTCTCAGATACATGGACTCCATGTCTGGGAATATCAGCCGATACCAAAGCAATGATTTAAGTATCAGGAAAGCTATGAATAAAACAAAACCAAGTGTTACTCCATAAGCTCCAATGTTCAGATAAAGATATACAAGATAAGTGACATTATAATAGCTCAGAGTACCATTCACTCATGGTTCTCAGACTGGGGAAGTACATGGAGGATCATCATAGACTGGTATATTGCATCATTACTTTAGTGATAGAACAGACTCAAGTGTAGTCACCCCTCATCCTGCAAAGAGAAGAGAAGAATCCATTAGACAACTCAATATCAAGAATAGTCTCATTAAAGGAATCTCTTCAGGATAGCAACGATCCTTGTCACAGCCAACATGAGAGCCAGCTCAGGGTATAGTGGATTATTCATCACTGGAGACCTCCTTTCATATACCTACCCGTCCATCTTCTGCTAGAGGTCACTTGCCTACCACTGAGCCAGATCATTATGTAGTTTATACTGAATACAAAGTCCTGTCATAAAGAGTAGGTTTATGGCCCTTTAAACACTGCCGTTGTGGGGGACATATAGCCAGCTGCAAATTTACTGTTATGCATGTCCCCCAGCCACTACACATGTGCCACCATACCATGCAAGGGAAAGACCATGCACTTCCCGTTTACATCTGGGAGCCGTGCTCATCCGTCTCCAGCGCGAGGCTGTATACTCACCCGGGAGAGAATACAGCAGTGTGAAAGGTCTATCCCATAGCAATACACATATGGGAGGCCTGTTGTACAGAACTTTCCTAATGTGTATTCACAGAATGTAGTAACTCTACAGAGTAGCATCTAGTAGCAACCACCCAGACATCTAGGCTACTAAAGCTGGACGGGTGATATCTAGTAACACAACTAGAATACTACACAGCTTTGTCTTTAGCAATATACAGACAGGAGTGAATGAACTTGTACAAACCAATATTGACTACAATACATGAGGAACTCCTTGTTCTCAGCTCACTTCAGGACTTTGCTTGCTAATACAGAGGATACTGAGCAGAATACGGCCATGTGAAGGACACTGGAATCTGCCCAATGCATCAGTTCAGCTGTAGAAGATTTATATTAGGAAATTACAGTAATCAGTTACATTGGGGCCATTGTATTCTGCCAAATGCAAGATATTTACTGATCCAAACCCAGTGCAGCTGAAACATGTTGGACTCAGTCTTGCCGTACTGGGTTTGGACTGGCAAGTCCACTATACCAAGCTCTGTCTGTGCCAGGTGCAATCACTATCAGCTAAAGTAGTCTGCTATAGGCTTACCATACTGTATATCACATGTCCACTAGTGTGTAGTGATAAAGTCACATGTCATCATTACGGACACCAACTGGAAAAACAGTTGAGCAAGCAAAGCAGATTCACAACTTGCAATAACAGCCCCCAACCACCAATAAAGGAAGACCAACACCTATCAGGGATCTTTGTATATTTTAAGAAATGTGATAAATCCTTTGAAAAGAACACAAATTTAGCTTTAAATCTCCATCAGAACTCCAGCATGCTAAGAGGATTCTTCACTGTAGATCAGATGAACGAGATTAATGAAGTCATCACTTGGAGATTTATAATATACACAGCCCCAGCTATTCTACTGCTTCTAGTGGGAATAAGGGGGAAATAGGACTCACCACTCGATGAGTAATCTCACTGGCAGGTACAGTAGATGATGTTCTTCAGATTGTTCATTCCCTATTAAAAAACATTAGCTATTGTTTCAGTATTTGAGGTCCCATATATTAGAGATCTGATAATATTTTGCCTTCTATCAGGCTTTAGGGTGGCATCACCAAAATCAGGTACATGCTTGTCTATAGGAGTCATTGCTTAAAGCAAGTTGTCAAAAATCAATACAAGGTTTCACAGCACAATTCAAAGAACTATAAAGCAATAAGATTTAAAGAAGTCAGAAAACATTTCAAACTCCTGATTAAATGTTGTGGTAATAGAACCATTTTAGTTCAGTGCCCCTACACAGGCACATGACGCAAACATTTGTCATCTTCAAATCCAGTCCAAGGGTTCTCCATGAAGGTCTGAATGCTGAACACCGGCCACTCCAAGGCTTGAAACACTAGGAAAAAGCTACAAGGAAAAGAAATCACAAGTTACTCCAAAGTCTAATGAGCGAAAACTAAGAAACTTGATGATATTTTACAATACAGAAGCTCAGAGAGTACCATTCAGTCACAGATCTCAGACTGGGGCGGTACATGGAGGATCATCATAGCCAGGTATAATATATTACCAATACTGTTCTATTGTGGCAAAACTCACCCAGGATCCGCTCATGACAGGCAGAGTCATTACACGTATTCTCCATCGCTAAATTGTCTTGTCAAATTGAAGCCCAGTGACTTTCCATTCAGCCAGAATCTATGGCAGTTTTGCTAGAGAAGATTGATCGCATGTGGCCAGAATCTGCAAAAAAACCCAGTGGGACATTATTTTGCATGCAACAATCCATAAGCAGTTATTGTAGCCCATTAAGATGTAGAAGCTCAGAATGGTACCAGTCATCAGGTCTCAGACTGGGGCTACAAGGAAGATCATCACAGCCCAGTATAATAGTGTTTTATCACCATTACTTATATTGTGCTAATAGTTTAGCCACTATACTATTCTAGAACGGACACTTACCTCAATGTTGTCAGCCCTTTGGCCTGCAAAGAGGAGAGAACAAGCAATTAGACAGCTCAATGTTAGGCGTGTTCCTTATGGACATTAAGGGGATCTCTTCAGGATAGCGACGATCCTTGTCACGGCCAACATGGGTGCCAGCTCAGGGTATAGTGGATTATTCATCACTGGAGACCCCTTCAATCATTTACATGTAGTTATGGCTACTTCAGGCTAAAGTCATCCTGTAGCAATTTACACAGGAAAGTTCTTAAGTTTTCCTAATGAGTATTCAAGGCCATGATTCCATATTGTAATCTAAAGTCACCCAAACATCTTCCTTCCCCTTTAAGATACATTATAAACCCTCCTTACCATAATGATGTTCTGACCATGGCAGCAGTCACCTGTAACCCTGAAAGATGGAACCAGTCATTACCAGGGCAACATAACAGTAATTATAATGTACAATATCCTCCAAGCTGTCAGGATACAGATTTCTCATCAATAATATCAGACGAACGAGATTCACTGATCATCATGTCAGCTGGATGAACAATATCTTGTAACAAATGATGACTATTCTCCCTACCCAGGTCATAGTGCCCAAATACAAAGTTAGAAAATAATTTTTAGGTACTGCTCATTTCATTAGCAGCAGTCTAAGGCTATATTCACAAGGGGATGCATGTGTCCCCCATACATGGCAATGGATGTATAGTGCCGTAAGAGTGGTACGGTGCTGCACCGTACAGTTCCGTAGCCAAGAGAAAGCAAACAAAACATGTTCTATCCTCTCGTAATACGGCACTGCGGCCATATATCTAATGGCACTCACCCCCTCTCCCTGGCACCGACGTGTCTCCGCCGTGTCTCCGGTACGACAGGCAACTTCTGTGTTTAAGAGTGTTTGGTTTACAATCCTTCATCCTGGTGGTAGATTTCTACAATAAACTGAAGTCTTTATGTTTTAGCCAAGACTTACCAGAAAGTTAGGCCACGTAGAGATGTAATCTTCATTCTGCATTACTTTTGGATCCACCTGCTGGAGACAGACTATGGTCAGATTTATACTGCATACAGCAAAGGCTTCAGAGAACAGATGCTGCTCAGTTGTTCATACATTTTCATTGTTCATCAAAGTGAGCTAGTTATTTTCATCATCACAGCCGTATAGTCTACAGGACACTATATAGTTACATACCTGCAATACTGTGCCTATATAGTGCCATGTTCTCCAGTAAGCCTGCAAGGAGAGGCAAGAGGTTAGAGCAACAAGATATTTTTTCTTAAGATTCTGTTTAACTAGCTGCCATTGTACAGTTTTTTTGGGGGGCGGAGCTTAGCTATACAGTCACATTGCATTACTATAATTTTGTAAATTCAGATTAAGCTGTGAATCACAGGGGCACTAAAGTAAACTCCAACCCTGATCAGACTGTCCCAGCTGGAACATGGCCTCCTTCCTCTCCTCCTGAGGTAACCAGTGGGTTCAACCTTTTCAGGCTCTGGCACCGTACAGGAGGTCGGACAGGTGAAGGTTTCATCATTTGGGCTGAGGCTTGGTAAATTATCCATGGCCAGTGTCTACTAGAACTTGCCTCACATAAATACCCATTTCTACCATGACCCACCACTTGTGCCATTACTAGCATACCCACCCATCCTGTGGAAGTCATTGTCTTCTAGATGGAGATAAAGGGCGTCCTGTGGAAAGAAAAGCTGTTTAGTACAAGACTTGTGGGAACAAGGTGATATAACAATGGCTGCCTCATCTCAGAATTAAAAGAAACATCACTAAACCAGATATACACTCACCGGCCACTTTATTAGGTACACCGTGCTAGTAACGGGTTGGACCCCCTTTTGCCTTCAGAACTGCCTCAATTCTTCGTGGCATAGATTCAACAAGGTGCTGGAAGCATTCCTCAGAGATTTTGGTCCATATTGACATGATGGCACACAGTTGCCGCAGATTTGTCGGCTGCACATCCATGATGCGAATCTCCCGTTCCACCACATCCCAAAGATGCTCTATTGGATTGAGATCTGGTGACTGTGGAGGCCATTTGAGTCCAGTGACCTCATTGTTATGTTCAAGAAACCAGTCTGAGTTGATTCCAGCTTTATGACATGGCGCATTATCCTGCTGACAGTAGCCATCAGATGTTGGGTACATTGTGGTCATAAAGGGATGGACATGGTCAGCAACAATACTCAGGTAGGCTGTGGTGTTGCAACGATGCTCAATTGGTACCAAGGGGCCCAAAGAGTGCCAAGAAAATATTCCCCACACCATGACACCACCACCAGCCTGAACCGTTGATACAAGGCAGGATGGATCCATGCTTTCATGTTGTTGACGCCAAATTCTGACCCAACCATGTCGCAGCAGAAATCGAGACTCCTCAGACCAGGCAACGTTTTTCCAATCTTCTACTGTCCAATTTCGATGAGCTTGTGCAAATTGTAGCCTCAGTTTCCTGTTCTTAGCTGAAAGGAGTGGCACCCGGTGTGGTCTCCTGCTGCTGTAGCCCATCTGCCTCAAAGTTCGACGTACTGTGCGTTCAGAGATGCTCTTCTGCCTACCTTTGTTGTAACGGGTGGCGTTTTGAGTCACTGTTGCCTTTCTATCAGCTTGAACCAGTCTGCCCATTCTCCTCTGACCTCAAGGCATTTCCGCCCACAGAGCTGCCGCTCACTGGATGTTTTTTCTTTTTCTGACCATTCTCTGTAAACCCTAGAGATGGTTGTGCGTGAAAATCCCAGTAGATCAGCAGTTTCTGAAATACTCAGACCAGCCCTTCTGGCACCAACAACCATGCCACGTTCAAAGGCATCAAATCCCCTTTCTTCCCCATACTGATGCTCGGTTTGAATTGCAGGAGATTGTCTTGACCATGTCTACATGCCTAAATGCACAGAGTTACCGCCATGTGATTGGCTGATTAGAAATTAAGTGTGAAACCTGGAGCCGGCCCTGTTCATGAGTAACTGCGGCTCTATACCCGCTTGATTTTGATGGATTTCCTTTGAGACATATTTAAGACTTATGTAAAGTCACATCTTCCAACATCCTTGGACACCTGAAGATAAGGGATTTAGTATAAAACTCAGGGGAACAAGATGCAATGTATAACAAGGGCAACCTTATCTCAGAATTAGAGGTGGCCTCACTAGTCAGTAGGATATATGCTTGTCCAAATTCTTCATCATTGATAAAGCACAGAACTACCAATTATATTTTCAGAAAAGAGCATCTAAAAAAAAAATAATAAATGAAGCGAAGCAACTGATACCATCAAATACCAATTCCCTAAAAGAAGACCTGTATTACAAATATCACCACTCAGCCAGGTAGGTTCTCTCCATTGTAAGCTCAGAAAGAGAGAGTTCAAAAGGTTCTCATCACTGTGGCTCATGTACAGGAAGGAGTTCACATATAATCCATCAATACTGGGAGAAGGTTACATTCATGGCATCAGAATTCTCCATTCTGGAAGTTACTCATGAGAAGCTCATACAAAGTTACTTCTGGTCATTTTAAGTATTCACTAAACTGCTCTGATTACAGGTCAGATTTACAGAAAAGTGACTTAGTCTTTAGGAATTCCTTCCCATAGACCCAAAGATACAATCATAGCCCAATAGAGCCATGATAGGAAACTATCAAATCTGTAATCTCGATAACAGTGGGGCACCAAGGGTAGACTTCTGCTCATATCCAAAACAGAACAAGTGTATTGATAATCTATGCTATGGACCACACAAGTGAAGTTAATATAATGTACAGGATTTAGAAGACAGAATGTGTCATACTAGGGTGCCACCTCTACATCAGGGGGGTCCTGCAGATAACTTGTATGCCCTACGGATCTCACTGGCATCAAATATGATTATTTTGTTAAATCAGCAACACCCCTGCCAATGCATAGGCAGGCTGGAGTGATGGCAAACCTTTTAGTGACCAACCCCCCTTATTTATGGTGAGGTGCCAACCAAAAATTAAAGCAGTAAGTTATTGCTCCCTGTTCTTCAACTTTCAATCATATTGGCCTCCTGAGGACAGCAACACTGTAGTAAGATGGAAAATTTGCATCACTTTAGCTTCTTTCCAGTTTCCCTCTGTACACAGAATCCTCCAAAGATAATTGGGCCCCGTCTACTCAATCGCCCTATTCCTGCAGTTTGAAGTAGAAAAGCAAGTATCAAAATATGACTGAAAACAGCAGGGAGAAGCTGATGTACTGGTTCTACCTGGGGCAACCCCTGAGATGTCTGGATCCAGGGATCAGACGGAGGCAAGTTGTGCAAATCAACTTAGTTCTTTATTGAACAGAAGGCAACGTCCAGAAACGAGTAACAGTCTTTATGCTGGAAAGGTCATGGAGAGTTGGTCCGCAGGAAAGATACACGCAGCCT
Source organism: Engystomops pustulosus (assembly GCA_019512145.1). Lineage (NCBI taxonomy): Eukaryota > Metazoa > Chordata > Amphibia > Anura > Leptodactylidae > Engystomops > Engystomops pustulosus. The sequence continues at coordinate 144,739,573 of CM033647.1, forward strand.
GATAGTAGATGCAGGCTGGGCAGGTTCCCGATGGAATGGAGTCCAAGTGGTGGAAGCTCCAGTTCTGGGCTTAAGTCTCCAGACTTGCCCTGTGTGCCAGGCAGAAGGCCTGAAGCTCTAGAAGTTCCTGGGATTAAAGGCTGTGGCAGCACTGAATGTGTGCTGCTCCCTTTGGCTCCTGACTGAGACCTGACTGAACTGTGTGCTTCCACCCAGCATGAGTTTTTATACCCCCTCTGGTCAGGTGGCACCTCTCCAGTCACCTTTCATAAAAAAAATAAAAAAAAAACAAGAAAAACACATTGGATAATTATGCTGTTAATTGTTGCCTTGCCAGGCAGCATCTACAGCTGCAGTTACACAATACCCAGGTTCCAGAACCTTCCTAGGAGGTGATCAGTCTCCCTAACAGCTCCTGACGGAGAGGGCGCTATATGCAACTACCAGCCTGCCTATGCATTGGCAGAGGTGTTGCAATTCTGATGTGATTGTCCATTGATGTTCTTGCAATGCGAGCCGGAAGGTGACTGGAGAGGTGCTACCACCTGACCAGGGAATATATAAACCTCTGCTCAGCGAAAGTACATAGTCCTTGGATAGAGTCTGCAAACAGAACCAGATCTCAAGGTCTGTCTGCCACAACTAGAGTCCCAATCCCAGGAACCTCAGGCCTACTGCCTAGCACACAGGGCAAGTCTGGAGATTTAAGCCCAGTACTGAGCTCCACTGCCCTGACTCAGATGCGGGCTGGGCTGGTTTAGATGGAACTACTACCAGGCTGCATGCAACCTTCCTGCGGACCGGCTCACCATGACTTCCAGTTGAAAATCTGCTGTTATTTGGGCGTTGCCTGCTGTTCTATAAATAACCAAGTTGATCTACACAATGTCACCTCCGTCTGATCCCTGGATCTCGGCTGCTACAGACACCTCAGTAGTTGCCCCAGGGAGAAACCATTGCACCAGCCTCTCCCTCCATTTCTTGCACACCCCACCTGCTTTGTAAAAACAAGGAAATAAGCTAAAAGCCAGCACACATCTGATTGGATTGTAAACCAAATCCTTGTGGTAGATTTTGTTTAAAGGATCAATGAGCATTAGTGGTCTCTAACAGCAAGAGAAGCCCACTCAACTTGAGAAATGCCAAGAACTTATTGTAGGAATTTCTGGCACTCAAGAGGGCCATATACAGAATTGGATCAGCAGGACAAATGCACATCCTATAGAACAGGGCTGAGAAGACCATAGCCATCGCTCTTATTTGCTGTCTTTTGCAGAAACATCCCATATTACATAATCTTTATATAGCACTGTACTATATGGTATACTATAGCAACTATATAGTAGACAACACTTTGTTGATGTCCCCTACAAGTTGTAACACTGTAAGACTTTGCAGAGCCATCACATGGAATAAAGGGAGGGAACATAACTGGACTCAGTCCAACACTCTGGCCATGTGCTATGGGGCCTGTAGCGGATGTAGAGATCTGTAATGCATTTAATAAAATTGCATCTCAATACATACGAGTGAGCACTTACCAGCCTGACAGTCCATGTCCTGCACCTAAAGGATCAAACAAAACACAATACACACATTAGCATCATGAAAAAGCTTCTTACTACAATATACATCAGGCCTATGAGCAACGTGCGCATGCACCTCAGATTTAGCTGTCCTCACAGTACTCAGAACAGGTCTGTGAAAATCTCATCCTAGATGCCACAGCTTCAATATAGTGTAAGCCATGTACCAGAGATGCCCCTCTATGCCAGCGGGCAGCTGCACCGAGGATGCCGCCAGATTACAACTCACCATCCCGAGAGGAGGTCGTCCAAAATGGCCTGACACCCAGCTCACTGTAGGGCAGCTGGCTGTGAGTACAGTGGGGATTAGGATGCTACGGGGGTCCAGAAACTGTACAATGGAACCCCGGACTGTCATAGGGAGGGTCATCTGCCGGTTCCCAGAGGCCTATGTGTGCCTGAGCAGTGAGTGATCTACCTTTTTATGTGAATGGGCGCCGGCGCTCGCTCAAGCTGCGGCCTCAGGCGGTCATTGGCAAACCAAGCCTCCATAGGCGGCTCTTAAACCATTAAAGGTTTTGTCCTAGGGTACATAAACCCTTGGGTGGCCGGGATGGGGCAGATTGAGAAAAAAAAACCCAAACACTTCCTTACCTCTGTGGCCCCTCCCAGCATCCAATGCTGCGATCTCTGATCCATGCCCCATGTAAACAAACCGGAGCACGAAAGCCACGCTGCATTCAGCTTCCGTATGGCTATTCCCAGCGTTGTATCATGCAGGATGGGTGGGTGTAGAGACGGGTGGGCATGGCCGACCAGAACCTGAATGCATTGCAGCTTCCAGAGAGATCGCAGCACTGTTCACTGGGATGGACCACAGAGGTAAGGAAGTGTTTATTTTTTTTAACCCAGCCACACAAGGAGTTGTTTTATACCCTTGGACAACCCCTATAAGATTCAAAAGCCCAGAATGGCACCAGTCATCAGGTCTCATACTGGGCTGTGAGGTCTTCCTTTTACTCCCCCAGTCTATCACTGATTATAGCATCAATTTATTATTCTAGAATTGACACTTACCCCAATGTCAGTCCCAAAACCTGCAAAGAGGAGAACAATCCATTAGACAGCTCAGTGTTAATGGAAATAAGGAACTTTAAGGGAATCAGTTCAGGATAGCAACAATCCATGTCACAGCCAACACAAGTGCCAGCTCTGGGTCTAATGGATTATTCATCACTGGAGAACCCATTTCAGGTTCCCCTCTGTCCAAAAGTAGCATTGCTTACATTAATAGGGCAGAGCCGCTATAATATAGGATCAGGATTGTTTCTAGTTCAGAAGTTAATAGGGGTGATTCAGCTCTTTAAATGATACCAAAACCGTTTCACATTTGTACCTTAGGCTAATTTTTGGGTTAAGGCTTATATTTCTCACATTTCAGAGTATGGCATAGTCAAGTTGCTTTTTATGCAGCCCCCAATAACATAAAGAATCAAATTTTGGGCTTGTGTATGGTTTGTCATTACAATGCTTATAGGATTTGGCCCACTATATACCATGGTCTATAATTATATGAGCCTGCGAGGATGAGAGGGTGCCCCAAGAGCTTACAGTCTCATGTAGTTATTCCGATGACACTACAAAGAAGAGTAGACTTATCCCACAGCAATACACATATGGGGGTCTGTACAAGAACCTGCCTAGTGTGTGCAAAGCAGCGATACTACTTTGTATTTTAAGTACTATAAAGCAACTTCAACTCTTTGGCATCTTATAGGACCTTTAAAGTATTTTATAGCAACATGAACATTACTTATCTAAATGACGTTCTCCTGTCCACCGCAGCAGGAAACCTGAAAGATGGAACCAGTCATTACCAAACAAGACTGAGCATTTATAAGGCACAATATCCCCCAAGCTGTCAGATCCATATGTCTAATCATTACTACTCAGACGAACGAGATTCTCTGATCATCATGTCAGCTGGATGGTGATGTGTAGGTGTAGACCTGACAGCAGTGGAAGCCTAATATCAGCAGAACCACCATTGAGGGGTTTAGCTGTGGCACCATTACTGCAATCCCATTGTTATGGGCTTCATAATATATTGGGGTCATTGTATTGAGCCAAATACTTATTCATCTAAGAGTACATAACCAAAAGAGAAGAAACGGGCTACTGCCAAAAATTAGGTGTACCAAGGAACCCCAGGTGATGACATGCTATGTGATGGTGCACTTATTGATCCAAACCCGGATTATCTGAACCGACATGCTGCATTCTCTCCCGCTGGACTGGGTTTGGGCCAACAAGTCTGTCACAAGCAAAACAGTAGTTCGCCATGAACGCAACTCATCCCTTCATACAAATGAGGGAATCTCCCCCAGGTCTGTAGCAGGACATTACAGGAAGTCCCTGGGTTACGTACAAGATAGGTTCCTTAGATTTGTACTTAAGTTGAATTTGTATGCAAGTGGGAATAATATTTTATAATTGTAACTCCAGACAAAAATTTTTTTTGTCCAAGTGACAATTAGATTAGCAAAATTTTTTGCTGTAATGGGATCAATAAATCTTCATTACAGACACCTTAAAGCTGATCATTGCAGTCTGGGACTATAGTAACATCCAGAGACTTCACCAGAGGTCACGGTGGGCAGAGAGGTCTGTCTAAGTCAGGTGTCCTTAAATGGGGCCCGCCTGTACTGACAGTAAATGCAGGTGTCAGCTAAAGCCAAAAGTCAGTCAGGAATGACAAGTTACTTTTATGCAAAGTAGATAAAAAGGGTATAAAAAAACTTAGCAACGGCCCATTTACATGGAGGCAGTTCATTAAAACCCCAATCCTAGTCAGGGAAATCCCTTTAATCTCCAGCAAGACTCCAATGAACAAGACTTTATAAAGTGCAACACAAACACCAAGTTATATACAGTACATGCACCAAGCTAATCTGATAACTTGTATACAAAATCATATACTCCAGGTAAAAAATGCTGAGCCATTGCAGAGAACTACACCCCCATATCATTTCTAGTAATTAGGACCACCAAAAAAGCACAGGATGTGCTCTCTGACCTTCCTCTAGGGATGTTAAATAGGGTCATACAGCACCCACATACATCTTACCTCTGTGCAGGCTGGAAGACTAATGATGGGATATAGGAGGGGTTGGGGGTTTATATTTGCCACTGCAGCCAATGAAATAGCTCTGCATAATCAAGAGGGTGTGGCCGGAACATTTGATGCATTTATATAGCTGTTCCGTTCCTGTTAAATGCATGTGGGAAGCAGTTTCCTTAGGGCAGTGGTGGCGAACCTATGGCACTGGTGCCAGAGGCGGCACTCCGAGCCCTTTCTGTGGGCACTCGGGCCATCGCCGCAGCACACCAGACAGAACTCAAAGAATCTTCCTACAGTTCCAAGCAACTTAAAAGGTGCTGCTTTCAGTCATATTTTGATACTTGCTTTGACATGGCCAAATTATCTTTGGAGGACGTCCTGCTGGCCCCACGATTTTCTCTGTGTACAGAGGAAAACTGGAAAGAAGCTAAAATGAAGGACAATTTCCATCTTTCTACTGTGTTGCTGTCCTGAGGAGGCCAATCTGATTGAAAGTTGTTGAACAAGGAGCAATAAGTTACTGCTTTAATTTTTGGTTGGCACCCCGCGATAATTAAGGGGGGTTTTGGTTTGCAGTTTGGGCACTCGGCTGCTAAAAGGTTCGCCATCACTGCCTTAGGGTGATGGCACACATTCAGTTTTTTCAGATGCCCAAACCAGGAATGGAGTGAAAGTAGGAGGAGGAGCAGCACCTTTCAATTATTCGTCTCACCCATTATGATCCACACCCGTTTTTGGCTTCAAAAACTGCATCTGAAAAACTGAACGTGTGCCATCACCCTGAGGGCGCGTTCACACGTTGCGTTTTGGTTGCGTTTTCATTGCGTTTGAAATGCATATACAACAGCTGATGTGAGGTAATTTGCCTAATTACATTACCGTGTACATTTGTAAAAGCAATGTTAACGCATGTGATAACAAAACACTTGCGTTAACATCGCGTTTACGATGCGTTTTGTAAACGGAAGCGTTAACAGTGATGTAATTAAGCAAATCACCTCTCCTCAGCTGTTGTATATACATTTCAAACGCAATGAAAACGCAGGTCAAAACACAACGTGTGAACGCGCCCTCAGGGTGATGCCACATATGGCATTTTGAAACCGTTTTTGGTCCGTTTTTAAGCAGTCCGTTAAAAAATGCATGCGTTTTTGTCTTTTTTTTTAATTGCGTAAATTTGGAAAAACTGTCAAAAACGTATGCGTTTTCAAAAACGATTTTAAATGATTAAAAACGGACCAAAAACGGTTTCCAAACGCCATGTGTGGCATCACCCTTAGGCCTGTAACACAAGTGGCGTTTTAGTTGCGTTTCTGCTGCGATTTTGAAAACATATGCATTTTTCACATGTTTTGCTTGTGTTTGCATTTTTAAATACACAACGCTTGATGTGTGGGAATTGCAGGCAGCGGTGTCTCTTGGAATTTGTTAAACTGCAGTCATTTTCTGCCTGCTGTTTGTACATGTAATCGTATGCGTTCCTAAATGCAGTCCACAAACGCATGCATGAAAAAAAATGCAGGGGTTAAGACACTTAAGTTCCCAACTGCATTTTGGCTTCCATTTTGCAACATTAAAAAAAAAAAATAAGAAGTTGTATCGTATATACAGTATAAGCTGAGTTTTTCAGCACAATTTACTTTAATTTTAATTTAATAGTAAAAGTATCAGTTTTTTTTATCAAATACATTTAACTGGTCCATTGAATAAAAAAAAAAAAAGAAGGTTGCTTTCTTTTAGGCCCCTTCCACGCGTGCTTTTGACGTGCAGAACTTGCATTGCACTCTGACCCATTGTAACCAATGGGTCTTTTCAGACTTGCATTTTTTTAACGCGCATTTAAATCTCAACATGCTCTACTTTTGCAAGTCACGCGCGTGAAAAACGCACCATACAAGTCTATGGAGACGCATCAAAAACGCATTGCACTTGCAAGTGTCTCAGAGTGCAATGCGTTTTTCACGCATCAATTGCCATAGAAAAGATAGAGCTCAGTCCTGAGTCCATTTCACGCGCATTTTCTGCGTGTGAAAAACGCATTGAAATTGCATTGAAAACGCGCGTGAAAAACTGAGACACTGAACAAACGCTAAATGAAAACTGATTGCACTCTGATGCAAAATGTGCGTTTTTCACTGACCAAACCCTGATCGCTCCCTGATCAGACTCTGACGTGATCTGCAACGCAAGTGTGGAAGGGGCCTTAGTGTCAGTTTTTCGATTTTCATTATTTAAGAAGGAAGATGTAAAACAGATACTACCAGACATTATTGCAAGTCTATTAAAAAAAACAAAGGGTAAAAAACTGATCCGTTTATCATGTGTAAGGACGAGGTCACACGTTGCGTTTTGGTTACATTTTCACTTCGTTTTGAAATGTATTACTACAGCTGAGGAGAGGTGATTTGCCTAATTACATTACTGTTAACAAAAATGCAATGCATACGTGATGTTAATGCATGTGTATTAACAGTGTTAACATTGCATTTAAATTGTGTTTTGTAAATGCAAATGTTAACCGTAATGTAATTAGGCAAATCACCTCCCCTCAGCTGTAGTAATGTGTATGAAAACTCAACATTTGACTGCACCTTTAAGCAAAAAAATGTAACGTGGAAACCTGAGTGCTGGTGGGAACTGTCCCTTATTATCTCCTTACTGACAGCTATAGCGATGAATCTACCTTCATTTGCATCACAGCTTAAACTCCACATTTTTGAGACTAAAATCTTTCTCACTTGTACTTTTGGCAAGAAACCCAGGAGGTGGCCTTTGCTTTCGACATTGAACCGTCTCTTGGCTATGATAGAATTGTACAAGTCAGTGACCGAAAACTAGGACACTATAGCCATAGGTTTATATGCCACATATGGATCTGTCCTGCTAAGTGTCCAGTTTTTGGCACAGGCTGCAGGATTACAAATAGACTGGAATTGAGTTTTTACTTGATGAAACCAACATTTCATCATTTGGACACCTAAGACTTTCTTCTTAGGATTTTTTTACATTGTTCCATCAGAAGAATTTGCAGGAGATCACATCCTGCAGGAGCCGGTGCTGTGATGTCAAACCATTATCTCAACCAATTATTAGAACCCAAAAAGGTTTGGGACTCTTACAGCACTTGCAGTTGCCAACCCCTCAGAGAAATACAACAGAAAATACATGAACTGGCATCCGAGACATCTGCATCCAAGGGTTTGATAATTTCTTCTCCATAGCTGACCAGAGAACCCAGAGTTGTGACAATTCCTGTGCTGATTGTATGAAAAACAAATTGATTTAAGGGTGAGAAGTGCTCAGGGGTTGGGTTATGCCCCGAGGATAAGGATGTACAGTCCTGCTGATCAATTGATGCTCAAGTATTATACATCCCATTGATCCAGCCAATCTTATGGAAGGGTTGGAAATTTCAAAACACCCCACGGGTATCTCTAGCCCTCGACAATGAATGGGCGCACTATTAGTGCCATTTGTCAGAACAGACCATTGACATTATCTGTGAGGGTCCCAGCACCGATTAAGTATCCATTATCCTGTAGAAAGGTGATAAACTAATAAAATTCCCATTAAAGTGAAATGTTACTCTGCAAGGTTGTAAGTAGGGATGAGCAAACCCAAAGGCAATGTTGAGGACCAGCTCAACTCCCCCACACACAACCAGCACTGGCAGAGGAGGGTCTGAGGAGCTGCCAGTTGCCCCATACATGTCTACGGAGCTGACGGACATTGCCTATTGTGCTCTGGCCATCGCTACATTTAATGGGGGTCTGACCCCTGTTCTCGTGATACATGGAGGATGTTTGACTGAGACCACCCTACTGATCAACAAATCAGGCCTTAGCACTTGCTTTGTGGCACAACCCCTTTAAGGAAACTGGTACTATGGGTCTGAAAAGATGTCCTGCATTCATTTTTACCATCAAATGTGATCAGATTATTCCAATGATTAGCAAACAATCATATGGGCAGCACAAGATACAGGCAAGATATCATGATAGGATGTGCCATTCATAAGGGCAGCATGGTTGCTTAGAATGACAGCTTTGCAGTGCTGAGGACTTGGGTTCAAGTTCTAGGGTCAACATCTGCAAATAGTTTGTATGTTCTTTCAGTGTTTGTATGGGTTTCCTCTGGATCCTCCCACACCAAAATAGGTAGGCTGATTAGATTGTGAGCCCCATTGGTACAGATTTGTCAAGCTCTGTGCACCACTGTGTAATCTGTGTGCGTTATATGAAGTTATTATCCATAGTTGCCTCCAGGAGACCATCAATGTCTAACAGGATGATACAACAACTTGAATATATATTGTAACCATCAGCTGCAGATTGTGATCCCAGAGGACCAACTATGTATCGAACTTTTGACATTTAATTTTTTGTTCATATATTCAAAACAAAAGCAAAACCAAAAATTGAGCAGCACAAACAGCAGAATTGATCGGCACCAGTTTTGTTTGGGCAATGTGGGGGGGGCTGGTTGACCTCTGGAAGCTTTCATTAAAATCTTACAAATGCGGCACAAACGAAAATTTTTGCTGCACAGACCAGCACAAAATGTTTGACACCAATTTTGTTTGATTTGAACAAGGTGGGGGGCCAACTTCACTCAGGTGGTCTGAAGAGCTGCCAGTTGCCCCATACATATCTATGTAGCTCACAAAAATTTACTTGTATTGCACACCAGCCATCTCTGGGTGTAACGGGTACATTGACCAGTTCGTGATCTATGGAGGATTCATGACTGACCAGCAAATTAGGCTCTAGCACTTGCTTTGTAGGACAACCCCTTCAAGGAAACTGGTAAAATAGGAACATAAGTAGCCCCACATTGATTTTTAACATCAAATAGTTCTGATTTATGCAATAAGTGACAATCATATGGGCAGCACAAGATGCAGGGTCATCATGAGGGTGCCATTCACAAGGGCAGCATGTTTAGTGGTTAGAATTACAGCCTTGCAGTGCTGGAAACCTGGATTCAAGTCCCAGGGTCAACATCTGAAAACAGTTTTGTTTGTGTTTACATGGGTTTCATCCCACAATCCAAAATATACTGGTATAAGGATTAGATTGTGAGCCCCATTGGAACAGATTTGGAAAGCTCTGTAGCGCTACATAATCTGTGTGCACTATACAAGTGAAATTATCCAGTTTCCTCCAGGGGACCAATGTCTAACAGGATGAGAACAACTTAAAGAGGACCTGTCATGCTGAAATGGCCCCCCCACAACCCTCTTCCTAGCAGCATGTATTGCTTAATCGCTGTCGGCTATCCTATACATCATTCGGACGGCATGGTCAATAAGCCTGCTGCTGTCAGTGCAGCATGGCAGGCCATGTGAATAAGCCCCGCTGTTAATGGAACAGCATCGGCACGGCCACATAGCGGAGAGCAGGCAGCGATTACGCAATACATGCTGCCGGCTTCTATAGGTCCTAGGGGGGCATGCTGGGGGAGTGTCGGCCAGCCCCCTTATGAATAACGCCAACTGCAGCATACGAGGATCCGACCTCTTATTTTGTAAGGGGTCGGATCTGTTAAAACCACGTTTCTGGTCATAGATTTAAAAAAAAAAAAAATAAATTGCTGGGGAGAAAGGGGCTAGGGAGAGGGTTATGAGGGGCCCATTTGGTGGGAGGTTTATTTTTGGGTGACCGGTCCTCTTAAATACATATTATAACCATCATCTGCAGATTGATCCCAGAGACCCAACAATGTATCACCCTAAACTAGAATTACACTGAAATCACAAGTTTGATATTTTGTTTATTAGAAAAGTTTATTCTGTAAAGTTTCATACAGGCACAAGACATCCAGCATGTTCAGCTGATTTCAGCAAATTCTCCATTTGGATTCTGTGTCCCTCATATATGGACTCATCCGGAAAGCTATGAAGGAAACAAAGACCAAAGTTATTCCATAGGGTCCAATATTCACAGAAAGCCTAAAGATATCAATAAGATAAGTGATGTTATAATAGCTCAGAGAGTACCATTCAGTCACAGATCTCAGACTGGGGCGGTACAAGGAGGATCATCATAGCCAGGTATAATATATCATTACTTTACTATTGTCATAGAACTAAAGTAGTCAGCTATAAGCTTACCATATATCACATGTCCACTCGTGTGTAGTGATCCTACGGCTTGTCTAATACAAAGTCACTTGTCGTTAAGGAAGCCAACTGGAAAAAACGGAGGGAAAAGTTATGCACAAACAAAGCAGATTCACAACTTGCAAAAAATAGCCCCCACCCACCAATAAAGGACGACGACAATCAGGGATTTATACATTTTAAGAAGTGATAAAGCCTTTGAAAAGAAGTACAGACACAGCAAGAAACAATGGCAGGGAAGTTTTTAGTTTACTAGACAACCCCTTTAAATCTCCATCAGAACTCCAGCATGCGAAGAGGATTCTTCACTGTAGATCAGATGAACGAGATTAATGAAGTCATCACTTGGAGATGTATAATATACACAGCCCCAGCTATTCTACTGCTTCTAGTAGGAATAGGACTCACCATTCTGACCATCCTCTTCATCACTGGCTCCAGCAGGTACAGCGGATGCGCTTTGGATTGTTCATTCCCTATTAAAAACACATTGTTAATTATATTTCCACAGTACCCACAGGTCCCATACATTTGACAGCTGATTGCATTGTGCCTTATATCAGGCTTTAGTGTGGCATCACCAAAATCAGGTATATGCTTGTTTATAGAAGTCATCACTTAAGGCAAGTTTAAGAAATCAATACAAGGTTTCACAGCACATAATTCAAAGAACAAAAAAAAAAAAACACCATCTAATAGCTTTTAAGTCAGAAACCACTACAATCATATCTTTATATGTTGTGGTAATAGAACCTTTTAGTACAGTGCCCAACCAGTCTGTATATGACATCACTGGCCTCAGTGTATATTTGCACGACCTCCATCAAATGTGTTATTGGAGACTGAAGCTAATTTTGCAAACTGAATTCTATTAATAGCTCCTATTCTGGCTACTAAGTGTTATTCTTTAAGTGACTGAAGAACAGGTCAGCATACAGGTGTGATCAGGTATTTACCTCTGCACCTTGAATATAAACCCTGCCTTTATACATGTTGCTTTGTATTTCAACTGCAGCAAATTACAGCCCTACAAAATGGTGGGGGTGTGGCTGGAGCATGTATATGGCTATCTGCACTTGCCAGTGCGGTAATGTAGCAAGAACAGACAAATCTAAAGATTGGTATAAAGGTTTGACCAGAGATTTGAGTCTCTGGATTGTCTTTCCACAGCCTGTATATTCTAATCTTGATGTACAGGCACAAGTATTTGGGGTCACATATAGTGTTTAAATAGGACGTTTTGCACAATTTTAAAAAACTTAAATTGAGGATTGAAGTAAATATCCAGATTTTATTTAATAAAAAGATTGTAAAGTAAACTAACAGAAACCGATGCAATGGTTTTCATGCAAAACACCATGTGCTTAATACTGATCAGGCGTTTGTTAAACTGCATATGCAATCAGGCTGAGCCCCTTCCCATTCTGGCTAGATTGTGATTTGAAATGCAATTGAGGGAACATGTGAATGCAGCCTAAAAACGATTCACAACAATTACATGACAGGTGCTTACTATGGATCACAAGTCTGCAAATTTATAGGATTATCATGACTTCCAATACACTGAATTTACTGCATGGAAAGGTCATGTGCCAATCCTGCAGCTAATATGTGAATGAGGCCTAAGGCTACATGTTGCATGACAGGCTTGGGGACATACCTGCAAGTTCTCAACTGTACATCTGTCCCCAGAGATCTGGCAACAGTATGGTGCCACTGTACATATTCTGTAGTGTTGTCTGAGGGGAGAACAGTGCTCCTCCCTCCTATGCAGCTCCTCTACATGTGCTCAACTGGGCAAGCTTAAGCAGCCATGTTCATGTGAATGTAGACCTAAGCCACCATTGAGGACAATTGATGCAGTTTTAAATTGATAAGCAAGTCAACAGAAGTTGCAAGTTTAAGATTACAATTTATTGGGTTGGATACAGGCACATGACACTAACATTTGTCATCTTGAAATCCAGTCCAAGGGATCTCCATGAAGGTCGGTCTGCAGTACACAGGTCATTCCAAGGCTTTAAACATCAGAAAAGCTACAAGGAAAAGAAATCACAAGTTACTCCAAAGTCTAATGTACGAAAGGCAAAACTAAGAAACTTGATATTTTACAATACAGAAGCTCAGAGAGTACCATTCAGTCACAGATCTCAGACTGGGGCGGTACATGGAGGATCATCATAGCCCGGTATAATATATTACTAATACTGTTCTATTGTGGCAAAACTCACCCAGGATCCGCTCTCGACAGGCAGAGTCATTACACGTATTCTCCATCGCTAAATTGTCTTGTCAGATTGAAGCTTTTGACTTTGTTCAGCCAGAATCTATGGCTGTTTTGCTAAAGGCTGATCGCATGTGGCCAGAATCTGCAAAATAAACCAGTGGGACATTATTTTGCATGCAACAATCCATAAGCAGTTATTGTAGCCCATTAATATGTAGAAGCTCAGAAGGGTACCAGTCATCAGGTCTCAGACTGGGGCGGTACAAGGAAGATCATCACAGCCCAGTATAATAGTGTTTTATCACCATTACTTATATTGTGGTAATAGTTTAGCTACTTCTATTCTAGAACGGACACTTACCTCAATGTTGTCAGTCTTTTGGCCTGCAAAGAGGAGAGAACAAGCAATTAGACAGCTCAATGTTAGGCGTGTTCCTTATGGACATTAATGGGATCTCTTCAGGATAGCGACGATCCATGTCACAGCCAACACGAGTGCCAGCTCAGGGTATAGTGGATTATTCATCACTGGAGACCCCTTCAATCATTTACATGTAGTTATGGCTACTTCAAGCTAAAGTCATGCTGAGTAGACATCCTATAGCAATTTACACAGGAAAGTTCTTGTGTAACAGGTTTCCTAATGAGTATTCAAGGCCATGATTCCATATTGTATTTAATTCTAAAAACACCCAAACATCTTCCTTCCCCTTTAAGATTCATTATAAGCCCTCCTTACCATAATGATGTTCTGGCCATGGCAGCAGTCACCTGTAACCCTGAAAGATGGAACCAGTCATTACCAGGGCAACATAACAGTAATTATGATGTACAATATCCTCCAAGCTGTCAGGATCCAGATTTCTCATCAATAATTTCAGACGAACGAGATTCACTGATCATCATGTCAGCTGGATGGGCGAGGTCTTGTTACATGACTACTTAGTTCTGGTACTCAAATGTGAAACATTTGAAAAGGTTTTGGTTCTCATTAGTAACAGTCATGCAGCAAGAAACTATTGGCCCTGTTCAGACAATGCTTAAAGGACATCTACCATCAGAATCAAAGTATGTAAACCAAGTGTGCTAACATGCTGGTGTCTCCCTCCGGCAAGATCCACTTAGCCCATTTCTGTAAAAACAAAAGCGGCTATAAAAAAAAATTATGCGCTCAAGTGGGGCTCTGGGCTGAATATTAACTGAGCTCGAAGCCCCACAAGTTCATTTACACAATTTAAGCTTTTCATAACAAGGGCATAGGAACCTGAAAGAAGAGATTGTGCCAGAGGGAGCTCACAGCAACATACAAGTGTGCTTGGTTTACAATCCTTCATCCTGGTGGTAGATTTCTGTAAGAAACTGCAGTCTCACTGTTTGAACCAAGACTTACCAGAAAGTTAGGCCACGTAGAGATGTAATCTTCATTCTGCATTACTTTTGGATCCACCTGCTGGAGACAGACTATGGTCAGATTTATACTGCATACAGCAAAGGCTTCAGAGAACAGATGCTGCTCAGTTGTTCGAACTTTTGACATTTAATTTTTTGTTCATATATTCAAAACAAAAGCAGTACAAACAAAAAATTGAGCAGCACAAACAGCAGAATTGATCGGCACCAGTTTTGTTTGGGCAATGTGGGGGGGCTGGTTGACCTCTGGAAGCTTTCATTAAAATCTTACAAATGCGGCACAAACGAAAATTTTTGCTGCACAAACCAGCACAAAATGTTTGACACCAATTTTGTTTGATTTGAACAAGGTGGGGGGCCAACTTCACTCAGGTGGTCTGAAGAGCTGCCAGTCGCCCCATACATATCTATGTAGCTCACAAAAATTGACTTATAATGCACACCAGCCATCTCTGGGTGTAACGGGTACATTGACCAGTTTGTGATCTATGGAGGATGCATGACTGACCTGACCAGCAAATTAGGCTCTAGCACTTGCTTTGTAGGACAACCGCTTCAAGGAAACTGGTAAAATAGGAACATGAGAAGTAGCCCCACTGATTTTTAACATCAAATAGTGATCTGATTTATGCAACAATTCACAACCATATGGGCAGCACAAGATGCAGGGTCATCATGAGGGTGCCATTCACAAGGGCAGCATGTTTAGTGGTTAGAATTACAGCCTTGCAGTGCTGGGGACCTGGAGTCAAGTCCCAGGGTCAACATCTGAAAAGTTTGTTTTTCTGTGTTTACATGGGTTTCCTCCCACAATCCAAAACATACTGGTATAAGGATTAGATTGTGCGCCACATTGGAACAGATTTGGAAAGCTCTGTAGCGCTACATAATCTGTGTGCACTATACAAGTGAAATTATCCAGTTTCCTCCAGGGGACCAATGTCTAACAGGATGAGAACAACTTAAAGAGGACCTGTCATGCTGAAATGGCCCCCCCACAACCCTCTTCCTAGCAGCATGTATTGCTTAATCGCTGTCGGCTATCCTATACATCATTCGGACGGCATGGTCAATAAGCCTGCTGCTGTCAGTGCAGCATGGCAGGCCATGTGAATAAGCCCCGCTGTTAATGGAACAGCATCGGCACGGCCACATAGCGGAGAGCAGGCAGCGATTACGCAATACATGCTGCCGGCTTCTATAGGTCCTAGGGGGGCATGCTGGGGGAGTGTCGGCCAGCCCCCTTATGAATAACGCCAACTGCAGCCCACCAGATACGAGGATCCGACCTCTTATTTTGTAAGGGGTCGGATTTGTTAAAACCACGTTTATGGTCAGATTTTAAAAAAAAATTACTGGGGAGAAAGGGGCTAGGGAGAGGGTTATGAGGGGCCCATTTGGTGGGAGGTTTATTTTTGGGTGACCGGTCCTCTTAAATACATATTATAACCATCATCTGCAGATTGATCCCAGAGACCCAACAATGTATCACCCTAAACTAGAATTACACTGAAATCACAAGTTTGATATTTTGTTTATTAGAAAAGTTTATTCTGTAAAGTTTCATACAGGCACAAGACATCCAGCATGTTCAGCTGATTTCAGCAAATTCTCCATTTGGATTCTGTGTCCCTCATATATGGACTCATCCGGAAAGCTATGAAGGAAACAAAGACCAAAGTTATTCCATAGGGTCCAATATTCACAGAAAGCCTAAAGATATCAATAAGATAAGTGATGTTATAATAGCTCAGAGAGTACCATTCAGTCACAGATCTCAGACTGGGGCGGTACAAGGAGGATCATCATAGCCAGGTATAATATATCATTACTTTACTATTGTCATAGAACTAAAGTAGTCAGCTATAAGCTTACCATATATCACATGTCCACTCGTGTGTAGTGATCCTACGGCTTGTCTAATACAAAGTCACTTGTCGTTAAGGAAGCCAACTGGAAAAAACGGAGGGAAAAGTTATGCACAAACAAAGCAGATTCACAACTTGCAAAAAATAGCCCCCACCCACCAATAAAGGACGACGACAATCAGGGATTTATACATTTTAAGAAGTGATAAAGCCTTTGAAAAGAAGTACAGACACAGCAAGAAACAATGGCAGGGAAGTTTTTAGTTTACTAGACAACCCCTTTAAATCTCCATCAGAACTCCAGCATGCGAAGAGGATTCTTCACTGTAGATCAGATGAACGAGATTAATGAAGTCATCACTTGGAGATGTATAATATACACAGCCCCAGCTATTCTACGGCTTCTAGTAGGAATAGGACTCACCATCCTCTTCATCACTGGCTCCAGCAGGTACAGCGGATGCGCTTTGGATTGTTCATTCCCTATTAAAAACACATTGTTAATTCTATTTCCACAGTATTTGAGTTCCCATACATTTGACAGCTGATTGCATTGTGCCTTATATCAGGCTTTAGTGTGGCATCACCAAAATCAGGTATATGCTTGTTTATAGAAGTCATCACTTAAGGCAAGTTTAAGAAATCAATACAAGGTTTCACAGCACATAATTCAAAGAACAAAAAAAAAAAAACACCATCTAATAGCTTTTAAGTCAGAAACCACTACAATCATATCTTTATATGTTGTGGTAATAGAACCTTTTAGTACAGTGCCCAACCAGTCTGTATATGACATCACTGGCCTCAGTGTATATTTGCACGACCTCCATCAAATGTGTTATTGGAGACTGAAGCTAATTTTGCAAACTGAATTCTATTAATAGCTCCTATTCTGGCTAACAAGTGTTATTCTTTAAGTGACTGAAGAACAGGTCAGCATACAGGTGTGATCAGGGATTTACCTCTGCACCTTGAATATAAACCCTGCCTTTATACATGTTGCTTTGTATTTCAACTGCAGCAAATTACAGCCCTACAAAATGGTGGGGGTGTGGCTGGAGCATGTATACGGCTATCTGCACTTGCCAGTGCGGTAATGTAGCAAGAACAGACAAATCTAAAGATTGGTATAAAGGTTTGACCAGAGATTTGAGTCTCTGGATTGTCTTTCCACAGCCTGTATATTCTAATCTTGATGTACAGGCACAAGTATTTGGGGTCACATATAGTGTTTAAATAGGACGTTTTGCACAATTTTAAAAAACTTAAATTGAGGATTGAAGTAAATATCCAGATTTTATTTAATAAAAAGATTGTAAAGTAAACTAACAGAAACCGATGCAATGGTTTTCATGCAAAACACCATGTGCTTAATACTGATCAGGCGTTTGTTAAACTGCATATGCAATCAGGCTGAGCCCCTTCCCATTCTGGCTAGATTGTGATTTGAAATGCAATTGAGGGAACATGTGAATGCAGCCTTAAAACTATTCACAACAATTACATGACAGGTGCCTACTATGGATCACAAGTCTGCAAATTTATAGGATTATCATGACTTCCAATACACTGAATTTACTGCATGGAAAGGTCATGTGCCAATCCTGCAGCTAATATGTGAATGAGGCCTAAGGCTACATGTTGCATGACAGGCTTGGGGACATACCTGCAAGTTCTCCGCTGTACATCTGTCCCCAGAGATCTGGCAGCAGTATGGTGCCACTGTACATATTCTGTAGTGTTGTCTGAGGGGAGAACAGTGCTCCTCCCTCCTATGCAGCTCCTCTACATGTGCTCAACTGGGCAAGCTTAAGCAGCCATGTTCATGTGAATGTAGACCTAAGCCACCATTGAGGACAATTGATGCAGTTTTAAATTGATAAGCAAGTCAACAGAAGTTGCAAGTTTAAGATTACAATTTATTGGGTTGGATACAGGCACATGACACTAACATTTGTCATCTTGAAATCCAGTCCAATGGATCTCCATGAAGGTCGGTCCGCTGTACACAGGTCATTCCAAGGCTTTAAACATCAGAAAAGCTACAAGGAAAAGAAATCACAAGTTACTCCAAAGTCTAATGTACGAAAGGCAAAACTAAGAAACTTGATATTTTACAATACAGAAGCTCAGAGAGTACCATTCAGTCACAGATCTCAGACTGGGGCGGTACATGGAGGATCATCATAGCCCGGTATAATATATTACTAATACTGTTCTATTGTGGCAAAACTCACCCAGGATCCGCTCTCGACAGGCAGAGTCATTACACGTATTCTCCATCGCTAAATTGTCTTGTCAGATTGAAGCTTTTGACTTTGTTCAGCCAGAATCTATGGCTGTTTTGCTAAAGGCTGATCGCATGTGGCCAGAATCTGCAAAATAAACCAGTGGGACATTATTTTGCATGCAACAATCCATAAGCAGTTATTGTAGCCCATTAATATGTAGAAGCTCAGAAGGGTACCAGTCATCAGGTCTCAGACTGGGGCGGTACAAGGAAGATCATCACAGCCCAGTATAATAGTGTTTTATCACCATTACTTATATTGTGGTAATAGTTTAGCTACTTCTATTCTAGAACGGACACTTACCTCAATGTTGTCAGTCTTTTGGCCTGCAAAGAGGAGAGAACAAGCAATTAGACAGCTCAATGTTAGGCGTGTTCCTTATGGACATTAATGGGATCTCTTCAGGATAGCGACGATCCATGTCACAGCCAACACGAGTGCCAGCTCAGGGTATAGTGGATTATTCATCACTGGAGACCCCTTCAATCATTTACATGTAGTTATGGCTACTTCAAGCTAAAGTCATGCTGAGTAGACATCCTATAGCAATTTACACAGGAAAGTTCTTGTGTAACAGGTTTCCTAATGAGTATTCAAGGCCATGATTCCATATTGTATTTAATTCTAAAAACACCCAAACATCTTCCTTCCCCTTTAAGATTCATTATAAGCCCTCCTTACCATAATGATGTTCTGGCCATGGCAGCAGTCACCTGTAACCCTGAAAGATGGAACCAGTCATTACCAGGGCAACATAACAGTAATTATGATGTACAATATCCTCCAAGCTGTCAGGATCCAGATTTCTCATCAATAATTTCAGACGAACGAGATTCACTGATCATCATGTCAGCTGGATGGGCGAGGTCTTGTTACATGACTACTTAGTTCTGGTACTCAAATGTGAAACATTTGAAAAGGTTTTGGTTCTCATTAGTAACAGTCATGCAGCAAGAAACTATTGGCCCTGTTCAGACAATGCTTAAAGGACATCTACCATCAGAATCAAAGTATGTAAACCAAGTGTGCTAACATGCTGGCGTCTCCCTCCGGCAAGATCCACTTAGCCCATTTCTGTAAAAACAAAAAAGCGGCTATAAAAAAAAATTATGCGCTCAAGTGGGGCTCTGGGCTGAATATTAACTGAGCTCGAAGCCCCACAAGTTCATTTGCACAATTTAAGCTTTTCATAACAAGGGCATAGGAACCTGAAAGAAGAGATTGTGCCAGAGGGAGCTCACAGCAACATACAAGTGTGCTTGGTTTACAATCCTTCATCCTGGTGGTAGATTTCTACAATAAACTGAAGTCTATGTTTTAGCCAAGACTTACCAGAAAGTTAGGCCACGTAGAGATGTAATCTTCATTCTGCATTACTTTTGGATCCACCTGCTGGAGACAGACTATGGTCAGATTTATACTGCATACAGCAAAGGCTTCAGAGAACAGATGCTGCTCAGTTGTTCACAATGAATGGGCGCACTATTACTGCCATTTGTCAGAACAGACCATTCAACATCTGTGGGGGTCCCAGCACCGATTAGTTATCCATTATCCTGTGGAAGAGTGAAACTAATAAAATTTCCCATTAAATAAAGTGAAGTGTTACTCTTCAAGTTGTAAGTAGGGATGAGCAAACCCAATGGCAAAGTTCAGCTCCAGCTCAACTCCCCACACACAACCAGAACTGGCACAAATTGTGGGTGTCAACCACTTACACACCATGGCATATGCCAGTCCTCCCCAAAATTGCCTCTTAAACAGTTTAAGTGCCAGAACTTCTCAGATATTACTGGGGGGATGTGGTCCTAGTATGGAATCCAAACAGGAGTTTTAGGTTCTGGTCCAGCGCAACACCAAATTAAGCAGGTCTGCTCATCCCTAGTTGTAAGCAGCACAGCAGGAATTGGGGTCATCATCCAATATTTGTGGTGTCCGCTTCAGTTGTCACATTACAGCCCAATGTGGATACAGCATGAGGCGCCACTACATGTGCAGGCGGGTGGCCAAACCACACGTGGATTAGTGTTTAGCAGCAGCAGATACTAGAAGGAAGGTTGTGTTCAATTGCTTGCAGGAAGGCAAATCCAAACAATTTGTTTACCCACAAAGCAAGTTATCCCCTATCCACAGGCTATGGCCCAACTTGCTGATTGGTAGGGGTCTCTGTGTTAGACCCCCACAGAGAAGAACAGGGGGTCTGAAGACCTGACAGTTGCACCATACATGTCTATGGAGCTCACGAAAATTGCCTAGTACTGCACTGTAACTGGGTGTAACAGGTACATCTGACCCATTCTCGTGATCTGTGGAGGATGCATGACTGACCTACTGATCAACAAATTAGGCTCCAGCACTTGCTTTGTAGGACAACCCCTTTAAGGAAACTGGTAATATAGGAACATGAGAAGTAGCCCCACATTGATTTTAACATCAAATTGTTCTGATTTATGCAATAAGTGGCAAACAATCATATGGGCAGCACAAGATGCAGGGTCATCATGATGGTGTCATTGATAATGGCAGCATGGTTGTTTGGTGGTTAGAATTACAGCCTTGCAGCGCTGGGGACCTGGGTTCAAGTCCCAGGCTCAACATCTGAAAATAGTTCTCTTCTGTGTTTACATTGGTTTCCTCCCACACTAAAAAAAATTTATATATATATATATACACACACACACACACGTATAAGGATTAGATTTCGAGCCCCATTGGAACAGATTTGGAAAGCTCTGTGCAGCGCTACATAATCTGTGTGCGCTATATAAATAAAGTTATTATCCATAGTTGCCTCCAGGAGACCATCCATGTCTAACAGGATGATAGAACAACTTAATACATATTGTAACCATAAGCTGCAGATTGTGATCCCAGAGAACCAACTATGTATCGCCCTAAACTAGAATTACACAGAAATCACAAGTTTGATATTTGCTTTATTAGAACACAAGATTATTCTGTAAAGTTTCATACAAGCACAAGACATCCTGCATCTTCAGCTGATTTCAGCAAATTCTCCATTCGGATTCTGTGTCCCTCGGATATATGGACTCATCCAGGAAAGCTATGGCGGCACGGTGGCTGAGTGGGTAGCACTTCTGCCTTGCTACATTGGGGTCCTGGGTTCGAATTGCACCCAGGTCAACATCTGCAAAGAGTTTGTATGTTCTCTCAGTGTTTGCGTGGGTTTCCTTCGAGTCCTCCGGTTTCCTCCCACACTCCAAAACATACTGTTAGGTTGTTTAGATTGTGAGCCCCATGGGGACAGGGACCTATTTGACATGCATTGTGCAATGCTGCGTAATCTGTGTGCGCTATATAAATAAAGAATTAGAAAGAATTAGAAGCTACGGAGGAAACAAAGACCAAGTTACATTGGACCCTATGGAATCCAATGTTCATAGAAAGCATAAAGATATCACTTATCTTTAACACTAATACTGTTTTATCGTGGAAAAACTCACCTAGGATCCGCTCATGACAGGCAGAGTCATTACATGTATTCTCCATCGCTAAATTGTCTTGTCAAATTGAAGCCCAGTGACTTTCCATTCAACCAGAATCTATGGCAGTTTTGCTAGAGAAGACTGAATGTGGCCAGAATCTGAAAAACCCAATGGGACATTATTTTGCAACAATCTATAAGCAGTTATTTTAGCCCATTAAGATGTAGAAGCTCAGAATGGTACCAGTCATCAGGTCTCAGACTGGGGCGGTACAAGGAAGATCATCACAGCCCAGTATAATAGTGTTTTATCACCATTACTTATATTGTGCTAATAGTTTAGCTACTTCTATTCTAGGATGGACACTTACCTCAATGTTGTCAGCCCTTTGGCCTGCAAAGAGGAGAGAACAAGCAATTAGACAGCTTAATGCCAAGCATGTTCCTTATGGACATTAAGGGGATCTCTTCAGGATAGCGACGATCCTTGTCACAGCCAACACGAGTGCCAGCTCAGGGTATAGTGGATTATTCCTCACTGGAGACCTTCAATCATTAACAGTACCGTGCTGAGTATAAGCCCCTTATTTGCCTACCAAAATTTGGCACTATTATATACACCCCATGTAATTATGGCTACTTCAGGGTAAAGCCAGTCAGAGTAGACATCCTATAGCAGCGATGGTGAAACTTTTGGAGACTGAATGCCAAAACTACAACCAAACCCACTTAAAGGCAAAGTGCCAACATGGCAATTTAAGCAGTAACATGTTGCTACCTGTTTTGTCATGGCTTTTAATTGTATTGGTGTCCTGAGGACAGCAATAGAGTTGAAAGAAGAAATTCGGATTATCATTGTAGCTTCTTTCCAGGGTGCCCTTAAGAATTTCAGGGCCAAGAGCATGGTATGGATGTGTAGTTTTAAAATGGCACTGATCACAGCACATTCTGGGTGGCCAGGGACTACAGGAGTCCTGCCTGGAAACTGCCCAGGTGATGGCCTGGGTGCCCACAGAGTGCTCCAAGTGCCACCTCTGGCACCTGTGCCATAGGTTCGCCACCACTGTCCTATAGCAATTTACACATAGGAAACCTGTTATACGAGAACTTCACTAATGAGTATTCAAGGCTATGATTCCATGTTGTATTGTAACCTAAAGTCAGCCAAACATCTTCCTTCCCCTTTAAGATTTCAGTATAAGCCCTCCTTACCATAATGTTCTGACCATGGCAGCAGTCACCTGTAACCCTGAAAGATGGAACCAGTCATTACCAGGGCAACATAACAGTAATTATAATGTACAATATCCTCCAAGCTGTCAGGATCCAGATTTCTCAGCAATAATATCAGACGAACGAGATTCACTGATCATCATGTCAGCTGGATGGGCGAGGTCTTGTTACATGACTACTTTACTCAGGTCATAGCACCCAAATATGAGAAGTTTGAAAAGCTTTTGTGTCTCTTATTATCAGCAATCTAAGGGCAAGAACCTATAGGCCCCGTTCAGACAATGCTTAAAGGACATCTACCATCAGGATCAAGGTTTGTAAACCAAGCGTGCTTACATACTGGTGTTCCCCCTCTGGAAAGATCCACTGAGCTTCTTATGCTTTTGTTTTTACAAAAATAGGCTATAAAAAGTCTATGCAAATGAGCCCAAGTGGGGCTCTGGGCTGAATAAAGGTTAATGGGCAAATGAGCCTCTGGTGCTTTGAGCTCAATTAAAAAAAAAAAAAAAAAAAAAAAAAAAGCAGATGGTGCCAGAGGGAGCTCACAGCAGCGTGTGAGTTCACTTGGTTTACAAACCTTCATCCTGGTGGCAGATTTCTATAAGAAACTGCAGTCTCACTGTTTGAACCAAGACTTACCAGAAAGTTAGGCCACGTAGAGATGTAATCTTCATTCTGCATTACTTTTGGATCCACCTGCTGGAGACAGACTATGGTCAGATTTATACTGCATACAGCAAAGGCTTCAGAGAACAGATGCTGCTCAGTTGTTCGTACATTTTCATTGTTCATCAAAGTGAGCTAGTTTTTTTCATCATCACAGCCCTATAGACTACAGGACACTATATAGTTACATACCTGCAATATTGTGCCTATATAGTTCCATGTTCTCCAGTAAGCCTGCAAGGAAAGGCAAGAGGTTAGAGTTACACATTTTATCTTCAGATTCTATTTAACTAGCTGACATTTTACAGAGTTTTCTGGAGGGCTTAACAATACAGTCATTGACTTCACTAAATTATAGCGGTACCCAATTTTCACTAAAGACAGATTGCAGAAGGCCATCACACCTGCAGTGCAAAAAAAAAAAAAAAAGCCTCTGCCTTTAAGCATTTGTATTAAAATAGAAGTGTTATAACTTCTGGGGTACTGGGGTAGTCACAGGGGTTGGGCTTTGGATGCATTTCAAAGAAGTGACTTGTCCGTTACTCAGGTCTCAACCTCCCACTTTTGGGCTCATGTACAGTTTCTCCCTTCTGTTCCTTCATAGCCCACAGCCTGGTGAGCTGACATGAGTGGGGGAGTGAGGAGCTGTACAGGAGCACAAAGGTAGGGGCTGGGAGCTGAGCAGTGAGTAACAGACAAGTCACATCCCCCCCCCCCCCCCCCCCGTTTCAGGTTCCCCTCTGTCCAATAGTAGCATTGCTCAAGTTAATTGTAGGGCAGAGCCACTAACTTCTGAACTAGAAACAATCCTGATCCTATTTTAAAGGGGTTATTCCACTCTTTAAATGATACCAGAACTGTTTCAGAATATCCAGATTTGTACCCTAGGCTAATTTTTGGGTTAATATATTTTATTTTTATATTTATCTCACACTTCAGAGTATGGCATGGTCAAGTCCCTTTTTATGCAGCCCCCAATAACTTAAGGAATCAAATTCTGGGTTTGTGTATGATTTGTCATTACAATGCTTATAGGATTTGGCCTGCTATATACCATAGTCTTTATATTTACAAATCATAGGGGAAATATATTTGCTATAAATTGCTTTAAAGGTCCTTTAAGATGCCAACATGAACATTACTTATCTAAATGACGTTCTCCTGTCGACCACAGCAGGAAACCTGAAAGATGGAACCAGTCATTACACATAAAAACCAAGCATTTATAAGGCACAAGATCCCCCGAGCTGTCAGATCTAGATGCCTCACCATCACTACTCAGACGAACTAGATTCTCTGGTCATCATGTCAGCTGGATGGTGATGTGTAGGTGTAGACCTGACAGCAGTGGAAGCCCAATATCAGTAGAACCACCATGTTTAGCTGTGGCATCATTACTGCAATCCCATTGTTATGGGCTTCAAAATATCTTGGGGTCATTGTATTGAGCCAAATACTTATTCATCTAAGAGAACATAACCAAAAGAGAAGAAACTGGAAACTACATCTTCTATTGCCAAAATTAGGGGTACAAAGGAACCCAGGTAATGATATGCTATGTGATGGTGCACTTATTAATCTAAACCCAGGTTATTCTCTCCCGCTGGACTGGGTTTGGGCCAACAAGTCGTCACATTATCCCTGCTAAAGCTAAGAGTAGTTCGTCATGGACACACAACACATCCGTTCATACAAATGAGGGAATCCACCCCAGGTCTGTAGCAGGTCATTACAGGTAGTCCCAAGGTTATGTACTCAAGTTGAATTTGTATGCAAATCGGAACTTTATATTTTATAATTGTAGCTCCAGACAAAATTTTTTTTAGATTTTCAAAATTTTTTGCTGTAATTGGATCAAGAACTATCAATATAGCTTCATTAGACTCCTTACAGCTGATCATTGCAGTCTGGGGCCATAGTAAAGCATCCAGAGAGCTTCACCAGAGGTCACGGTGGGCAGAGGGGTCTGTCTGTAAGTCAGGTGTCCTTAAGTAGGGGACCGCCTGTACTGACAGTAAATGCAGGTGTCAGCTAAAGCCAAAAGTCAGCCAGGAATGACACAAGTTACTTTTATGCAAAGTAAATAAAAAGGTATAAAAAAATTTAGCAACTGCCCATTAACATAGAGCAGGTTTAGTAAACCCCAATCCTAGTAAGGGACATCCCCTTTAACCTCCATCAAGACTCCAATGAACAAGACTTTATAAAGTCCATCATAAACACCAAGTTCATCTGATAACTTGTACACAAAATCATATACTCCAGATAATCTAGTAACAGAAACCCCACAACAGTACAGGATGTGCTCTCTGACCTCCCTCAGGGCCTGTTACATAGGGTCACACAGCACCCACATACATCTTACCTCTGTGCAGGCTGGGAGACTAGTGAAGGGCTATAGGAGGGGTAGGGGGTTTATATTTGCCACTGCAGCCAATGAAGGAGCTCTGCATAATCAAGAGGGTGTGGCCAGAACATCATAGGGAGGAGACAAGACCAGTGACATCACTGGAGAGTGGGAATGAGGCCGCGTTCACACGGGGAGTTTCAGTTTTGATGCATTTATAAAGACGTTCTGTGCCTGTTAAATGCATGTGGGAAGCAGTTTCCTTAGGCCAGTGACACATTTGTAAAACCGCAGTCATCTCCTCCCTGCTGTTTGTGCATGAAATCACATGAATTTTGAAAAATGCAGACAAAAAAATTGCAGGGGAGAAAACGCCAAGAGACACTTAAGTCCCCAACCGCATTTTGGCTTCGGTTTTGCTACAAAAAATTGTACCGTGTATACTGGAGTATAAGCAGTTTTTCAGCACAATTTACTTGAGTATATAAAGTATATTCCGGCGTATAAGACGACCTGGTGTATAAGACGACCCCCTACACTTTTTCCTGTTTAAAATATAGAGTTTAAGATATATTCGCCGTATAAGAACTACCCTTTTCCAACGCATACACAAAACACAGGTAAAAATTTTTTAAAAAAACAGATTTGAATTTAACATGGTCCTTTTTTAATTTAAATTCTTATGACATGCAGGTATATAGCAGGAAAACTGTCGCTCATAAACATAAGGCATAAAACAACATAAGATTACCATCGTCCATTTTTACGTAAATGTTACCATACTGTACCTTACATTTTTATTTTATTAAAATATCATGCCATGTAACTCAGAAAAATTGAAATGGTGAAAAAAAAAAACGCATTTGCGCCATTTCTTGTGGGGCTTGGATATTCCGTCTATCACTGAGCGCCCCCAATGTGTCTACTTTATTTTCTTTGGGTGGTACGATTAAGGGGATACCAATTTGTATAGTTTTATATGTTTTCATACATTTACAAAATTAAAACCTCCTGTACAAAAATTATTTTTTTATTTTGCCAACTTCTAGTGCGCTATATATCTTTTTATACTTTGGTGTACGAGCTCTGGGTGGTGTCTTTTTTTGCGAAATTTGATAATAATTTTCAATGATATCATTTTTAGGACTGTAACGACCTTTGATCACTTTTTATAGATTTTTTATATTTTTCAAAATGGCAAAAAAGGGCATTTTCGACTTTGGTGCGCTATTTTTCCGTTACGTGGTTAAACGCATATGAAAAACAAACCGTTATCCTATTTTTGATAGATCGGGCATTTTTTGGGACAAGAGTTGATACTAATGTGTTTATGAGTTTTACTGTTTTTATATTTAGGTCAGTTCTAGGGAAGGGGGATGATTTGAAATTTGGGTTTTTTTATTATCATTTTTTTTTACTTTTTTATTTTTATTTATACTATTTTTTCAGACTCCCTAGGGGTACTGAACCCTAGGTTGTCTGATCGATCCTACCCATATACTGCCATACTACAGTATGCAGTATAGGGGATTTTCCTCCTCATTAGTACAATGTGCTAATCACACATTGTAATGAAGATGTTCAACGAATAGCCTCAGGTCTCGAAGACGAGGCTACCATGGAGATGATCACCCCCCCGATGACGTCACGGGGATCGGCGACCCAGTAAGATGGCTGCGCCCCATGCGCCGCTATCTTTTTGGGTGTTGCGGCAGCTTTGGCCGCCCACGTGTAAAAGACCCGCGCATCGGTGTAGCACGTCCGCGGGGTTACCGTAGCCTTTGCTGCAATTGCAGCAAAGCTTACCGGCTATGGAGAGGCTCAGCCCGTGAGCCTCTCCCATGCAGCGCGACCCGACCGCCGCCGTGGAATACACGGCGGCGGTCAGGGATTACGGCGTATAAGACCACCCCAGAGAGACAGGATTTTTTTTTTTTTTGTCTTCAAAAGTCGTCTTATACGCCGGAATATACGGTATTTAATACCATGTTTGGATGGATACATTAGCAAATGTATGTTTTTTATCATTTAACTGGTCCATTTAATTTTTAAAAAAAACAGATACGTTGCTTTCTGTTAGGACGATGTCACAATGGACATTTTGGCTGCGTTTGTGTACGCAGACTAAGCCGCACCCACTAGGGCAGGCCGTGGCCAGATCGCATCGGTGTTTTCTGGAACGAAAATGCAAAACACCGGTGGCTCGTTCCCGATTACAAACGTTTTCATAGAAACGCCGATGCGATCGGGCCACGGCCCGCCCCGGTGGGTGCGGCTTGGTCTGTGTTTGCAAACTCAGGCAAAACGTCCGATGTGATAGCGCCCTTAGTTCTCATTATTTCATAGCCATCCGTTTTTCTTTCCCTGCAAATAATAGAAGGTCTAACGGAAGATGTAAAGAAGATACTAACAGACATTATTGCAAGTCTGTTAAAAAAAACAAACGGGCACGGTCATATGTTGCGTTTTGAAACGCATAACTGGTGATTTGCCTAAATACTTTACTGTTAACATTAGAGTTTACAAAAACGCAATGTATACGTGATGTTAATGCATGTGTATTAACATTGTTAACATTGCATTTAAATTGTGTTTTGTAAATGCAAATGTTAACAGTAATGTAATTAGGCAAATCACCTCTCCTCAGCTGTAGTAATGTGTATGAAAACGCAACGTGTGACTGCACCTTTAAGCCAAAAAAAAATGCAACGTGAAAACCTGCACCAGTTCCTGGTGGGAACTGTCCCTTATTATCTCCTTACTGACAACTATAGCGATGGATCTATTTTCATTAGCATCACAGCTTAAACTCCAAATTTTTGAGACTAAAATCTCTCACTTTTGTCAATTTGGCAAGAAACCCAGGAGGTGGCCTTTGTCTCCGACATTGAACCCGTCTCATGGATATGATGGAATTGTACAAGTCAGTGACCAGAAACTAAGACACTATAGCCATAGGTTTATATGCCACATATGGATCTGCCCCAATGAATGCCCAGTTTTTGGCACAGGCTGCAAGATTACAAATAGACTTGAATTGGGTTTTTAAATTTTTTAGAGCTGCTTTCATCATTTGGACACCTGAGACCTTGGAACAACGTAAAAAATCCTATCAGAAGAATTTGCAGGAGATCACATCCTGCAGGAGCCGATGCTGTGATATCAAACCATTATTTCAACCAATTATTAGAACCCAAAAGGTTTGGGACTCATAGAGCACTTGCAGTTACCAACCCCTCGGAGAAGAGGCATCCGAGACATCTGCATCCAAAGGTTTGACAATTTCTTCTCCAGAACCGATCATAGAACCCAGAGTCGTGTCCATTCCTGTGCTGATTGTATGAAAAACAAATTGATTTAAGGGTGAGAAGTGCCCAGGGGTTGGGTTATGCCCCGAGGATAGGGATGTACAGTCCAGGGGCAGTCCTGCTGATCAAGTATTATACATCCCATTGATCCAGCCAATCTTATAGAAGGGTTGCAAATTTCAAAACACCCCACAGGTACCTCTAGCCATTGACAATGAATGGGCGCGCTATTACTGCCATTTGTCAGGACAGACCATTCACATCATCTGTGGGGGTCCCAGCACTGATTAGATATCCATTATCCTGTAGAAAAGGTGATAACTTTATTTAATGGGAATGTTATTAGTTTAAGTGTTACTCTGCAAGGTTGTAAGTAGGGATGAGCAAACCCAAAGGCAAAGTTGAGGACCAGCTCAACTCCCCCACACACAACCAGCACTGGCACAGGAGGGTCTGAGGAGCTGACATTTGCCCCATACATGTCTATGGAGCCGACGGACATTGCCTATTACTGTGCTCCAGCCATCTCTACATTTAATGGGTGTCTGACCCCTGTTCTCGTGATACATAGAGGATGTTTGACTGAGTCCACCCTTCTAATCAGCAAATCAGGCCTTAGCACTTGCTTTGTGGGACAACCCCTTTAAGGAAACTGGTACTATGGGTCTATGAGAAGCTGCCCTGCATTCATTTTTACCATCAAATGTGATCAGATTATTCCAATGAGTAGCAAACAATCATATGGGCAGCATAAGATACAGGCAAGATATCATGATAGGATGTGCCATTCATAAGGGCAGCATGGTTGCTTAGAATTACAGCTTTGCAGTGCTGAGGACTTAGGTTCAAGTTCTAGGGTCAACATCTGCAAATAGTTTGTATGTTCTTTCAGTGTTTGGTGTGGGAGGATCCAGAGGAAACCTATACAAAATATATCGGTAGGCTGATTAGATTGTGAGCCCCATTGGTACAGATTTGGCAAGCTCTGTGCACCACTGTGTAATCTGTGTGCGCTATATGAAGTTATTATCCATAGTTGCCTCCAGGAGACCATCAATGTAACAGGATGATACAACAACCTGAATATATATTGTAACCATAAGCTGCAGATTGTGATCCCAGGGGACCAACTATGTATCGCCCTAAACTAGAATTGCACAAATCACAAGTTTGATATTTGCTTTATTAGAACACAAGTTTATTCTGCAAAGTTTTATACAAGCACAAGACATCCGGCATGTTCAGCAAATTCACCATTAGGCTTCTATGTCTCTCGGATACATGGACTCCATGTCTGGGAATATCAGCCGATACCAAAGCAATGATTTAAGCATCAGGAAAGCTATGAAGAAAACAAAACCAAGTGTTACTCCACAGGGTCCAATGTTCAGATAAAGATATACAAGATAAGTGACATTATAGTAGCTCATGGTTCTCAGACTGGGGAAGTACATGGAGGATCATCATAGCCCGGTATATTGCATCATTACTTTAGTGATAGAACAGACTCAAGTGTAGTCACCACCTCATCCTGCAAAGAGAAGAGAAGATTCCATTAGACAACTCAATATCAAGAATGTTCCTTAGTCTCATTAAAGGAATCTCTTCAGGATAGCGACGATCCATGTCACAGCCAACATGAGAGCCAGCTCAGGGTATAATGGATTATTCATCACTGGAGACCTCCTTCCATATACCTACCAGTCCATCTTCTGCTACAGGTCACTTGCCTACCACTGAGCCAGTCAGACTGTCCCAGCTGGAACATGGCCTCCTTCCTCTCCTCCTGAGGCAACCAGTGGGTTCAACCTTTTCAGGCTCTGGCACCGTACAGGAGGTCGGACGGGTGAAGGTTTCATCATTTGGGCTGAGGCTTGGTAAATTATCCATGGCCAGTGTCTACTAGAACTTGCCTCACATAAATACCCATTTCTACCATGACCCACCACTTGTGCCATTACTAGCATACCCACCCATCCTGTGCAAGTCATTGTCTTCTAGACGGAGATAAAGGGCGTCCTGTGGAAAGAAAAGCTGTTAAGTACAAGACTTGTGGGAACAAGGCGATATAACAATGGCTGCCTCATCTCAGAATTAAAAGAAACATCACTAAACCAATCAGATATATGCTTGTTTCTTGTCATTCATCAGTGATAAATGCAACACCCTTTAAGGAAAGCAAAATCAACAATGATAAACCAGAGACAAATCAGATACATTTCACTCCGATTACAGGTTATTAGATTTACAGAAAAAATGACCATGTGGCTCTATGGGAAGGAATTCCTAAAATACTAAGATATATGATCATCGCCCAATAGAAGAACCATGAATGGAAACTATCAAATCGCTAATCATGATAATAGTGGGACACCAAGGATAGACTTCTCAGGGGCACAGCTAGGAGTGGTCAGGCCCCATAGAGTAGCTGATTTCTGCATGGGGGCCCCCCCACATAAAGTTCTACACTCATACATGCACTTCTATACTCGCACCCACATACATACAACTACTCATACTGTATATACAGTAATATATTGAGTATACACACCCATCAAATTTGCACACATACTGTATAGTACATACATATAGTATATATACACCCTTATATAGTATCAACACCATATGCACATATACCGTGTTTACATACAGTACATGCAGCATTTACACACAACACAAATACACATTTTGTTTTCCACTTTTATTTATCTCCCCAAACTTACACAATTCTCTGTACTCCTATCCCCACATGGTTTGGTCCCTGTTCTCTATCCTCCTCATAATGTAGCCTCCTGTCCTCCAGCCTTCTCCTTCGACCTCCCCCTTCAGTCTCCTCCTCCAGTCCCACAGGCCCCTCCAGAATCCTCCTGTCCCACAGCCCCATCCTCAAGTCCTCCTCCTGTAGCCTCTAGCCTCCCCCCCCCAACCTCTATCCTCCTCCTGGCTCCTCTTCCTGCAGCCCCCTCAGTCTCTCCATAATTTCCTGGGCTGGAGTCCGGATGACTCATGAAGGGGGTGTGGCCAACCGGGGGTGGAGCTACCTCACATGACTGGTGCAGACATTGAGGAGGTAGCAGGGGCTGGTCCCGCCTCCTCTCAGCCCCCATGCCTCGGCTGCTCTAAACTATGGGGACTGGAGGAGGCTGGACAAATTGGGAAAAGTGGGCGGGGCCCAGGACATCCTCATCCCAAAAAACAGGACTCACGCTGAAACCGGGATGGTTGGGTATACATACACACCATATACAAAAACACATGCATATATGTGTACACAGAAACATGTAAATAGTACTTGCTTTTTTGACGTCCAGCATGGTGGCTGTGTGGGTCAGCAGGTGGGTGCTCTGGGGAGCCAACAGGCAGGTAGTAAGATCAGTGGGCGGTCAACCCGCACAGGAAGTTCTATGAGCGGACGGGCATGAGGTTTGGTGGGCGGTTCTTTGTGCGGGCTTGGAGTGCCATGCACTGTGTCAGTCACTGGGTGGGCCGTCACCTGTGTCGGCTGGAAGATGGGAGGCAATGGGCGGGTCAAGGACACAAGCCTATGAGCTTGGCAGGGACAAAGGGGGGCCCAGCATTATGACTCGGCCATGTGTCACCAGGCCCCTTAACCTCACGGGCCCCGTAGCAACTGCTATGGCAGTAGTTACGCCACTGCTTCTGCTCATATCCAAAACAGAACAAGTGTTTTTATAATCTATGCTATGACCACACAGAAGACATCAGGGAGTCCTGCAGATAAATATTTGATGTATGCCCTATGAATCTCAGTGGCATCTAAGTTACGATTATTCGGTCAAGGTCTGCAACACCAAAGCCCATGCATAGGCAGGCTAGAGTCATTAACCCTTTAGGACGTTTCTAGAACCTAGGATATTGTGCAATTGCAGCTGTAGCTACTGCCTGGCAAGTCAACCGTTAACCATTTCTGGCTGTTGCAGGTTGTTCAATAACAATGTTAGCAGCATATTCCTTAAGCTGGAAAGGTCATGGAGAGCCGGTCCACAGGAAAGGTACACGCAGCCTGATAGTTGATGCAGGTTGGACTGTCCCATCTGAACCAGCCCAAGTGGTGGAATCTGCAGTTCTGGGCTTAAGTCTCCAGACTTGCCCTGTGTGCCAGGCAGCAGACCTGGGATTAAAGGCTGCAATTACACCGATCACCTCTCTAGGCAGGTTCTGTCTCCCCAACAGCTCCTGACCTGGAGAGGGTACTATTTGCAACTATCTGCCTGCCTATGCATCGGCAGGGGTGTTGCAATTGTGATAATTGATTGTCTAATATGTTCCTGCAATGCAAGCTGGAAGGTGAATGGGGTGGTGCTACCACCTGCTCATAAAAAGCACATGGTCCTTGTATAGAGTCTGCAGAGAGAACCAGATCTCATGGTCTGTCTGCCACAACTAGTGTCCTAATCCCAGGTACTTCAGGTGCCTCAGGCCTACTGCCTAGCACCCAGGGCAAGTCCTTAGACTTAAGCCCAGAACTGAGCTCCACCACCCAGACTCAGTTTCATCTGCACCAACCCAGCCTGCAACTACTATCAGGCTGTGTTTAACCTTCCTGTGGACCGGCTCTCCACAACTGTCCCAGCTTGAGAATCTGCTGTTATTTTTGCTGTTGCCCACTGTTCAGTAAAGAACTGCAAGTTGATTTGCACAATGTCGCCTCTGTGATCCCTGGATCCAGGCTGCTCACCACCATGGGCTTCCCCATCCATCACCAAGGGATTCATCCTACAGACACTCAGGGGTTGCCCCAGGAAGAACTTATTGCAGGAATTTCTGGCATGCAAGAGGGCCATATACAGAATGTGATCAGCAGGACAAATGCACATCCAGTAGAACAGGGATCTAATTGGAGAAGACCACAGCAGAGACCCTCAGCCATCAGACTCTTATTTGCTGTCTTTTGCAGTAACATCCCATTACATAATCTGAATATAGCACCATTACTATGCAACTATATAATACACAACACTTTACAACTTATTGTGTTTCCTATAAGACTTTGCAGAGCCATCATATGGAATAATGGGAGGGAGCATAACTGGACTATCAGTCCAACACTCTGCTACAGGCCTTATAGCACATGGCCAGAGGCCATTAGTGTGCCACAGTATGTAGAGATCTCAAATGCATTTAATAAAATTGCATCTTGATACATACAATGAGTGGACACTTACCAGTCTGCCGGGCCGTGTCCTGCACCTAAAGGATCAAATATATTAGCATCTTGAAAAAGCTTCTGACACAGCTATAATATACATCAGGCCTATGTGCCACGTGCGCCTCAGAGATGTAGCTGTCCTCACAGTACTCAGAACAGGTCTGCGAGAATCTCATCCTAGACGCCACAGCTTCCATCTAATATAAACCATGGACCAGAGATGCCCCTCTATGGCACCCCACAGCAGGCAGCAGCAACATGCACTGCTACACCGAGGATGGCACCAGTTTCCAACTCACCATCCCGAGAGGAGGTCGTTCAAAATGGCCTCTGAAACCAAGTCGACTCAGGCAGCTGGCTGTGAGTACTGGACAATGGAACCATGAACTGCCTCACGAAGGGTCATCCGCCGGTTCCTGGGGGCCTACGTGTGCCTGAGCAGTGAGTGATCTGCCATTTTTTTATGTGATGTAGTGAATGGGCGCCAGAGCTCGCTCAAGCTGCGGCCTCAGACAGCAAACCCAGACTCCATAGGCGGCTCTTTTAAACCATTAAAGGGGTTGTCCGAGGATACATAAAACCATTGGGTGCCCGGGATGGAGCAGATTAACGGAAAGCAAACACTTCCTTACCTCTACGGCCCCTCCCAGCATCCAGTGCTGCGATCTCTGGTCCGTTTGGCCACTCACCCATCCTGTGTGACAACACTGGAAATAGAGACAACGGGTGGGCATGGAACACAGAGGTAAGGAAGTTTTTATTTTTTTTAACCCAGCCACCCAAGGTTTTTTTTTTTCTTTAAATACCCTTGGACAACCCCTATAAGATTCACAAGTCCAGAATGGTACCAGTCATCAGGTCTGTGAGGTCTTCCTTTTACTCCCCCAGTCTCAGTGTTTTATTACCAATAATAGCATCAATTATTATAGAATAGACACTTACCCCAATGTTGTCAGTCCCATACCCTACAAAAAGGAGAACAATCCATTAGACAGCTCAGTGTTAGTGGAAATAAGGAACTTTAAGGGAATCAGTTCAGGATAGCGACAATCCATGTCAGCCAACACAAGTGCCAGCTCAGGATATAGTGGATTATTCATCACTGGAGAACCCATTTCAGGTTCCCCTCTGTCCAATAGTAGCATTGCTCAAGTTAATAGTAGGGCAGAGCCACTATAACTTCTGAACTAGAAACAATCCTGATCCTATTTTAAAGGGGCGATTCCACTCTTAAAATGATACCAGAACCGTTTCAGAATATCCATATTTGTACCTTAGGCCAATTTTGGGTTAAGGCTTATATTTATCTCACACTTCAGAGTATGGCATAGCCAAGTCCCTTTTTATGCAGCCCCAATAACTTAAGAAATCAAATTCTGGGTTTGTGTATGGTTTGTCATTACAATGCTTAAAGGATTTGACCTGCTATATACCATGGTCTTTATATTGCACCAATTTACAAATCATAGGGGACATATGTTATAAATTGCTTTAAAGGTCCTTTAAGATGCCAACATGAACATTACTTATCTAAATGACGTTCTCCTGTCCACCACAGCAGGAAACCTGAAAGATGGAACCAGTCATTACCCATAAAAACCAAATATATAAGGCACAAGATCCCCCGAGCGGTCAGATATCTCATCATTACTACTCAGACGAACGAGATTCTCTGATCATCATGTCAGCTGGATGGTGATGTGTAGGTGTAGACCTGACAGCAGTGGAAGCCTAATATCAGCAGAACCACCATTGAGAGGTTTAGCTGTGGCACCATTACTGCAATCCCATTGTTATGGGCTTCATAATATATTGGGGCCGTTGTATTGAGCCAAATACTTATTCATCTAAGAACATACCCAAAAGAGAAGAAACTGGCTACTGCCAAAAATTAGGGGTACAAAGGAACCCCAGGTGATGACATGCTATGTGATCCTGCACTTATTGATCTAAACCCGGGTTATCTGAACCAACATGCTGCATTCTCTCCCGCTGGACTGGGTTTGGGCCAACAAGTCTGTCACATTATCCCTGCTGAAGTTAAGAGTAGTTCACCATGAACATAACACATCTCAGATCTCTTCATACAAATGAGGGAATCCACCCCAGGTCTGTAGCAAGATGCAGGACCCAGAGATCACAGTGGGGTCTGTCTGTAAGTCAGGTGTCCTTAAGTAGGGGGACCACCTGTACTGACAGTAAATGCAGGTGTCAGGTAAAGCCAAAAGTCAGTCAGGAATGACACAAGTTACCTTTTTATTTACTTTGCATAAAACTTAGTAACTGCCCATTTACATAGAGGCAGTTCAGTAAAACCCCAATCCTAGCCAGGGAAATCCCTCTAATCTCTATCAAGACTCCAATGAACAAGACTTTATAAAGTGCAACACAACACCAAGTTATATACAGTACAAGGAACAAGCTCAACTGATAACTTGTATACAAAACCATATACTCCAGGTAAAAAATGTCCAACACATTGCTGAGCCATTGGGGAGAACTACACCCCCATATCATTACTAGTAATAAGGCCCACCACAAAAGCACAGGATGTGCTCTCTGACCTTCCTCTAGGGCCTGTTACATAGGGTCACACTGCACTCCCATACATCTTACCTCTGTGCAGGCTGGAAAACTAGTGATGGGATATAGGAGGGAACATCATTATAGGGAGGAGACAAGACCAGTGACATCACTGGAGAGTGGGAATGAGGCCGCGGTCACACGGGGAGAATCAGTTTTGATGCATTTATATAGCTGTTCCGTTCCTGTTAAATGCATGTGGGAAGCAGTTTCCTTAGGGTGATGGCACACATTCAGTTTTTTCAGATGCCCAAACCAGGAATGGAGTGAAAGTAGGAGGAGGAGCAGCACCTTTCAATTATTCGTCTCACCCATTATGATCCACACCCGTTTTTGGCTTCAAAAACTGCATCTGAAAAACTGAACGTGTGCCATCACCCTGAGGGCGCGTTCACACGTTGCGTTTTGGTTGCGTTTGAAATGCATATACAATAGCTGATGAGAGGTGATTTGCCTAATTACATTACCGTGTATGTTTGTAAACGCAATGTTAATGCATGCGTTAACAAAACGTGTGTGTTAACATCGTGTTTACAATGCGTTTTGTAAACGGAAACGTTAACAGTGACGTAATTAGGCAAATCACCTCTCCTCAGCTGTTGTATATGCATTTCAAACGCAATGAAAACGCAGGTCAAAACGCAACGTGTGAACGCGCCCTCAGGGTGATGCCACATATGGCGTTCTTAAACCGTTTTTGGTCCATTTTTAAGCAGTCCGTTAAAAATTGCATGCGTTTTTTTGTCCTTTTTTAATTGCGTAAATTCGGAAAACCTGTCAAAAACTTATGCGTTTTCAAAAACGTATGCGTTTTCAAAAAGCGCATGCGTTTTTTAACAGATTGATTAAAAACGGACCAAAAATGGTTTCAAAACGCTATGTGTGGCATCACCCTTAGGCCTGTAACACAAGTGGCGTTTTAGTTGCGTTTCTGCTGCGATTTTGAAAACATATGCATTTTTCACATGTTTTGCTTGTGTTTGCATTTTTAAATACACAACGCTTGATGTGCGGGAATTGCAGGCAGCGGTGTCTCTTGGAATTTGTTAAACTGCAGTCATTTTCTGCATGCTGTTTGTACATGTAATCGTATGCGTTCCTAAATGCAGTCCACGAACGCATGCGTGAAAAAAATGCAGGGGTGAAAACGCCAGCTTAAGACACTTAAGTTCCCAACTGCGTTTTGGCTTCCATACCGTATATACAGTATAAGCTGAGTTTTTCAGCACAATTTACTTGATTAATTAATTTACCATATTTTTCGGACTAAAAGGCGCACAAAAAATCCTTTGATTTTCTCAGAAATCAAAGGTGCGCCTTATATATGAACCTTACAGACAACAGCTGCCTTGAACTGTGCACAGGTCTGCCACCTGCTGGTCATTCATCCTTATAATCAGGTGCGCCTTATATATGAACCTAGACATTTTAGCAGGCATTTATTGATGGTACGCCTTATAGTCCGAAAAATACTGTAATACATGTTTGGATGGATACATTAATAGTAAAAGTATCAGTTTTTTTTATCCAATATTTAACTGGTCCATTTAATATAAAAAAAATTAAAAAAAAAGACGTTGCTTTCTGTATCAGTTTTTCGAGAATCATTATTTAATAGCCATCCGTTTCTCTTTCCCCTCAAATAATGGAAGATGTAAAACAGATACTACCAGACATTATTGCAAGTCTATTAAAAAACAAAGGGGAAAAAACTGATCTGTTTATCATGTGTAAGGGATGAGGTCACACGTTGCGTTTTGGTTACATTTTCATTGCGTTTTGAAATGTATTACTACAGCTGAGGAGAGGTGATTTGCCTAATTACATTACCGTTAACAAAAATGCAATGTATACGTGCTGTTAATGCATGTGTATTAACAGTGTTAACATTGCATTTAAATGGTGTTTTGTAAATGCAAATGTTAACCGTAATGTAATTAGGCAAATCACCTCTCCTCAGCTGTAGTAATGTGTATGAAAACGCAACGTGTGACTGCACCTTTAAGCAAAAAAATGTAACGTGGAAACCTGAGTCCTGGTGGGAACTGTCCCTTATTGTCTCCTTCCTGACAACTATAGTGATGAATCTCCCTTCATTTGCATCACAGTTTAAACTCCACATTTTTGAGCCTAAAATCTCTCTCACTTGTCAATTTGGCAAGAAACCCAGGAGGTGGCCTTTGTCTTCGACATTGAACCCGTCTCTTGGCTACGATGGAATTGTACAAGTCAGTGACCAGAAACTAGGACACTATAGCCATAGGTTTATATGCCACATATGGATCTGCCCTGCTGAATGCCCAGTTTTTGGCACAGGCTGCAGAATTACAAATAGACTTGAATTGAGTTTATACTTTATGAAATGTTGGTTTCATCATTTGGACACCTAAGGATTTTTTTACATTGTTCCATCAGAAGAATTTGCAGGAGATCACATCCTGCAGGAGCCGCTGCTGTGATGTCAAAACAATATTTCAACCAATTATTACAACCCAAAAGGTTTGGGACTCTTGGAGCACTTGCAGTTGCCAACCCCTCGGAGAAATACAACAGAAAATACATGAAGAACTGGCATCCGAGACATCTGCATCCAAGGGTTTGATCATTTCTTCTCCATAGCTGACCAGAGAACCCAGAGTTGTGTCAATTCCTGTGCTGATTGTATGAAAAACAAATTGATTTAAGGGTGAGAAGTGCCCAGGGGTTGGGTTATGCCCTGAGGATAAGGATGTACAGTCCTGCTGATCAATTGATGCTCAAGTATTATAC
Source organism: Engystomops pustulosus (assembly GCA_019512145.1). Classification (NCBI taxonomy): domain Eukaryota; kingdom Metazoa; phylum Chordata; class Amphibia; order Anura; family Leptodactylidae; genus Engystomops; species Engystomops pustulosus. The sequence continues at coordinate 144,779,658 of CM033647.1, forward strand.
ATCCCATTGATCCAGCCAATCTTATGGAAGGGCTGGAAATTTCAAAACACCCCACGGGTATCTCTAGCCCTCGACAATGAATGGGCGCACTATTAGTGCCATTTGTCAGAACAGACCATTGACATGATCTGTGAGGGTCCCAGCACCAATTAGGTATCCATTATCCTGTAGAAAGGTGATAAACTAATAAAATTCCCATTAAATAAAGTTAAGTGTTACTCTGCAAGGTTGTAAGTAGGGATGAGCAAACCCAAAGGCAAAGTTGAGGACCAGCTCAACTCCCCCACACACAACCAGCACAGGAGGGTCTGAGGAGCTGCCATTTGCCCCATACATGTCTATGGAGCTGATGGACATTGCCTATTACTGTGCTCCAGCCATCTACATTTAATGGGTGTCTGACCCCTGTTCTCGTGATACATAGAGGATGTTTGACTGAGTCCACCCTTCTGATGAGCAAATCAGGCCTTAGCACTGGCTTTGTGGGACAACCCCTTTAAGGAAACTGGTACTATGGGTCTGTGAGAAGCTGCCCTGCATTCATTTTTACCATCAAATGTGATCAAATTATTCCAATGAGTAGCAAACAAATCATATGGGCAGCACAAGATACAGGCAAGATATCATGATAGGATGTGCCATTTATAAGGGCAGCATGGTTGCTTAGAATTACAGCCTTGCAGCGCTGGGGACTTGGGTTCTAGGGTCAGGATCTGCAAATAGTTTGTATGTTCTTTTGGTGTTTGCATGGGTTTCCTCCAGGTACTCCAGTTTCCTCCCACACCAAAATATACATGAATAGATTGTGAGCCCCATTGGGACAGATTTGGCAAGCTCTGTGCACCACTGTGTAATCTGTGTGCGTTATATGAAATTATTCATAGTTGCCTCCAGGAGACCATCAATGTCCAACAGGATGATACAACAACTTGAATATATATTGTAACCATCAGCTGCAGATTGTGATCCCAGAGGACCAACTATGTATCGCCCCAAACCAGAATTACACAGAAATCACAAGTTTGATATTTTCTTTATTAGAACACAAGTTTATTCTGCAAAGTTTTATACAAGCACAAGACATCCGGCATGTTCAGCAAATTCAACATTAGGCTTCTAAGTCTCTCGGATACATGGACTCCATGTCTGGGAATATCAGCCGATACCAAAGCAGTGATTTACGCATCAGGAGAGCTATGAATAAAACAAAACCAAGTGTTACTCCATAAGCTCCAATGTTCAAATAAAGATATACAAGATAAGTGACATTATAATAGCTCAGAGTGTTCAGACTGGGGAAGTACATGGAGGATCATCATAGCCCGGTATATTGCATCATTACTTTAGTGATAGAACAGACTCAAGTGTAGTCACCACCTCATCCTGCAAAGAGAAGAGAAGATTCCATTAGACAACTCAATATCAAGAATGTTCCTTAGTCTCATTAAAGGAATCTCTTCAGGATAGCGACAATCCATGTCACAGCCAACATGAGAGCCAGCTCAGGGTATAGTGGATTATTCATCACTGGAGAACCCATTTCATATACCTTCCAGTCCATCTTCTGCTACAGGTCACTTGCCTACCACTGAGCCAGATCATTATGTAGTTTATACTGAATACAAAGTCCTGTAATGAAGAGTAGGTTTATGGCCCTTTAATCACTGCCGTTGTGGGGGACATATAGCCAGCTGCAAATTTACTGTTATGCATGTCCCCCAGCCACTACACATGTGCCACCATACCATGCAAGGGAAAGACCGTGCTCTTCCGGTTTACATCCGGGAGCTATGCTCATCCGTCTCCAGCGCAAGGCTGTATACTCACCCAGGAGAGAATACAGCAGTGTGAAAGGTCTATCCCATAGCAATACACATATGGGAGGCCTGTTGTACAGAACTTTCCTAATGTGTATTCACAGAATGTAGAACTCTACAGAGTAGCATCTAGTAGCAGCCACCCAGACATCTAGGCTACTAAAGCTGGACGGGTGATGTCTAGTAACACAACTAGAATACTACACAGCTTTGTCTTTAGCAATATACAGACAGGAGTGAATGAACTTGTACAAACCAATATTGACTTTTGTACATGTTGTTCACATGTTGTACTCCTTGTTCACAGCTCACTTCAGGACTTTGCTTGCTAATACAGAGGATACTGAGCAGAATACGGCTATGTGAGGGACACTGGAATCTGCCTGATGCATCAGTTCAGCTGCAGAAGCTTTATATTAGGAAATTACAGTAATCAGTTATATTGGGGCCATCGTATTCTGCCAAATGAAAGATATTTACTGATCAGCTAAAGTAGTCTGCTATATGCTTACCATATATCACATGTCCACTAGTGTTTAGTGATAAAGTCACTTACGTCATCATTACGGACACCAACTGGAAAAACAGTTGAGCAAGCAAAGCAGATTCACAACTTGCAATAACAGCCCCCAACCACCAATAAAGGAAGACCAACACCTATCAGGGATCTTTGTATATTTTAAAAAAATGTGATAAAGCCTTTGAAAAGAACACAAATTTAGCTTTAAATCTCCATCAGAACTCCAGCATGCTAAGAGGATTCTTCACTGTAGATCAGATGAACGAGATTAATGAAGTCATCACTTGGAGATGTATAATATACACAGCCCCAACTATTCTACTGGGAATAAGGGGGAAATAGGACTCACCACTCAATGAGTAATCTTAATCACTGGCAGGTACAGTAGATGTTCTTCAGATTGTTCATTGCCTATTAAAAAACATTAGTTATTGTTTCAGTATTTGAGGTCCCATATATTAGAGATCTGATTATATTTTGCCTTATATCAGGCTTTAGGGTGGCATCACCAAAATCAGGTACATGCTTGTCTATAGGAGTCATTGCTTAAAGCAAGTTGTTTAAATCTAATAGCTTTTTAGTTCTTTGAATTATGTGCTGTGAAACCTTGTATTGATTTTTGACAAGTCAGAAAACATTTCAAACTCCTGATTAAATGTTGTGGTAATAGAACCATTTTAGTTCAGTGCCCCTACACAGGCACATGACGCAAACATTTGTCATCTTCAAATCCAGTCCAAGGGTTCTCCATGAAGGTCTGAATGCTGAACACCGGCCACTCCAAGGCTTGAAACACTAGGAAAGAGCTACAAGGAAAAGAAATCACAAGTTACTCCAAAGTGTAATGAGTGAAAGGCAAAACTAAGAAACTTGATGATATTTTACAATACAGAAGCTCAGAGAGTACCATTCAGTCACAGATCTCAGATGTATTCTCCATCGCTAAATGGTCTTGTCAAATTGAAGCCCAGTGACTTTCCATTCAGCCAGAATCTATGGCAGTTTTGCTAAAGGCTGATCGCATGTGGCCAGAATCTGCAAAATAAACCAGTGGGACATTTTGCATGCAACAATCCATAAGCAGTTATTGTAGGCCATTAAGATGTAGAAGCTCAGGATGGTACCAGTCATCAGGTCTCAGACTGGGGCGGTACAAGGAAGGATCATCACAGCCCAGTATAATAGTGTTTTATCACCATTACTTATATTGTGCTAATAGTTAAGCCACTATACTATTCTAGAACGGACACTTACCTCACTTACCTCTTACCACTCACCTCTTTGCAGTCTTTTGGCCTGCAAAGAGGAGAGAACAAGCCATTAGACAGCTTAATGTTATGCATGTTCCTTATGGACATTAAGGGGATCTCTTCAGGATAGCGACGATCCTTGTCACAGCCAACACAAGTGCCAGCTCAGGGTATAGTGGATTATTCATCACTGGAGACCCCTTCAATCATTTACATGTAGCTATGGCTACTTCAGGCTAAAGTCATGCAGAGTAGACATCCTATAGCAATTTACACAGGAAAGTTCTTGTGTAACAGGTTTCCTAATGAGTATTCAAGGCCATGATTCCATATTGTATTCTAAAGTCACCCAAACATCTTCCTTCCCCTTTAAGATTCAGTATAAGCCCTCCTTACCATAATGATGTTCTGGCCATGGCAGCAGTCACCTGTAACCCTGAAAGATGGAACCAGTCATTACCAGGGCAACATAAGTAATTATAATGTACAATATCCTCCAAGCTGTCAGGATACAGATTTCTCATCAATAATTTCAGACGAACGAGATTCACTGATCATCATGTCAGCTGGATGAACAATATCTTGTTACATATATGACGACTATTCTCCCTACCCAGGTCATAGTGCCCAAATACAAAGTTAGAAAAGAACAATTTTTAGGTACTGCTCATTTCATTAGCAGCAGTCTAAGGCTATATTCACACATATGGGGGGGGGGGGAATGCATGTGTCCCCCATACATGGCAATGGATGTATGGTGCCCTATGGGAGTGGTACAGTGCTGCACCGTACAGTTCTGTAGCCGAGAAAAAAAAAACATGTTCTATCCTTCTCCCGTAATATGGCACCGCGGCCATATATCTAATGGCACTCACCCTCTCCCCGGCACCGACGTGTCCCCGCCGTTCTATGGTACGACAGGCAACATCTGTTTAAGAGTGCTTGGTTTACAATCCTTCATCCTGGTGGTAGATTTCTACAATAAACTGAAGTCTTTATATGTTTTAGCCAAGACTTACCAGAAAGTTAGGCCACGTAGAGATGTAATCTTCATTCTGCATTACTTTTGTATCCACCTGCTGGAGAGACTATGGTCAGATTTATACTGCATACAGAAAAGGCTTCAGAGAACAGATGCTGCTCAGTTATTCATAACTGACAGTAAACCTGCAAGGAGAGGCAAGATATTAGAGTAACAAGATATTTTACCTTAAGATTCTAATTAACTAGCTGACATTGTACAGTTTTTTTTATTGGGGGGGGGCGGAGCTTAGCTATACAATCACATTGCATTACTATACTTTAAGCTGTGAATCACAAGGGCACTAATCTGAATTTACAAAATTAAACTCCAACCCCAATCAGACTGTCCCAGCTGGAACATGGCCTCCTTCCTCTCCTCCTGAGGGTTCCAGGGTCCGTGGCACAAAGGGACACACTGAACAGTCGCCACACATTTTTTGTGCTGAAAAACTCGGCTTATACACAAGTACATACGGTAATTCTATTTGACCTTTTTGGGTCTCTTTGAGATATGACTGCATATACTTACCCCTTTTAAGATGTTACGTGTTTGATAATGCAGGTTACAGGGATACTTCAAACTGAAACTGTAGATGGGCTCCAAGATTTTATTAGAGCTATCGCCCTCATAGAATGGGAAATGCCCTGTGGCCAGTTCATAAATGATCACACCCAAGGAGTAAAAGTCCCTGCTGTTATTATATGGCTTCCTTAGATGAACCTGTGGAAGGATCATGGAATATTAATCACATGGTCAAGAAATAACCTGGATGTATCATAGACGGCATACTGAGGGAACAAGACCTGTATTCCTCACCTCTGGGGCCATGTAGCCGGGAGTACATGCATACTCTGTGATGGAGGAGTAGACGTCAACTGCAGCAAGGCCGAAATTTTTATGTGACCCGTCCTGTCCATCAGAATATTTTCCAGCTTAAGATCCTTATGAGGACAAAGTTTGTCAATAAGCAGAGTCATGGAAGGATAATGGATGGATTAGTGGACGGTTACATGAAGCCTCCATCTCTATGGATAGGAACTGATAGGAACAGAGATAATCTCCTCTATGAACAATGCTTCCATACATCATCCGACATAGCGAAGCAGATGGCATCTCTGTCTATCTCCATGTATAAAATTGGAGGCATGCCCAGATAGAGCAGAGGCCTCATGGACCTCTATGGAGACCATGCTATGGCTCCATGCAAGGACAGAGAATATCTGTACTATGAAGTGTGTTAACCCTTCTGATATTATTACACATTGGATACCTGTGTATTATGCCTCTTGCGTGCAGGTAATTCAAGCCACAGATGATCTCCGCTGCAATAAATCTAATGAAAAAGAAGAAAACATTGATCCTCATTAAACACCAGTAAAGTAATCGGCTACAAACCCAACATCTACTGGACAATGGTAAATACATGACATATAATACACAACGTGCAGGTACCTGGTGGTCTGGATATTACAGGGGCTCTACTGTTGATAAAGTGTAGGAGTTCTCCTCTGGTGATGCACTCCATTACAAAAAATATGTAATCCTGGAGAAAATACTGAAAATATATTACAGGACATGATCGGGACATTCTCCGTTCTGGCAGCCTAGATATGGCTACATGTAGTGGTCTCACAAGTCTTAAAAACTGCAAGGAGGGGTCTACTGATATCTCTACTCATGTGTTGGATGAGACCATCTATGGAGACATATAGAAGATTCCTACCTGATTCTGGGTGGCTCCAAAGCAGTGGGTAAATAGATGGCTCTGGGAGGTGATCTCAAGGACCTGGCGCTCAATGAAGATGGAATCTCTATCTTCTTCTAGTAAGACTCGTTTCTTTACCATCTTCACGGCAAGGTCTTGTCTGTTGGAGGGGTGCGAAGCCATTACCACCTGGAGGAGACAGAGGGCTGTGAACATGGGTCTAAAAGGAACTTTTATTTAGAGTTATAGGACAGGAAATAATCAAAAATCCATAAAGCTACCTCCAAGGAGCGATGTATGATCAGCAATTACTTACCTTTTGTAACTTCCTGATCCCAGCAATTTATGGAATGTCAGCTCTTCCAGTCTGAGATGGGCGGGCACTCTGGCTACACCTCTTGATGGTTGGGGGTCACAGTCTCCTTGAGGTGCGAAAATATTAAATAAATTGGGTGAAATGGGTAAAACAGTCTCTAAGAATAATGTTCCTAGTTGCCACTAAGACAGTTTTACTATAGGACAGTTTATATAAATCGGCCACAGTTTTATTTAGTGATAGTAATAGATTATAGAAACTAGGCGCGCCTCTGTGATCTGCAGGTTGTGTGTGGTATTGCAACTCAGCCATATTCACTTAAACAGAGCTGAGCCTCAATACCAGACACAACCAGTGACCAGTCATAGCGCTGTTTAAAATAAACACGGCTAAGCAGCCATCACTTAGTACTTATATCTACCCCCTGGCAGCTCCTACCTGCTTCCATCAACAGACTTTTTGTTTTGGTCTGACGGCTATTAGGTGGTCTGACCCGGATTCCTGCTTGCTCCTCTTCTTAAGGATTTCATCCTGGCAGATGATTCCTGCTTCCAGGCCGCGGCTCAGCCTTTGTCTTTTGGCCGGTGGATGTTTAAACCCGGATTAATTTTGGGGTCTCCTTCTCTTCAGGATCCTATAGGGCAGTGGTGGCGAACCTATGGCACGCGTGCCAAAGAGGGCACGCAGAGCCCTGTCTGTGGGCACGCGCACCATTTCCACTGCAGTCTCTGTAGAACTGGCCAGACAGGAAAAGCTGCCGATCGCCGAGAGCTCCAGCGATCTCTCTTACTGTGGGCTGTATCAGACCTGCTCTGTGCTCAACAGTGCTGCCTAGAGACACAGTAGCAGGTCAGTGCCCGCCCCTCCACTCCCTCCCCCTCCCCCTTCAGCCAAGGAACACAGTGAGAGGGAACTGCCCAGAGCACACAGCAACCTGTGCACAGTGAGTACAGAGGAGTGCTGCAGGAAGGCAGGAGCTGCTCTGTGTCCATTACACAGGCAGCAGGCAGGCAGCTTTGGGACACTAAACAACTATAGGTACTTATTGTTTAGTGTCCCAAAGTGCCCTGTATGACACATGTCTGTGGCCACATATATTCTGCCCCTGGTCCAGATCTCTTGTCACTGTGTTATGCTGCCAGTGACCCTGGGGTGCACTATACTGCCCTCACTGACAGTATGGCACAGGTGCCCAGAGCTCAGAACCAAGGGAAGTGCGTATATGTATATATATGTATATATATGTATATATATATACACTCACCGGCCACTTTCTTAGGTACACCATGCTAGTAACGGGTTGGACCCCCTTTTGCCTTCAGAACTGCCTCAATTCTTTGTGGTATAGATTCAACAAGGTGCTGGAAGCATTCCTCAGAGATTTTGGTCCATATTGACATGATGGCATCACACAGTTGCCGCAGATTTGTCGGCTGCACATTCATGATGCGAATCTCCCATTCCACCACATCCCAAAGATGCTCTATTGGATTGAGATCTGGTGACTGTGGAGGCCATTTGAGTACAGTGAACTCATTGTCATGTTCAAGAAACCAGTCTGAGATGATTCCAGCTTTATGACATGGCGCATTATCCTGCTGAAAGTAGCCATCAGATGTTGGGTACATTGTGGTCATAAAGGGATGGACATGGTCAGCAACAATACTCAGGTAGGCTGTGGCGTTGCAACGATGCTCAATTGGTACCAAGGGGCCCAAAGAGTGCCAATAAAATATTCCCCACACCATGACACCACCACCACCAGCGTGAACCGTTGATACAAGGCAGGATGGATCCATGCTTTCATGTTGTTGACGCCAAATTCTGACCCTACCACCCGAATGTCGCAGCAGAAATCGAGACTCATCAGACCAGGCAAAGTTTTTCCAATCTTCTACTGTCCAATTTTGATGAGCTTGTACAAATTGTAGCCTCAGTTTCCTGTTCTTAGCTGAAATGAGTGGCACCCGGTGTGATCTTCTGCTGCTGTAGCCCATCTGCCTCAAAGTTCGACGTACTGTGCGTTCAGAGATGCTCTTCTGCCTACCTTGGTTGTAACGGGTGGCGATTTGAGTCACTGTTGCCTTTCTATCAGTTCGAACCAGTCTGCCCATTCTCCTCTGACCTCTGGCATCAACAAGGCATTTCCGCCCACAGAACTGCCGCTCACTGGATGTTTTTTCTTTTTCGGACCATTCTCTGTAAACCCTAGAGATGGTTGTGCGTGAAAATCCCAGTAGATCAGCAGTTTCTGAAATACTTAGACCAGCCCTTCTGGCAACCATGCCACGTTCAAAGGCACTAAAATCACCTTTCTTCCCCATACTGATGCTCGGTTTGAACTGCAGGAGATTGTCTTGACCATGTCTACATGCCTAAATGCACTGAGTTGCCACCATGTGATTGGCTGATTAGCAATAAAGTGTTAACGAGCAGTTGGACAGGTGTAGCTAATAAAGTGGCCAGTGAGTGTATATATACTGTGTGATGCCATCATGTCAATATGGACCAAAATCTCTGAGGAATGCTTTCAGCACCTTGTTGAATCTATGCCACAAAGAATTGAGGCAGTTCTGAAGGCAAAAGGGGGTCCAACCCGTTACTAGCATGGTGTACCTAATAACCTAATAAAGTGGCCGGTGAGTGTATATATGTATGTATATATATGTGTGTGTGTGTGGCCACAGACATGTGTCATGTGGTGATTTGATGGTAAATTCACCTGCCTGGTTCCATGTAGATTTGCTGCTCAGTGCACCCACCCTCCACCCTACAACATACACTTTACGCTACACATCCCCTGCCGAATTCAAAAATCCTTCATATTGCCCCTGGATGAGGGTAGTGTTCCTCACTGGATGGGGGTAGTGTTCCTCACTGGATGGGGGTAGTATTCTCTGCTGTATTTGCTCCTGCTTTGTGATATAATTGGTGATGTTGGACTTTCTTTAGTGGTCTGTTTATTATCAGTATGGTGGTATTTATCTTGTTGTACTGGTAATGGTCATCATGTAGCAGTATTATATGTCCCTTATAGAGTGGGATTGTCTGTAAATTTGGGCTAAATAGACGTGTTGTCACTTTGCGATGATTACATAGACTTTGGTTTGGAGTTTGGGCACTCAGTCTCTAAAAGGCAGCTGATTCCAGCTTCCAGGTCTGGGTTCAGCCTTTGCCTTTTGGCCTTTGGGTGTTCAGACCTGGATGAGTCTTGGGTTCTTCTCCTCTTTAGGGTCTTATAGGTCTTGTCATTTTTGTGTTGTATGGGACAAGACCCAGAACTGAATGGAAATGTTGTTGCTCTAGCAGAATGTTGGGATGTAACATCTGGGGGTAGGTGACTGGGTTGGAGCCTTATTGGGCCCCGTACATTGAGTCTTGTACTATACATTTTATGTTGAATCAGTTTTATTGAGCAATATAAAACAAAAAAAAAACACAGTACAATAAAAACGTATAAAAATAAGCTTCTATCGTAACAAATTACATGAGGTATGTATCAGTCCAAGTCAGGCCTCTGACAATCAGCGAAAGCCCCGTGGGGATGGAGTGGCCTCTTGGATAGGGAGAAATGGGAGAGCAGGAACAGATCCTAGAGGGGCCAATATTGTATGGTAACATAACTCCACCCTCGCTCTTCTCAGCGAGGTTTATCACTACTCGTGTTGGGACACAATATAATGGTAAAGGCCAATGATGAACTAGACACCCGAAGTGAACATGCAAGAGACATAAATAAGTAAAAAGAAAAACAAACAATACACAAGACGGTAGACAGGAACACATGGAGGATATCACACGGGAAGGAGGGGCCAGTATGGGATCACCACAAGGGTTGGGAAGGGGGATGGAGATATGGCCATAGGATTTCCCATCCTCCGAGGCTGGGCAACTCGTATCACCAGAGGGAGGGCAAGAGGGACCTCAGGTGGCCTGGGCCTCAGAGAACCTTAAAGTCCTGCGATTCTCTAAAGCTCATCCATGGAGACCACACATGCAGGAATCTCTCATGGGCCTGCGGGGTAATTATAGCCAGCTCCTCCATGCGAAAGAGATGAGACATTTCGAGAGCCCATTCAGCCATTGAGGGGCATGCAGTGGATTGCCAGTGGCGAGGTATGACCGCCCTGGCTGCAATTCGGCAAAAGTGCAGTATGTCTTTCTTTTGAGCTCCAATTTGGCCGGGAAGTACTGAAAGAAGCGTTACATCTGAGCAGGCGTTTACCTGTTTGCCCGAGATTCGTCGATACATATCAAACACCTGATTCCAGAAAGGCTTAAGGACCTCGCAACTCCACCACAAGTGCAACATATCACCTCTGCTAGATTCACAGTGCCAACAGGTATCCGAGACGGAGGGGAAGGCTAAGTGCAACACTGTTGGCACCCGGTACCATCGTGACACTATCTTGTAGCCTTTTTTCTTGCGCAGCACAGGCAGAAGACATCTTGTGAGTGAAAAGGAAGGATTTATCCCAATCTTCCTGCGTCAGGGGGGCCCCGAGCTCGCGTTCCCAACTTCACACGAACGGGAGGTCAGAAGTCTTGGCGTCGTCCGTTAAAATGGAGTATATTTGGGAGGAGATGGCGTGGGAAGGGGCAGAGTCCAGTTGAAATAATCCCTCAAAGGCTGTAAGGGAACTAGCAAAGGCCGCTCCGTCACCAGCTCTTACTATGAAGGATTGCCGTTGTGAGTACTCGAACCAAGAGCTACCTGTGCGCCCCTGGCGTGGGTTGAAGTCCCCGTGAGGTGGCAGAGGGGAGCCCTGTAACAGGTCGTACATTCCTGGATCTTCAAGAACCTCCCAGCCCAAGAATGACAGCTCAGCCATTCCCGGTGGGAAACCTGGGTTGCGAAATATAGGAGTGAGAGGGCTAAGTTCGCGGGACAGGGACTTTTTAGCAACCAAAGGTGCAGAGCGTCCTTAAGAAGGATCGCCTGGGGCGCTGGGGCAGGGAAGGTTCCTGTTGGAACCCACGCAATAGTTTGAGAAGAGCCGAGGAGCAAGTCTGCTCCAACGCCACCCACTGTTTGGATACCACATTGTACGTCCAGTCTAGGAGTCTGAGGAGTATAGAAGCCTGTGGGTATAATCGAAGATCGGGAAGGCCCGCCCCCCCCCCTCCCATCATCTTTGGTCTGATCAATGTCTTCCAGGCTATCCTAGGACGCTTGGAACCCCATATGAATCTTAGCATGGCAGATCTTAGGGTCCGGAAGTAACTCAGGGGGGGAAGAACCGGCACGCCCTGGAAGATATATAAGAAGCGAGGGAGCACGTCCATTTTCAAGACATTTATCCTAGCGAACCAGGAGAGTCGCTTGCAATCATATGCTTGGAGATCCTTTAGTGTACACTCTAGTAAAGGTGTGTAATTGAGAGCGTAAAGTTTTGACAGATCAGTCGGGATCACTACTCCCAGGTATCCAGGAGAAGTCTGCCGCCACTGAAAAGGAAAGTTATCCTTGATATGCTGAACCTCGAAGTAGGTAGAGATATATTAAGGGTTTCAGTTTTAGTAAAATTGATTTTAAAGTCACTGACCGCACTATATCTCCCAAATTCCTGGATAAGGGAGGGAAAGGAAATCCTTGGTTGTGAAACATACAACAGCAGGTCATCCGCATACAATGCCGCCTTAGAGTGTTTGGGACCCATCGAAATCCCGTGAATGTTGGGATTATTCCGGATAGCTGTAGCCAAGTGCTCCATCACTATGACATACAAGAGGGGTGAAAGCGGGCACCCCTGTCTGGTGCCATTTTTAATTGGAAAAGATGAGGAAAGGTTTCCATTAACCCTTACCCTAGCTGCAGGGCCAGCGTACAACGCCAAGACCTTTCCCAGGAATCCAGGACCCGACCCTAGCTGTCTGAGGGCAGCCTCCATAAAGCCCCAATGGACCCGGTCAAAGGCCTTTTCTGCGTCTATAGATAGTAGACAAGATGGGATAGATCGCGCCTGCGCGTGGGACATCAGAAGAATGGTTTTGTTCAGGTTATCGCGAGCCTCACGACCTGGGATAAATCCCACTTGATCCGTGTGTATCACAGACAGGATATGGGGGGCCAACCTCTCTGCCAATATCTTAGAGAATAACTTAACATCAACGTTTATGAGGGAAATGGGTCTATAGCTGGCTGGCAGTGAAGGGTCTTTGCCCTGTTTGGGCTGCACACTAATGTGGGCCTCTAGACAACTGGTTGGGAAACCGGAATTCGCGGATACAGCACTATAGACCTTGGCTAGTAATGGGGACAGGAGTTCTCTAAATTGTTTAAAGAAGGCCGGGGTGAACCCGTTAGGCCTGGGACTTTTGCCAGCCGGCGTATCCTTGATCACTGCAGAGACCTCCGTCGCCTCTATCTCAAGTTCCAGTGAGTCAGTGACCTCTGGGGGCAGGGCCGGGAGTCAATTTGGGCAATCTGGGACGGGAGTAGAGCTGGCTCTGCGGCGCCCCTGATATCATACAGGGATGTATAGAAAGATGCGAAACTCTCACAGATCTCATCAGGGTGGAAAACTTCAGTGCTCTTGGGGCCTTTGATTTTAGGTATATACGAAGTCTGGGCTCGGGGGTGTAATAATCTAGACAGTGGTCTGTCGCATTTGTCTGCGTGTTCGTACAGGTAGCTCTGGAACCGCGACCTATGCTGCAAGTATTTTTGGTCCTAGAGAGACCGCGAGGATTCCCTAGCCCCAGACAACTCAGCCAAGTCAGCTGGCGTTAAAGAGGATTTGTGGCGCAACTCCAACGTCTGGATCTGCTCAGTGAGGGCAACGATCCGTGCGCTGTTCTCTGACTTAAGGCAAGTGCCATGGTGGACAAAGATATCCCGCAGGTCGCCCTTGAGTTGCTCCCATAGCAGTGGAAAATGTGCTGATCCCTCCCACCCCGGGCCACTAGTGACGGAGGCTAGGCGCTCCCTGATCTCCTCAGCGCAGACAGAGTCCCTAAGGAGATTGCCATTCAATCTCCACCTCCAATAGCGAAGGCAGAGACGCTGTAGGGACAGGGTCAGAAAAATGGGAGCGTGGTCAGAAAATAGAATGTTCCCGATCGAAACCCACTTGAGAGCATTGTGGCTCATAAGGAAAAAGTCAATCCTACTATAGGATCCATGTGCCAGGGAGAAATAGGAATAATCCCGGTCGTGGGGGTGTAAAATCCGCCAGACATCTACCAGCTGTAGAGAATGGAGATCCTTCCTAAGACTACGGATATGGTGAAGCGATACACTGCTCCGTCTCCCCGATGTGTCAATTGATGGGTCTAAAGGGAAATTAAAGTCGCCCCTCACTATAAGATGTCCTTCCATAAAGTCAGAGAGAACGCCCAACATCTCCCTGCAAGCAGGAATTGGGCCATTGTTAGGAAGGTACCAGGTGGCAAGGGTGAGCACCTGCCCGAAGGCCCTTACCTTTGCAAAGATATACCTGCCTTCCTCGTCTATACTGGTAGAAAGGATCTCGATCGGTAGTGATTTGTGGAAGGCGATCGACACCCCCTTCGACTTGGCCTCGGGGTTGGCGCTTTGGATCCATTGTGTATAATAACGGTCCCATATGTTCGGCACATTAGTGGATCTGAAATGAGTCTCCTGTAAGAAAAGGATGTTAATTCTCCGTTTATGCATATCGTACAAAATGTGTGTCCTCTTCTGTGGGACGTTCAATCCCCTAGCATTGAGGGACGCCAGATGTAGAGTATCCATTATGGCTCTAGGGCCCTCTGAGCTCCCTGCTGATCCAGCCAATAGACAACGGGCTAGACCTGCCCAATCAGGTACAACAATGGAAGGGTTATGTAAAAGGCAAAATGGGGATGGACAGAACACAAGGACTAGACGGAACAAGACAAAACCAGAACAGTGGGGAGTCAACAATTACTATACCGCGGGCAGACCAGCCGACCACGGATTCCCCGGCGGGTAGTGAACTAACGAGAGATAACTCCCCCTCCCCCCACCCAGCACCCGTAAATGTCACAGTAAGATTATAACTAAACATATGACCTAATCCAGTATTTAGAGAAAGGAACCAAGAAATAATGCAACATAATGCAATTAAACAGAGTAAAACCTTTGAATCGATAAGAAAAACAGCAATATGACTTCGATTTGGCGATGAGCTCCGGGAGCCCTATCGATGACGTGGACCACTGGCTACTTTCGTTGACCTTCGTTGACCTGTGTTGCACGCTGCCTCGTGGCCATCCGCCGTCTTGGCCGCGTGGGGCAGGGAGGCACGGGCCTCTCCACCGCTCCGTGCTCGGACCCGCTAGCTTGAGGCAGCGGGGCCAGGTCCGCTTCCGCAGAGGAGTCCATCTTCGTCCCTGCAGCATGGTCCTGTGGCTCTGGCCGCATGGCCGGTGGAGCAATGGCCGCGGCTGCAGGCCGGTGAGCAGAGGCCGCCGCCATGTCAGTCAGGTACCTGCTGATTCCGTGAGCCGAAGCGCAGCTAAGGGGCACTGCCGGTGTCCGGGCACCCCCCTTTCTCTTAGCACCCATTCACGGAGCACTGGAAGATAGGATTAGGATGTTAAACGGGGCTATAGTGGGGTTCGGGCAGGAGAAGCACTAGTGTGCGACCGTCTCCATCTGCAGTCAGGCCACGCCCCCCGTAGTATACATTTTAATTTAGTCTGTTACAGATTTTACATTATGTCCCAGCGACCTAAAGATTGAATAAGTAGTTACTGCCCATGATGGCTGTATTGGACCCTAAGACTATATAATCATATTTTCTGACTATATAATGTCTGAAGTCTTGTGTTCTATTAAATATACATTAATTTTTTTTCCTCATCTTTAGGTATGGACTGATGTCAGAGGATGCATTATTAGGCAGGTAGGAGGCACTTTCAACATCCTGCTGAACTTGGGTGGTCCCAGAAGTCAGATCCCCCTCAATCAGATATTTATCCCCTATCTGTTGGATGGAGATACACATCGTGAAGCTTCTTGCCTCTCATCCATCCAATGGCCTTGGCACTATAACTATATTATCCTTATCTAATCATAACTCTGTGGTCTGCCATCTGCCATGAAGCAAGATGAGCATCTCACCTTAGGTGGCAGTTAGCAGAGCCCTAAGGCTATACATGTTAATGTTTTTATGATAAAAAGTTATACAATTTTCCAATATACTTCCTGTATCAATTCTTCATTGTTTTCTAGATATTTTCTGTAGATATGTTATTCTATAGAAAGCTTCTATGTTTACTTCCAGTGTTTAGAAATCTGACCATGGTCACACAGGTGCACAGCTCGTTATATCATACAGAGTAATCACAGCTGTGTGTTATAATGAGCCGTGCACCTGTGTCACCATGGTCAGATTTTTGTCCATTGGAAATAAACATATAATTTCCATAGAATGGCAGAAAGCAGAGATCTAGAAAATCGTGAGGAATTGATGCAGAAAGTATTTTGGAAAATTGTATAACTTTTTATAATACAAACAATAAATTTATTTGCTGAAATGGGAACACCCCTTTAACTTTAAGGTTTTTATTTGTTCTATACTATTCTATTCTAACTATAATCTTATCTCTAAAATTTTCTATAATATTTTCTAGCATTATTACATACTACTACCGTATATATACTCGTGTATAAGCCAAGTTTTTCAGCTCAAAATAGGTGCTGAATAACCTCACCTTGGCTTATACACGAGTCAATTACAAAAATAAACATATATACTCACCCTCCGGCGCCCTTGATGCTCAGCGCGGCTGCCCTGATGTAGGCGCGGCTCCTCTTCTGTCTTCCCCACGGCTCATCTTCTTTTTCCGGTCTTCTGTAACAGCAGGCAGGGACGCGGCCATGTTATCTGCCGGTCGGTGCATACTATGACGTCATCAGCGTCCGCGTCGTAGTCTGCGCTGGCCGGCAGAGCACATGGCCGTGTCTCTGCCAGCTGATACAGAAGACCGAAGAAAGAAGAGGGAGCCGCGTGGACCAGAGCATCGTGGAGAAGACAGAAGAGGAGCTGCGACAGTATCGGAACCACCCGTAGGTAAGTATGTAAGTTTATTTTTTAAAGTGTTGGTTGTGCTGGCTGTATACTACAGGGGGCAGGCTGGCTGTATACTACTGGGGGCTGGCTGTATACTACATGGGGCTGGCTGTATACTACAGCGTGCTGGTGACTATATACTACAGGGGACTGGCTGGCTATATACTAGGGGCTGGCAGGCTGGCTGTATGATACATGGTGGCTGGTGGCTATATACTACTGGGGGCTGGCTGGCTTTATACAACAGGGGGAAGGCTGGCTGTATACTACAGGGGCTGACAGGCTATATATTAAAGGGGGCTGGATGTATACTACTGGGAGCTGGCTGGATATATACTACTGGGGGGGACTATGACCAATGCATTTCCCACCCTTGGCTTATACTCGAGTCAATAGGTTTTCACAGTTTTTGGGACCTTGGCTTATACTTGGGTCGGCTTATACTCGAGTATATACGGTATATTACTTCATAATAACTTTTTTTCTTATTACTATACTTATATTATACTTTTTTTTAAATCGCTTTATTGGCACAGAAATGAAATGGTACAACATCACAAAACAAGGATCATTAGCTGAGGTACAACAGATATAACAACATATATCTTTACACAATCATTTGTCATGTGTGATAACATCTGTACAAATACAGCGATCCAGAAAACCCCTCCCCAACCCATACATAGAACAGTAACCAACCTGGTCGAGAGGTGTCAAGAGAGAAATGGAGTTAAAGAAATGGTAGTAACAATGGTTAGGCAATGAGGTAACCTACCATCCTATTTCTGAAGAACAAGGAATCCCTCCTGTCGACAGTGCACAGAGGAGTGCAGGAAGGGTGCCCAACTGTAATATGTACAATTATAATAATATAACCTCCATCGAGTATTGCACTGAAAAGGGACAAGAGACTCTCTCAGACTGCAAACATTAAAAAGGGTATCTGGGGAAGAGCACCAAGAGCCCCACACTCTCCGGAACTTATCCGGGCAGCCGCGGTGTTTGTAACCTATATTCTCATAAGGTAAAGTCAAATTAACTAGTTTCTTCCACTGAGAGACAGTAGGAGAGCAATCAGCCATCCATCGTATGGCAATGGCCTTGCGGGCCAAAAACAGAGCTTCCTTTAAGAAAATAGCTTCATAATGGGACCAGTCATCCTCCCGGGTAATTCCCAACAGGCATTGGGCCGGCGAGGTAGGGACCGGTTTATTCAGGATTTTAGACAGCAGAGAAACTACTTCTCTACAGAATACGGCTATGTAATCACAAGTCCATATTAGGTGGATGAAATCTGCCCTGTCCACATGACATCTGTGACATCTAGAGTTCGGCAATCTATGCATATGAAAAAGTCTGACTGGAGATATATAGCATTGATGGATGATGAACAACTGAATTAGTTTGTTATTGGCTGCCGGTGATACCGAGGTGTGAGACACCTTGGCCGCCCCCCACACTTCTTCCGATAGTGAGGGAAGGAGAGCCTCCCATCGGGCTCTGACTGGCAGAGGGGGACCCTCCAACAGCTCAGAAAGGAGGTGGGTATAGATAACAGATACCAGGCCTCTAGGACCCTGAGAGCGTAGAATTCCAATTAGTGGGAATGAGGAGAAAGCAGTCTCTGTCGGAGGGAACTGAGACAGAAAAGCATGCCTTAGCTGTAGGCAACGATAGACTTCCCTATCTGGAACATCAAAAGCGGATCTAATTGCCTCCACAGAGAGAGCCTCCCCATCCTCCCCAAGAGTTTGAGTAATGTTCACTAGACCCTTGGCGGTCCAGTATGAACCATCTTGCAAATCTGAGAAATGGAGCAAACCTGGGTGGGACCAGAGGGGAACATGAACAAGGGTGCCCAGTGCAGCAGTTTCTTGGCATGAGACCAAAGCTGTCTGGCCAGCCTATGCAAAGGGAGAAGGTGGTTAGGCTTATAATCAACAGGCTCCAATACAGGCCACAGGGAGCGTAGGTGGAGGAACCGGGCAAGGTGGCTTTCAGCATCGGGCATCTGCCCAGGTGACACCCAACTACGGAGATAGCGAAGCTGACCCGCCAGGTAATACAAGAAGGGATCCGGAAACAGGAGCGGTGAAAGGGGACAACCCTGCCTGGTACCTCTATGGAGGCAAAAGGAGGAGGAAAGTAAACCATTCACCAGCACCTTGGAAGTAGGGGAGCTGTACAGTATAGACACCCACTTGACAAACCTAGGCCCGAACCCGAACCTTTCCAGTACTGTCAACAGGTACGGCCATTCTACTGAATCGAATGCCTTGGCCGCGTCTAGCAAGGCCAAGGCCCAATCTTGTTGTTCCCACCACCCCATTTGGGAAATAACCTGGGCCAGATGAATATTATCGGATGTGCACCTGCCAGGAATAAAGCCTGCTTGATCCGGATGTATAATTTCCGTTATTACTCTACTTAAGCGATTGGCCAGGATTTTAGTTAATATTTTATAGTCATTATTAAGGAGTGAGATGGGCCTATATGAGCCACACTCCTCTGGGTGTTTCAAGGTAGAAAGAAAAAATAGAGCTGGCACTCACCAATAAAAATCATTTCTTTATTCCAGCACTTTAAAATACATCGTTGCGGGAGGGAGCAAGACTGCGGGAGACTGACCACAGGCGACGGTCCGTTTCGCGCTGTACCAGCGCTTAATCCTGTGGCAGAAAAAATAGAGCTGGCACTCACCAATAAAAATCATTTCTTTATTCCGGCACTTTAAAATACATCGTTGCGGGAACGAGCAAGACTGTGGGAGACTGACCTGTGGCAGGATTAAGCGCTGGTACAGCGCGAAACGGACCGTCGCCCCCGTGGTCAGTCTCCCGCAGTCTTGCTCCCTCCCGCAACGATGTATTTTAAAGTGCTGGAATAAAGAAATGATTTTTATTGGTGAGTGCCAGCTCTATTTTTTCTTTCTACCTTGAAACACATATTGCACCCTAATGGACTCCTATCTGAGCTACAGCACCAAGCTTGCTTCTATTTATGGCTGACATCTAAAGGCAGCATTGTATATGCTGAAATACTGATGAATGGATCCCTGTGAAAACTATTGTGTAGTGCCCATCATTACATTTTTCTCTACACTCCTCTGGGTCCTTTCCCAGCTTCAATAACAGCACAATAGTGGCATCGTTGAGGGTGGGCGGGAGGCAACCTCTATCAAATGCTGCTCGGTACATGGCCGATAGTTGTGGAGTGAGAGATGTTGCATATTGTAAGTAGACCTCTAAGGGGAGACCATCAGGGCCCAACGCCTTACCCTTGGCGATAGATTGAAGCGTTTCAGTGATTTCAGCTTCAGATATAGGGGCCTCCAACAACTCAACGCTCTCAGGAGAAAGGCCGGGAAATGTAAGTTAATCTAAATATTCAGCTAGTTCAAAATCAAAAAGGGCTTACTGAGACACTTCTTGGTGGCTACCCGCCAGATTATTCCCCGCTATTGGAGATCTTCGACTCCTCCTTCCAGAGCCGACTGGGTGGCTGCCCTGAACCACATATTTAGAATGGAAGAATTGAGGGCTATTGACAATGACAGAATCACGCAGTTCCATAGTACATGGTCACCATGGGTGACCTTCAGGGAGTCTCCCTCCTCCGCTGCATGGATCACATCCGGAGCCACCCCCTGAGGTGGCCTGACACAGGTCTCTCTTTAATCTCATCTTTTACCCCCTTCTCCTTAACTTCCTCTTTTTATGCTTTCCTACCAATTATCCATTCCTATCCCTTTTTGTTTTGTGACCTCTCAAGCTACCCTACCCCTATGTCTTTGCCGTCAAACTGTTTGTTGGAAGCATTATGGCCTTGATTAGACTTTGCATGTTGCTTCCATTTTATGACAAACTATGTTTTGGTTTACTGTATTTTGTATGTTTCAATAAATGTATTCAGCTAGTTCAGTAGTTGTGTGTGAGAATTTGGATGTGTAAAGCTCCCTATAGAAAGTAGCAAATTCAGAAAGAATGTCATCTGAAGACGATACTATTGGGCCTGCTTGGATTTAATGCATAATACCGGGGGGGAGGATGCCCTCTTCGCCAACCAAGCTAACAGCTTACCTGATTGATTGCCTGCTTCAAAATACGACTGTCTATTGAAAAAGAGCCTTCTAGCTGCCTTTTCCTTTACCACCGTAAGATAATCCCTGCCCAATGATAGCCAGCGCTCCCTGTTTGCCTCGTCTGGGTTCCTAGCAAAGGCCAACTCCGCCTCTCTACAGGCCCTGGCCAGTTCCTCCTCTTGCAGTGCCGAGGCCTTTTTAACAAAAGAGATAGATGAGCGCAGGCAACCTCGAAGATAGGACTTCAGGGTATCCCATGTTAGTAAGTCATCTAGATCAGCATTGTGCATCTCAAAGAACTGTGATAGTTGGTCTGGAATTCTATCTATAGACTTAATAAGAGTGAGCCAGAAGGGATGAATCCTATTACTCAGCATCCTCCCCTCCATTCCCCATGATAAGCTAAGAATAATAGGGCTGTGGTCTGACAGGCAGCGGGGCAGATGGGAAATGTCAGCCGTATTTGCATGGATACCAGGGGTGCCAAACATATAATCTATTCTAGACAAAGCATGAAATCTAGCTGTGTGGCAGGTGAACTCTTGTAATGATGGGTGAAAAGACCTCCACAGATCGATCCATCCAAGTTCTGACATGAGCAGGGCAAGTTGTGAGGAACCTGGAGAATGGCAAGAGCCGGAGCCTGCAGAGAAGCGATCTATATGAGGGTGCATTACTAGGTTCAAATCCCCCATTAATAGAATTTCAGCCCCTGGGTACTGGAATGCAAACGTAACTGCATCCTGCAGATTTTGGAGGGAACCAGGGGGAGGGTTGTATATACCCATCAGTATTGTTGGCCTGGAGAATGGTAGAGCATAAACAAATACATATCGACCCTCGGGGTCTATTTGCACTCTTTGAGGGTCCCACCGCACGGAAGAGTGGATCAATAGGGAAACACCACGGGAATAAGAAGTATGGCATGAACTCTTGGCCCATTGTACCCAAGGCTTGTTTAGATAATGTGTTGTCTCAGGGATCATATGGGTCTCCTGGAGGCATAAAATATGAGGTTGATAGCGCCTAACATGAGAAAAGACTGCACCTCTCTGGCCAGGAGTCCCCCCAGGCCCCTCACATTCCATGATATAATGTTACACCCCGCCATTGAAATCGGACACTAATACAGGGTCCGCAGGATATATGCCCCACACTAATAAGAGGAACCATAGAAATAAGGCAGTGTCAGAACATAGCAGTAGTAACCCTGTTGCCTCAAATTTACTCCCCTCCCTCCCCCCCGACCATTTACAAAAAACATTTCCAACAAGAAAAAAAACAAACCAGCTCCCGATAGGTTCGGAGATACGCGCGCACAGCTGCAAAGTGAAGAAAATAGTTTTTGCGCACACAATCCATCTTGTGAGTGCGCTGCGACAACTGAGCGCTGATCAGTAGTATCTTACTGCTCAGCACGTGCTCCTTTTTTGTCGCTTTTTTTGGTTGTAAAAAGAGAGGGATTTTTTAATAGTTTTTGCGCACACAATCCATCTTGTGAGTGCGCTGCGACAACAGAGCGCTGATCAGTAGTATCTTACTGCTCAGCACTTGCTCCTTTTTTGTCGCTTTTTTTGGTTGTAAAAAGAGAGGGATTTTTTAATAATTTTTGCGCACACAATCCATCTTGTGAGTGCGCTGCGACAACTGAGCGCTGATCAGTAGTATCTTACTGCTCAGCACTTGCTCCTTTTTTTGTCGCTTTTTTTGGTTGTAAATTTTTTTTTTTCCTGTAGTAAAAGTTCTAGTTACGGTTACGGTCTATTCTTTCATCGCCCCACACGTGTTGAAGCACAACATACACACCCCCTTGAATAAAGTTTACACGTGTTAAAAGCACAACATTTATACACGCCCCCACCCCACCCCAATAAAAATGTCCAATACATCCCAAAGATCTTTTTCAGCAATGGAGGCTTCTGCCTTCCTTGCCGAGACTGATTCAGAAGGGGAGGATGCCCCATTTCTTTATTTTTCATCCTCCTCCTCCTACTGCCCTTCCTCTTCCTCTGGTGATGAGGGGCCCTCAAGAAGGCGCCCCAGGACCACTGCCGAGCATGTTCCCCAGCCCGCAAGTGATTCATCATGGAACCCACCCCCTGAAAATTATGTGCCCCAAATTCCTGAGTTCGTGGGCAGCTCAGGAATTCATTTTGACACTGATGGCCTCACTGAAATTGATTTTTTCAAATTCTTTTTCTCTGAGGACCTCCTAAATCTCATGGTGTCACAGACAAATTTATATGCCCAACAATTTTTTGCACAAAACCCCACTTCATCATTTTCTAGGTGGACCCCTGTAGATGCAGTAGAGATGATGAAGTTTTGGGGTCTTGTGCTCCACATGGGCATTGTTAAAAAACCAGAGGTTAGGCAGTATTGGAGTACTGATGTTTTCTACAGTACTCCAATTTACCGCACCGTAATGACACGGCCACGCTTTGAGGCAATTCTTAAATTTTTGCATTACAACGATAATGCACAATGTCCACCTCAAAGTGACCCATCATTTGACCGGCTATATAAAATTCGGCCAATCCTCGACCATTTTGGCACAAAGTTTGCCGAGGCATACACCCCTTTACAAAACATCTGTGTAGATGAGTCACTGGTACATTTCAAAGGCAGATTAAAATTCCGCCAGTACCTGCCCAGCAAGAGGGCCAGGTACGGATTAAAAATGTACAAGTTGTGTGAGAGTACCACAGGGTACACCCATAGGTTTAGGATTTATGAGGGTAAAGACACCCGAATTAGCCCTCCAGAATGCCCCCCTGTCCTAGGAGTTACAGGGAAGCTTGTGTGGGATTTGGTGCACCCACTTCTGGATAAAGGTTACCACCTCTACGTGGATAACTTTTATACCAGCATTCCACTTTTCCAATCCCTAAACTCCAGAGGTACTGTAGCGTGCGGCACTGTACGCAAAAACCAGAGAGGCCTCCCGGGATCCCTTGTTAGGCAGCCACTTAGAAAGGGGGACATAAAGGCACTCTGCAATCAGAACATGATGTTGGTAAAGTATAAGGACAAAAGGGATGTCCTTGTTCTGACCACCATTCATGGGAACTCCAGCACCCTCACCCCTGTACGAGGTACCACCACCACTACCCCTAAACCAGACTGCATCCTGGCTTACAATAAATACATGGGTGGGGTTGATCTGTCAGATCAAGTGCTGAAGCCGTACAGTGCTCTACGGAAAACGAAGATATGGTACAAAAAGCTGGCTGTGTACATTGTACAGATGGCACTGTACAACTCTTACGTGCTGTTCCAATGTGTAGGCCGTGCTGTATCATTCCTCCATTTTCAAGAGGAAGATATTAGGAAACTAATATTGGGACAAGAAGGACGGGGCCCCAGTACCTCTGGATTAGATGTCCCCCGTGTTGTGCCAGGGCAACATTTTCCCGGTGAAGTGCCCCAGACTGCATCTAAAGGAAGGACTCAGAAAAGATGCAGAGTCTGTTCCAAAAGAGGGGTTAGGAAAGACACTATATACCATTGCGAAACCTGCCCTGAGAAACCTGGCCTCTGCATGAAGGAGTGTTTCAGGATATACCATACAACTCCTGAGTAATAAAATTTTAATAAAAATTCTTGGGCATCCATAGCACATTATATTGGGAAAACCACCTGTATGTTCAAAATGCTCACTACACCACTTGTATTACACTACACCACATATTACACCTTGCTCAATTCTTCAAGGGGTCACTTTTTAGGTTTTACTCCGTTTTGTACCACTAGGGCTCTCCAAATGCATCCTGACACATGTAAAGGATTTCTGGGTTCTAAAAGACCAACATCACTCTTTTCCTCTACTTTGCACCCAAATCACATTTGATATGAACATGTGGGGCAATTCTACATTTGGGAGAAATAGTCTTACAAATGTGGGGGTATTGTTTCATCTTTTATCCCTTGTGGCTTAGAATAATTTGGGGTAAAAGTGACTTTTTTGGAAAAATTTCACCTTTTTCCTTTTGGGGTCTAATTGGATCATACACCTTTAGGGGTACATACACATATTACACCTTGAAACATTTTCCAAGGGTGTATTTTCCAAAATTGGGGTCACTTGTTGGGGTTCTCTTCTGTTTTGGTAACACTAGGGCTCTCCAAATGCACTCTGACCCATATATAAGATTTCTGGGTTCTAAAAGACACACATCCCCCATTCCCTCTACATCATACCCATACCTTTTATCTGCACATGTGTGGCGATTCTATATCCAGGAGAAATAGTTGTACACATTTTGTGGGATTGTTTCATCTTTTGACACTTGTGGCTTAGAATAATTTGGGGTAAAAGTGACTTTTTGGGGAAAATTTTCACCTTTTTCCTTTTTGGGGTCTGATTGGCTCATACACCTTTAGGGGTACATACACATATTACATCTTGCTAAATTCTCCAAGGGGTTTGCTTTCCAAAATGGTGTCACTTGTTGGGGTTCCCCTCTGTTTTGTACCACTAGGGCTCTCCAATTGTATCCTGACGCATGGAAAGTATTTCAATAAAATTTGTTCTCTAAAAACTGAACAGCGCTGTTTCCCTACCAAGTGCCACCCTGTGCCCGTACAGCAGTGTATACTGACACAGTGGGTATTGGAATACTCAGGAGGAATTGCACCAAACATTTTGAGATGCATTTTCCGTAATTAGATTTCCGTAATTTCACGTTCATTTATTTTTCACGCTCGTGAAATGCTCAAAGGGTTAACTAACTTTCCAAAGGTTGTTTTGAATATTTTGAGGGCTGCCGTTTCTAAAATGGTATCACTTGTGGGGGGAGTACTATCATAAAGTCCTTAAAAAGTGACTTCTAACTAACTTGGTCACTCCAAAAATAGGTTTTGACGATTTTTGTGAAAATCTGAAAAATAGCACCTAACGTTATAAGCCTCCTCACATCCAAAAAAAAGGAAATAATGTTTGAAAAATGATGCCAAGTTATAGCAGATATATGGAAAATGTTAGTTATCAAGTTATTTTGGTGATATGACCAACTTTCCAAAAAGTGTAAATTTTAGAATTTGGAAAACATCATTTTTTTTCAAAATTTTGACCAAATTTCCATTTTTTTTATAAATAAATACTAAACATATTGCCTTAATTTATCCACTTACATGAAGTACAATGTGTCACGAAAAAACAATCTCAAAATCACCCAGATATATTAAAATGTTCCAAAGTTATTACCAGATAAACTGACACATGTCAGATTTCAAAAAAAGGGCCGTGTCAGGAAGGTGCAAAATGGCCAAGTCGTTAAGGGGTTAAATCGTTTCTGTTTGGCTTCCAAGAGAGTGTTGATTTGGTGTCTTACTGCAGTGAGTTCTCGTAAGGTTGCAGTTAGTAAATTTTGTTTGTGCTTGGCCTCGAGGTTATGGAGAGTGTTAGTAAGGGATTTTAGTTTAGCACTGGCGGCTTTTTTTAGACGCGATCCATGCTTTACTTGCTCCTTTTTTTGTTGCTTTTTTTGGTTGTAAAAAGAGAGGGATTTTTTTAAAATAATTTTTGCGCACACAATCCATCTTGTGAGTGCGCTGCGACAACCAAGCGCTGATCAGTAGCATCTTACTGCTCAGCACTTGCTCCTTTTTTTGTCGCTTTTTTTTGTTGTAAATTTTTTTTTTTCCTGTAGTAAAAGTTCTAGTTACGGTCTATTCTTTCATCGCCCCACACGTGTTGAAGCACAACATACACACCCCCTTGAATAAAGTTTACATGTGTTAAAAGCACAACATTTATACACGCCCCCACCCCAATAAAAATGTCCAATACATCCCAAAGATCTTTTTCAGCAATGGAGGCTTATGCCTTCCTTGCCGAGACTGATTCAGAAGGGGAGGATGCCCCATTTCTTTATTTTTCATCCTCCTCCTCCTACTGCCCTTCCTCTTCCTCTGGTGATGAGGGGCCCTCAAGAAGGCGCCCCAGGACCACTGCCGAGCATGTTCCCCAGCCCGCAAGTGATTCATCATGGAACCCACCCCCTGAAAATTATGTGCCCCAAATTCCTGAGTTCGTGGGCAGCTCAGGAATTCATTTTGACACTGATGGCCTCACTGAAATTGATTTTTTCAAATTCTTTTTCTCTGAGGACCTCCTAAATCTCATGGTGTCACAGACAAATTTATATGCCCAACAATTTTTTGCACAAAACCCCACTTCATCATTTTCTAGGTGGACCCCTGTAGATGCAGTAGAGATGATGAAGTTTTGGGGTCTTGTGCTCCACATGGGCATTGTTAAAAAAACAGAGGTTAGGCAGTATTGGAGTACTGATGTTTTCTACAGTACTCCAATTTACCGCACCGTAATGACACGGCCACACTATGAGGCAATTCTTAAATTTTTGCATTACAACGATAATGCACAATGTCCACCTCAAAGT
The DNA here is from genome assembly GCA_019512145.1 of Engystomops pustulosus. Lineage (NCBI taxonomy): Eukaryota > Metazoa > Chordata > Amphibia > Anura > Leptodactylidae > Engystomops > Engystomops pustulosus. The sequence continues at coordinate 144,806,797 of CM033647.1, forward strand.
GACCCATCATTTGACCGGCTATATAAAATTCGGCCAATCCTCGACCATTTTGGCACAAAGTTTGCCGAGGCATACACCCCTTTACAAAACATCTGTGTAGACGAGTCACTGGTACATTTCAAAGGCAGGTTAAAATTCCGCCAGTACCTGCCCAGCAAGAGGGCCAGGTACGGAATTAAAATGTACAAGTTGTGTGAGAGTACCACAGGGTACACCCGTAGGTTTAGGATTTATGAGGGAAAAGACACCCGAATTAGCCCTCCAGAATGCCCCCCTGTCCTAGGAGTTACAGGGAAGCTTGTGTGGGATTTGGTGCACCCACTTCTGGATAAAGGTTACCACCTCTACGTGGATAACTTTTATACCAGCATTCCACTTTTCCAATCCCTAAACTCCAGAGGTACTGTAGCGTGCGGCACTGTACGCAAAAACCAGAGAGGCCTCCCGGGATCCCTTGTTAGGCAGCCACTTAGAAAGGGGGACATAAAGGCACTCTGCAATCAGAACATGATGTTGGTAAAGTATAAGGACAAAAGGGATGTCCTTGTTCTGACCACCATTCATGGGAACTCCAGCACCCTCACCCCTGTACGAGGTACCACCACCACTACCCCTAAACCAGACTGCATCCTGGCTTACAATAAATACATGGGTGGGGTTGATCTGTCAGATCAAGTGCTGAAGCCGTACAGTGCTCTACGGAAAATGAAGATATGGTACAAAAAGCTGGCGGTGTACATTGTACAGATGGCACTGTACAACTCTTACGTGCTGTTCCAATGTGCAGGCCATGCTGTATCATTCCTCCATTTTCAAGAGGTGGTGATTAAGGCATTAGTATTTGGACAGGAAGGACAGGTCCCCAGTACCTCTGGATTAGATGTCCCCCGTGTTGTGCCAGGGCAACATTTTCCCGGTGAAGTGCCCCAGACTGCATCTAAAGGAAGGAGTCAGAAAAGATGCAGAGTCTGTTCCAAAAGAGGGGTTAGGAAAGACACTATATACCATTGCGAAACCTGCCCTGAGAAACCTGGCCTCTGCATGAAGGAGTGTTTGAGGATATACCATACAACTCCTGAGTAATAAAATTTTAATAAAAATTCTTGGGCATCCATAGCACATTATATTGGGAAAACCACCTGTATGTTCAAAATGCTCACTACACCACTTGTATTACACTACACCACATATTACACCTTGCTCAATTCTTCAAGGGGTCACTTTTTAGGTTTTACTCTGTTTTGTACCACTAGGGCTCTCCAAATGCATCCTGACACATGTAAAGGATTTCTGGGTTCTAAAAGACAAACATCACTCTTTTCCTCTACTGTGCACCCAAATCACATTTGATATGAACATGTGGGGCAATTCTACATTTGGGAGAAATAGTCTTACAAATGTGGGGGTATTGTTTCATCTTTTATCCCTTGTGGCTTAGAATAATTTGGGGTAAAATGACTTTTTTGGGAAAATTTTCACCTTTTTCCTTTTGGGGTCTAATTGGATCATACACCTTTAGGGGTACATACACATATTACACCTAAAAACATTTTCCAAGGGTGTATTTTCCAAAATTGGGGTCACTTGTTGGGGTTCTCTTCTGTTTTGGTAACACTAGGGCTCTCCAAATGCACTCTGACCCATGTATAAGATTTCTGGGTTCTAAAAGACACACATCCCCCATTCCCTCTACATCATACCCATACCTTTTATCTGCACATGTGTGGCGATTCTATATCCAGGAGAAATATGGTTACACATTTTGTGGGGTTGTTTCGTCTTTTGACACTTGTGGCTTAAAATAATTTGGGGTAAAAGTGACTTTTTTGGGAAAATTTTCACCTTTTTCCTTTTGGGGTCTAATTGGATCATACACCTTTAGGGGTACATACACATATTACACCTTGCTAAATTCTCCAAGGGGTTTACTTTCCAAAATGGTGTCACTTGTTGGGGTTCCCTTCTGTTTTATACCACTAGGGCTCTCCAAATGCACCCTAACCCATGTATACGATTTCTGTCAAATTTGGCTTCTAAAAGACAGACATCCCTCTTTCCCTTCTGAGCCCTACTGTGTACCCATACAACATTTTATCTGCACATGTGGGGCAATTCTACATCCAGGAGAAATAGTTGTACACATTTTGTGGGATTGTTTCATCTTTTGACACTTGTGGCTTAGAATAATTTGGGGTAAAAGTGACTTTTTGGGGAAAATTTTCACCTTTTTCCTTTTTGGGGTCTGATTGGCTCATACACCTTTAGGGGTACATACACATATTACACCTTGCTAAATTCTCCAAGGGGTGTACTTTCCAAAATGGTGTCACTTGTTGGGGTTCCCCTCTGTTTTGTACCACTAGGGCTCCCCAAATGCACCCTAACCCATGTATAAGATTTCTGTCAAATTTGGCTTCTAAAAGACACACATCCCTCTTTCCCTTCTGAGCCCTACTGTGTACCCATACAACATTTTATCTGCACATATGGGGCAATTCTACATCCAGGAGAAATAGTTGTACACATTTTGTGGGATTGTTTCATCTTTTGACACTTGTGGCTTAGAATAATTTGGGGTAAAAGTGACTTTTTGGGGAAAATTTTCACCTTTTTCCTTTTTGGGGTCTGATTGGCTCATACAACTTTCGGGGTACATACACATATTACACCTTGCTAATTCTCAAGGGTTGCTTTCCAAATGGTGCACTTGTTGGGTTCCCTTGTTTTTGTACCACTAGGGCTCTCCAAATGCACCCTAACCCATGATACGATTTCTGTCAAATTTGGTCTTCTAAAAGACACACATCCTCTTTCCCTTTGAGCCTACTGTGTACCCAACAACATTTTATCTGCACATGTGGGGCAATTCTACATCCAGGGAAATAGTTGTACACATTTGTGGGATTGTTTCATCTTTTGACACTTGTGCTTAGAATATTTGGGTAAAAGTGACTTTTGGGGAAAATTTTCACCTTTTTCCTTTTTGGGTCTGATTGGATCATACACCTTAGGGGTACATACACATATTACACCTTGCTAAATCTCCAAGGGGTTTGCTTTCCAAATGGTGTCACTTGTTGGGGTTCCCCTCTGTTTTGTACCACTAGGGTCTCCAAATGAAACACCCATGTATACGATTTTCTGTCAAATTGGGTTAAAAGACACACATCTCCTCTTTCCTTCTGAGCCCTACTGTGTACCCATACACATTTTATCTGCACAGTGGGGCAATTCTACATCCAGGAGAATAAGTTGTACACATTTTGTGGGATGTTTCATCTTTTGACACTGTGGCTTAGAATAATTTGGGGTAAAAGTGACTTTTTGGGGAAAATTTTCACCTTTTTCCTTTTTGGGTCTGATTGGATCATACACCTTAGGGGTACATAACATATTACAACCTTGCTAAATCTCCAAGTGGTGTACTTTCCAAAATGGTGTCACTTGTCGGGGTTCCCTTCTGTTTTGTACCACTTGGGCTCTCCAAATGCACCCTAACCCATGTATAGATTTCTGTCAATTTGGCTTCTAAAGACCGACACCCTTTTCCCTTCTGAGCACTACTGTGTACCCATACAACATTTATCTGCACATGTGGGGCATATTCTACATCCAGGAGAAATAGTTGTACACATTTTGTGGGATTGTTTCATCTTTTGAGCACTGTGGCTTAGAATAATTTGAGTTAAAAGTGACTTTTGGGGAAAATTTTCACCTTTTCCTTTTGGGGTCTGATTGGATCATACACCTTTAGGGGTACATACACATATTACACCTTGCTAAATTCTCCAAGGGGTGTACTTTCCAACATGGTGTCACTTGTTGGGGTTCCCCTCTGTTTTGTACCACTAGGGCTCTCCAATTGTATCCTGACACATGGAAAGTATTTCAATAAAATTTGTTCTCTAAAAACTGAACAGCGCTGTTTCCCTACCAAGTGCCACCCTGTGCCCGTACAGCAGTGTATATTGACACAGCTGGTATTAGAATACTCAGGAGGAATTGCACCAAACATTTTGAGATGCATTTTCCTTTTTAACCCCTTGTGAAGGCGCAAAATTTAGTGTTCAATGAATACATTGTTAAAAAAAATTAGATTTCCGTAATTTCACGTTCATTTATTTTTCACGCTCGTGAAATGCTCAAAGGGTTAACTAACTTTCCAAAGGTTGTTTTGAATATTTTGAGGGGTGCAGTTTCTAAAATGGTATCACTTGTGGGGGGAGTACTATCATAAAGTTCTTGAAAAGTGACTTCTAACTAACTTGGTCACTGCAAAAATAGCACCTAACGTTATAAGCCTCCTCACATCCAAAAAAAAAGGAAATAATGTTTGAAAAATGATGCCAAGTTATAGCAGATATATGGAAAATGTTAGTTATCAAGTTATTTTGGTGATATGACCAACTTTCCAAAAAGTGTAAATTTTTGAATTTGGAAAACATAATTTTTTTCAAAATTTTGACAAAATTTCCATTTTTTTATAAATAAATACTAAACATATTGCCTTAATTTATCCACTTACATGAAGTACAATGTGTCACGAAAAAACAATCTCAAAATCACCCAGATATATTAAAATGTTCCAAAGTTATTACCAGATAAACTGACACATGTCAGATTTCAAAAAAGGGCCGTGTCAGGAAGGTGCAAAATGGCCAAGTCGTTAAGGGGTTAAAGGGCAGGATGGCTGGGGATGCTTTACTGGGCAGAGGAGCTTGTACACAGTGCGTCCATCTCCTACGGCAGTTGACCACGCTCCCCACTTATATTATTCTTATCATATTGCTATCTTATTTATGTTAACTGAATACCTGTTAACTATATTTATCTCTATTTACTACATCTATTTTTTTCACATTTTTCTTCTGTTTTACTATACTACTATACTTACTATTTACTTCTCATCTATTATAGGTTTTATCTTATATCTTGCCCCTAATACACTATATATATTATATCTAGAGATGAGCGAACACACTCGTCCGAGCTTGATGCTCGTTCGAGTATTAGCATACTCGTAACTGCTCGTTGCTCGGACGAATACTTCGCCAGCTCGAGAAAATGGCATCTCCCGCCGTTTTGATTTTTGGCGGCCAGAAACAGAGCCAATCACAAGCCAGGAGACTCTGCACTCCACCCAGCATGACGTGGTACCCTTACACGTCGATAGCAGTGGTTGGCTGGCCTGATCAGGTGACCCTGGAATAGACTAGCCCCTGCCCGCGCTGCTCGCATCATTCTCTGTCTGGATGCCGTTAGGAAGAGAGTTGTTGCTGCTGCAGGGATAGCGTTAGGGTGTTATATTAGCTTACTGTTAGGCAGGAGTGAGTCTACAAGAACCCAACAGCCCTTGTTAGGGCTAGAATAGCGTTATATATATATTTTTTTTGTTTGCTTGTGGCTGGGCTTGCTGGCACTAGTAGTGCAGCTAGTACCATAAATAACTTTCTTTGAAACGCTGAGGGTCAAGGAATAGGCAGCCTAGCATGAAATCTGCCCATATGAGCCAGGAGTACAAAGAGTAAGATTCACTCCCCTCACTGCCGGACTGTCAATTTCCTCCTCATCCAACTCCTCCAACCCTATATTCTGCCCATCCACGCTGAACAGTAAAGGACTAACCATGGTCCCCTCTTGGTCTGCGCCAAACATTCTCTCCTCTTCCTCTCATCCTCCTCCACCTCAACCTCCTCGATACTGCGGCTGAGAAACCGACCTAAGGGGTGCTTGGCTATTTCACACAAGGAAACTTCTTCCCCCGTATCTTGTGACGGAGCGCAAAAGCTTCCGAACTTAATGATGATCAGAGAGTTTTTCAACAGGCCAAGCAGCAGGATGGTGAGGTGATGATGGCGGCAGGCCACTGACATCCGTGTGACTACGCAAAAGGAATCAGCACCTGACAGATATCAGACCTCACGCCACTCCTTCATTGTAGACTTGAGGAAGCGGACTGACTGACTACCAGTTTAGGGATGGAAAGGTGACATCTGGGCAGTCTACAATGGATCGGCGATGCTGGTAAAACTCTGGATAAACAGGTCCGTGTAAACGCTGAAACTATCAGATGTAACACATGGGCCAGGAATGCACCATGTGTCAGTCATGCCGATGTTGCAGAGCCGCCACCAGGGTACGGCGTTTGTAACACACAACCATGCCTGGCTTCAGGTCAGCGGGTGCCAGCAAAGATCAGGTAGCGCCGTGATGCCGTAATAGCTCTTGGGCGGTGGTGTGCCTTTTATCGCTAGGCTAAGCGTTTGAGCACCGCTGCTGTCGCTTAGCGGACCGGAACTGCTGCTGTCCTAGAGTACCCGACTGATGGCGCCGTGCACCACGGATTGGTAGTCGGAGGCGGAGGGGGAGGAGGGGTGGGGAGGAGGAGGAGGCATAGAGGCCTGAAAACACCTGGACCGAGGTAGGCCCCGCAATCCTCGGCGTCGGCCAGGTATATGACCAAGCCCAGGGTAAGATCGGTAACAGGCCTTCCAACAAGTTCAAAACCAATGTGCGTCATCGATAATATGGTCCCTGCCCGGGACAGACTCGGTCACGTGTCCGTGGTTCAGGTGGGAACTTGTCAGGAAACGGCGTTGGTCAGGCAGGGGTGTATGTTGTCTGACACGTGCTGTGCAGGGCTGGGACGGCACACCGGGAAAGTAGTTGCGGCTGGGGAGACCGGAATAATACCGAGGGGCGGCCGCCGCCATGAGGTTGCGAAAGGCATCGGTCTCTACTAGCCTATAGGGCAGCATCTCCAGGCTAAGCAATCGGGAGAGTGGACATTAAGGGCTTGGGCGTGCGGGTGGGTGCACATATTTTGAATTCCGCTCAGCTTGGGGATGGAGAGATGAACGCTGGTGGATGCTGGGAGATCGTGGAGGCGACGATGGGGTTTTGTGGCAGGGTCCTTGGCAGGGGCTGACTATCAGCTGACCACAGGGGAAGAGCAGTGGTGTGCCACGGCCGGAGGGAACGGGGGCTTGTGGCCACTGAGTCGAGGCCATGTTAGCATTAAAGATTGCCTGGCGGCATACTGGTGGAGTTAGTTAAGTAGTTAGTGGATGGTTGGTTGGAACCCTGTGATCTTGGTTTGGCAAAGGTTGCACACCACAGTCCGTCGGTACTCCGGTGTTTCCTTAAAGAACGTCCAGACTTTCTGAACATCTAGCCCTCGCGCAGAGCCCTCGCAGGGAGGTTCACTATTGACAAATTTGGCGATGATTTGCCACCAGTCTGGCCCTGCTCTCGTCTGGCACCACCACTCCGCTTCCAACCTGTTGCTCGGTCGAGGCTTTCCTCAGTCTCAGAAGCACTGTGTTCACCCGGCCTAACAACCCAGCTGGGTCTGTCAAATTATCTCCGAGCCCTAAGTCTGCCTCCCCCCTCGGAATCAGGCCCTGACACAACTTCCCCTCCGTCTGGACAAACGTTCTCCTCATCGTCGGACGGACACCTCGTTACAACACTTCAACTACGTCCAGAAGTCATCATCAACCCACAGGACGGTGACGGTGGGGGAAACACCCACTGCGGCTCGGAAAAATGCTCGCAGCCAACGGACAAGTGGTTTTTGTGACTGAGGGAAGGGTCCAGAAAACAGTTCTCAGAGATGCCGGTTGCAAATGCAAATTTTGGGAGGGGCAGACTGGGGGGGAAGTCGGTGGAGGTGAGGTGCAGGAGCATGGAGGGAGTGCGATTTCGGGACATGGGTGGACTGCGTGGAAGACTGAAAACCTGGTGGACACCATGCTCGAAGCACTGTCGGAAATCCAGACATCACCTGTTCGCCTGTTATGGTCAAACAGTGCACCACGAGTCCCAGTAACTGCAGACTGAACCTAGGGAGTGTAGCTCTCGGCGTTCCCATGCTCCTCATAAGCAGGTAGTGTTCACCCGGCCAGGACCACGGCTAGACCCCTTGCAGTAGTTGGAAAGCCCCGTCCCCGCACTAGTCCTTACCACTAGCCCTCGGGTTAAACATTTAAAATGAGAGAGTTATAAAGTTAATTTTTTTACTTATTTTTTGTGTTTTTTGTTTTTTTTGGTTTTTTGAGTTTTAAAACCAACCGATGCTATCATATTCGATATGGGTATTTTCTAGCAAGTATGAAAAGACACTACTATGCCAGATTGAGATGACGCAGAGTTTGAAAACAAAATAAACGTAAAATAAAAGGAAAAATGCAGACTGTGCCTGCTTGAAATCCAACCCCTACTAAATCTTTACCACTTCGCGTCTTTGCAATGGATATGTGCGGTCCACTAAGCGCAAAACAACCGGTCGAAGTCTCACTACAAAGTGCTCACAATGGGCTAGTAGATGCACTGCAGCAAGTAAGCCCACCCGAAGATTCAACCAGAAATCAAATATATATAACTCTACTGTAAGGCGTAAGTAAGCCGTTAGATTCTCCTATGGCTATTTTCTAGCCAAGTATGAAAGCACACTACTAGCCAGATGAGATGACGCAAGCAGAGTTAGAACAAAATACAACGGAAACTAAAAAAGGAACAATGGCAGACTGTGCCTAATGAAAATCCAACCATACTAAATTTCCCACTTCGGTCTTTGCAATGGATATGTGCGTCACAAGCGCAAAAACACAGCGGTCGCAAGTCTCACTACAAATGCTCCCACATTGGCCTAGTAGATGCACGACAGCAAGTACAGACACAGCAGATCAACCAGAAATCAAATATATTATAACGCTAATGTAGCGTAAGGAAGCGTGTAGATTCTCTATGGCTATTTTTCTAGCCAAGTATGAAAGAACACTACATGCCAGATGAGATTGACGACAGAGTTATGAACAAAATAACGTAAAAATAAAAAAGGAAAAATGGCCAGACTGTTGCCAATGAATCCAACAACTACTAAATTTCCCCCTCGGTCTTTGCAATGGTATGGTGCGTCACTAAGCGCAAACACCACCTGGTCGCAAGTCTCAATAAAAATTGCTCCCAATTGGCTAGTAGATGCACTGCAGCAAGTACAGCAACCAGCGATCAACCAGAAATCAAATATATATTAACGCTACTGTAGGCGTAAGTAAGCCGTTTAGATTCTCTATGGGCTATTTTCTAGCCAAGTATGAAAGCACACTACCCTAGAAGATGAGATGACGCGAGTATGAAACAAAATAAACGTAAAATAAAAAAGGAAAAAATGGCAGACTGGGCCTAATTGAAACCCACCCTACTAAATTTTTCCACTTCGGTCTTTGCAATGGATATGGGCGTCCACTAAGCGGCAAAACACAGCGGTCGAAAGTCTCACAACAAATTGATCTCATTGCTAGTAGATGCACTGCAGCAATAGTACAGCCACCAGCAGATCACCAGAAATCAAATATTATATAACGTTAATGTAGGCGTTAAGTCAGCCGTTTAGATTCTTCCTATGGCTCTTTTCTAGCCAAGTATGAAGCACACTACTATGCCGAGAGAATGACGCAGAGTTATGAAAAAAATTAAATGTAAAATAAAAAAGGAAAAAAAAATGCAGGAATGGTGGCCCTCATTGAAATCCAACCCCTACTAAATTTCCCACTTTTGGTCTTTGCAATGGATATGGGTCACTAAGCGCAAAAACACACCGGTCCAGTCTTCACTACAAAATTGCTCATAATGGGCTAAGAGATTGCACTGCAGCAAGTACCGCCACCAGCAGATCAAACAGAAATCAAATCTATATAACGTATGTAGGAGTAAGTAAGCGTTTAGATTCTCCTATGGCTATTTATAGCCAAGTATTGAAGCACACTACTATGCCAGACAGAGAGATGACGCGAGTATGAAACAAAAATAAAGTAAAATAAAAAAGGCAAATGGCACGGACGTGCCTAATGAAATCCAACCCCTCACTAAAATTTTCCCACTTCGGTCTTTGCAATGGATATCTGTGCGTCACTAAGCGCACAACACAGCGGTGCAAGTCCACTACAAATGCTCACAAGTTGCTAGTAGATGCCTGCAGCAAGTACCAGCCACCAGCAGATAAACCAGAAATCAAAGATATATAAAGGCTCTGTAGGCGTAAGTAAGCTGTGTGGATTCTCATATGGCTATTTTCTAGCCACAGTATGAAAGCACACTATATGCAGATAGATGACACTGAAGTTATTAAAAACAATAAGTAAAATTAAAAAGTTAAATGGCAGACGTGCATCATTGAAATCAACCCCTAAAAATTCCCACTTTGGTGTTTGAGGTGGATATGTGTGCACTAAAGCTAAAACACAACGGTAGCAAAGTCCCCCTGCAAAATACTCCACAATATAGGTATAGCTGCAAATAAAAAAAAAAAAGTAAGTAGGAACGAATGTAGCCCTAAGAAGGGATGTTGGGTCTTGGAGAATCAACTCCTGCCTAACAGTAGTAATAGAACACCCCAAACGCTTTCCTGACCAGAGCGCTCTCTCCCTAGCGGCACTCCAGGACACAGAATGATCGAGCAGCGCGGGCAGCGGCTAAGTCTATCCCAGGGTCACATGATTTTAGGCAGCAAACACACTGCATCGACGTGTAAGAAGTACCACGTCATGTGGGTAGAGTGCAGAGTCTTGGCTGTGATTGGCTCGGTTTCTGGGCCGCCAAAAGCAAACGGCGGGAGCTGCCATTTTCTCGAGCGGCGCGGAAAGGATTAGTCGAGCAAACAAGCAAAGGGGGTTTTTTCTTTTTTTGAGTACGCTAATGCTCGACCGAGCATCAAGCTAGGACGAGCATGTTCGCCTCATCTCTACTTCTACCCCTTTTAAGAGAGTACAGGAGGACTGCTCGGGGGACCAAAAGCATTTTTTCATGGTTTGGAAGATGTGACATATTTAAAATGAACAATACTTCACTCGTCTTCTTTCTCTATTTCAACACTACCCATCAAATGCCCAAAGCCTCCGCGCTCATGAATGCCTTCAACATAATTCATCTTGGGCAGTAAACCCGCCAGGCTTTCAGCGTACCACTCTATACCGCCCGAAGATAGCGGGGGGGAGTGGGGGATTGGTGCCGGGACTCATAGGGGTTATCATACGGACGAGCATTTGGCAGAGTTCTTGAGTGGTGTTGTAATGCAGACCTGAAACCTTGGGTGGGTCTGGAGCAGTCCTACACGAGAACCCCATTACAAGTGCTACCTTGGCTGTCATAGAACACGCTATAAAAATCACACCCCAGGCATTGGTCCAACGTTTCTATTACCAATAGGATGTCAGGGAAGAATCTGCACGAACAATATCTTGACAAGGATTGGTTTTTTTTGGGGTGGGTCTCCCGACTCTAGCCGGGTTGTGACGACCGGTATTTAACCAATAGAGACAGGCGGGCAAGTTAAGGGCTTAAACACGTCAGCAGAGGACTCAGCTTGGGTAAACGACCTCAGCAGCTCATGGAAATCACGGACCAAGCCCACTGAGACATGGGGAGAGCTCAGCAATTACGACAAAGTTAATTTCTTTCCGACTTGCTCTCAATTTTCTAAAAATCCAACCCTCAATTCAGAAAGCCTTTTGTTCCAGCAATGGGATGTTAGACATACGCTCTCTCCTCAGTCATGTCTTATCAGTTACCTGATGACCTGGTCCTCAGTTTTTAAGGCATGGGAAAACAGAACATACATGTCACACTAAGCCTGAACAGAAGGAGCGCATTTTCGAACTTTGCCAAGGCACCTCAGTCAGCTTGAGATACCAGGAAGGGGGTATAAAATCATGGCTAGGTGGTATAGGTTACCTACTCGATTGCACACGATTTCCGCTGGTGCCCCCACATCTGGAGAGGGTGAGCAGAAGAAGGATCCGTCCTCCATGTGATTGGTCTGTAGGTTCTTGCCCCATTGCAGGACTTGAAACACTACATCGTCCTTGATCTGTGGAGCTCTTGCAACTGGCCCGCCCTGTCTTACTTCTACATCATTGTGGGATGTTTCGGCGCCAAGTAACAAGAGATCAGTACTTGCGCTTCTATAATGGCTACCCGTCTGCATTCCAGCAATGTGGAAGCCAAACCAATACCTCAAACATATGACTATGTGGGTTAACAAAGTAAATGAAATCAGCGTAGGAGACCTTACATCTCCTGCACGGCACCCATGTGAAATTCAGCAAAAAACCTGGCAATCATGGATCCTCTTCCAGCAACGGCTGAGTACGACAACTTTTATAAGACTTGTTTCAGTTGTCATCCTCACACGACTAGGGGTGCTCCTTCTCTCCTTATTCACACTTGCTACCCTCTAGCCCCATCCCTTTCCCTTACTCCCCTCATCTATTACTCCTATTGCTCCCCCTCCCTTCTTCTGTGGGGATTTCATTATTGTCATTAATTGAGTCTAAGGTCTCCCTAATGGTCTGTTATTGTTTTCTAACATACATAAAAATGGGTGAAAAGGGGGGGGGGGGGGGGGGGGAGTGTGAAGGGAGGAGCTGGGCGTGCACCGACGAGGTACACCAACGGTTGCATTCGATATATGTTTGTCATTATATGTTTATATTTGAACTGTATGTATGCAATGTTATAAGGACTGCGTTCTGCTCTTATTTGTACTTTAACTGACAATAAAAACAAATAAAAAAAAAAAAAAGAATAGTTCACAGGCGTTATTTACACCTCGTCATGAATCTGGGTAAATATAACTACTGCTAGTGGAGTAACCAGCCAGCCAGATTCAGACTGGTCTCAGTGGTTGGGCCGTCCTTTGTGTGAACGCAGTGGGTACTACTCAGCGAAACTCATGTAAATGAATTCACTTACAGGGTAGCAATAACATAACATGCAGTCAAACAGTTCTAGCGAGCCGGGTGGGATCCTATGGCATGGCCGCTTCATGTATGGCAGTCTCTGCAGTCACTCCAAATGGGCTGTGAAGGATGAACCCCTGGAATAGTCTCTGTCCTATGATGGTATGGGGTCTGTCTGGCCTCTGAGATGATAGTAGGGCGACCGAGGACGTGTGATGGGACGTATGCTTCACTCTAGGAGAGAAGATACAGACATGAGATGAAATAATGATAAGGACTTGTCCTTAAAGTGTACTTGTATCTGCAGGAAGCAGAGCTGTAGTGAGATATTAATGATATTGAGTTCCACATAGAAAGCTATATTTGAACAGATCAATGGTCCACTGTTGGTTCCATCGTTTCCATTGTACTTACTGGTAGCATTTTTAGGGGACTGCGGAAGACCTATGATAAAATATTGGAAATTGGGTCTGGATGGAACAACTGATTATAGAATCATTAATGTCAGCAAAATTTGCTACATCTATTACAATCAAATAATAAGCATAGCCCAATAATAACCTATTTGACCTTTTTGTGTCTCATGACGATATGAGCATATACTCACCCCTTTTAAGATGCTACGTGTTGATAATCGCAGTTACAGGGATACTCCATAACTGAAAATGTAAGATGGACTCCCACGATTCTTATTAGTAAGCGTACCTCGTAGAAAGGGAAACTGCCCTGTGTCCAGTTCATAAAGGATCACCCCAAGAGTAAAGTCCACAGCTGTTATTATAGGCTTACTTAGATAAAACCGTTGGAAGCATCATGAAAGATTAATTCACCGTCAAGAAAATACCCTGGATGTATCATAGACGCCCTACTCGAGGGAACAAGACCTGTCATTCCTCACCTCTGGCCATGTAGCCGGGAGTACATCATACTCTGGGATGGAGGAGTAGACGTCAAACTGCAGCAAGGCCGGAATTTTTATGTGACAAGTCCGTCCATCAGATATTTTCAGCTATAAGTCCTTAGGAGGACCAAGTTGGTCAATAAGCAGAGTCTGGAAGGATAATGGATGGATTAGTGGACGGTTACATGAAGCCTCCAGGCTATGGATAGGACCTGGCACTGATAGGAACGAGAAATCTACTCTAATGAACAATGCTTCCATCCATCATCGACATAGGAAGCAGATGGCATCTCTGTTATCTCATGTATAAAATTGAGGCATGCCCAGGATAGAGCAGAGGCATCAGGGACCCTATGGGAGACATGCTATGGCTCAATGCAAGGGAAGAGAATATCTGTTACTATGAAGTGTGTTAACCCTTCGATATTGCACAATTGGGATTACTGTGTCTTATGCTCTTGCGTGCAGGTAATTCAAGGACAAGATGATCTCCCGCTTGCAATAAATCTATGAAAAAGAAGAAAACATGATACTCATTAAAACACCAGTAAGTAATCGGCTCAAACCAAACATTCTACTGGACAAATGGTAAAACATGACATAGAAGACACAACGTGCAGGTTACCTGGTGGTATGGAATTACAGGGGCTCTCTACTGTGTAAGTGAGGAGTTCCTCTGGTGATGCACTCATTAAAAACATATGAATCTGGAGACAATATGAAAAATAGATACAGGACATGATCGGGACATTCTCGTTCTGGCAGCCTAGATATGGCTACATGTAGTGGTTCTCACATCTTAAAAACTGCAAGGAGGGGTCTACTGAATCTACTCATGTGTTGGATGAGACCATCTATGGAGACATATAGAAGATTCCTACCTGAATTTCTGGGTTGCTCCAACGGCAGTGGGTAAATAGATGGCTCTGGGAGGTGATTCAAGGAACTGGCGATCAATGAAGAGGAATCTCGTCTCTGTCTAGTAAGGAACTCGTTCTTTACATTTCACGGCAAGTTTGTTCTGTGGAGGGGTGGCGAAGCCATTACCACTGGAGGAGACAGAGGGCGTGAACATGGGTCTTAAAAGGAAACTGTTATTAGCGTTATAGGACAGGAAATAATCAAAAATCCATAAAGCGACTACAAGGAAGCGATGTATGATAGCAATTACTACCTTTGTAACTTCTGATTCCCAGCAATTAGGAATGTTCAGCTCTTCCAGTCGAGATGGGCGGGCACTCTGGCCTTACACCTCTTGATGGTGGGGCCAGTCCCTTGAGGTGGCGAAAATATTAAATAAATTTGGGTGAAGGGGTTTAAAACATCTCTAAGAATATGTCCTAGTTGCCATAAGACAGTTACATAGGGACCAGTTTAATAAATCGGCCACAGTTTTATTTAGTGATAGGACGTAGATTATAGAAACTTTAGGCGCGCCTCGCCTCTGGTGCTTTGCAGGTTGTGTGTGGTATTGCAACTCAGCCATATTCATGAAAACAGAGCTGAGCCATAAATACCAGACACACACCACGTGACCAGTCATAGCGCATGTTTAAAATAAACAGGCGAAGGGCGCCATCATTAGTACTTATATTACCCCCTGGCAGCTCCAACTGCTTCCATTCAACAAGACTTTTGTTTTGGTCTGAAGGCTTATTAGGTGGTCTGACCAGGATTCTGCTTGTCTCTCTAAGGGATTTCATACTGGCAGATGATCCGCTTCCAGGCCGCGGCTCAACTTTGTCTTTTGGCGGAGGATGTTTAAAACCCGATTAATTTGGGGTTCCTTCTAGTCAGGATCCTATAGGGCAGTGGTGGCGAACATATGGCCGGTGCCAAAGAGGGAACGGCAGGCCCTGTCGTGGGCACGAGCACCTTTCCACTGCAGTCTATGTAGAAACGGCAAGACAGGAAAAAGATGCGATCGCCGAGGGAGATCCAGCGATCTATCTTAATGTGGGCCTGTATCAGACCTGCATCTGGTGCTCAACCGTGATGCCTAGGACACAGTAGCAGGTCAGTGCCGCGCCCCTCCACTCCCTTCACCCTCACCCTTCAGCAAGGAAAACAGGTGAGAGGGAACTGCCCAGAGCACACAGCAACCTGTTGAAGTGAGTACGAGGATGTGCTGCAGGAAGGAAGGTGCTCTGGGTCCATTACACAGGCAGCAGGCAGGCAGCTTTGGGACACTAAACAATATAGGACTTATGTGAGTGTCCCAAAGGCCATGTATGACAACTGTCCTGTTGCCACATATATTCTGCCCCTGGTCCAGATCTCTTGTCACTTGTGTTATGCTGCCGGTGACCTGGGGTGCATTATACGGCCTCACTGACAGTATGGCACAGGTGCCCAGATTCAGAACCAAGGGAAGTGAGATATGGATATATATGTATAATATATGTATATATAGATTACCCATCAACCGGCCAATTTCTTAGGTTACACCATGTAGTAACGGGTTGGACCCCCTTTTGCCTTCAGAACTGCCTCAATTCTTTGGGTATAGATTCAACAAGGTGGTGGAAGCATTAATCAGGAGATTTTATGGTCCATATTGACATGGATGAATCACACAGTTGCCGCAGATTTGTCGGCCTGCACATTCATGATGCGGATCTCCCATCCACCACATCCCAACGATGTCTATGGATGAGATCTGGTGAATGTGGAGGCCATTTGGTAAAGTGAACTCATTGTCATGTTCAAGGAAACCAGTCTGAGATGATTCCAGCTTTATGACTGGCGCTATCCTGCTGAAGGAGCAATCAGATGGTGGGTACATTGTGGTCATAAAGGATGCATGGTCAGCAACATACTAAGGTAGGGACTGTGGTTTGCAACGATGCTCAAATTGGTACAGGGGCCCAAAGAGTGCCAATAAAAGATTCCCCACACCATGACCCAACCACCACAAGTGAACCGTCGATACAAGGAGGATGGATCCATGCTTTCATGTTGTTGCCGCCAAAATTCTGACCCTAAACCACCCGATGTCGCAGGCAGAAGAATCGAGGAATCATCAGACAGGCAAAGTTTTAAATCTTCTACTGTCCATTTTGATTGAGCTCGTACAAATTGTGCCTCAGTTTCCTGTTATTAGCTGAATGAGGGAACCCGGTGTGATCTTGCTGGATGTAGCCCAGCTGCCCAAAGTTCGACGTTTACTGTGCGTTAGAGATGCTCTTAGGCATACCTTGTTGTAACGGGTGGCGATTTGAGGTCACTGGTGCCTTTCGAGTCAGTTCGAACCAGTATGCCAATTCTCATCTTACCTTGAATCAAAGCGCATTTCGCCCAACAGAACTGCCGATCACTGGATGTTGTTTTTTCTTTTTCGGACCATTCTCTGTAAACCCCTAGAGATGGTGTGGTGCAAATACCAGTAGATCAAGCAGTTTCTGAAATTACTTAGACAGGACATTCGGGGGGGGGGCAACCAGCACGTCAAAAGGAACTAAAATCACCTTCTTCCCCATACTGATGCTCGGTTGAACTGCAGGAGATTGTCTGACCTGTCTAATGCCTTATGCACTGAGAGCCAACCATGTGATTCAGGCGATTAGCATAAAGTTTAACGAGGCAGTGGACAGGTGTAGATTAATACAGTGGCCAGGAGCGTATATATACTGTGTGATGCCATCATGTCAATGGACAAAATCTCTGAGGGGAATGCTTTCAGCACCTTGTTGAATCTATGCCACAAGAATGAGGCGTTCTGAAGGCAAAAGGGGGTAAAACCCGTTACTAGCATGGTGTACCTCATAACTAATAAAGTGGCGGTTGAGGATATATGTATGTATATATAATGTGTGTGGTGTGGCCAAGACAGGGTCATGGTGGTGATTTGATGGTAAAATTCCCTGCCTGGTTCCATGCGTAGATTTGCTGCTCAGGCACCACCCTCCACCCTTAAAATACACTTTACGCTACACATCCCCTGCCGAATAAAAAATCCTAATATTGCCCTGGATGAGGGTAGTGGTCCTCACTGATGGGGGTAGTGTTCTATGGAGGGGGGTAGTATTCTTGCTGTAGTGATCCTGCTTTGTGATAAATTGGTATGTTGGATGCTTTAGTGGTCTGTTTATTATCATATGGTGGTTTATTATCTTGTTGTACTGGTAATGGTCATCATGTAGCCGTATTATATGTCCATTATGAGTGGGATTGTATGTAATTTGGGCTAAATAGAAGTCATGAGGTGTTGTCACTTGCGATGATTACATAGCTTTGGTTTTGGAGTTTGGGCACTCAGTCTCTAAAGGCAGCTGGATTCCAGCTTCCAGGTCTGGTTCAGCCTTTGAATTTGGCTTCTTGGGGTGTTCAGCTGGATGAGTCTGGGTTCTTTCCCTCTTTAGGGTCATCTAGGTATTAGTTCATTTTGGTTGTATTGGGACAAGACCAGAACTGACTGGAAATGTTGTTGCTCTAGCAGAAGTGGATGAACATCTGGGGGTAGGGGAGCTAGGTGACTGGGCTGGAGACTGATTGGGCCCCGTACATGAGTCTTGTATATACATTTATTGTGAATCAGTTTATTGAGCAAATAAAAAACAAAAAAAAACACAGTACAATAAAAACGTATAAAAATAAGCTTCTATGTAACAAATACATGAGGGTATGTATCAGTACAAGTAAGGTCCTATGACAATCAGCGAAAAGACCCGTGGGGAGGAGCGGCCTCTTGGATAGGGAGAAATGGGAGAGCAGGAACAGATCCTAGAAGGGGCCAATAGTTGTATGGTAAACCTTAACTCCACACTCGCTCTTCTCAGCGAGGTTTATCATATCGTTGGGACACAATATAATGGTAAAGGCCAATGATGAACTAGACACTAAGAAGTGAACATGCAAGAGACATAAATACGTAAAAGAAAAACCAAAACAAACACAAGCCGGTAGACAGGAACAATGGAGGATATCACCGGGAAGGACGGGGCCAACACATTCCTCTATCATTCATGACTCCCTCCTCACTCCCCTCAACCCCCTACCGCACCTTCCTCACCCTCCGACTCTTGCATTTCATCCTGAGGACAGGAGGGGCCAGTATGGGATCACCACCAAGGGTTTGGGGGGGAAGGGGGATGGAGATATGAGCCATAGGATTCCCTCCTCCGAGGCGGGCAACTCGTATTACAACAGAGGGAGGGGCAAGCGGGACATAAGGGTGGCTGGGCCTCGAGAACCTTAAAGTCCGCGATGCTCCTAAAAGCTCATCCATGGAGACAACACATGCAGGAACTCTCCTGGGCCTGCGGGGTAAGTATAGCAGCTCCTCCATGCGAAAAAGAGATGGACATATTCGACAGAGCCCATTCAGCCATTGAGGGCATGCAGTGGATTGTGCAAGAGGCGGAAGGTATGACAGCAATGGCGCCATGCGGCAAAAGTGCAGATGTCTTTCTTTGAGCTCCAGTGGCCGGGAAGTACTGAAAGAAGCTACATCTGCGCAGGCGTTTACCGTTGCCCGAACTCGTCGATACATATCAAACACCTGTTTCCAGAAAGGCTTAAGGACCTCGAAAAACTCCACCACAAGTGCAAAATAAACCTTGCTAGATCAACAGTGCAAACAGGTTTCCGAGACGGAGGGGCAGGCTAAGTGCAACAATGTTGGCACACCCGGTAACATCGTATGGGGGTGTGACACTATCTTGAGCATTTTTCTGCGCCGCACAGGCAGAAGACTATTGTGAGTGAAAATGAAGGATTTTCCATATCTTCCTCGTAAGGGGCCCCCGAGCTAGCGTTCCAACTCACCCGAACGGGATGAGGTCAGAAGTCTGCGTCGTCCGGTTAAAATGGAGTATATTTGGGCGGGTGATTGGGCGTGGGGAAGGGGCAGTCAGATTACAGCTGCAAAATCCCTCAAAGGCTGTAAGGGAACTAGCAAAGGCGCCGTCCACCAGCTCTTACTATGAAGGAATTGCCGGTGTGAGTACTCGAACCAAGAGCTACCTGTTGCGCCCCTGGAGTGGGTTGAAGTCCCCGTGAGTGGCCAAGAGGGGAGCACCGTAAAAGGCGTACATTCATGGATCTTCAAGAACATAAACAGCCAAGAATGACGCTCAGCCATTCCCGAGTGGGAAACTGGGTTGCGAAATTATAGGAGGGAGAGGGCTAAGTTCGCGGCGACAGGGACCTTTTAGCAACAAAGGTGCAGAGCGTCCGTAAGAAGGATGCCTGGGGGTGGGGCAGGGAAGGTCTGTTGGAACCCCAAGCAATAGTTTGAGGAAGAAGCCGAGGAGCAAGTCGGCTCCCAACGCCACCCAATTGTTTGGATACCACATTGTAACGCTCCAGGTCTAGGAGTCTGAGGAGTATAGAAGCCTGTGGGTATAATCGAAGATCGGGAAGGCAGCCCCCCCACCTCCAATTCATCTTTGGTCTGATCACATGTCTCCAGGCAATCCTAGGACGCTTGGGAAACCCATATGATCTTAGCATGGCAGATCTCTAGGGTCCGGAAGTAACTCAGGGGGGGAAGAAACGGCACGCCCTGGACGATATATAAGAAGCGAGGGAGCAAAACCTCCATTTTCCAGACATTTATCTAGCGACAGGGAGCGCTTGCAATTCAGATGCTTGGAGATCCTTTAGTGTTTACACTCTCAGTAAATGTGTGTAATTGAGAGCGTAAGTTTTGACAGATCATCGGGATCATACTCCCAGGATCCAGGAGAAAGTCTGCCGCCATGAAAAGGAAGCTATGCCTTGAATGCGACTCGAAGTAGGTAGAGAGATATGAAGGGTTTAAGTTTTAGTAAAATTGATTTGAAAAGTCCCTGACAGCACGATATCTCCCAATTCATGGCTTTAAGGAGGAAAGGAACCCTGGTTGTGAAAAATTAACACAGCAGGTCATCCGCATACAATGCCGCTTAGAGTTTTTTGGGACCATCGAAAATTCCCCGTGAATGTTGGGATTATTCCGGATAGCTGTAGCCAAAGTGCTCCATGCACGAGCACCTACAAGGGGGTGAAAGGCGGGACCCCTGTCTGGTGCATTTTTTAATTGGAAAAGATGAGAAAGGTTTCCATTAACCCCTACCCCAGATGCAGGGCCAGCGGTACAAACGCCCAAGACCTTTCCACAGGAATCGCGGACCCGACCATAGCTGTCTGAGGGCAGCCATCCATTAAAAGCCCAATGACCCGGTGCAAAGGCCTTTCTGCGTCTATAGATAGTAGGACAAGATGGGATAGATCGCGCACATGCGGGGGGACATCAGACAAGAATGGTTTTGTTAGGTTATGCGAGCCTCACGACTGGGATAAATCCCCGTTGATCCGTGTGTAATCACGACAGGATATGGAGGGGCCAGCCTCTCTCCAATAATCTTAGAGAAATAACTTAACATCAACGTTTATGAGGGAAATGGGTCATATGTGGCGTGGCAGTGAACGGGTCTTGCCCTGTTTGGGCTCGCACACTAATGTGGGCCTCTGAGACAACTGTGGTGAGGGAAAAACGGAATTCGCGGATTACGCAACTATAGACGGTGCTTAGTAATGGGACAGCGAGTTCTCTAAATTGTTTTTAAAAAGGCCGGGGTGAACCAGTTAGGCCTGGGAATTTTGCCAGCGGCGTATCCTTTGAACACTGCAGAGACCTCCTTCCCTCGATCTCCAAGTTCCGTGAGTCAGTGACACGGGGGGCGGGCACGGGAGTCAATTTGGGCAATCTGGGACGGGAGTAGAGCTGGCTCTGCGGCGCCCCTGATATTACAGGGATGTATAGAAAGACTGCGAAACTCTCACAGATCTCATCCAGGGTGGAAAACTTCAGTGCTCTGGGGCCTTTTTTTCGGATTACGAAGTCTGGGACCGGGGTGTAAATGGTATAATCATCTAGACAGTTGGTCTGTAGCATTTGTCTGCGTGTTCGTAAGGTAGCTCTGGAACCGCAGACCTATGCGGTGTGCAAGTATTTTTGGTCCTAGAGAGACCGCGAGGATTCCTCAGCCAGGACAACTTAGCCAAGTCAGTCGGCGTTTTAAGAGGATTTGTGGCGCAACTCCAAGTCTGGATCTGCTCAAGTTGAGGGCAACGATCCGTTGCGCTGTTCTCTGACTTAAGGCAAGTGCAATGGGGGACAAAGCTAATCACGCGAGCGCGCCTGATGCTCCCCATTAGCCTAGGAAAAGGTGCTGATCCCTCCCACCCCGGCAGGCCACTAGTGACGGGAGGACTAGGCGCTCCCTATCTCCTCAGCGCAGGGACAGAGTCCCTAAGGAGATTGCCATTCAAATCTCCCTCGCAATAGCGAAAGGCAGAAGCGCTGTAGGGACAGGTCAGAAAAATGGTGAAGGGAGCGTAGGTAGAAATAGGAATTGTTCCCGATCGAAACCACGAGAGCATTGTGGCTTCAAGGAAAAAGTTCAATCCTACTATAGGATCCAGTGCCAGGGAGAACATAGGAAATCCGGTCGTGTGGAGGGTGGAAAAATCCGCCAGACATCTACAGACTGTAGGAATGGAGATCCTGTCACTAAGACTACGGAATGGTGGAAGGAGATACACTGTCCGTTCCCCGATGTGCAATGATGGGTCTTAAAGGGAAAATTAAGTCGCCCCTCACTAATAAGATGTCTTCCATAAAAGTCAGAGGAACGCCAACTATCCCTGCAAGCAGGAATGGCCATTGTTAGGAAAGGTACCAGGTGGCAAGGGTGAAGCCACCTGCACAAGGCCCTACCTTTGCAAAGAACGACCTAACTCGTCTTACTGGTAGAAAGGATTCCGATCGGTAGTGATTGTGGAAGGCGATCGACAACCCCCTTCGACTTGCGCCTCGGGGTGGCGCTTGTGGATCCATTGGTTATAATAACGGTAATATGTTCGGCCACACTAGTGGGTATCTGAATAGGATCTCATGAAGAAAGGTAGTGTTAATTCTCCGTTTAGCATACTCGTACAAAAGTGGGTCCATTTCTGTGGGAGTTCAATCACCTAGCATTGAGGGACGCACAGGTAGAGTAAACCATATGGTATAGGGCCTGCGGTCCCTGATGGATCCGCCAATAGACAACGGGCCTAGACCTGCCCAATAGGTACAACAATGGCAGGAGTTATGTAAAAGCAAAATGGGATGGACAGAACATCAAGGGACTAGACGGAACAAAGACCAAACCAGAAAAGTGTGGGAGTCAACAAGACTATACCGCGGGCAGACAGCCGAACACGGAATTCCCGGCGGGGTAGTGAACTAACAGAGAGATTAATCCCCCTCCCCCACCCAGCACCCGTATAATGTCACAGAAGCATTAAATAACTAACATATGACCTTAATCAGTATTTAGAGAAAGACAAGAATATGCAAATCCTAATGCAAATATTAACAGAGTACAAACCTTTGAACGACTAAGAAAAACAGCAAATACTTCGATTTGGCGATGAGCTCCGGGAGCCCTCGATGGAGGGGACACTGGGCTACTTTCGAGTGACATTCAGTTTGACCTGTGTTGCACACGAGCGCTCGTGTCCATCCGCCCGTTCTTGGGGCCGCGTGGGGCAGGGAGGCACGGGCCCTACCGACCTCCGTTCGCGGAACCGCTAGCTTGAGGCAGCGGGGCAGGTCCCGCTAACGCAGAGGAAGTCATCTTCGTCCCTGAGCATGGTCCTGTGGCTCTGGCGCCATGCCGGTGTGGGCAATGGCGCAGGTGCAGGCCGGGGAGAGAGGCCGCCGCCAGCAGTCAGTACCTGCTATCGTTGAGCGAAGCGCAGCTAGGGGACAATGCCGGTGGTCAAGGGACACCCCCTTTCTCTTAGCACCATTCAGGCAGCACTGGAAAGATAGGATTAGGATGTTAACGGGGCTATAGTGGGGTTCGGGCAGGGAAAGAAGCACTAGTGTGCGACGTCATCTGCAGTCACGGCGCCACGGCCACCCCGAGTATACTTTTAATTTAGTCTGTTACAGATTTTACATTATGTCCCAGCGACCTAAAGAGTGATGAATAAGTGACGTTACTGCCATGATGGCTGTATGGACCTAAGACATATATAATCATATTTCTGACTATATAATTTGCTGAGTCTTGTGTTCTATTAAAGATACCATTAATTTTTTTCCTCATCTTAGGTATGGATGATCGTTCAGGGATTGCCATTATTAGGAGGGTAGGGAGAACTTTCAAACTCATTGCATGAACTTGGGTGGTCCATAATCAAGTCCCCTCAATTCAGCATATTTCCCCTATCTGTTGGATGGAGATCAACATACGTGAAGCTTCTTGCCTTCCATCCATCCAAGGCTTGGCACGATAAATATTATCTTATCTAATTAAACTCTGTGGTCTGCCATCTGCATGAAGCAGATGAGCAGATCCACCTTAGGTGGCAGTTAGCAGAGCCCTAAGGCTTATACATGTAATGTTTTATGGATAAAAAGTTAACAATTTCCAATATATTCCTGATGAATTCGTCATGTTGTTTAGATATTTTTTCTGTAGATATGTTATTCTATAGACGGCTTCTATGTTTACTTCCAGTGTTAGAAATCGACCTGGCTACACAGCGTGCACAGCTCGTTATTTCATACAGAGTAATCACAAGCTGGTGTTTAAGAGCCGTGCACCTGTGTTACCGATGGGTCAGATTTTTGTCCATTGAAATAAACATATTAATTTCACTAGAATGGCGCAGAAAGCACGAGATCTAGAAAATCGTGTGAGGAATTGATTGCAGAAAGTATTTATGGAAAATTGTTATAACTTTTATATAACTACCAAACCTAAATTTTTATTTGCTGAAATGGGAACACCCTTACACTTAAGGTTTTTATTGTTCTATACTATTCTATTTAACTAATCTTATCTTAAATTTTTATAATATTTTCTAGCATATTACATATACTACCGATAATATATCGTGTATAAGCCAAGTTTTCAGCTTCAAAATAGGTGCTGAATAACCTCAACTTGGTTATTACACGGAGTCAATTACAAAAATAACATATGATATCACACCTCCGGCGCCTTGATGCTCACAGCGACGGGCCTGATGTAGGCGCGGCTCTTTTCTGTCTTCCCCAGCGCTCTATTCTTTCCGGTTTCTGTACAGCAGCAGGGGGCGGCCAGTTACTGCCGGCGGTGCATTACTAACGTTCATCAGCGTCGCGTCGTAGTCTGCGTGGCGGAAGAGCACATGGCCGTGTCTCTGCTATGATACAGAAGACCGAAGAAAGAAGAGGGCGCCGGTGGACACCGAGGCACTCAGTGGAGAAGACAGAAGAGGAGCTGGAGACAGTACGGGAACCACCGTAAGGTAAGTATGTAGTTTATTTTTTAAAGTGTTGGTTGTGCTGGCTGTTATACTACAGGGGAAGCTGGCTGTATACTATGGGGGCTGGCTGTACACATGGGGCTGGCTGTATTACTACAGCGTGCTGGTTGTGGTGCCCTCTATACAGGGGGATGGTGGTATACTGACTAGGGGCGGTGCAGGTGGCTGTCTGATAAGGTGGTGGTGGTGGCTATATACTACTGGGGGTGGGCTTATATCCAACAGGGGGTGACAAGGCGGCGCTGTATATCAGGGCTGGACAGGCTATATTTAAAGCGGGGCATGGATGGTATACACTGGGAGTGGCGGATATAATATGGGGGGCTAGCCAATGCATTTCCCACCCTGGCTTATTACTCGATTCAATAGGTTTAAGTTTTAGGACCTTGGCTTTATACCTTGGGGTCGGCTTATACTCGAGTATATACGGACTATTACTTCATAATAACTTTTTTCGTATACGATTACTTGAATATATACTTTTTTTTAATCGCTTTTGCACAGACAAATGAATGGTACACACATCACAAAACAAGGATCAATTAGCTGAGGTACAAACCAGAATATAACCAACATATATCTTTACACACTCATTGTATGGTGTGATAAACTCTGTACAAATACAGGCGATCCAGAAAACCCCTCCCCAACCATACATAGAACAGACCAACAACTGGCGAGAGTGTCAAGAGAGAAAGGAGTTAAGAATGGTAGTAAATGGTTAGGCAATGAAGGTAACTACCATCCTATTTCTGAAGACAAGGAATCCTCCATGTCGACAGTGCAACCAGAGGAGTGCAGGAAGGGTGCCCAACTGTAATATGTACAATTATCATAATATAACTCCATCGAGTATTGCACATGAAAAGGGACAAGAGGACTCTATCTCACTTGCCCCTTAAAAAGGTATCTGGGGAAGGAGCACCAAGAGCCCCACACTCTCCGGAAACTTCCGTAGGGCAGCCGCGGTATGTTTGTACCCTATATTTCATAGGAAAGTCAAATTAACTAGTTTCTTCCACTGAGAACAGTAGGAGAGCAATCAGCATCCATACGTATGGCAATGGTTGCGGGCCAAAAAACAGAGCTCTTAAGAAAATAGCTTCATAATTGGACCAGTCATCCTCGCACGGGAATTCCAACAGGCATTGGGCCGGCGAGGTAGGGACGGTTATTCAGGATTTTAGACAGCAGAGAAGAAAACTTTCTACAGAATGGCTATGTAATCACAAGTCATTTAGGTGGATGAAATCGCCCTGTCCACATGAACATCTGTGACATCTAGAGTCTCGGCAATCTATGCCTATGAAAAAGTCTGAGATGGAGATATATAGCATTGATGGATGAAACACTGAATAGTTTGGATTGGGTGCCGGTGATACCGAGGTGTGAGACACCTTGGCCGCCCCCACACCTTCGTTAAAGTGAGGGAAGGAGAGCCCTCCCACGGGTCTGACTGGCAAGAGGGGGGACCCTCCAACAGCTCAGAAAGGAGGTGGGTATAGATAACAGATAAAACCAGGCCTCTAGGAACCTGAGAGCGTAGATAGAATTCCAATTAGTGGGAATGAGGAGAAAAGCAGTCGCTGTCGGAGGGAACTGAGACAGAAAAGCATGCCTAGCTGTAGGCACCGATAGACTTCCCTATCTGAACATTCAAAAGCGGATCTAATGCCATCCACAGAGGAGCCCTCCCCATCCTCCCAGAGTTGAGTAATGTTACTAGACCCTTGCGGTCCGTATGAAACCATCTTGCCAATCTGAGGAAATGAGCAACTCCGGGTGGGACCAGAGGGAACATGAACAAGGGTGCCCAGTGCAAGCAGTTTTTCTTGGCATGAGACCAAAGCTGTCTGGCCAGCCTATGCAAAGGGGAAGGTGGTTAGCTTATAATCAACAGGCTCCAATACAGGCCACAGGGAGCGTAGGAGGAGGACCGGGCAAGGTGGCTTTCAGCATACGGGCATCTGCCCAGGTGCGGACACCAACTACGGAGGGATAGCGAAGCTGACCCGCCGGTAATACAGAAGGGATCCGGAAACAGGAGCGGTGATGAAAGGGGACCACCCTGCTGGTACTCTAAGGAGGCAAAAGAGGAGGAAAGTAAACCATTCACCAGCACCTTGGAAGATAGGGGAGCTGTACAGTATAGACACCCACTGACAAACCTAGGCCCGAACCGACCTTCCAGTATGTCAACAGGTACGGCCACTACTGAATCGAATGTCCTGGCCGGGTCTAGCAGGCAAGGCCCAATCGTGTGTTCCCACCAACCAGTTGGGAAATAACTGGCCAGTGAATATTATCGGATGTGCAACCTGCCAGGAATAAAGCTGCTTGATACGGATGTATAATTTCGTTATTACTCTACTTAAGCGATGGCTGCAGGATTTAGTTAATAATTTATAGTCATTATAAGGAGTGAGATGGGCATATATGCCACCATCCTCTGGGTGGTTCAAGGTAGAAAGAAAAAATAGAGCTGGCACTCACCAAAAAAAATCATTTCTTATTTCAAGCACTTAAAATAAATCGTTGCGGGAGGAGGGAGCAAGACTGGGGAGACTGACCACAGGCGACGGTCCGTTTCGCGCGTACCAGCGCTTAATCCTCGTGGCAGACAAAATAGAGCTGGCACTCCCAAAAAAAATCTTCTTATCCAGCTTTAAAATACATCGTTGCGGGAACGAGCAAGACTGTGGGAGACTGACCCGTGGCAGGATAAGCGCTGGTACAGCGCGAACGAGGACCGTCGCCACCGTGGTCAGTCTCCCAGTCTTGCTCCCTCCCGCAACGATGTATTTTAAAGTGCTGAAAAAGAAAATGATTTTTATTGTGTAGTGCCACTATATTTTTTTTTATACTGGAAACAAATATTCGCACCCAATGGACTCATCTGCGCTACCAAGCACCACGCTTGCTTCTATTTAGGCTGACATCTAAAGGCCGCATGTATAGCTGAAATACTGATGAAGGATCCCTGTGAAAACTATTGTGTGTGCCCATCATTACATTTCTTGCCACTCCTGGGTCTTTTCCAGCTTCAATAACAGCACAATAGTGGCATCGTTGAGGGTGGGCGGGAGGCAACCTTATCAAATGCTGCTCGGTACATGGCCGATAGTTGTGGAGTGAGAGAGTTGCATATTGTAGTAGACCTCTAAGGGGAGAACCATCAGGGACCCAACGCCTTACCCTTGGCGATAGATTGAAGCAGTTTCAGTGATTTCAGCTTGATATAGGGGCCATACAAAAACTCAACGCTCTCAGGAGAGGCAGGGAAATGTAAGTTAATATAAATTCAGCTAGTCAATCAAAAAAAAGGGCTTACTGAGACACTCTTGGTGGCTACCCGCCAGATTATCCCCGCTATGGGAGTCTTCGACTCCTCCTCAGAGCCGCTGGTGGTCTGCCTGAACCACATATTTAGAATGGAAGAATTGAGGCTATTGACAATGACAGAATCACGCAGTTCCATAGAGACTGAGTAACAGGGTTGACCTCAGGGAGTCTCCCTCCTTCCGCTGCATGGATCACATCGGAGCCACCCCCTGAGGTGGCCTGACACAGGTCTCTCTGTTATCTCATCTTTTACCCCCTTCTCCTTAACATCCTTTTTTATGCTTTCTACCTATATCCTCTATCCCTTTTTGTTTTGTGAATCTCAGCTACCCTACCCCTATGTCTTCCGTCAAACTGTTTGTTGGAAGCATTATGGCCTGATTAGACTTTGCATGTTGCTTCAATTTTATGACAACTCTGTTTTGGTTTACGTATTTTGATGTTTCAATAAATTATTCAGTCAGTTCAGTAGTTGGTTGTGAGAATTGGATGTGTAAAGTCCCATAGAAAGTCAGCAAATTCAAAAAGAATGGTCATCTGAGAGGATTACGGTTGGGCCTGCTGTGGATTAATGAGTAATACCGGGAGGAGGAGGATGCCCTCTTTGCAACCAGCTAACAGCTTACTGATTGTGCTTTTTTGCTTCAAAATACGACTGTCTATAAAAAAGAGCCTCTTCTAGCTGCCTTTCCTTCACACCGTAAGATAATCCTGCCCAATGATAGCCAGCGCTCCCTGTTTGACTCGTCTGGGTTCACTAGCAAAGGCCAACTCCACCTCTCTACAGCCCTGGCAGGTCCCTCCCTTTCAGGGCGAGGCTTTTTACAACAAAGAAATAGATGAGCGCAAGCCAAACCTCGAAGATAGGACTTCAGGGTATCCCATGTTTGTAATCATCTTATATCGGCGTTGTGCATCTCAGAGTAAACGCTGGATAGTTGGTCTGGATTATATATAGACTTAATAAGAGTGAGCAGAAGGGATGAATCGCTTACATCAGCATCCTCCCTCCATTCCCCATGATAAGCTAAGAATAATAGGGCAGATGGGAAATGTCAGCCGGATTTGGATGGATACAGGGGTGGCAAACATATAATTCTTGAGGACAAAGCATGAAATCTAGCGGTGTGGCAGGTGAAACTCTTGTAATGAAGGGTGAAAAGACTCCCAAAAGATAAGCCAAGTTTTGACATGAGCAGGGCATGTTGTGAAGAACTGGAGATGGCAAGAGCCGAGCCTGCAGAGAAACAATCTAATGAGTGGTGAACTATAGGTTCAAGTCCCCCATTAGTAGAATTTCAGCTCCTGGGTGTGGATGCAAACGTAACTGCGTCTGCAGGATTTGGAGGGAACAGGGGGAGGGTTGTATACACCCATCAGTATTGTTGGCCTGGAGAATAGTAGAGCATAAACAATACATTGGGCCTCGGGGTCTATTGCACTCTGTGAGGGTCCCACCGCACGAAGAGTGGATCAAATGGGAAACACCACGGGAATAGAAGTATGGCATGAACTCTTGGCGCATTGTACCCAGGCTTGTTAGATATGTGTTGTCTAGGGATCATATGGGTCTCCTGAAGGCATAAAATATGAGGCTGATAGCGCCTAACATGAGAAAGGACTGCACCTCTTGCAGGAGTCCCCAGGCCCCTCAAATTCAATGATATAATGTTACCCCCCATTAAAATTGGAACTAAACATGATCCGAAGGATATATGCCCCACACTAATATGAGGAACATACAAATAAGGCAGTGTCAGAACATAGCAGTAGTTAACACCTGTTGCCTAAATTTAATCCCCTCCCCCCCCCCCTGAACATTTACAAAAAACCATTTCAAACACGAAAAAAAAAAAAACCAGCTCAGTTGACCATGTCATAAAATTGGCTAAAGAGATAATATGGGCGAAAGACCCACAAAGCAGTCGGGATTTGCTGTGGGTCAATTCACAAACAAAATGCGATAAATCAGCCACTACGCTCAGTAAAGGAAAATCTGTCCCTCTGGATAAGCACCACAGGATAACTTTGTAAAGAATTCTACATCTCACCAAACCCATAATGTCCCGAGTCAGCATAGAACCAAGAAAGGAAAGAGAAGATCACTGGATATTAACGCTGGGCGGACGGTGGTTACGAGCCAGCACTCATCCGCCTCTGCAGGAGTAGAGAAGAAGATCGAACGGTCCACCATCTATGACCGAAGTCTAGCTGGATAGGCCATGGAGAAAACGATTTCCTTTCTTCAGCTTCGTGCTGACTGCGACAGGACGCTCTCTGTCGCTGCAATTTGGAGAGAAGTCAGGGAAAATATCGAGACTGTAGTATTTCTCGAAACCGAAGCTCTCCTGCTCATCAGCGTTACCGCAAGTAGTGTCCGGTCCTTACAATCAGCATTCGGGCTAAAAGAGGCCGTATGGGGCACCAGGTGGCGGAGCATTTAGCAGGAATCTATGAGCACGTTCCACTGCATATGCGAGGAGTATGGGGAACACGGGAGGAGCTCCCTGCGCCACGCTCCACAATTCAGTGGTCTTTGACCTTCAGCCCTCTCAGGGAGGCCCACAATGCGCACGTATACGCCGGGACCTGGTCTCCAGGTCATCGGGTTTTGCGCCAGAACTCAAATGTAAGGTAACGGAAGGACACCGCATATGATGGTCCTTCTACCCTCCATGATGGACAATGCTAGCGGTTCTCCGAGGTCTGCGCGTCTCCACGCTGACTCCGCCCCCGGTCCGCAGCGAGTTAATCCTGCTGCACGTGCGGGGCAGCAGGCATCCAGGGACGCGTGCGCGTTAGGGATCTTAGCTGATTGTCTTGAACAGCCTGGAATCTGCTCCTATGGGATTTCGGGGGCGGACTCAGGCATGCATAAATTGGATCTGAACCTTCCACCGGTGCCAGTGTTTGTCCTTCTGGAGGCTTACAGCCTAGCTGGATACTGGTCTCTGTAGCATGTTTGCTTCACCTTGGTAGTGAATTCACCAGTTAGGTTACAGCTCCTTGTCTTGTGGTTTGACTTGACGTACCCTCGGTGGACCCGGAGTTTTGCTTACCTTTCTATGATTGGTGTCTTACATCTTTAGTTCTCTTTCTCGTGTCCGCTTTGGTTTCTTATGCTATCTTGCAACCCGACTGTGTCTTATCTTGTTCGTCCTGTTTTTTCCCCTGTCTGAATACTGTCCTAACTCCACATTGCAGTTTTTTGTCTGTACCACCTCACTGCGGCTGACAGGTAGTAGGGTCTAGTTGGTAGAACAGAGAGGGTTAGTTCGCCCTCTGCTCTGTTCTGTCAGCCCTGCACTCAGAATGTGGTGGTAGTTTGGCGTACTGTATTCCAGACGCAAGTTTTCCTAACATCAACCTTGCGCGACAGTTCTCTAAGATTATCAGGGACGTCTGCCGTTCTGTCGTCCAGGTCAAAGGCGGGTTTCAGCATGGGACACCCTCTCTCTAAGGCTTTCTAGATCCTGACGGAGCAGACCAACATCTCCCTCACTTCATCAATTTAGTGGTCAGAGAGGTTTTGGTTCCAGTATCGAACTGTCAGGAGTTGTTGTGACACTTCTTCAGATAGGCGCTTCATCTGTAGGGTCTCAGAAGAGGAGGCTGAAGCAGGGGAAGCTGCTGCAGAAGATCGGTCGGAGTTGGACCTTGGCACGAGCGCATGTTGATCAGAGCCATGGGAAAATTCTTCAGTTCTCCGCAGTAGACGAGGCCTTAGAGGGGAACCATACTGCAAGAGAGTGTTACCACCCTGTTTTTTCAAATGAAGGAATTTTGTAAAAAATCCACGGGGGACACGGATAGATTGCCGGATAAATGGCGAGTAGCTGAGGAGGTGCTGTCGCTCAACAAGAATTAATCACATTGCCCTCTGGTGCATGGAGTAGTAAATAAAGACAGCAAAACTGACCTGATGTTGGGTATCCAGCAGGCTCTGAACGCCCACAAGTTATAGTGAGGCTCCTAGTCCTCAGAAGCCCCGCCTCGAGTAAGTCTGCTGCCCGACCTCAGGGCTCTGGCATCTGGGAGGATTAAGGAGTCATCCCCAGGGACTCACTGTGGACCCCACTATTTGGTACACAGACCACTGTCGTAAGGGCCTGACCAAGAGTTATTGTTCCTGGACCTGCTATATCTTCTGTTAAGGGGCTAAGTCTGTAATGCTCTTCCAGGCATAGGGGCATCCTCCCAGTGTCCGTTACGCATCCATCAGGACGGATTGCTGTGGTGTTCCTCCCCAGTGTGTGCACCCTTTGCCTGGTTCCCCTGCTGGAAGCTGCATACAACACTGGGATCGGGCTGCAGAGGCTCCCACAGAGATCCGGAGGCCAGATGGGGCTTTAGGCAGAGCTGGGCTGATATAGGAGCCAGCGGTGAGCCTCCGACTTCCAGTCCAGGTGAGGGCGCACGTGTGCCGGTTGCCGTCGCCAGGCGAGGCCGGGGATTCAGGCCACAGGTAGGCCGCAAGTAGGCTGCAGCCAGGAAAGACCCCCACAGTCACAGAAGCCCACCTTATGCTCCGGTGGGGCAGCGATGGGAGCGCAGCCACAGGCCCTGTTGATGAAGCCAGAAGATCCTCTGGCAGTTGAATGAGGCGGGAATTGGGGGGGCCACTCAGCAGCAAAGTGCCGGAAATAGGAGGTCATTTTCTCGGGGTGTCAGACCCACTTTAACCCCTCACGAAGTGACTCTCCGACGCGCGCCGTAGTACACGGCGTGGCAATGTACCGATCACGTGTCCGTGCAGAAACGGGACGCGGCAAGATGGGGTGATCCCTGACAGCCAGCCCTTGCCTCGTGGACCAGGAGGGGTTTCGTCGCACCCCCCGGTTACGATCGATGCTATCGGCTGGTCAGTTCAGACCAGCCGATAGCGTGGAAAGGTGCATGTCACAGATAGTACCGATCCGCGTGTCAGAGAACAGGCGATAGGACAAGATGGCGGCATCTTGTCCCTTACAGAGTTGTCCCTGTACAGATTGGCCAATCGGATTTCAGGGGGAGGTTCAAATTAGTGATCACTGTTCTGCACGTCTCATTCTAGTGTGAGAGCGGGCAGAACAGTGATATCACCCACCGTGTGCTGGACCCTCTAGAATTGCTGGCTGGCACCTTTCTGGGCACCACCAGTGTGATCCTAATTGCTGCTGTGACTACTTCAGTAAGATTCACTTCTGGTGATCTTATTTTTTTTTTTTGTGTGTGATCCCTTATTTCCCACTACTCAATCCCTGTTCTGATCCCTTCCACCCCTCTCTGTGTGCGTCCTGCGACGCGAGACCGTGTGCTCATTATTTTGGGCAGTTTTTTTTTTTTTTCTCTGTATTTCCCTGCACCACCTTGTGGTTGACCCTGTAAGCTGGGCAACTGATCAGGACTTGATCACTGATCAGCTTTAGCTTCAGCTTTTTTTTATACAGGAGGGGTTTTTTTTTTGTTTTTTGCTCCAGTTTTTGGGTGTCCTGTGACCGCCATGCAGATCGGTGACACACATCACTGGTTGGAACTTGTGCTTGCACACGTGCCAATTTTTACTGCTGCTTTTTTTTTTAATAGTTTTTGCACACCAATCCATCTGTAGGCGCTGCGGCAAACGCGCGTGATCAGTAGTATCTTACTGTTCAGCACTTGTCTTTTTTGTCGCTTTTTTGGTTGTAACAAAAGAGGTGTTTTTTTTAAATAATTTTTGCGCACAAATCCATCTTGTGAGTGCGCGCGACAACTGAGCGCTGTCAGTTAGTATCTTTACTGTTCAGCACTTGCTCCTTTTTTTGGTCGCTTTTTTGGTGTGTAAAAAGAGGGGATTCTTTTTTAATAATTTTGGCACACAATCCATATGTGGTGCGCTGCGACAACCGAGCGCGATCAGGTATCTACTGTTCAGGCACTGCTCTTTTTGTTGTCTTTTTTGGTGTAAAAAGAGAGGGATTTTTTTAAAATAATTTTTGCGCACAAATCATCTGTGAAGTGCGCGGACAAACCAAGCGTGATCAGTAGCATTTCTTACTGCTCAGCACTTGCTCCTTTTGTCGCTTTTTTTTGTTGTAAATTTTTTTTTTTCTGTAGTAAAAGTTTAGTTAC
Organism: Engystomops pustulosus; assembly: GCA_019512145.1. Classification (NCBI taxonomy): domain Eukaryota; kingdom Metazoa; phylum Chordata; class Amphibia; order Anura; family Leptodactylidae; genus Engystomops; species Engystomops pustulosus. Next base: position 144,841,162 of record CM033647.1, read on the forward strand.
GGTCTATTCTTATATCGCCCACACGTGTGAAGCCAAAACATACCACCCCTTGAATCAAGTTTACATGTGTTAAAAGCACAACATTTATACACGCCCCCACCCCAATAAAAATGTCCAATACATCCAAAAGATCTTTTAGCAAATGGAGGCTTATGCCTCCTTGCGAGACTGATTAGAAGGGGAGGATGCCCCATTTCTTTATTTTTCTCCTCCTCCCTACTTGCCCTTCCTTCCTTGGGGATGAGGGGCCCTCAAGAAGGCGCCCCAGGACCACTGCCGAGCATGTCCCCAGCCGCAAGTGATTCCTCATGGAACCCACCCCCTGGAAAATTATGTGCCCCAAATTCCTGAGTTCTGGGCAGCTCAGGAATTCATTTGACAATGATGGCCTCACTGAAATTGATTTTTTACAAATTCTTTTCTCTGAGGACCTCCTAATCTCATGGTTGGTACCAGACAAATTTATGCCCAAAATTTTTTGCCAAAACCCCACTCTCATTTTCAGGTGGAACCCGTAGATGCAGTAGAGATGATGAAGTTTTGGGGTCTTGTGCTCAACATGGGCATTGTTAAAAAAAACAGAGGTTAGGCTAGTATTGGAGTACTGATGTTTTCTACGTACTCAATTACCGCACCGTAATGACACGGCCACACTATGAGGCAATTCTTAAATTTTTCGCAACAACGTAAGCACAATGTCCCCTCAAAGTGACCCATCATTGACCGGCTATATAAATTCGGCCAATCCTCGACAATTTTGGCACAAAGTTTGCCGAGGCATACACACTTTACAAAACATCTGTGTAGACGAGTCACTGGTACATTCAAAGGCAGGTTAAAATTCCGCCGTACCTGCCCAGCAAGGGGCCAGGTACGGAATTAAAATGTACAAGTTGTGTGAGAGTACCACAGGGTACACCCGTAGGTTTAGGATTATGAGGGAAAACGACGCACCGAATTAGCCCTCAGTAATGCCCCCTGTCTAGAGTACAGGGAAAAGTTGGTGGGTTTGGTGCACCCACTTCTGGATAAAGGTTACCACCTACTAGTGGATAACTTTTTTACAGGCATTCCACTTTTCCAATCCCTAAACTCCAGAGGTACTGTAGCGTGCGGCACGTACGCAAACCAGAGAGGCCTCCCGGGATCCCTGTTAGGCAGCCACTTAGAAAGGGGAAATAAAGGCACTCTGCAATCAGGAACATGATGTTGGTAAAGTAAAGGACAAAAGGGATGTCCTGTTCTTGACCACCATCAGGGAACTCGCAGCACTACCCCTGTCACGAGGTACCACCACCACACCCTAAACCAGACTGCATCTGGCTTACAATAAATACATGGGTGGGGTTGATCTGTCAGATCAAGCTGCTGAAGCCGTACACTGCTCTACAGGAAAATGAAGATATGGTACAAAAAGCTGGCGTGTGTACATTGTACAGATGGCCACTGTACAACTCTTACGGCTGTTCCAATGGGCAGCCATGCTGTATCATTCCTCCATTTTTCAAGAGTGGTGGTTAAGGCATTAGTATGTGCAGGAAGGACAGGTCCCCAGACCTCTGGATTAGATGTCCCCGTGTTGTGCCAGGGCAACATTTTCCCGGTGAAGTGCCCCGAACTGCATCTAAAGGAAGGAGTCAGAAAAAGATGCAGAGTCTGTTCCAAAGAGGGGTTAGGAAAGACGACTATATACCATGCGAACCTGCCCATGAGAACCTGGCCTCTGCAGAAGGAGTGTTTGAGGATATTACCATACAACTCCTGAGTATAAAAAATTTTAATAAAAAATTCTTGGGCAATCCATAGCACATTATATTGGGAACACCACCTGTATGTTCAAAATGCTCACTACACCACTGTATTACACACCACCACATATTACACCTTGCTCAATCTTCAAGGGGTCACTTTTTAGGTTTTATATGTTTTGTACCACTGGCTCTCCAATGCATCCTGACAATGTAAAGGATTTTGGGTTCTAAAAGACAACATCACTCTTTTCCTCTACTGTTGCACCCAATCACAATTTTGATATGAACATGTGGGGCAATTCTACAATGGGGAGAAATAGTCTTACAATGGGGGGTATTGTTTCATCTTTTATCCCTTGTGGCTTAGAATATAATTGGGGGTAGGGGTAAAATGCCTTGGGAAAATTTTCACCTTTTTCCTTTGGGGTCTAATTGGATCATACACCTTTAGGGTACATACACATATTACACTAAAAACATTTTCCAGGGTGTTGTATTTTCAAAATTGGGTCACTTGTTGGGGGTTCTCTCTGTTTGGTAAACTAGGGCTCTCCAAATGCACTCTGACCAATGTATAGATTTCTGGGTTCTAAAAGACACAATCCCACCTTACCTCTAATCATACCCATACCTTTTATCTGCAAATGTGTGGCGATTTATATACAGGGAAATATGGTTACAAATTTGGGGGTTGTTCGTCTTTGGACACTTGTGGCTAAAATTAATTGTGGGGTAAAAGTGACTTTTTTTGGGAAAATTTTCACCTTTTTCCTTTCTGGGGTCTAATTGGATCATACACCTTTAGGGGTACAACACATATTACACCTTGCTAAATTCCCAAGGGGATTACTTTCCAAAATGGTGTCACTTGTTGGGGTTCCCTTCTGTTTTATACACATAGGGCTATCCAAATGCCAACCTAAACCCACGTATACGATTTCTGTCAAATTTGGCTTCTAAAAGACAGACATCCCTCTTTCCCTTCTGAGCTACTGTGTACCCATACACATTTTATCTGCACATGGGGGCAATTCTACCTCCAGGAGAATAGTGTAAACATTTGTGGAGGTTTCATCTTTTGACACTTGTGGCTTAGAAGAATTTGGGGTAAAAGTGGACTTTTTGGGGAAAAATTTCACCTTTTTCCTTTTTGGGGTCTGATTGGCTATACACCTTTAGGGGTACATACACATAAACCCTTGCTAAATTCTCCAAGGGGTGTACTTTCCCAAATGTGTACTTGTTGGGGTTCCCCTCTGTTTTGTACCACTAGGGCTCCCCAAATGCACCCTAAACCAATGTATAAGATTTCTGTCAAATTGGCTTCTAAAAGACACATCATCCTCTTTCCCTCTGAGCCCTACTGGTACCCATACAACAGTTTATCTGCACCTATGGGGCCAATTCTACATCCAGGAGAAATAGTTACAACATTTTGTGGGATTGTTTCATCTTTTGACACTTGTGGCTTAGAATAATTTGGGGGTAAAAGTGACTTTTTGGGAAAATTTTCACCCTTTTCCTTTTTGGGGTCTGATTGGCTCATACACACTTTGGGGTACATACACAATTACACCTTGCTTACATTCTCAAGGGTTGCTTTCCAAAATGGTGGCACTTGTTGGGGTTCCCTTGTTTTGTACCACTAGGGCTCTCCAAATGCACCCCTAACCCAGGATACGATTTCTGTCAAATTTGGCTTCTAAAAGACACACATCCTTTTCCCTTCTGAGCCATACTGTGTACCCAAAACATTTTATCTGCACATGTGGGGCAATTTACAGTTCAGGGAAATAGTTGTACACATTTGTGGGATTGTTTCATCTTTTGACACTTGTGCTTAGAATATTTGGGGTAAAGTGACTTTTGGGGAAAATTTCACCTTTTCCTTTTTGGGGTCTGATTGGATCATACACCTTAGGGGTACATACACATATTACACCTTGCTTAAATCTCCAAGGGGTTTGCTTTCCAAAATGGTGTCACTTGTTGGGGTTCCCCTCTGTTTTGTACCACTAGGGTCTCCAAATGAAAAACGACCCATGTATACGATTCTGTTCAAATTGGGTGTAAAAGACACACATCTCCTCTTTAACTTCGAGCCCTACTGTGTACCCATACACATTTTATCATGCACATGTGGGGCAATTCTACATCCAGGAGAATAAGTTGTACACATTTTGTGGGATGTTCTCATCTTTGACACTGTGGCTTAGAATATTTGGGGGGTAAAAGTGACTTTTTGGGGAAAATTTTCACCTTTTTCCTTTTTGGTCTGATTGGATCATACACCCTTAGGTGGTACATAACATATTACAACTGCTAAATTTCTCCAGTGGTGTACTTTCCAAATGGTGTCACTGTGTCGGGTCCCTTCTGTTTTATACCACTTGGGCTCTCCAAATGCACCCTAACCCATGTATAACGATTTCTGTCAATTTGGCTTCTAAAAGACCGACACCCTTTTCCCTTCTGAGCACTACTGTGTACCCATACAACTTTTATCTGCACATGTGGGGCAATTCTACATCCAGGAGAAATAGTTGTACACATTTTGTGGGATGTTTTCATCTTTTGGCACTTGTGGCTTAGAATAATTTGAGTAAAAGTGACTTTTGGGGAAAATTTTCACCTTTTCCTTTTGGGGTCTGATTGGATCATACACCTTTAGGGGTACATACACAGATTACACCTGCTAAATTCTCCAAGGTGTACTTTCCACATGGTGTCACTGTTGGGGTTCCCTCTGTTTTGTCCACTAGGCTCTCCAATTGTATCCTGACACATGGTAAGTATTTCAATAAAATTTGTTCTCTAAAAACTGACAGCGTGTTCCCTACCAAGTGCCACCCTGTGCCCGTACAGCAGTGTATATTGACAAAGCTGGTATTAGAATACTCAGGAGGAAATTGCAACCAAACATTGAGATGCATTTTCCTTTTTAAACCCTGTGAAGGGCAAAATTAGTGTTCAATGAATAACATTGTTAAAAAAAATTAGATCCGTAATTTCACGTTATTTATTTTTCACGCCGTGAAATGTCAACGGTTTAACTAACTTTCAAAGGTGTTTTGAATATTTGAGGGGTGCAGTTTCTAAAATGGTATCACTTGTGGGGGGGATTACACATAAGTTCTTGAAAAGTGACTTCAACTAACTTGGTCACTGCAAAAATAGCACCTAACGTTATAAGCTCCTCACATCCAAAAAAAAGGAAATAATGTTTGAAAAAATGAGCCAAGGTATAGCAGATATATGGAAAATGTTAGTTATCAAGTTATTTTGGTGATATGACCAATTCCAAAAAGTGTAAATTTTGATTTGGAAAACATAATTTTTTCAAAATTTTGACAAAATTTCCATTTTTTTATAAATAAATACACAATTGCCTTATTTATCCACTTACATGAAGTACAAGTGTCACGAAAAACAATCTCAAAATACCCAGATATATTAAATGTTCCAAAGTTATTACCAGATAAAATGACACATGTAGATTTCAAAAAAGGGGCCGTGCAGGAAGGGTGCAAAATGGCAGTCGTTAGGGGTAAAGGGCAGAGTGGCTGGGGATGCTTTACTGGGCAGAGGAGCTTGTACACAGTGCGTCCATCTCCTACGGCAGTTGACCCGCTCCCACTTATATTATTCTTATCATATTGCTATTTATTTAGGTTAACTGAATACTGTTAACTATTTATCTCTATTTACTACATATTATTTTTCACATTTTCTTCTGTTTTTACTATACTACTATACTTACTATTTACTTTCATCTATTATAGGTGTATCTTATATCTTGCCCTAATACACTCTATATATTATACTAGAGATGAGCGAACACACTCGTCCGAGCTTGATGCTCGTTGAGTATAGCATACTCGTACTGCTCGTTGCTCGACGCATACTTCGCCAGCTCGAGAAAAATGGCATCTCCCGCCGTTTTGATTTTGGCGGCCAGACACAGAAGAACAATCACAAGCCAGGAGACTCGCACTCCACCAGCATGACGTGGTAACCCTTACACGTCGATAGCAGTGGTGGGATGGCTGATCAGGGACCCTGGATAGACTAGGCCCAGGCCCGCGCTGCTCGCATCATTCTCTGTATGGATGCCTCGTAGAAGAGAGTTGCTCTGCTGTGCAGGGATAGCGTTAGGGTGTTATATTAGCTACTGTTAGGAGGAGTGAGTCTACAAGAACCCAACAGCCCTTTTAGGGCTAGACATAGCGTTATATATATTGTTTTTTGTTGCTGTGGCTGGGCTGCGTGGCATAGAGTGCAGCTTAGTACCCATATTGTGAGGAATTTGCGAGAGAGAACTTGGAAACGTTCTCATTTAGCTCTAAGTGGACCACACAATCTCAAAAACACCTAGTGGGACAACTTTATTGGGGTTGATTGAATTAGGATACAGGTCTGACAACTTTTTTTTTTTTTGTTCAAAAAGTAAAGTGACTTAAACCAGTTGTGTGTTTCTGTTAGAAAACACTAGGGCATACAAGAACCCGACCGACTTTCTTAGGCCTACAATAGCGTTATATATATATATATTCTTTCAAAAAATCTAAAATTGAATCTCATATTCAGGTTTAAAGTGAGGATTTTGATGCGATTTTTATATACAAAAATCACTCCTGATGGCAGTTAATATCTCCGTTTTCCTGACACTTAGAAACATATTTAGATTCATATAAAAGAGGAGACTCTCTTCTTTCATGGGAAAAAAGAAGTGAGATTGTAAGTGTCACAGAGGCAAAGATACGGCCCTCTGAAGAATTTGCTGCACACAGGAGCTGCTGCACCTCACAGATAATGGAATATTCACTTTATATGTTACTACATTTTGTTAAGGGATAATATCAACTAATGTTCATGTTTTTAACCCTCTCCTACCCAGAACTATCTAAGAACACAGTTTCTCCTTTTTATTTTGTTATTGGTTTTTTTTTCCGAAAATTGACTGATACGATGAACACCATATTTCATACCGTCCTCCATTATTTCCACTTATGTTAGGACGTTCGCAGAAGGTTCTGCTATTGTGCGGCTAATACAATGGCGCACATCTAAAAGTGACTTTTATTATCTCATTAGCTTGGTTTATGGATATATAGTATATGTATTTGGGTTACCATTGTGTAAGGGACCAAACAATGATAGATCTGTGTGATGCTCAGTGCAATTTTCTGCAAAAATAGTTCGGTGTCCTCTGTGGATTTAACATTCCCTTTGCTGCATAATTTGGTAAATATACACATGTGGGGTGTGTTTGATCTCCTCACATCTTACTGTTTTAGAAAAGTATATATTTTTTATATCAGTATTCTGGATTTGTACATATTTTAGAGAAAATTTAGAATTTTTAAGCAATTTTCGCATTTTATTGCCGTTTGCTGCAAAGTTGCATGAAGGTGGTAGTGTGTATAAATTTTAAAGTTATTCTTGTTTACATGGTGATTTTTGGAAAAAAATTATTTTGACAGATTAGGAGCTTTTTATTTTGTGTGTAATATATTTTTAAACACATTTGTGGATAGCAACCAAATATGTCACGGTTTTTGTTTTAGTATTTTTGGGAGTGTAAATTCTTGATGTTGTGTAGTGTGGTATATAGAAATCTGCTCACTTTGTGTTATTATTTTTAAATCCCTATTTGTGCATAAACCTCCACTCCGATGTGAGTTTTATGTAAAAACGTACGTTATCAAGGTATTTTCAATGCACTTTTTGTTTAATAATTTGTGTTTAACATACAAAAACTAGGGGTGGGATAACTCAGAATATCTGCAATCTAAAAATCACTTTGAAATATGCAAAAAGAGTACAACTAGTGATTTGAAAAAATAGATGTATTTGTTTATTTACAAATATTTACAATAAAGCATGTAATAGAATTTTTAATGTAGAAATGTTGAGTTCCTCGGCATAGGTGACCAATCTAAAAATAGAAATGTTAAATAGGAGTTTGAGAGTCAGCCTAAGGTGTCCTCATACAATATTTAACCCCTTCCCGACCGGGTCCCGGTTCATGGAGAGGGCTTGCGGGACGAGCCCTCTCCATAGCTGGTAAGTCTTTGCTGCATATTGCAGCAAAGGCTTACCGGTAACACCCGCGATCGGTGCGGGTGCTTTCACCTCGATTGCCGCCAGCAATGCTGTCGGCGGCTTCAAAAAGATGGCGGCGCATGGGCAAAGGAAAGGTAGTGTGTGGTAGCCAGGTAGGTAATGTTAGGGAAATATCCCTTAGCTCTGATGTGATGTGTGGGTCCAAATCATTGTATAGTACGAGCTGCTCGGTGAACCACTCAGACCTTCAGATGTTTGAGAGAATTCCAATTTATTTAGGTATCAGACAGTTTTTATAGGTTCTTGGGACAAAGGAACCTACTGAGCATGTCCGCATTCCAATAGCCTTCTACAGGATGTATCTGAAAGATGATCTGTGTGCGCGGGGGATGGTACTAAGCATAGTAAAACACATGGTATGTGAACACAATAGAAAATGGATTCTATTCCCTCATAATCCTCCCTTTTGTGAATAATTTCAGGTACATTGACATGTGCTAATCACACATCCAGGACTTATCTGACCACTTCACCTGCTTCCCTCCTGAGCATCCTGAACATTACATCACAACACAATTCATGTAAATCCACTGTAAAGGGCGGAATCTCTACATCCTATTGGTCTATATCCTCATACATGTCACCCTACCAACCCCTGAGAACTATTAGACATAGTACAGCGCACACACTGTCACAGCTTTCTTTTGCGTAGCCCATGAAAGATATTGGGGCAGATTTACTTACCTGGTCCATTCGCGATCCAGCGGCGCGTTCTCTGCGCTGGATTCGGGTCCGGCAGGTATTTATTAAGGTAGTTCCTCCGCCGTCCACCAGGTGGCGCTGAAAAGCATCGGAACGCGCTGGAGTTCACCGAGCCGGGCTGAGTGAAGGTAAGTGCGAGCTCCGCAACAGATTTTTTTAAAATGCGGCTGTTTTTCGGAATCCGCCGGGTTTTCGTTCGGCCACGCCCCCCGATTTCCGTTGCGTGCATGCCAGCGCCGATGCGCCACAATCCGATCGCATGCGCCAAAATCCCGGGGTAATACAGGGGAAATCAGCGCAAATCGGAAATATTCGGGTAACACTTCGGGAAAATGCGAATCGGGCCCTTAGTAAATGACCCCCATTGTGATCACAATCTTTCTTAGTGATACCGCAAGTGGTAAGAGTTACAATGTCCATAGCAGCATTGACATACACAGATTCATGTTCAACAGTCTCTGGGTCCTGGGCTCTTCTTCTTCAGCTGTCGCAGTCTCGTTGTAGTTTCTACACGTGGATGTGTCACAGGTATTTGGGATGACCCTTCAAAAGACTCTTCAGGTGAGTCACATCAGGACCATCTCATCACCTGGGTGCAGGTCCTGTGCTATAGCTACTTTATCAGGTTCTGGAACTGAAACAGATACTTGGTTATGCACCTAAGAAAAAAATGTTTCTGCAGGTTTTGGACATCCTACCAATTCTCTATGACACCTCTGGGGTTGAGGGTTTTCACTACTCTCCCTACATTGTACTAAGCATATATAAACATACTTGTGTAAATGGACAGTAGAAAAAGTGAACCTAAGTGATACTCAATACTTATCCACCACGGAGCATATAGAGTCTTAGACTGGTGTCTCACCCTGAGGGTGCACTGAACCATCATAGGGTAAAGGGCCCTTGGCAGACATTGCTTGTCACCTTTTTGCCATAGTCCACCTTCCATCCATGGGGTCCCAGTTTTACTCCAGTCTTGCTTCCTCACCTGTGAAGCCGGTTTCTATAAAGACAGGAGTATAGATAAACCTACTAGGACAGCGAGGGTCACGGACTTTACTGATCCAGGCTCCTTTCCCGTAGGCTTTCTAGTAACATCTGGGACTTATCTAATCTCTTCACCTGCTTCCCTCCTGAGCATCCTGAACATTACATCGCAACGCAATTCATGTAAATTCATTGTAAAGGGCAGAATCTCTACATCCTATTGGTCTATATCCTTATCCATGTCACTTTACCAACCCCTGAGTACTATTAGACATAGTACAGCGCACACACTGTCACAGCTTTCTTTTGCATAGCCCATGAAAGACATTATGATCACAATTTTTCTTAGTGATGCTGCAAGTGGTAAGAGTAACAATGTCCATAGCAGCATCGAGATACACAGATTCATGTTCAACAGTCTCTGGGTCCAGCACCATTCTTCTTCAGCTGTCGCAGTCTCATTGTAGTTTCTACACGTTGATGTGTACTTGGCTGGTGTCTCACCCTGTGGGTGCACTGAACCATCATAGGGTAAGGGCCCTTGGCAAACATTGCTTGCCACCTTTTTGCCATAGTCCACCCTCCAACCATTGGGTCCCAGTTTTACTCCAGTCTTGCTTCCTCACCTGTGAAGCCTGTTTCTATAAAGACAGGAGTATAGATAAACCTACTGGGCCTGCAAGGGTCACGGACTCTACTGATCCAGGCTCCTTTCCCCTAGGCTTTCTAGTAACCAGTATGGTCACTTCATGTATTAGAGCTTTATAGGTTTTACCTTATAGGATGGACCTTTATTGTACCACTAAGGCCTCTATCAGCTATTTTAAAGTCTCATAGTTGTTGATATACTTACTAGATCAGGTCAGAAATCACAAGGAATCCCAAAAGACTCACATTCTTACCCCCTGCCACTTTACAACCCTCCATCAGTGCCTTCACCTCCACCTCCTGTACAGACAGGTAGGTTAGGAGTGGTTCTGCTGCTGTTACCTCATGTTGTGTGACCACTGCACATCTGATGCAGAATTAACCTCATTCCTGGTTTCTAAAGCCATCTACAAAAAAAACCTCAAAATGCAGATTAATGATATATTCTGTTTTGACATATTAAAAGGTAACTGGTTCATTTATCATTAAGTTAATAGAAAATTTTAAATACAACCTGTCTACCTCATGTCTCCCCCCTTTGAATCTAGCGAAAGTAGTGGAGCTGGATTCAATATAATATATCATAAAGAGGGCACATTATAACCAAGGTTTCTAGTCATGAAGAGGTGAAATAGTAACAGGATAGTCCAAAACTACTACAGAAGCTTTTTATACACAGACAGCAGTAGGATACAAAACCAAGAAGGGTCCAGGTTGTCATGTTACACAAGATCAGCAGAGCTTCCGGCCTGTTTCCTCTCCTCTGTGAGGTGCTTGGCTTAAACTTAAATGAAAACAATAGAAAATGAGCAATATACTCCAGAAAAACACAGTATTGGGACCAATGCCGATGTATCAATGCTGTATAATAGGAGACATACAGCATACAAATTCCTTAGATCTTATTATAAACTATACAGTCATACTGGCGGCACATACTGGGGGCACATACTGAGGGACAGCGTTACTGAGCAGAAGCATCACTAGAGCCAGTGACGTAGGAGGCTTCTAGGAGTGTTATAGCTTCTGCCTAAAAACTCCTAATAATAATCTCAGTCATAGCGGATGAATAGGACTAATAGTATAGGATCATAGGGAGGTTTTACTCCTGGTTAAACCATTAAAATTACAGAAGTTGCATCAAATCAAACCAAAATCTGCTTAGGGCCGTCAGGGTTATCAGTCCTCAGTAATGAACACACATTCTCATTGTTCCTTTTGTCTCTTAACATTCCATCACTTGTCCCCCTCCCCCTCCTGTGTTCACTGAAACAAGGGGGGGAGGCAGCCCCCTCCTTCTCCCTGGGCTGTCTGTAGTACTACTTGTCCCAGCATACCAGGATAGCAAAGAAAGAATCTAACATACCATTGTAACATCTAAGTTCACTCCATCATCCTACACAAATTGCTAAAACTTTTGACCACACCCTTCAAACTTTAGTTGTATTTATAAAGTTTTACATTACATTTCTGATTTTATTAAACATACATCACAAGATTTCTCAGGTCCAAGCCTGCAATGAACAATGTCCACAATTGTGTGCTGGACTTTCCTCACATCTGGTAACCATTAGCACTATACATGATATAGACAAAACACATATTTATATCTTTGCCATAATCTGCAGGACTGTATAATGGAATAAACCTCATAGAACACCTACATTATCTGGCAAGGGTCAGCTCAGGGAATCCAATTGGGACTGCACAAATGTCCAAAAGTTCTCCCCACAGAAGTCCAAAATCCGTAACAAATATGTTACTACCCGGGTTTTTGGACTTTGAAGTTCTGAGAGGTGACTCTTAGATAAGCAGGCACAGTCTCCCACATTTATTCCCTGGGTACTATATCTTAGTTGTCCTCTAAAGTTACAGCAATAGCCAAATACAGCTAAATACAGCTGAGCAGACTGTGGGTGCAAATCCTAAGATCTTTAGGCAATACATCATTCTCTATACCACTGGTCTACTAAAGTATATCAAGTTGGGATGCCCCCTACAGGAGAAACATCTGAAGACTATTTCTTTGTCCTGTTTGGAGCCCGCACTTTTTCTAATCTAGTCATGACCGGATATATTCCAGTGTGGGGGTTGGGTCTAGCTGCCACACTGCACATGTCTCCCGCCAGTCTGGGTCTTTTTTTCCACTCTGCAATTCAACCACCACTTTATGGTGGAGGTAGAACTTTTCTTGAGTTTTGTCTTTGTCTTTTGTCTGTCCAACGTTTTTGTCCGTCATCGTCATAACACTCATACAACACACAATTTCCTATGGCTATTTCTTTATAACCTCCTCTGGTCACTTCCTCTGTAACTTTCTTCTATCCACTTGCAATTTCCGTGGTATCATTATCATGCAACCAGCCTTTGTTCTTTTCTATGTTCATTTACTAACATACAAACTACCATCTTTTGGTATACTTGCCCTTTTTCAACATTCTCTGACATCCTTTTACAGCCTCTTTTCCCTCTCTCTCTTTCACGATCTGTACTGCTGGTTTCCCTCCGAATTGCCTCTCATCTACCTAGCAATTTTTCCATAATTTTATATATATCTATATTGCCAGCACACACTCACAGTCTCTCTTCCTTAGGGCAGTTTTAACCTCTTTTATTTTTATTTTTTTCCTAAACCTATTGCTGTCAAGTATGACTGTGATAGTCCCATTCCTTCAAGCAGATTCGGATCCTACCACACAAAAAAATTTATAAAGTCTGACTGTACAAACTCAGTCTCCTTTGTCTCAAGCGAATTACGATCCACCAACTACTTTTCAAGGCTGACTCTTTAGGTAAGGGCTATTCTAGGATGTTACTTTCTTAAAACCAGTAGAGTACAGTATCACAATAAAGCGCTATCAAACACACATGTTCAAACCCAAATAATGTTCAAATAATAATAACAAGATTCTTTGGACTGGGCAATATAGGCATGCAACTCACCGGACGTGGGACAATCCAAACAAGGAGAGACGGAGTAAATAGTAAGAATAAGCTTCTTACCTTTTTGTGCAGCTGCATGTCCCGGGTTTCGGCACCAATTTTGTTAGGGAAATATCCCTTCTCTCTGATGTGATGTGTGGGTCCAAATTATTGTATAGTACGAGCTGCTCAGTGGACCACTCAGACCTTCACATGTTTGAGAGAATTTCAATTTATTTAGGTAGCAGACAGTTTTTATAGGTTCTTGGGAAAAGAACCTACTGAGCATGTCCACATTCCAATAGCCTTCAACAGGATGTATCTGAAAGATGATCTGTGTGCGTGGGGGATGGTACTAAGCATAGTAAAACACATGGTATGTGAACACAATAGAAAATGGATTCTATTCCCTCATAGTAAAGGTAGCTTAGAGAGTATGTAATACCCTCGTGGTGAGAGCCGTAGAGACCAGTGGGTTCTCTGATGTGCTCAATAATAATAATTTGTGTTTGTCGCAAAGTTACATGAGGGTGGTCTGGGCTGTCAACTGTTAAGGCAAATGCAACGCCTGGGTGTCTGCTTTCAAAAATATATAGGTTTTAGGGGCACTTTTAGTTTTTAATCTGTTTTATTGCTATATTTTGCAGGTTGTGACTGTTAAAATTTCTAGCTAAAAAGCAGATATTTAGTTATTTCAGTTTTATTGATATTATGATGATTCACTCATGTGAATATATGCCTCCAAAATATGATAAATAATTTGTTTGGAGCAGATTTTTATTGTGAAAATTGCTCTGGCCAATAATGCAACAAAATATCCAGAAATGCCTTGCAGTGAAAGGATTAATATCCCTTGGTTGAATCTCCTGTCTATATATCTATCTGTCTAGTTATCTATCTCCTATAATCCAACCATTTATATATCTCTATTTATCAATCGATCTTCTATTTATCTTCTAATGTATTTATCTCTCATATCTATCTACTGTATATATCATCTACTTTATAGTTCTGCATCTAGAAATCTCTATCATCTTTCTTATTTATCTTCTATCATAATAATTAAATTAAATAAGTAATAATTCCTTTATTTATATAGCGCACACAGATTACGCAGCGCTGCACAGAGCTTTCCAAATCCAAATTTTCAGCAGGGAAGATGCTATGGGTTGAACATCCCTGACCCAGACCCTCTCTTCACATCCTCTACACAAGTTACACATTGGTCTAGTGCGATGTAGGACCCACTAATTTCACTTGCATGGTCCTCGGCGGTCCTCGTTATGCTCCATGAACAATGGGGGAGGCTACAATAAACTTCTTATATTTGGTTTAGAAATTAATTACATCAATTCTGGTATTTAAATAATAATAATTAGAGATGAGCGAGCACTAAAATGCTTGAGTGCTCGTTATTCGAGACTAACTTTCCCGATGCTCGAGTGCTCGTATCGAATAACGAACCCCATTGAAGTCAATGGGAGACTCCAGCATTTTTCACTGAAAGAACACATTGAAAGAACACTAAAGAAGAACACATTGCAGATGTTTTCAGATGTTTTCACTGAAAGAACACATTGAAAGAACACATTGAAGAACACATTGCAGATGTTCCGTACATCTGCAATGTGTTCTTCACACATATTGTTCTTCACATACTATTGTTAAGAACACCGTTCGGCACGCGTGTCTTCGGATAAGTTAGCAGATGTACGGAACATCTGCAATGTGTTCTTCACTGTGTTCACTTAAATGATCCTGTGTTCTTCACTGTTCTTCACTGTGTTTTCCTAAGTAAATGCTCAATCTCGAGCCGGCGAAATACTCATCCGAACAACGAGCCGTTTCGAGTATGCTAATACTGGAACGAGCATCATCTCTAATAATAATACTATATTTTATGTGAGGACTGAATCCCATCTGTTTTTAATTATGTCACTGGTAATGGTATCAATGGATGAACCTGTGGTCACAGTTCTGAGCTTGCTCCAGGACACTATTTACTAAGAACAGTGCAATGTGTACTATGTGCAGTGTCCTGTGAAGTGTGCAGGGGGCGCTAGATTCAGGATTTCTGGCCCCCATTCTTCATGAATCTGGTGCTCCCTGCACTGCTTCGACAGAGTGCACCACTTTTTTTTTTGGTGCACCTTTAACACAGGGCTTGCAACACAATTCTGTGGGACTTTGCATGTTAAATCTGGCGCACGGTCCGACTGAGCACCAGAACTTCAGGGAGACAGGCTGAGCACACCATGTAGTTACTCCATTAAGGAGGACGGCATCCAGCACATCATGTGACATTTCAGGGTGTGGCCCCTTTCTTCAGACATGTGTAGTGAAAATCCCACCACCAATATAAATACAGAGGTTAATATGCAAATTACTCTAAAATACACAAAGATTTCAAAACAATTGGCAATGAAAAATTGTCTGATAAGCGGCATAGAAGCGATATTATACATCAATGGCAATTAATATTCAAAGGTTATTTACCAAATAGTTTGAATATCAGTGCTTGTACCTAAAGTAGCAAACTCCACCAAACTATAATATTTACAAAGGTTTGCAAAAGTTTACAAGATTACAAAAGTTTACAAAAAGACACCAAAATTAGTTTTCATTCATTCCTTTTGGTGCAAGGGCGGAGAATGTAATACACTTCACGTTGTAGCAGTTTTTTAACTATGGAACTCTGATTAACCCCTTCGATCTCTTCCAGCACAGCCCACTGCAGCTGGAACACATTGGGGGCACATTTACTATCCTAGTCCCTGAAAGTGCATTGTCCGATGATAATGCACTGTGCCGTGATTAACTAAGATTGTGCGCCCGATATCCTTCATGTGTCGCTTCCCCGCTCAGGTCTGCCGGAGTTCACCTTCTTCTTCCTGGTGCATGTAAGTGCATTGGATGTGACACGTGAGGCCCCTATCACGCACAAGTATGCTACGCCAGATCAGATTGTGATTAGATTATGAGCCCCATCGGATACAGGGACCGATTTGGCAAGCTCTGTGCAGTGCTGCATAATCGTTGTGCGCTGTAGAAATAAAGAATGATTATTATAATTACGCCTGGGCTGGAACCTGAGTGTAACATAGACGTAAGCTAGCTGTATGAGGAACATCCATAGAAATGTATTTTACTCGCTACTTTGAGCACAACATATATCACTGTACTCCATTCGGCTAGCTTACAGCTGCCATTAACGATTGTGTGAAAGGATCCTTAATTTGTAGATTTATTATATTGTATATGAGGAAACTGGGGGTTGGATGGCTTGATGTACTCAAAGCCTAAAATGTCTTAAATACATTTTTAACAGAGCATTGTCATATCTTAAAGAAGTGGTCATGGTTGTCTGTACAACTTGGACAAGAAATGTGAAGAATTACAGTCAGGGGACTCGCATGTAAGTCACAAGATTTTTCTTGTACTGTTTTCCATAAAAAAGCGCCTGTGTAAAACTTCTAAGGCTATATTCACACGACAAGCTTGCAGCCGCACATACATCCCCTGTAGGCCGGCAATGGACTCATACGGTACGGTGCTGCACACATGCAGCACCATAATGCTCCATACACAGGGAAAAGATAGGACATGTCCTATCTTTCCCCGTGTGCATGGCCGTACTCCGTGTATCTCTATGGAGAGGGGAGGGGTCAACCCCCCTCCTCTCCATGGCGCCAAATGTATGCCTGCCTGGGTACGGCCCAGCGGGAATAGGTTTGAGTGAATGTAGCCTAACACTGTATGGACATTGTATGATGGGAGCAAAGTTAGGATAATATTGGGAGAAGAAAGAGAGTACAGCATGAAGGAGAGGGGTTCTATATGTTCCTCTATTACTTTTAGCTTTCTATCTTTCAGCTACAAAGAAGAGTTATGTTGTAAAACTGAATAACTCCATGACTGGTTAGGAAACGCTCTCCACAAAATTCAGTTGCTTGTTAGAAAACTAACATGGCGGCTACTACTGATTTACATTAGTACTTAAAACCTCATGTCACCCCAATAACTTACAACTTAAAGTAGAAGATATCAGAACAAAACAGAGAACTACAATTAGGAGAGAAAATAATTTATTCCCAGGCTGTGATGATATGATGATAGCCGGGGTAGATAATGGGTAAATGCCCCTGTATTAGTTTCTTCTGCCTCTCTGCCTCTTCTTCTCCTCTTTATGATGTGGCAGAGGGTTTAGTTTTTGAGGCTTTGTGGTCTGGTGGTGCCACATGTACACAAAGTGTAAATTGTAGATGTAGCTCTTGCAGATTAGTTGTAGGGGGCAGTATCCTGATTCTTCTTCTGTCTAGCAACAGGGCAGGAGAAGGGTGGCAACTGGGTCACTGGTTTGTTGCCTTATCAGCCACATCATTCTCTGAAGAACTATAGATGGAATTTTTTCTCTCTGCAAGATACAACCAGGGACAATGTATCATAAAAATGAAGTGTCTGTGATAGATAAATGAGATGAGCACTATGATTACATGATCATACAAAACATACACTTCCTGGAAACATTAAGGGGGTATCACTGGTTTTCCTGGGCTTTTTTGGCATAAAAAAGTTTTACAGTAGTCTCATTAAAGTTTTTTTGAGACTTTTTACTGCTTAAAAGTGTCACAGGACTATTTACACCTCTTCATTAATCTGGTGTAAACATAGAACTACTGCTAGTGCAGGACCATGCCAAGCCAGATTCATGACTGGTCCAGTGTTTGGGACGTCCTTTGTGAGAGCAGTCGGGTTACTACTCAGCAGAACCTCATGTAAATGAATTCACCTTCAGGATCCATACATAACATGCAGTCAACAATGTCTAGTGGGCCGGGTGGAGATCCTATGGCCTGGCCGGCTTCATATATGGCAGTCTCTGCAGTCACCTCCACATGTGGCTGGTGTAGGAGAACCCCTGGAAAAGTTCTCTGTCCTCTGATGTTATTGGGGGTCTTTCTGGCCTCTGCAGATGATAGTAGGGCGGACAGAGGGACCGTGTGATGGGACGTCACTGCTTCACTCTAGGAGAGAAGATACAGACATGAGATGAATAATGAGAACAGGACTTGTCCTAAGTGTACGTGGTATCTGCAGGAGCAGAGCTGTAGTGAGATATTACTGATATTGAGTTCACATAGAAATCCTATATCTGACAGATCAATGTGTCCCACTGTTGGTTCCTATCGTTTCCATGTACTTACTGGTAGCAGCTCTTCCTGTCCAAATGTCCAACCAGTCGACATCTGAAAAAAATGGGTGTCTGCTAATAGTTTTGCAGAACTTCTGCCTCTTCTTAGGTGACTTACAGAAGACCTATGATAAAATAATTGGAAATTGTAGTTTCTGGATGGAACACTGATTATAGAATCATTAATGTCAAGTTAACTTTTGCTACATCTATTGCAATCAAATAATTAGCATAGCCCAATAATACCATATATACTCGGGTATAAGCCAACCCGAGTATAAGCCGAGACCCCAAATTTTACCACCAAAAACTGGGAAAACCTATTGACTCGAGTATAAGCCGAGGGTGGGAAATGGATTGGTCACAGACACCCCCCCCCCCAGTATATAGCCAGCCCCCTATAGTATACAGCCTGCCCCCAGTAGTATGCAGCCATCCCAGCCTGCCCCCGTAGTTATACAGCCACCCCAGCCTGCCCCCAGTAGTATACAGCCTGCCCCAGTAGTATACAGCACTGCCCCCATAGTATTACACCACTGCCCAGCTGTGACCACAGCAGTATACAGCCACTCCAGCCGCTCCAGTAGTATACGGCACTGCCCCCCAGCAGTATATACAGCACTGCCCAGCCTGCCCCCAGTAGTATACAGCACTGTCCAGCCTGCCCCCAGTAGTATACAAGCATTGCCAGCCTGCCCCCAGTAGTATAATAGCATTAAAAAAAAAAAAAAAAAAACTATATAACACCCTCCAGTGGCCCCGATCTGCAGCGCTGCTCCCCCGATGTCCACGCGGCTTGTCTTCTGGCTTCTGCGCCCGTCTTCTGTACATCGCGCTGGGCGCCGCCATTGCTCTCTCCCGGGCGGCGCCTAATATGACGTCAGTATGGCGCCCAGCGCGATGTACAGCAGTTGGAAGACAGGCGCGGAAGCCAGAAGAGAACCCGCGCGGACATCGGGGGAGCAGCACTGCACATCGGGGCCACCGGAGGGTGAGTATATAAGTTTTGTGACTTGTGTATAAGCCGAGGGGACGTTTTTCAGCACATTTTTTGTGCTGAAAAACTCGGCTTATACACAAGTACATACGGTAATTCTATTTGACCTTTTTGGGTCTCTTTGAGATATGACTGCATATACTTACCCCTTTAAGATGTTACGTGTTTGATAATGCAGGTTACAGGGATACTTCAAACTGAAACTGTAGATGGGCTCCAAGATTTTATTAGAGCTATCGCCCTCATAGAATGGGAAATGCCCTGTGGCCAGTTCATAAATGATCACACCCAAGGAGTAAAAGTCCCTGCTGTTATTATATGGCTTCCTTAGATGAACCTGTGGAAGGATCATGGAATATTAATCACATGGTCAAGAAATAACCTGGATGTATCATAGACGGCATACTGAGGGAACAAGACCTGTATTCCTCACCTCTGGGGCCATGTAGCCGGGAGTACATGCATACTCTGTGATGGAGGAGTAGACGTCAACTGCAGCAAGGCCGAAATTTTTAAGTGACCCGTGCTGTCCATCAGAATATTTTCCAGCTTAAGGTCCCTATGAGGACAAAGTTTGTCAATAAGCAGAGTCATGGAAGGATTATGGATGGATTAGTGGACGGTTACATGAAGCCTCCATCTCTATGGATAGGAACTGATAGGAACAGAGATAATCTCCTCTATGAACAATGCTTCCATACATCATCCGACATAGCGAAGCAGATGGCATCTCTGTCTATCTCCATGTATAAAATTGGAGGCATGCCCAGATAGAGCAGAGGCCTCATGGACCTCTATGGAGACCATGCTATGGCTCCATGCAAGGACAGAGAATATCTGTACTATGAAGTGTGTTAACCCTTCTGATATTATTACACATTAGATACCTGTGTATTATGCCTCTTGCGTGCAGGTAATTCAAGCCACAGATGATCTCTGCTGCAATAAATCTAATGAAAAAGAAGAAAACATTGATCCTTATTAAACACCAGTAAAGTAATCGGCTACAAACCCAACATCTACTGGACAATGGTAAATACATGACATATAATACACAACGTGCAGGTACCTGGTGGTCTGGATATTACAGGGGCTCTACTGTTGATAAAGTGTAGGAGTTCTCCTCTGGTGATGCACTCCATTACAAAAAATATGTAATCCTGGAGAAAATACTGAAAATATATTACAGGACATGATCGGGACATTCTCCGTTCTGGTGTGATGGTTTCTGAGAAGTAGACGTCAACTGCTGCGAGGCCGAATTGAGCGATTTTTATGTGACCCGTGCTGTCCATCAGAATATTTTCCGGCTTAAGGTCTCTATGAAGACAAAGTTTGGCAATAAGCAGAGTCATGGAAGGATTGTGGATGGAGTAGTGGACGGTTACATGAAGCCTCCATCTCTATGGATAGCGAAGCAGATGGCACCTCCGTCTATCTCCATGTATAAAATTGGATGCATGCCCAGATAGAGCAGAGGCCTCATGGACCACTATAGAGACCATACTACAGCTCCATGCAATGTGTCCTATAAGATATCTGCAATATGTAGTGTGTTAACCCCTCTGATATTATTACATGCTCTAGATACCTGTGTATTATGCCTCTTGCGTGCAGGTACTTCCAGCCACAGATGATCTCCGATTAAATAAATCTAATGAGAAAGAAGAAAACATTGATCCTCATCAAACACCAGTAAAGTAATCCAACATCTACTGGACAATGGTAAATACATTACATATAATACACAAAGTGCAAGTACCTGGTGGTCTGGATATCACAGGGGGCTCTATTGTTGATAAAGTGTAATAGTTCTCCTCCAGTGACGCACTCCATTACAAAAAATATGTAACCCTGGAGAAAATACAGAAAATATACTACAGAACATGATGGGGACATTCTCCGTTCTGGCAGCCTAGATATGGCTACATGTAGTAGTCTTACAAGTCTTACAAGCTGTGAGGAGGGGTCTATTGATGTCTCTACTCATGTGTTGGATGAGACCATCTATGGAGACACATAGAAGATTCCTACCTGATTCTGGGTGGCTCCAAAGCAGTGGGTAAATAGATGGCTCTGGGAGGTGATCTCAAGGACCTGGCGCTCGATGAAGATGGAATCTCTATTTTCTTCTAGTAAGACTCGTTTCTTTACAATCTTCACGGCAAGGTCTTGTCTGCTGGAGGGGTGTGAGGCCATCCCCACCTGGAGGAGACAGAGGGCTGTGAACATGGGTCTGCTCTACCATGAGGTCAAGGAGCTTTTATTTAGAGTTAAAGGAAAGGAAATATTCCAAAAATCCGTAAAGCTACCTCCAAGGAGCGATGTATGATCAGCAATTACTTACCTTTCCGTAACTTCCTGATCCCAGCAATTTATGGAATGTCAGCTCTTCCAGTCTGAGATGGGCGGACAGTCTGGCTACACCTCTTGGGGGTCACAGTCTCCTTGAGGAGCAAAAATATTAAATAAATTGGGGGAAATGGGTAAAACAGTCTCCAAGAGTAATGTTCCTAGTTGCCACTAAGACAGTTTTACTATAGGACAGTTTATATAAATCGGCCACAGTTTTATTTAGTGATAGTAATAGATTATAGAAACTAGGCGGATTTTGTTCAAAAGCAGCGCCTCTGTGATCTGCAGGTTGTGTGTGATATTGCAACTCAGCCATATTCATTTAAACAGAGCTGAACCAGACACAACCAGTGACCAGTCATGGTGCGGTTTAATAAAAATACGGCTAAGTAGCCATCACTTAGTACTTATATCTACATCCTGGCAGCTCCTACCTGCTTCCATCAATAGACTTTGTTTTGCGCTCTCCTCTTCTTAAGGATTTCATCCTGACAGATGATTCCTGCTTCCAGGTCATGGCTCAGCCTTTGACTTTTAGCTAGTGGATTTTCAGACCCGGATGAATTTTGTGGTCTCCTTCTCTTCAGGATCCTATAGGGTATCTGATCCTGGCAGCTTATTCCGGCTTCAAGGTCAGGGTTCAGCCTTTGCCTTTTGACCTTTGGGTGTTCTGACCTGGATGAGTCATGGGGGTTCCTCCTCTTTAGAGTCTTTATAGGTCTTATCTGTGGTTGGGGACTTACTAACATAATCATTACGCTCCAAGATACTCACTGGAGCCCTCCTCTTGTGAGGTGGTGGTCCATCCTCGCTCTCACTATCGCTCCACACCTTACGATTTCGCTTTTTTGCGTGCTTCATATTCGCTATAAAAAAAATCGCCTCTTCCCAGTATTTGGCGAAGAAACACAAATGATTTTTGCATTCTATTTCCATGAGGCCGGTGACAACATGACATGACAAAGCAATGTGACCTCATGGGATTTTGTGTGACATCATGAACTTATTTACATATTCAAACTATCCACAAACCACAACTCTAAGTATATAGATAATAAAGTGATCAGAGCGTTACCATGGAGAATTCATATAATTGGTATATATTGGGTTGGGGTAATATGTAAACAAAAAGTATAACCCACATCTGAATAAAGTATGAACAGAGGAAACAGAAAGGCAGATGTATATGGGTGAAAAAATATCAAATTTTATTAGAATAAATGTGAGTCGTAAAAACAATTAAAAAACCCTACACAAGAGGGTGACATAACAAAAATCCCCAGCTTTGAAGAATCAGTTGTAAAATACCAGGAACACAGGTATAAAAGTAATACATATACATACAAACACGGCAACAATTTGGTAGAACAAAATAATCAACAAAAAGGGACACCCAAGCGTATGGTAGTAATCTAGTAATGGTATACAATCACAGGAGTGTCCACAATAAATGAAGGTACAAACGAAAAGGATAATATTACCGTGTGAAGGATGTAGAGCTGGGGAGAGCAGGGATGCCCAACGCGTATCGCCCGGTTCACGGGCTTCGTCGTGGGATATCAACATGCTGAAGGTACGAGGTTTAAATAATTCACTGCTCTGACGCGGAAAAATCCGGCCACCCCCCACAACAAGTACCGCCCCTGTGAAGGAGGCGGTTATGACATGATCTCCGGTCATGCGCCGGAGACGTATCCAAAATGGTTGTGCGTTTCACGGAACCGGAAGTTGAGGTGCGCACGCCCCAGGAAAACGGGAACACAGCTAGCAAGCTTTATGTTCCCACCGATACATAGCAAACATATAAAATGTGTGTTGAGATGTGTATATATAGCCGGAAAGTAGTACATAAGGTAAGTATGTGAATGATGCTATGCTGTAGGCGCATAATTAAACAATAAGTGATCGATGATAAAAAATCCTAAATGAAAAAGTCCCAAAATAAAAGTGCGAGCAATATAACCCTAAAGGTTACATGAACACAATAAGTTAAGAGTCTTCGTACCACCACTGCTAGGTGGAATTAGTGGCGCCACGGATGTGGCAATGAAAACTGAGGCGCTGCGCAAAAGACATAAAACAGGTATCCAAGGTAGGTGTAAACCAAACTGCCACAATTGTGAAAATCAATATGGAGGTACAACACAGGCTATCTGGAAACTAGTAATACATATAGTGCTTCATTCTTGTTTAGGATGCCCGCCCTTAAAGCAGCTGTCAGGAGTCGATCAGTCTTTTCTTTGAAAACCCGGGTGGGATCTGAAGGGTTTTATTTTAAAACAACGTAGAAATGCGGGTTACCAAGCTGTCTCCTTGCTTCTTCAAGATATAGCTCTAGGGGCCAGATGACAATACGAAACATCCGTCCCTATCCTGTTGATCACCTTGGACGTAGAGGCGCTTTATATGATCATTGGACACCAGGTAGGTATGGAATGTGCAATTGCCCACTATCTGGATAAAGAATGGTCCACAGATGGGAGACATGACTCCTTCCTCTTCTTTACCTGATATTACACCAGAATTACTTTCTGTTCGATCGGATTTTTTACAAACAGGTGTCAGGTACGACCATGGGGCCAAATGTGCTCCATCATACGCTAACCTATTTATGGGGTGGTGGGAGGAGAAAGTGGTATACCACTCCTGGGCCATTTGTCCCACGTAAAGCTTGTGGCACGGGCATATGAGGATATAGATAACTCCCTTTGTTTTGCAGTTGATGTAACTTTTAATTTTTAACTTTTTATGTCCCGTCGGCTCCTCAAGTTCCAGGGTCCGTGGCACAAAGGGACACACTGAACAGTCGCCACACGTACAGTAAAGGGGCTCGCAGAGGCTCTGTTCCCAGGGGCCTACTTATACCTGGAGCCAGCCCTGCATGGCGCTATATGGATACAGATTATCATTACTATTCCTCTATTTCAGTGCTGATTCTGGTCCCCATCGCACCGGAAGTGATGCCACATGACTGCTCATGAATTACTAGTAATAGCTGAAGAGGCCTGGACTGACAGCACTGGAATGGAGGAATGTATGAAGGTGAATTTTGCTGAATGTCTTAGGCTACATTCACACGAACGTATGGGGGACGTATATACGGCCGACGTATATACGGCCGATATACGTCCCCCATACACTCCTATGGGCGCACGGCACCCTACGGGAGCGGTACGGTGCAGCACACGTGCGGCACCGTACCGTTCCGTACCCGGGAGAAAGATAGGACCTGTCCTATCTTTCCCCGTAATACGGCGCCGTGCGCCATAGGTTGCTATGGAGAGGGGCGGGGGTGAGCTGCGCTCACCTCCTCCTCCTCTCCCCGTACACTGCCGTTGCCCGCTACGGTACGGTACGGGCGGGCAACGGCAGTGTGAATGTAGCCTTACTCTTATGTGCTCCCCAGAAATTTTAAACAAAGCAATAAGACCCCCTAATATATTCTACAAGGGGACAACACTGCTCTAAGGACCAGCCATGGGCTCCAGGTATTAAAGAACCTAGAGATCCTATTATCATCTCCTGAATTGGTCTCTCCCAGGTGGTTCATGGAGGGGTAGCCTGGTTTTCCAGAGAACAGAGATCCCAGTGATTGTGTCCTGACTGATTGGCAGTTTTATACAGAAATATGGCAGATTGGTGAATATCCACTTTCTGTTTTTTCGGCAGGGCAGGTGCTATGGGTTGTGTATATCTAACTCTGACTAGTGTGATATAGGACCTAGTAGTATCACTTACATGGTCCTCGGCGGTCCTCAGGATATGCTCCATGATGAATAGAGGTGGAGGCTACAATAAAACTTCTTATTTTAGTTTAGAAAATTACATAAAATTCAGCTATTTTAAAAAATTGATAATTATATAAATTGGAACTTTATGGAAAGATCGGATCCCAGCTGTTGGATGGAAGTCCCACAGTATGTTAATTATATGATTGCCAAGTCCATCAATTATATATACACCATTTATATTAAGGTATACAGATACATTCTTTTATATGTAGTCTACCACATCCAACGAGCGTTATTATCTTCTATTAGCATGTTGTAGAGGTATGTTTTAATTTCCAAATAAGCTTTATAATTTCTATCCATTATACCATATATTCCCAAGATAATTTAAGTTTAATATGCTAATGAGGTAGTTGGTACACCGAGGTTCCTGCCTGGACCATTCCTGTCTTCTCCCAGTACTGCCCCATGCTTCTTACATGACACATCTGCTGTGTGATGTATGGAGATGGTAGTGGTATATATAGGCAGGAATGATAGTTCTCCAGGTGCTGAGGTCATGACATTGGACTGCCTCATTTACATACACATTCAACTGAGAATATCTTGGAATTGACATATTGCGCACAAATAAAAGTAAGTACAGTATTTTTTAAAATCATATTTCTATAACATGCTGCCAGCAGATTATAATCCTACCTACCAGGTGGTGTGTGGTTTGTGGCTGGTGTGTAATCGGCATCAGATGTTCCTTCACATGACAATAACACTACAAAACACTGCCCGAGCCACAAACCTGGGGAAGGAATAGGACCCAATGTATAATTTGGAACCCAGGCACTTGGTTCGTAGAGGGATCATGGAAACCATAGGTGTGTTTGTGTGCCCATCTTTATATACATTACCCCTATGGAGATAATGGTGTACAAGAATGGTGTACCACCCCTTTCAGCAAAATATATATTAACTGGGCACTCAGTTGTGCAAAAAGATCACAATTTCTTTATTGAAACATCAGAAAGCAATCTACATCAATTTAAAGGGGTTTTCCCACAAAGGAAAGTTAGGCCCTAGTGCTGAGACCCCCGCAGATCGCGAAAACAAGGGGTCCGTCGGATTAATGGAGCAGACAGCCACACATGACCTTTTGCTCCATTAATCTCTATGGATTTGACAGAAATTGCTGAGTGCGGCGCTCACCGATCTCCATCAGCTACATAGAGATAAATGGTGCAGAACGGTCATGTGCGGCCATCTGCTCCAACAGTCTGAGGAGCGACAAGCGGTCAGACGGATCCCTCGTTTTTTACAATCTGCAGGGGTCTCAGCACTGAGACCCCACTGATCAGGAAATTAGGCCCTATCCCGTGGATTGCTGGAGGGTAAAGAGAGGAAGAAAGAAGAGACCGGTCTATGGCCATGGTGTATAGCTTCATATGGAATTGCGCTATGATGACCGCCATAGGCAGCGTTTGTTTTCTATGGGGATCATCATACCACAATTCCACATGAGGCTATACACCATGGCCATAGACCGGTCTCTTCTATCTCTCTCTCTTTACCCTCCAGCAATCCGTTTCTGAGGAAGATCACCAGACCAAAACATTACATTGATGTGGATTGCTTTCTGTTGTTTCAATAAAGAAATTGTGATCTTTTTGCACAAGAATTGAGTGCAGAGTTATTATATATTTTTACATAGAAACGCATTTGTCTGTATACAAGTTGAATCAATGGAGAGCACATAGACAAATTCTACATTTTATAGTAACTTTAAACCAGAATATTGGTCCAGTGTTGGCCCACATTGACACATCAGGACCCTTTCCCACTTTCCCACAATATATAAACTCCTGCTTCCTATACATTTGCCTTGTGCCCCATTATTCAGACTGTTCCCTGTTAATAGAATGTGCCCCATCCATATACACCCTGTATACCCCTAATACTGTATAACCTGCACACCCCTTCTATACGTTATCCCCCAGCAGTATGTATTATATATACCCCCCCAGTGCCCGCACTAGTAAAGTCAGGGGCGGCCGTATGAAGGATGTGCAGTTTATTCCATATGAGGGAAGTTTTAGGCTATAATTGTCCCCTGACGAAACTGCCCATATTATATCCATTATTTGCAGGACACATTATACATAGAACTTTATAACCTTTTTATTCAATCTGTTTTACAAGATGATACAATACAAAGTAAAGGGCGGCACGGTGGGTACTCCGGTTTCCTCCCACACTTCAAAACATACTGGTAGATTGTTTAGATTGTGAGCCCCATGGGGACAGGGACCAATTTGATATGCTTTGTGCAGCGCTGCGTAATCTGTGTGTGCTATATAAATATAGAATTATTATTATTATTAACATCAGAGTACAATACATAACCCAGTAACATAGGATGACACATTTCTCTATTCCTGATAAGC
This sequence comes from Engystomops pustulosus, assembly GCA_019512145.1. Classification (NCBI taxonomy): domain Eukaryota; kingdom Metazoa; phylum Chordata; class Amphibia; order Anura; family Leptodactylidae; genus Engystomops; species Engystomops pustulosus. The sequence goes on from CM033647.1 coordinate 144,869,007, forward strand.
TTAGTACAGAGATTATGTAGGTAACACTGACAGCATTGGTGGAGCAGGCCAGAAGTGCCGATGCCATCATTGTCGACACATCATAGGCCTGCTCGTCCTCCGGCAGTCGCTTCACATCTTCTCCCCACATGGCGGCTCCTGAAGAGACGGGGACTGGTATAAAGACCTGGAGCTGTGATTGCATCTGTTACTACGTCTGTACATTTACTAAACTCCTGTATTATGGCCCATTTTGTATGCCTTTTTTTTCACTGTAGTGAAAAATGTAATAAAAATCTTAAAACAAAAAAGATCTGGAGCTTTTATATGGAGGTTATCAGGAGTATAACTAGAGGGGCGAGGAGAATGCAGATGTAACCAGGCCCAGGAGCCTTAGAAGGCCCATACAGCGTCTATTCTCTATAGGAAGGGACCAGCACTATACAAAATACATTATAGGGCAGTGGTGGCGAACCTATGGCACTGGTGCCAGAGGTGGCACTCCGAGCTCTCTATATGGGCACCCGTGCCATCACCCCACCGCAGAAATCAGCAGACAGAAAGCTACAATGATAATCCAAACTTCTTCTCCTTATTTCTACTGTATTGGGGTCCTCAGGTGCCTATACAATTTAAACCTGTGACAGAGCAGGGAGCAGGGAAGTTACTGCTTAAATTGTCATGTTGGCACTTTACGACATAAAAGTGGGTTTTGTTTGTAGTTTGGGCACTCCGTGTCTAAAAGGTTCGCCATCACTGTTATAGGGGGTCCCAGCAGGTGGACCCCCAGTAATCATGAGCTTATAACTTATGCTGTACATAGGGGATTAGTGTCTATAATGGCAAAACTCTATAAAAGTTTAACTTAGACTTATTATTTAAACCCATTTCCAAGATTTTTGGGGGGTAAAATGAAAACATGGCATAAATCTTATTCATTGGATGGAAACCATCAGGGAGATTGATCCATAGATATTAGAACCAGTTTCCAGGACCATAGATGTGTCAGGCATTGTATACTGGAATATAAGTAAAAGGCTTCTTATATATAATGTTGTTGGTTACTTTTAGCGTTTTCCTAGTTTTGTGTCCCAGGATGACCCTCAATGGCCGAGTGATATCAGTTTTAGATGATAATGGACGTCCTCCCTCCATCACCCGTCATCCTGGGACCAGAAAACAGGGAAGACGCTGCCCAAAGCGGAAGAAGATCAATGATGGATCCAGTACAAGATATCTGTGTCCATCCCCATGTGTAACAGCGACTCTACAGAGGCCGCACCTTTACATGGTGTACTGCCTATATACTACCTCATATACTGTCCTGTGTGTAGTGTATACACTGTGTACTGGATATATACTACCTCATATACTGTCCTGTGTGTAGTGTATACAATGTTTACTGCCTGTATACTGTCCTGTGTGCAGTGTATACACTATGTACTGCCTGTATACTGTCTTGTGTGTAGAGTATACACTGTGTACTGCCCGTATACTGTCCTGTGGGTAATATATACATTGCCCCTATACTGTCCTATGTGTAGTGTATACACTGTGTACTGCCCGTATACTGTCCTGTGTGTAGAGTATACACTGTGTATTCCCCGTATACTGTCCTGTATGTAGTGTATACACTGTACTGCCCGTATACTGTCCTGTGTGTGTATATAATATATATATGACTAGGACTTACCAGCTGATGAAGAGGAAAGTGCCACCTGCAATCAAACAGAAAAACAGCAACAAAGAAGCACAAAAGCACAGAAATACACACAGACACAGAACAACAGATAAGACAAGACAGACAAAAATAATTCCCTCTGTGGCTCAGAAGAAGAAATCCCAAATCGCTCCTCGCAGAACACGAGACGCTGTGGACGCTCCAAATACTGACTGGCAGTTGGTCAGTTGCTGAGCAGGTGCCAGGCAGTGACCAATCACACGCCAGGCACCTGCCAGTCACATGACCTCTCAGCAATGTATCCAGGTGAGTGACAAGTTACATATTACTGTCAGTGATTCTGACCCCCAATGTTCTCCTTGGATAGAGAAATAAATTGCAATGAGGCCCCCAGCTGCCACAACCAACATGGTGCCCCCTTCTTTACTGTATCTAGGGATCTGGAAGCTACATCCTATCACACACACTCACAATACATAAACCCAAGGGACACCAGGAAGACAAGCAACAGGGTCATTGTTTGCCCTTGAGCTTCATCCATTTATAAAAGACAAGCCCCCAACCTGCAGCTCCTGTATACACTAGACTCAATGTGGCAAGTATTAGATAATCATTATGTAGACAAATTATACAGACATTTATGGATTTACAAACACCTCATCTGTGAGGAGCTTCCAGTGGAGCATCGGGTATGAGGAATAGTAACTGTAGTACTTGCTCCTCCAATTGTGTGAATTCTGTGAATCCCCTTTAACTTACCCAATACGTCCAAAAAAGTTTTGTTCGTCTTACATATCACTTTCAGAAGTTTTTCTGTTACACTGGCTGCAGTGGTGTAACTAGAAGCTGATGGGCCCCAGTGCAAAGATTTACATCATTTAAAGGGGAAGTCTGGTCACAACATGTCACCCCTATCCTGTTAACAGGACTTATTGTCACTGGACATCTCCTTTAAAAAAGGTACATGGAGAGATAGCATAATGGGGCTCATTTACTAAGGGTCACACTTTTGTCGGACTGTTCTTCTTTTTTGGGGATTGCACGACTTGGACAGGTATTTCACAGGTGTCTGCACTGGGATTTTATCGCACACGATCGTTTTTTGGCACAGCTGCGCTGCTTCCATGCGACACAAATTGCGGGGCGTGCCGTCCGACGATCAGATTAATTCGGAATGAACACAGGATTTAACTTTAAAATTGTGTTGCAAGACAATGCACCACTTAATAGATGGTGAACTCTGTTGGACCTGAGCGGGAAAGCGACACATGCAGGATATCGGGCTCACGATCTTAGTGAATGGCGGCACAGTGCATTATTGTCGGAGAATGCACTTTCGATGAACTCCAGCAGGAATGCAAGTTAATGGGGTTCATTTACTAAGGGCCCGATTCGCGTTTTTGTGACGGGTTAACCGAATTTTTCCATTTTGCACCGATTTTCTCTGTATTACCCCGGGATTTTGGTACAAGCGATCGGATTGTGGCGCATGCACGCGACTTAAACACGCACTTACCTTCACCCACGATGGATTGGTGAACTTCAGTGCATTCCGATGGTCTTCAGCGCAGCAGCGACACCTGGTGGACGTCGGAGGAACTGCCATAGTGAATCCCGGCCGGCCCCGAATCCACGGCAGAGAACGTGCCGCTGGATCGCGAATGGACTGGGTAAGTAAATCTGCCCCAATGAGTCCCAATAGGTCAACATTTGCATAGAGTAAGGTAACAGTAAGTTGCTAATTTTTAAGATGAATTACTTAAAAAAACAAACTTTTCACAGTCACTTGTCAGCTACATAGTAATACCGCAGACATCTCTCTGCTCTCATGAAGTCAGGTTATCTTGTTTCTTGTTTATCGTTCCCATTTTCCCAAAAATTAGAGGGCAAAACAGAGTTAGAACATAAAAAAGTAGATTCAAAATCTATTGCATGTGTGTGTATGGGGGTGTGAGGTTATCGCTGTTAGCAAAATTAACCTTTGACCAGCTCATCATCTGCTGATGTGTAATCCACTTTCGTAACACTAGGTGGCAGGCAAGTGCACAGGGAGCCCATTGCTATAGCACAGGGGTAGGGACCCTATGGCTGGGGAGACAGATATGGCTCTTTTGTTGGCTGCATCTGGCTCTCAGACAGATCTTTAATAAATAGTGATGGCTTCTGTGTGTGTCCCTAGACTGATGACTGGACACAGCAGCAATGTTACCGCTGCCTATGTCCTTTGTACGACCCAGGCACCAGAGGAGCAATGAGGAGCTGGCTGCAGGGAGCGCTGGTAAGTGAATATTCTTTTTTTTTTTTTGTGACTAAATATCTACTGGGATGCATGTGGTGGGTGTCAGGATTTGGAGTAGTGAACCCCCTGGACCACCCCGGACAATGATGTAAGCAGACACCTGGGACCGGAATCTAAGTGGCCCCCGGTCTTCACCAGAGCCCCCCGCAAAGCAGGATGGTCTTGCTGCAGCGTGGTACCATCAGGTTGTTTCACAGGCATGACTTGTCCATGGTGGCAGCCAAGGTCGATGTACAGGATCACTAGGCAGTCTCATGGTCAAGAACAGGCAGACGGTCAAGGCAGGCGGCAATGACGCAAGGTCGGGCATGGAGCAAGAGGTCAGGGCTGGCAGCGAAGGAGCAGAATCAGGAACAGGTTGGGGGTCACACTGAAAGGTCAACACTTGGGAAGGAAACAATGTGGAAAGCTTCCTCATAGGCATGAAGCACTAAGATCCGGCGGGGAATGCCAGGAGCCGCCGGTCTTTGTAGAAACCAGGTGGGAAGTGGAAGTGGGAAGTGCCAATCAGCAGCGCACTGGCCCTTTTAATCTGTGAGGGCCAGCGCATGCGCTGGCCGGCCGGGATGGGACAGGAGCCGGAAAGTGGTGAGTTGAGTGAGCTCAGAAAGGGAAGCCGCCACAGAGAGGGGCACAGGTGTGCCTGCGATCCGAGACGTAGATCACAGTGGCACCCGTGACACTGGGACACTGGACTACCTATCTACTGGGGGGCATGTGCATATTGTACGGCTCTTACAGAATAACATTTAAAAATATGTGGCGTTCATGGCTCTCTCAGCCAAAAAGGTTCCTGACCCCTGCTATAGCAGAATACCAAATTTTGTTATAAATTGTGACTGAGGTCCAGGTATTGTTAAGGACGACCAATATTTGAGCATTATGAAAATTTTTATTAAGTCAAAAAAATATATACATAAAAACAATTAAAAAGCACTACATGTGCTAAAGTCCAGCAACCATCCCTGAGCTCAATGCAGAAAAGTAGACAAATATGGTATACGTTCCAGGATGCCTACCTCCCCTATTCCACCTTTTATTCCTTATGCCATTGCTTCTAGTAAACGCCAGGCCTTTTTTATATAACCATGCCCTTCTCTTCTATTTATTATTCACTTTTTTGCACTTTTGATTCTTAGGAGCCTGTTACAATAGCATCTTGTGCAGCGAGTGGGACGCATAGGTTAAGGTATATCTCTTGGGGCTTAGTACCCCACACTCTTTTATCTCCCTTAGATTGGATTGGTTCCTATTTTGCCCATCCAATCCACCATCTTTATTGCTGTTCACAATTGTTGGCTTTCATAATGTCATAATAATACTTATTATGTCTTTTTACGCACAGTTTATGCTCACACAATACTTTATAATATTCTCTATCATTATTTATACAAGGAAACCCTTTTCACAATACCTACATTGTCTTTACCTTATATATATACTTACCTTTCTGTATTTTGGTCACCCACTATTTTTGCGGCAAAGAATAATCTATTCTTGTAAGTCGGCACTCCTTACTCTTTGTGCCGCGATTGATGCTGTGGGGGCCACGCACCCCTTTGTACATATTCTTTCACCATGGCATGCCTACATCAAATGCCTATATAAACCAGTAGTCATGAATTTGACAACAGCGGAGCCATAGGCGAAGCAGGAACATGACGGTGGTAAGGGGGGACCTATAACGACTGAATTTAGATGATAGTATTGATGTAAGATGATGGTCCTTGTTAAAAGTACAGAGTGGGTGGGATAGTGTAGTGATGTAAGAGGGGAGGAGCTCAGGAGGAGATGTCACTCCCTGTCCTGTATCTCTCTTTCTCTTTCTCTCTCTAGAAGCACAGAAAGAAACATGTCCCTCCCACCCGCCCTTTACTATCATTAATTTACAACTGGTTATTTACCAATTACATGTATAATTCTATGAAAATGATTGTCTGTTTGTTTTTTGAACTTTGACACTGTTTATCTTGTATCATGTAAATTTCTTAATTGACTGTTGATGAGATGAAGTTGGCGTTATCCTCCTAAGCCCAGGGGAAGGGCAATTCTTCAGCCATGGTTCCCTAGAGGTTTCCTCCACAGGGGGTTTTTCCTCTCCTGAGCGCTGTGGGATGACTCTTTGTGAGTCGGAGGTTGCACATATTTAAAGTTTCTGCCTGGAGATTAAAAATTCTCAATGTTATGCTCCTGGTTTTAAAATGGAAGAAGAAAGAAATATCTAAATAAAAATGTAGATATAAAATTAAAAACAAATAAATAAAAGAATATGTATTTAAAAAAAATAGAATGGGAGTCAAAGTATGGCATTTTGTTATCTGTCGCAGCTTTTATTTTGCGGTGGAGGAGTCAGGTGGAAGGTGCAGGCAAGTTATTGGTGGACTAATTTAACTTATAGAGGATGTAAAAGCTCATGGTGGTCAACAGCCTGAGCTTTGGAAGTGGCCAGCCTCAAGGCTCTGGTAATGGTAAAAGCAGCCAGGGGCGGGCACGGTGTTGAAGCACACAATGGATAATCTTCACCAGGGTCATTGGTGCCCTTAAAGTGTACTGGCTCTGCTAGAATGGCAAGCCCCCCTTTGTTGATGTCTGGCCGGGGGCTGTATGTCAGGCAACTTTAGATTGGGGTATTGGGGAATCCCACCCCTAGCATGTCACCTGACTCCTCCTCTGATTGTTTTATTCCTGTGATTCAAATAAAGCTGTGGCCATTTCACCCATTACGTTATGTGGTTGTGTATTTTTTCCATACACCGTGTTCCATACACTGTTTAAAATAAAGTGGGGGTCCATCCCATATCCACACGTCATGTATCCTATACCTTATACTTATAGTCTGACGTATAGTTGATATCCGTCATAGGGTTTATACTTTGGCATATTCGCCAATTACCGATGCGCCGAAAAATAATTTCCTCTTTGCAAGTTGATATCTTTTATCCTCTATGCCGCGACTGATGCTATAGGGGCCATTTACCCCTCTGTGCATATTCCTTTATTTAGGCATGGACACATCTGGCACCTGTATAAGTATGCTCTCTGATGTTACACATCGGATACTTACAGTCTGGTTCACAATATATACCTGCATTTACTTTTTGGCGCATGCGCTGCTAATATTTCATTGTCTCCTGTGCACTCCATTTAGAACAAATACTTGGCACTGCGCATGCGCGCCCCGCGACTTCCGGTAGTTGGAACGCGACTTCCGGTAGTTGGAACGCACGCCGACAGCTGATCCGGGAGGCATGCAGGATCATTGGGGTTGGACCTGGAGGTGGGTCTCTCCTATATATACTAGATCTGTGTATTACTCACACTTACCCCTGAGGAAGCCTGCTTGGACGGGCGATACGCGTGGGGAATCGTTCCTCCAGCTCCTTCCCTGTTTGCACTATGCACTTTAGGTAATCATTCTTTTTGTCTTTTTGTCTTCTTTATGGTCAAACTACTTAAATCTATATTGTATCCCATACTCTGCACTTTGAATATGGTAGTACCTAATTGTTGGTGGTTTTGAGCCATACCAGGTTTTAAATCCTGGAACGTATACCATATTTGTCTACTTTTCTGCATTGAGCTCAGGGATGGTTGCTGGACTTTAGCACATGTAGTGCTTTTTAATTGTTTTTATGTATATATTTTTTTGACTTAATAAAAATTTTCATAATGCTCGCATACATCCTGTCTTGCTTCTGTGGTTTATAACTTATACCTTGCGATGTTTATATGCTAGGGGCCCTTCGGCCTAGTTATACCTCTTAGACCCCCTTTTTGCTTGTTGGAGGACCAATATTTTATATGACATAGCACACCTATCATACAAATAAAGTAGTTCAGGATTTTTTGGATCCATTAACAAATTTACTTTTATGGGTGCTAAATACAGAAAGCAGAATCACAACATTTACTGTATTCTCATTATAGTGAGTATCCTCTGGTTAACAGATAAATGCTAGATCGCCACTGCAGGGCTTAAGATTAGATCTAAACTCCCTCCTGCCTGAGCTTGAAATGTGTTTCTAAGCACAATTCAAACGTAATGTGAGAACAAACCTCAAAGTTCCATCTATGTGCGGCATTAATTTAAGAGGTTTTGTAAGAAAGAAATATTTGGATAACAGATGCCCCAGCAGTAGCGGATTATGATACAGGCGGTTTGGACAGCAGCCCAGGGCCCAAGGCTTCTAAGGGGCCCATGATCATCTGAACCAATCACCATGTTTGATACTGTCCTATAGAGATAGTAAAGAGAAGGACTCGCCAATAGATGATGAACAATGATACCTTCACAAATCCTTTGAATAATAAAAGTTATAAACTGAGGGACTCAGAAGTCAGAATGTTATTTATGCCATTCATTGTCCCTGTTCGAAGGTCTATGTTGGACTGACGACTCAACAACAGGACCCAGCAGCTCTGATTAACCCCTTTAGACCCAGCGGTCACGTGACTGCTGAGTCGATAGAGCCGGCGGCCGTCCCAGCTCTGCTCCTCCGTATTACGTTACTTCAGCGCGATGCTGTAAGGAGCGGAGAAGGGAGAAGCAGTAATGAACCGCATCTCCCTTCTCCCTAGGGTCTTTGGGTGTCTCTGATACCCGGAGACCCAGTCCTGCACCAGCTGCTAGCACAGGGGCAGTAGATGTTTTACCTTTCTTTCTATCCTTCTTTTAGAACAAATATCTATCACTATGTAGAACTTTTGGTATTGTTGAGTAGCCCTTGGTGCTTAATGTTAGTTCTCATAGAATGTATTTGTCATATTGTGTGGCAATAGGATGTCAGGTTATTATAGCTTTACCAGGCAATAACAGGAGAGGGGAAGTTCAGTGACCATTGCAGAATTCTAGCATACTTATATTTTTATGGATCTGAACGAGGATGTTAGTGGTTTATAATTGGTTTTTACAACTTTTGATGCACAGCACATGAATTCAAATAAAGAATATGTGAATTTTTTTTTATATATCATGGCATTTATCGGTACCTTTGCACATCACATTGTTGTTTCTTTATGATGGATACAGAAAAGGGGGAAGCTGTAGGAAAGGGGGATTTTAGATCTGGGGCTGTGATAATTGGGACATTATATGGGTTGGTTTAGATGGAGCATTTGCAGGGCTTGCAAACCCAGGGTAAGGAGGTAACACTGAAATAAAAATTGGATGCAGCTGGTCCCAGGTTATAAAAAGGTTGGGGACCACTGGCCTGGAGGAGAGGGGTTCATGGAGCTGTTATATGGTCCTCTCATTAGTTTTAGCTTTCCTCTGTCAGCTACAATGAAGAGTTATCCTATAAAACCGAATATCTCCATGTCTGGTTAGGGAACACACTACACAAAATTCAGATGCTTGTTAGGAAACACAGATAGCGGCTACTACTGTTTTACTTGGATGGTAAAAACCTCATGTTACCAAAATAACTTACAACTTACATGTAATAGAAGATATCAGAACAAAACATAGAACTACAATTAGGAGAGAAGATTATTTATTCCCAGGCTGTGATGATATAGCCGGGTAGATAATGGGTAAATGCCCCTATATTTTTTTTGTCCCTCTCTGCCTCTTCTTCTCCCCTTTATGATGTGGCAGAGGGTTTAGTATTTGGGGCTTTGTGGTCTGGTGGTGCCACATGTACACAGTGTAAATTGCAGATGTAGCTCCTGCAGATTAGCTGTAGGGGGCAGTATCCTGATTCTTCTGGTAAAGATGCTGATGACTGCAGAAAATTCCAGCGACAGGGCAGGAGACGGGAGGTAACTGGGTCGCTGGTTTCTTGCCTTATCAGCCGCATCATTCTCCTCAGATGTGTAGATGGAATTTCTTTATTCTACAAGATACAACCAGGGACAATGTATCATAAACCAGTAGATTCCCGAGGGGTAACTATTTGTGAATGAATCCTGTAAACAAGTAACAGGTCCAGAGTTCGGGGCGTCCTGTGAGAGAGCAGCCGGGTCACTACTCATGTAGATAAACTCACCTTTATCCATAAGTAAGAATGTGTGTGCACTGGGCGGAGATCCTAGGACCTGGCCGGCTTCATGTATGGCCGTCTCTGCAGTCACCTCCACATGTGGCTGGTGTAGGAGAACCCCCGGCCCCCCCCCCCCCCTTTATCCGCAGGTTTTACTACTATTGATGTGTCCTTCTGCAGGTCTTTTAGGGCATCGTGTTCCCCTTTCGTTAGATTGGGATTTGACCGTCTGACATTGGTTTGCTCCAGTTCCTCTATTACAATTCTTTTAAAAGAATTAATGCAATCATTATTTGATAAGTTGGGAATAAAGGAAGATTTTTCTTTTAGACCGCTATGTATGTATTTAGTTGTTTTTGAATTTTTCTCACAAGGATGTATTAAAAAATATTTCTTTAGATTAATAGATCTTATAAATTTTTGGATATCAATATACACATCAAATTTATTCATTTTTTTATCTGGGATATATTTTAAACTTTTCGCTTACAAACTAATGTGTCCCTCCGAGAGGGTTTTTTTACTAAGGTTAAAAATACCTTTTGCTTTTGGGTCTGTTATTCTCTCTGTTTCTTTGGGCCATCACGTTTACCTCCATCTTTCGCACCTCCTCTTCGAGTTTTTCTAACTTTCTTTTTATTGGAGTATATTTCTGTGGGCTTTCCTTGTGTGTGTCCTGTACTCGAGTCAGTTGCCCATTTCCCTTTTGTTGGTGAGGAAAATTTTGTTGGTCATTAGATGGATTACTCTGTTGGTTAGGGACTATATCCTCCTCATAATAATCCTGTAATGGAGTGTATCTATTCGTAAGTGTCAGTGACCTCTTTGGAGAGTTTACTTGTGACTGTCTTTGGTAATTCCAGGAAGAGTCATTCTGGGCTTGGTATCTCCATTCTGATGGATATTTTTTATTATTACGTGTGTATTCCCTATTTTGGGGGATGTCTCTATGCTTCATTTCCAATGGGTACATTCTATTATGTGTGTATTCCCTATAATGGCGATCTCTCTTGGCATACCCCCAGCGTTGGGTGTAATTCACTTTGCTGTAACTACCTCTATTAGGTTCTCTCTGAGGGTAATTGGGATTGTAATTGTTATACCTCGCGCCGAATTTTCTTTCCTCATTCAGATATGCTGGTATATAGTTGGTGTCATTATCCCGTGATCTTAAATCAGCTCTCCCTCTAGTGTCCTCATGGCGCTGCTCAGCAGGGTTTCCTCGTCTAACCCCTTCCTGATTTAAGCCCCGGAAGAAGCCATACTAGGCGAAACTCGGAGTTGGGCAGTGAAACCGAGCGTGTTCTTTTTATTATAAGGCCTATTTTATTCTCTACTCTTGTGAGTATTACTAATAAATTATTTTTAAAGAATCGAAAAGTACTGCACCATCGTTCTTGTTCTTTCTCTTCCTAATTGGATTAGCAAGCAAGGGAAGAAAGTGGAACGGAAAGTGGAGGAACAAGTTCCCAGGTGGGAATTAGCAGCAGCACAGAGGCTGCGAGTTGCTTTGGGAATCTCCAAGAGGGACGCCATGCTGAGACATCGCACCCCATAAGAAGATCTATATGCCCTATGCAAAAATGCTGAGGACATTGGGTATGGACTGAGGAATGTCCCCGTGAGTACTAAACCATTTGATTGGAAAGGAACTGTTTTTTTCAGAAAGGAACTGTGTTTTTTTCCCCTCTTTTTAAACCTTAGAGTGGGTGAACGTAGAGGCGGAGGGTCAATCAATCTGTATTTCTAAACAATGTGTCCCACTGTTGGTTCCTATCGTTTCCATGTACTTACTGGTAGCATTACATATGGAGGGCAAGCTCTTCCTGTGCAAATGTCCGACCAGTCGACATCTGCAAAAAATGGGTGTCTACTAATAGTTTTGCAGAACTTCTGCCTCTTCTTAGGTGACTTACAGAAGACCTATGATAAAATAATTGGAAATTGTAGTTACTGGATGGAACACTGATTATAGAATCATTAATGTCAAGCAAACATTTGCTACATCTATTACAATCAAATAATTAGCATAGCCCAATAAGAATCCTATTTGAACTTTGTGGGTCTCTTTGAGATATAACTGCATATACTCACCCCTTTTAAGATGTTACGTATTTGATAATGCAGGTTACAGGGATACTCCAAGCTGAAACTGTAGATGGACTCCAAAATTTTATTAGAGCTTTCACCCTCGTAGAAAGGGAAATGCCCTGTGGCCAGTTCATAAAGGATCACACCCAAGGAGTAAAAGTCCACGCTGTTATTATAGGGCTTCCTTAGATAAACCTGTGGAAGGATCATGGAATATTAAACACATGGTCAAGAAATAACCTGAATGTATAATAGAAGCCATACTAAGGGCACAAGACCTGTATTCCTCACCTCTGAGGCCATGTAGCCAGGAGTTCCTGCATACTCTGTGATGGTTTCTGAGGACTAGACGTCAACTGCAGCGAGGCCGAAGTGAACGAATTTTAAATGACCCGTGTTGTCCAACAGAATATTTTCTGGCTCTCTATGAAGACAATGTTTGGCAATAAGCAGAGTCATGGAAGGATTATGGATGGAGAAGTGGACGGTTACATGAAGCCTCCATCTCTATGGATAGGAACTGATAGGAACAGAGATAATCTCCTTTATGTACAATGCTTCCATACATCATCCGACATAGCGAAGCAGATGGCACCTCCGTCTATCCCCATGTATAAAATTGGAGGCATGCCCAGATAGAGCAGAGGCCTCATGGACCTCTATAGAGACCATACTACAGCTCCATGCAATGTGTCCTATAAGATATCTGCATTATGTAGTGTGTTAACGCCTCTTGCATGCAGGTACTTCCAGCCGCAGATGATCTCCGCTGAAATAAATCTAATGAGAAAGAAGAAAACATTGATCCTCATCAAACACCAGCAAAGTAACCTGCTAAAAATCCAACATCTAATGGACAATGGTAAATACATGACATATAATACACAAAGTGCAGGTACCTGGTGGTCTGGATATCACAGGGGGCTCTACTGTTGATAAAGTGTAATAGTTCTCCTCCAGTGACACACTCCATTACAAAAAATATGTAACCCTGGAGAAAATACAGAAAATATACTACAGAACATGAAGGGGACATTCTCCGTTCTGGCAGTCTAGATATGGCTACATGTAGTAGTCTTACAAGCTGCGAGGAGGGATCTACTGATGTCTCTACTCCTGTGTTGGAGGAGATCATCTATGGAGACACATAGAAGATTCCTACCTGATTCTGGGTGGCTCCAAAGGAGTGGGTAAATAGATGGCTCTGGGAAGTGATCTCAAGGACTTGGCGCTCAATGAAGATGAAATCTCAGTCGGCAAGGTCTTGTTTGCTGGAGGGGTGCGAGGCCATCACCACCAGGAGGAGACAGAGGGCTGTGAACATGGGTTTGCTCTACCATGAGGTCAAGGAGCTTTTATTTAGAGTTATAGGACAGGAAATAATCAAAAATCGATAAAGCTACCTCCAAGGAGCGATGTATGATCAGCAATTACTTACCTTTCCGTAACTTCCTGATCCCAGCAATTTATGGAATGTCAGCTCTTCCAGCCTGAGATGGGCGGACACTCTAGCTACACCTCTTGATGGTCGGGGGTCACAGTCTCCTTGAGGAGCGAAAATCTTAAATTATATTGGGTGAAATGGGTAAAACAGTCTCCAAGAGTAATGTTCCTATTTGCCACTAAGATAGTTTTACTATAGGACAGTTTATATAAATCGGCCACAGTTTTATTTAGTGATAGTAATAGATTATAGAAACTAGGCTGATTTTGTTCAAAAGCAACGCCTCTGTGATCTGCAGGTTGTGTGTGGTATTGCAACTCGGCCGTATTCACTTAAACAGAACTGAGCCTCAATACCAGACACAACCAGTGACCAGTCATGGCGCTGTTTAATAAAAATACGGCTAAATAGCCATCACTCAGTACTTATATCTACATCCTGGCAGCTCCTTCCTGCTTCCATCAATAGACTTTGTTTTGGTCTGTCGGGTATTAGGTGGTCTGACCCGGATTCCTGCGCGCTCCTCTTCTTAAGGATTTCATCCTGACAGATGATTCCTGCTTCCAGGTCATGGCTCAGCCTTTGTCTTTTGGCTAGTGGATGTTCAGACCCGGATGAATTTTGTGGTCTCCTTCTCTTCAGGATCATATAGGGTGTCTGATCCTGGCAGCTTATTCCGGCTTCCAGGTCAGGGTTCAGCCTTTGCCTTTTGGCCTTTGGGTGTTCTGACCCGGATGAGTCATGGGGTCTCCTCCTCTTTAGGATCTTATAGGTCTTATATGTGGTTGGGGACTTCCTAACATAATCATTACGCTCCAAGATACTCACTGGAACCCTCCTCTTGCGAGGTGGTGGTTCATCCTCGCTCTCACTATCACTCCACACCTTACGCTTTCGCTTTTTTGAGCGCTTCATATTCGCTATGAATAGAGCAGCAAAGATCGCCTCTTCCCAGTATTCGGTGAAGTAACAAATGATTTTTGCATTCTATTTCCATGAAGCCGACATGACCAACATGACCTCATAAAGCAATGTGACCTCATGGGATTTTGTGTGACATCATGAACTTATTTACATATTCAAACTATCCACAAACCACAACTCTATGTGTATAGATAATAAAGTGATCAGAGCGTTACCATGGAGAATTCATATAATTATAACCTTGATATTGCATATAATTGGCAGTCAGTTACTATATACACCTCCATGCTGTCATTTTTGTGTTGTATGGGACAAGACCCAGAACTGAATGGAAATGTTGTTGATCATGCAGAATGCTGGGATGTAACTTATGGGGGTAGGTGACTGGGTTGGAGCCTTATTGAGCCCATACTTGGAGTCTTGTACTATACGCCTTAATTTAGAGTCTGTTACAGATATTACATTAGGTCCCAGTGGCTTAAAGATCGAATAAGTGAGTTATTCTTGACACAATTCTTGACACAGTTACTGGCCAGTATGGTCATATTGGACCCTAAGACTATATAATCATATTTTCTGATGTGATGTCTGTAGTCTTGTGTTCTAGTAACTGCAGTTTGTTTTTTTTCCTCATCTTTAGGTATGGACTGATGTCAGAGGATGCATTATTAGGCAGGTAGGAGGTACTTGCAACATCCTGCTGAACTTGGGTGGTCCCAGAAGTCAAAACCCTCTCAATCAGATATTCATCCCCTATCTGTTGGATGGAGATACACATCCTCAATGGGAAAACCCCTTTAATTTCAGAGGTTCAAGCTTCTTGCCCCTCATCCATTCTATGGCCTTGTCACAGAGAAGCCATTGATCATGACCTCATCTTAACCCTTCCACTCCCCTGTCATGTTTGATCCTCCACTATCGATCCTTCACTTATTAGAAGACCTGCCGGATGCAGACCCAAAAGTTAAAGATATAAGTACTAAAACCATTTTTTGTCTCCAGAGAGATAGTTGTTGGGTTTGTAGGTGATCAAGGGCAGTACCCAGGAGATGTTCCCTGCTGTGACCCCCTTGCACATAGGTCACACAATAGAGAGATGAATCTGCACGGCCTTAATGATAGGAAGCCATGCTGAACTCCGCTCTGCGCCAATGTCATCCACATGTCCCAAGCCATTCATGGACTATACATATTTACAGGGTGAGGAATTTTACATTGTTCTTAGCAATGCTGTTGCATGTCCTGGAATATATATATACGTTGCAGGAGGTAATGATCATGTATAGAAGGCTTTCAAGGAAACTGTATAATACCAAATATGTAATATAATAGATGTTCGAATTCATGGAAAAAAAACTTATTTAAGAGGTTTGCATTAAAAAAAGATCATGGCGCCATGAGAGAGGTAAAAAACTAACACGTTTCCATTCTGAACTAATCGTAGTCCTTAGACAACTCGTTAGTTTTTACCTCTCTCATGGCGCCATGATCATTTTTTAATGCAAACCTTTAATGCAAACCAAGTTTTTCAGCACAAAAAATGTGTCATGCTTGGTGTCATCCATCAATGATCAACTATTCATTGTCTATTCTAAGTTATCCCTGAGAAGCACTTTTAAGGCCCTTTTATATAGGTTTTGGTTGTACAAACTTTATGAGAATTTTTTTTGCTTATTCCACTTATTCCCTTATCCTGTGGATAAACCAGAGAAAGTTAGACCAGATCTGCGGCCGGAAACTGTACAGGAATCAGTAAGGTAAGTGATGGGAAGTACTGAACAATTTACTTTTTCCATCCCTTATGTAACCTGGTGAGTTATTAGGGATGACCATGTCCTATGGACGGAGGCTCCTGATAACTGGACCAATAACGTTGTTGTGAGAGATAAAGCAGGGGATCCTGGTCCCATAGGATTTTGGTTATACCCCTCCTCCATGATGGCAAATCACCTTCTGATCACTTCATAGTTATTACACTATGTCCTAGATCTCAGTAGACTGAAGATATAGCATTGTAGTTATGTTTAGTAACAGAGTGCAGTTATTTATCACCAGAGGAGTCTGGGGGTCTATAATCAATAAATTACAACTAGTTTTTATTGCTATAATATATTTTTATGTTTTAATTCGAACCATCCAGTGTAATTTATATGATTTACTGCATAAAAAGGCGTAAAGCAGAAGAACCCAAATAACCCCCATGTGAGGGGGAAAAAATTCTTTCCTGACCCCAAGAACTGGCGATCGGCTGCTCCCTGGTTCCCTGCAGTGATAGCGCTGGAAGAGGCCCTGTCACACTCTGGCCGGCTGCACATGTGGACTGTGCGCTGGATGGATTTTAGGATGGAGCACAGTCCAGGAGATGGGACTCCCTGCATCCTATATGACTACAATGCACAAATGTGGTTGGTCCTAAAATCCATCCAGGATAAATCAACAATGTGTGCAGCCGACCTTATAGAGTGTTTTATCTTGTATCTAACTTACTCTTCTATAACTATATTATTCTTCGTCTGAAACACGTTGGTGGACAGGATTTACACTGTGGATGTATTGATATTTTCGAATAAATTTTGAACACGCTTTTGAAGGCGAAAATAACCCCCATGTGAGGGGGAAAAAATTCCTTCCTGACCCCAAGAGCTGGCAATCGGCTGCTCCCTGGTTCCCTGCAGTGATAGCGCTGGATGGGGCCCTGTCACACTCAGGCCGGCTGCACACGTGGACGCTCTATTAAAAACAGACTATACACTGGATGGATTTCAGGATGGAGCACAGTCCAGGGGATGGGACTCCCTGCATCATATATGACTACAAAGCACAAAGTTCCCTCCTCTGCAATGTGGTTGGTCCTAAAATCCATCCAGGATGTGGATAAACCAACAATGTGTGCAGCCGACCTTATACAGTGCGTTATCTTATATCTAACTTATTCTTCTATAACTATATTATTCGTATCTTATCTTGACTCTGTGGTATCTATAATAATCTTATTCCAGTAGTACAAATCTTATTTTACAGGGCCACATCTGCCATGAAGCGAGATGAGCATCTCACCTCATGTGGTAGATAGCAGAGCCCTGAGGCACTACATGGGAGTTGTATATAATTTAATTGGGGGTTCTGTATTTGGGGGCTGAATACTGAGGCCTTTAAATAAATTCTAAGGAGCTCTTTATAAAAAACTAAATTAGAGATGTCCTGTATATAAATAAGGGTGTGGGGGGGGGGGGGGTATATATATTGGCGCTGTATCTAAAATAATTAGGGGTGGTATATAATATAGAATAGTAAACTGTACGCTGGATGGATTTCAGGATGTAGCACAGTCCAGGGGATGGGACTCCCTGCATCATATATGACTACAAAGCACAAAGTTCCCTCCTCTGCAATGTGGTTGGTCCTAAAATCCATCCAGGATGTGGATAAACCAACAATGTGTGCAGCCGACCTTATACAGTGTGTTATTTTATATCTAATTTACTCTTCTATAACTATATTATTCGTATCTTATCTTGACTCTGTGGTATCTATAATAATCTTATTCCAGTAGTACAAATCTTATTTTACAGGGCCACATCTGCCATGAAGCGAGATGAGCATCTCACCTCATGTGGTAGATAGCAGAGCCCTGAGGCACTACATGGGAGGGTGTGTGTGTGTGTGTGTGTGGGGGGGGGGGTATATATATTGGCGCTGTATCTAAAATAATTAGGGGTGGTATATAATATATTAACTTTAGGGTTTTCATCTTTTTTTCTTCTATACTTGTTTCTAACTATAATCTATATTATTCTTAGGTATGTGTGTAGGAGAGGATGACATGATGTGCAGGTATGTGTGAGGATGGATGACATGGGTGCAGGATGTGGTGAGGAGAGAGGAGCATGATGTGTGAGGAGAGGAGACATGAAGTGCAGATGTGTGAGGAGAGGGAGGACATGAGTGCAGAATGTGTGTGATAGTGAGGACATGGAGGTCTATGACTGTGAGGTGAGGAGGACATGGAGGTGCAGTAATCTGTGTATGTAGTGAGTGACCTTGAGGGCTGATGTTGTGAGAGAGGGAGGACATGGAGGAGCGGATGTGTGAGGAGAGGGAGGACATGATGTGCAGTCGATGTGTGATGAGTAGGGGACATGGGGTGCAGAATGTGTGATGTAGTGAGGACATGATGTGCAGGATGTTGAGGAGAGGGAGGACATGATGTTTCAGGATGTGTTGAGGAGAGGGAGGACATGGGTGCAGGATGTGTGAGGAGAGGGAGACATGAGGTGCAGGATGTGGGGGGTGAGGAGGGAGGACTGGAGGTGCAGGATGTGTGAGAGGGGAGGACATTGAGGTTGCAGGAGTTGTGAGGAGAGGGAGGACATGGAGTGCAGAAGTGTGAGGAGAGAGAGTACATTGAGGTGCAGGATTAGTGAGGAGAGGGAGGACAAGGGGGTGCAGGATGGAGTGAGGAGAGGGAGGACATGCAGGTGCAGAATGTGTGAGGAGAGGGATGACATTAGGTGCAGAATGTTTGATGATAGTGAGGACTGGGGGGCAGGATGTGTGAGGATAGGGAGGACGGGAGGTGTGGATGTGTTGAGGAGGAGGACATGGGTGTATGGGGGGAGTGTGAGGAAAGGTAGGACATGGAGGTGTGAGGAGGGGAGTACATGGAGGTGCAGGATGTTTGAGGAGTGAGTACAATGAGAGGTGTGAGGAGAGGGAGGAGATGGAGTGCGGATGTGTGATGAAGGAAGACATGGAGGTGCAGGCTGTGTGAGGAGAGGGAGGACATGGGTTGGAGTGTTGGAAAGGGAGGACAGGAGGTGTGAGGAGAGGGAGTACATGGGAGGTTCCGGATGTTGAGAAGTGAGGACATGGAGGTGTGATGAGAGAGGATATGGAGGGTTGCAGTATTGTGTTAGGAGAGGGAGGACATTGATGTGCAGGATTTGTGGAGAATAGAGGGAGGACATGTAGGTGTAGGATGTTGTGAGTGAGGATCGAGTGAGCTGGCTCCTGAACTGCTTCCTATGAACTATAACAGGGAGCCACAGGCCAGTCAATCACCCCACACCACTGGGTGTGGCTCCCTGACCTGAGCCAGCTCCCGTCGTTCCAAACAAAAGCTGTCCGGTTAGAGCCGTCCTCGTTTCGTGACCGACACATTACTAATGGAGGTGCGGATGTGTGATGAGAGGGAGGACATGGCGGTGCTGACCATTGTTTTAGTCATAAGTATCATGAAACAATCATCATTCCTTTAACCACGGGAAGCTGCACCTTGGCTCCTGCATCTACTTTGGATTTGGGTAAGGGACAGACAAGGCCCAGATCCTGAGGAGCAAGTTGTTACCAGACACCAGCACTGACTTTGCATAGCCGTATCTTATTTCTAGGATGCCATTTTTGTTGAATGGAGCGTAAGGACTCATGTTTGACCTTTTGTTCGGAATTTGTAAAATAGAGACTTCCCTTTTTGTGAGGGTGGGGGACCCTGAAGTCGACCCCCACCGATTGTTAGCCCCTAACATTTTGTATAAATGAAAGAGGACCGTCCACCTCTAAAAACTGCTTAGGAACTGCTTAATAAAATAAGCAGCTCCTAGTGTCTAAACAGACGCTGCAGTGTTACACTGCTAAAGCTTTATTCGGAAGCTCCGATAACGCTTAACAAACACTGCATGCTATACATTGGACAACTCTGGACGCGCTCTAATTTTTTACAGGTGACAGTCCTCTCTATCCTGTCAATGGCAATATGGGCAATATCTCTTCATGCACTCCCTCTCTCCCCTGCCTACACTTTGGGGGTCATTTACTAAGGGCCCGTTCGCGTTTTCCCGACGTATTAAACCGGATATTTCCGGTATTTTTGCTGCACGCGATCGATTTGTCGGCATCGGCGCCGGCATGCACAATATGGAAACATGGGCGTGGCCGAACGAAAACCCGACAGTTCGGAAAAACCTCCGCATTTAAAAAAAAAAGTGTCGCTGGACTCGCCTACCTTCACCAGGATAGGCCAGTTGAACTCCATCCGCGGAACTTCACGGGGCCGCGCCACCTGGTGGACGTCGGAGGAACTACCTTGTGAATCCCCCGGACCAAATCCCCGCAGAGACACACCGCTGGATCGCGAAGGACCGGTAAGTAAATCTGCCCCTCTGTGTCTGCGTTATAGTTTTTTGTACACATAAGGCCCCTATCACACACAAGTATGCTCGCCTGATAAGATTGGGATAGATTTGATCCCCATTGGGGGACAGGCCCGGATGTGACAGCCTGTGTTCAGCGCTGCGTAATCTGTGAGCGCTATATAATAAAGAATTTATTATTATTATTACGCCTGGGCCGTAACCGATGTAACATAGGCCTAAGTTAACTGTATGATGAGCCGGCTACATACGTCGCCATAAATGGATTGTGCCCGCTACTGTGATCACAACATATATCACTGTAATTCCATATTCTCGGCTACCCTACGGCTGCCTTTAACGATTGTGTGAAAGTATCCTAATTTGGTAGATTTATAATTTATTGCATATGAGAACTGAAGGTTGGATGGCTGATGTTCTCAGCCTAATATGTCTTAATGCATTTTTAACAGATATTGTCATAGCTTTCCAAATGGTCATGGTTGTCTGGACAACTTGGACAGCATGGTGAAGTCACAAGATTTCCTTGTATCTGTGTTTCCATTGAAAGTCTACAAAGCTCCTGTGTAAAACTTCTAAGGTATATAACACGACCGTAGAGGAAGGGGGTAATGTACGCTGAAAGCTTGCGGCTTGCACATACAATCCCCCACAGGCCGGCAATGGGTGCCACGGAGCATACGGTGATGCAATCACATGGCCAATACAAGGGACATGTCCTAGCTTTCCCCGTGTGCACGCCCGTAAGCTGTGACTCTGTGGAGAAGGGAGGGTCAACCCTCCTCCTCTCGATGGGGCCAATGTATGGAATGGAGGCAAGTTTAGGAAAATAGTGTATAAGAGAGTACACGCATGAAGTAAGGGGGTTCATGGAGCTCTCTTTCAGCTACAAGAAGAGTTATATTGTAAACAAATAACTCACGACGGTAGGAAACGCTCTCCACAATATTCAGTTGTTTGTTAGAATGATTTACTTATACTTAAAACTCATGTCACCCAAATAACGTACTACTTACTTACAACGAATATCAGAATAAAACAGATAACATAATTAGGAGAAAGATTATTATTCTCAGGCTATGATGAGGTGTGATATACCGGTAGATAATGGTAATGCCCCTCTATTAGTTTTTTTTGTCCCTCTCTGCCTTCTTCTTCTCCCCTTTATGATGTGGCTGAGGGTTTTAGTATTCGGGCTTGGGTCTGGTGGGGGCCACGTACATAAAGAGTAAATTGCAGATGTAGCTCCTGCAGATTACTGTAGGGGCATATCCGATTCGTTTGGTTAAAATACTGTGACTGTCAGTAAAGTCGCGCAACAAGGGCAGAGACGGAGGTAACTTGGTCGCTGGTTTCTTGCCTATCATCCGCATCATTCATCCTCAGAGGTGTAGATGGAATTTCTTCATTCTACAAGATACACCAGTGACATGTATCATAACCAGTAGAATTCCCGAGGTAACTATTTGTGAATGACTACTGTAAACACGTAAAAGTCCAGGTTCGTGGCCTTCCTGTGGAGAGCACCAGGGGGGGGGGTCCTACTCATGTTAGAGTAAACTCACCTTTCTCCATAAGTAAGAATGTGTGTGGCACGGGGCTGAGATCCTAGGACCTGGCCGGCTTCATTATGGCCGTCTCTGCAATCCACCTCCACATGGTGGCTGGTGTAGGAGAACCCCTGGATAGTTCTCTGTCCTCTGATGTTATTGGGGTCTTCTGGCTTCTGCAGATGATAGTAGGGTCGACCGAGGGACCGTGTGATGGGACGTCACTGCTCCACTCTCGGAGAGAAAAGACAGACATGAGATGAATAATGAGAACAGGCTTGTCCGAAGTGTAGGTGGTATCTGTGGCAGGAGCAGAGCTGTAGTGAGATCTTACTGACATTGAGTGCCCATAAAAGTCCTCATCTGACCAGATCTATTGTCGCACTGTGGTTCCTATCGTTTCCATGTACTTACTGGTGCATTACATGAGGGAGGGCGAGCTCTTCCTGTCCAAATGTCTCGACCAGGCACATCTAAAAAATGGGTGTTGTATAGTTTGCAGACTTCTGCTCTTCTTAGGTGACTTACGGAAGACCTATATAAATAATTGGACAAATTGTAGTTACTGGATGTAACCCTGATTATAGATCCTTAATGTCAAGTAACATTTGCTACATCTTTACAATCAAATATAGCATAGCCAATACTAATCCTATTTGACTTTTTGGGTCTCAGTGAGATATGACTGCATAATACTCAACCCTTTTAATTTACTATTTGGTGATGCAGTTACAGGAAATAAACAGATACTCAAACTGAAACTGCGATGACGCCAGATTTTATTCGAGCTTTCACCCCGTAGAAGGGAAATGCCCTGTGGCCATTCATAAAGGATACACCGCGAGGACCACCCCCCAAGAGTAAAAGTCCACACTGTTTTGTACGGCTTTTTAGATGAATCTGGGAACAGCATGGAAGATTAGTCACATGGTAAAGAAATACCTGGATGGTGATCTAGACCCATACTGATGGCACAAGCCTGTATTCCTCACCTCTGGGCCATGTAGGTCCGGGAGTTCTGCATACTCTGTGATGGTTCCGAGGATTAGACATCAACTGCACGAGGCCGAAGTCAGCTATTTTAAATTATTACCCTTGCTGTCCATCGAATTTTTTCTGGCTTAAGTTCTCTAGAAGAAATGTTGGCAATAAGCGAGTCATGGAGGATTATGATGGAGAGTGGACGTTTACATGAAGCCTCCATCTCTATGGATATTTCTTCTAGGAACAGAGATAATCTCCTCTATGAACATGCTTCCATCATCACCGACATAGCGAAGTCAGATGACACCTCCGTCTATCTCCATGTACCTCACAATCTTGAGGCATTCCCAATGAGCAGAGACTTTGGACCTTTATAGAGACCATCGCTATGGCTCCATGCAATGTGGTCCGATAAGATATCCTGCAATATGTAGTGTTTTAACCCGTCTGATATTAATACATTCTCTAGATACCTGTGTATTATGCCTCTGCTTGCAGGTACTTCAAGCCGCAGATGATCTCCGTGTATAAATCTATGAGAAAGAAGAAGACATTGATCCTCATCAACACTACAACCTATCGGCCAACCACATCTACTGGACAATGGTAATACATCCATATAAGACACACGTGCAGTACCTGGTGGTCTGGATATCATCAGGGGGCTCTAACTGTTAATAAAGTGTAGGAGTTCTCCCTCCGGTGACGCACTCCATTACGAAATATGTAATTCCTGGAGAAGATACAGAAAAAATATACTACGGACAGGATGGGGACATTCTCCGTTCTGGCAGCCAGATATGTCTACATGTGGTATTTTTACAAGTCTTACAAGCTGCGAGGAGGGGTCTACTGATGTCTCTCCTCATGTGTGTTGATGATACCATCTATGGATCAACACATAGAAGATCCTACCTGATTCTGGGTGGCATCCAAGCAGTGGCGTAAAAGGTGACACTGGGGGGAGGTGATCTCAAATACCTGGCGCTCAATGAATATGGCTCTCTATCATCTTCTAGTAAGACTCGCTTCTGTTATTATCTTATCTTAACAGCAAGGTCTTGTCTGCTGGAGGGGTGCGAGGCCATTCACCACCTGGAGGAGACAGAGGGCTGTGAACATGGGTCTCATCTACCATGGGTCAATAGCTTTATTTAGAGTTAGAGGACCGGAAAAATCCCAAATCATAAAGCTACCTCCAAGGAGCGATGTATGGTCGCATCACTTACCTTCCCTAACGCCTGACCCAGCAATTATGGAAATTCGCTCTTCCATTCGATATGGGTGGGCACTCTGGCTATTCCTCCTTGATGATCGGGGTCACAGTCTCCTTGAGAGCGAAAATAATTATTATATTGGGTGAAATGGGTAAACATCTCCAAGAGTAATGTTCCTACTTACGCACTAAGACATTTTTACTATAGGACATTTCTATAAATTCGGCCACAGTTTTATTTAGTGATAGTATAATTATAACAACTAGGCTGATTTTGTTCAGAAGCAGCGCCACTGTGATCCTGCAAGGTTTGTGTTGGTTAGTGGCACTCAGCCGTACCACTTAAACAGGAGCTGAGCCCTCAATACCAACACAACAGTGACTGTCCTGGCGCTGTTAATAAAACCACAGCTAAGTGCCATCACTTAGTCCTTTATCTACCCTGGCAGCTCCTGCCTGATTCCATCATCAGACTTTGTTTGGGTCTGTCACCTTTGGGGTGGTCACGCTCAGCCTTTGTCTTTTTGCCCAGTGGAACGTTCAGACACCGATGAATTTTTGGGGTCTCTTCTCTTCAGGATCCTATGGGGATCCTGATCCTTGAAGTGATTCTCGGCTTCCAATTCGGGTCAAGCTTTGCCTTTTGGCCTTTGGGTGTTCAGACCCGGATGAGTTTTTTGGGGTCTCCTCTCGTTAGGTCTTATAGGCCTGATCTGTTGTTGGGGGCTTCCTAACCTCATCATAGGGACGCTCCAAGATCTCATGAGCCTTCGCTTGCGAGGTGGTGTTCCATCCTCCTCTCAAACTATCACTCCACACCTTTTTTTTTTTGGTTAATAAAAAACACACTTTCTCTTTTTTGCGCCGCTTCAGAATCGCTAGTAACACAGCAAAAAAAAATCTCCTCTTCCCAGTATGTTGGTAAGAAACACAAATGATTTTTGCATTCTATTTCCATGAAGCCCGTGACAAGTATTCATAAAGCAATGTGACCTCATGGATTCCGTGTACATCATGAACCTTTATGTACATATTCAACATGCCACAAACCACAACTCTATGTGTATAGATAATAAATAGTGATCAGCGTTACCAGGGAGAATTCAATATAATTATAACCTTGATATTGCATATAATTGGCATCAGTTTCCATAGCACCGCCATGCTGGTAATGTTTTGTTGTATGGGCAAGACCCAGAACTGACTGGATGTTGTTCTCATGCAGAATCTGGATGTAACTTCGGGGGTAGGTGACTCGGTTGGATCCTTAATTGGGCCCTACATGGAGTCTCATACTAAACATCTTAATTTACAGACTGTTCGATTTTACATTAGGTCCAGTGCTTTATGATCGAATAGTTTAGGTTCTGCCATGATGGACATATTGGTGGTAATTTATAAGGGCCCGATTCGCGTTTTCCCGACGTGTTACCCGAATATTTCCGTTTGCGCCGCTTTCCCCTGAAATTGCCCCGGTATTTGGGCAGCACGCATCGGATTGTGGCGCATCGGCGCTGGCCATGCACTCGACGGAAATCGGGGGTCTGGCGAACGAAACCCGACGGATCGGAAAAACACCGCATTTAAAACAAGAAAATCTGTCGCTGAGCTTGCACTTACCTTCACTCATCCCGAGCCGGTGAACTCCAGTTGTTCCGATGCTTTTCACGCCAGCAGCGCCACCTGGTGGACGGAGGATGAACTACCGTAATCAATCCCGGCCGGACCCGAATGAGCGCAGAGAACCAGCCCGCTGGATCGCATGGACCGGGTAGTAAATACTGCCCCATTGTCCCTAAGACTATATAATTCATATTTTCTGATGTGATTTCTGTGGTCCTTGTGTTCTAGAGGTTTACTAAAGACGACACGGCACAATAAATAAATTACAATTAATTTTTATGTTTCTATTTTTTTAAATATATTTTTAATATAGTTTATTCTAACTATCAACTATCCATTTTGTGTATATAGGATTTACTGCATAAAAGTCGTAAAGCAGAGGAAGTGCAAAAATAAGAAAAAAAAAAAGGGAAGCTTGCAGCTCACACCCTCCAGCGGCATTATTGATCATTCGCTAGCCATGGCAAAGGACACCACCTCGTTTTGGGAAAGCAAAGCAACTGGCAAAATAATCCATGGTCCAGCAGTTTCAAAGCGTGTTCAAAAATTTCATCTTCGAAATATCAATACATCCACAGGTGTAAATCCTGTCCCCCAACGTGTTTCAGACGGTGTGACCGTCCTTAGTCCTGGTCTCAGGACTAAGGACGGTCACCACCGTTCTGAAAACGTGTTGGTGGACAGCATTTACAACTGTGGATGTATTGATATTTTCGAATAAATTTTTTGAACACGCTTTACTTGAAGCGAAAATAACCCCCCATGTGAGGGGAACAAATTCCTTCCTGACCCCAAGAGCTGGCGATCGGCTGCTTCCCTGGGTTCCCTGCAGTGATAGCGCTTGATGGTGCCCTGCACACTCAGGGCCGTGCAACTTGGAACGCTCTAGAATTATTCAACTGTACGCTGGATGGATTTCATGATGTAGCACAGTCCAGGGATGGGAGCTCCCTGCTCATATAATACTACAAAGCACAAAGTTCCTCCTCTGCGATGTTGTTGGTCCTAAATTCCATCGGTGTGGATAACACAACAATGTGTGCGCCGACCTTATCAGTGTGTTATTTTTATATCTAATTTCTCTTCTAATACTATATTATTCTTATCTTATCTTGAACTCTGTTGTATCTATAATAATCTTATTCCAGTAGTACAAATCTTATTTTACAGGGCCACATCTGCCATGAAGCGAGCTGAGCATCTCACCTAATGGGTAGTATAGTCATAGCCCTGAGGCACTACATGGGAGGGTGTGGTGTGTGTGTGTGTGTGTGTTGTGGGTGGGGGGGGGATGTTATTTTGGCGCTGTATCTAAAAATAATTAGGGGTGGTATATAATATATTAACTTTAGGGTTTTCATCTTCTTTTCTTCTATACTTGTTTCTAACTATAATCTATATTATTCTTAGGTTTATCTTCTATAATATTTTCTATCACTATTCTATACTACTATATTACTTCATAATAACTTCACTTTTTTCTTATTACTATACCTATATGATTCTTATCATATTGGTATCTTATTTATCTTCACTGAATATATGTAATCTCTTATATGTGGCTAAACATGTTCAACCTTTAATAAAATGGAACCATCATAAAAAGAACCTACCCACAGATATTCACTTTCTTTTTGTATTTTAGGTTTTTTCTGTTTTTTTTTACATGATAAATAATTCTGTACAGGTGACACGAGGTCACTGATATTCTCAGATTATTATAATGTCTTTTGTATATAAATATTACTCTTCGCAGAAATCATTCATTGGCAGATAAAACCTTTTAACCCTTTAACGACTTGTGACTTAAGAGCACATCACAGGTCGGCAGCGGATGCATGGAGAGGGCTCACGGGCTGAGCCCTCTCCATAGCCGGTAATTCTTTGCTGCATATCTCAGAAAACACTTACCGGTAACACCTGCGGTCGGTGCTAAAATAAAAGTTATAGATTTTTGATTGTGGGGAGTGAAAAATGGAAATGAAAAAACAAAAAAGGGACAGGTCTTTAGTTGCGTTTACAAATGTAGCGCTAGTGTATAGGGAAGGGCCTCGACCTGATGACATGTGAATGAGCTCATATGGGATCGGGCCAAGGGCCGCCCACAGACCCTAGCGTTGTGTTTGTAAATGTGTGAATGTGTCTATTCATATCCTTAGTTTTCCAATAGCTGAATACCGATGGCTATTGGTTATTAATTCTTACCATGTACTATGTTATCATATATCACTGTAGTATTACAAGACCAGGGGAACCAAAAAAATACACAGCAAGACAATAAAAATAATGAAAGTACACAAGATATAAGGGTGAAAATAGAGAATTTTATTGAAATAGCAATTTTATTGATGAGGGGGGCGATTGATTTGATAATTTCCAAATAAAAGTCAAGGATATTTTAAATCCACTGACTTTTGTTGATTCAGGGGAAGGCGAAAAACCCTTAAATAAGGGGAAAAATTCCTTCCCGACTCCACCTAGGGCAGTCAGACTAGATCCCTGGAATAACTTTTCCTTAATCCAGGGGAAGGCGAAAAAACCTCATTCAGCCAATTAGCTTTACATGAGGAAAAATTCCTTCCCAACCCCATGCATGGCAGTCAGACTAGTCCCTGAATCATATACTAAATAATTTGTTTCTGGAAAGTGAGCTAAATTTTATTTAAAATTTTGAGGGCGAAAATTAATTTGTTTTGGGGCATTTGTGTTGATCCAGAGGAAGAAAAGAAAAAACCCCTTTAAGACAATTTGTCCTGATTTAAGCGGAAAAACATTCCTTCCTGGCGCCAAAGATGGCGGGAAATATTCCCTGGAATCAAGCGCCATACTACCCCTACTCACCATAAAGATGGAAATCTGTGGTCTCAGGCTGGCTTTGAGCCAAAGAAAACGCAGGCTTGAAGGGTCGTCGGGTCGGGCCAGAGGTCAAAAGAATCAGAGCCAAGAGACTGGGGCAGGCAGCAATATGATGACAAACTGCAGTAAAGAGCAGCAGAGAGGCGAGGCATGTCGGGAGAGCTCAGGGTAAGGCTAAGCAAGCGGAGGAGCGGAGGCAGGACAGAGTTCTGGGAAGGAGGACAGGGTTACACCCCGGCCTACCGATGGTTTGTCACCAGAACAGATGGAATGGGTGGCTGTGCTCTCCTCTCTCCAGTTCCTCCCAGCAGTGTTCGGAAAAATGGGTGGTCTCTGATGTTACCGAGACACACCAAGCGCATCTCTGGATCCTTCTGTAGCAGGTCTTCAGTATAGATGTTAGCGTCTTCTCAAGCCATGATGGAATCTTTGGCTCTCTTTTCTGGTGATAGGAGGAAGGAGAAGCGAGGAGAAAGACCTTCTTTTGCATCTGGTTGAGGTCTAAAAGGGGATTTCAATGACATTTTGGAAACAACGATCCCAAGACCCCACCAGTCCACTGCTACAGTGTAAGGTTTATCCAGGTGCACCTCTGGGGCCATGTAGCGGTATGTTCCAGTCTGTCCGCAGATCTTAGTGGAAGCGGTCAGACCGTCCTGCGCCAGCCCCAGGTCTATAATCCGGATATGACCATCTTCATCCAGCATGATGTTGGCTGGTTTGATGTCTCTGCAATGAAAAAACAACATTAATACTTGTTATAATAGGTGTCATGAAGAAAGAAGAATATCTTGTTAGAAACTGCACCACTAGTGTCCATGGATGTATATGGTACTGACATCTCCAAAAACAGACACAGCCCATGGATATCAGTGGTGTCCCAAAATCACATAAA
This sequence comes from Engystomops pustulosus, assembly GCA_019512145.1. Lineage (NCBI taxonomy): Eukaryota > Metazoa > Chordata > Amphibia > Anura > Leptodactylidae > Engystomops > Engystomops pustulosus. Next base: position 144,898,679 of record CM033647.1, read on the forward strand.
TGTAGTTTCTCTTACTGATGGGCGATGCCATGCCCATGGAGGAACTGAATGCGTACAAGCTCGATGTTAAGCTTGCCGCTCCGAATAATCAGAGACTCGAGGCTGCCGCCGGACAGATACTCCAGGATGAAATACATATGGCGCTTAGACTTGAGGCACTGAGTTGAGACACGAATGGACAGTCTCTAGCAGCCATGAGTATCCGCCTCTGTCGCTCTAGGGCTTCCGCATTGTTCCCAATGTTGATGATCTTAATGGCCTTGTAGATGTTTTCAGGGTCGGACTGGGGTACCAAGGGCCCACAGGGGAAAATGATTCTGGGGGCCCACCCTACTACTACATAGAAATACGACCTATATCAAGGGTGTCTAGAAATGCATAGGCATTGGAGGGGGAAGTAGCAGAATATAATATAAAGTTCTGATTTCTCCTTCCCTCTCTGCTAATGCACGGTTCTTGGTTTGTAAACTGAGGCTGCAGGGATCACACTAAAGGAAATCAACCATTTGATTTGATGCATTATGGGCCAAACATACCTTGAGAATGCTGTAGCTACATTGATGCAGAAACATATCTTATTAAATCCCTGAACTGAGTGCTCCCAGAGAACGTTGTATTCACTGTGTTGTACCTGACAGGCAGGAGTAATCAATCACTGCACAAACTCCCAGCTGCTTTGTATGAGTCACCCAATCAGACTTGGCTTACCGACTCTATGGATAAAGCACTACACATGATAAGAGCTTTCTCGCAATAGAAGGTAGTCAGTGACTACAGGAATAATCAGAAAGAGGCAGAAATCTGATCTCTTATCTGACAAAATACAGGACTTCTACTTTATGTCCAGAAGTGCCATGACTTAAGGATGCAGAATATTCCAACAGATGTTTTCAGATTCTGTCAGCACATCTCCACACTGTGCGACTAAAAATACCACAGTCACTTACAGTATATATAATGTCACCTGGCTAACAGAAATGTCCCACACTGTGCTCCTAGATAATATTTATCCCCATAACCAAAGTGACCACACTGCCCCCTCCATTATCAAATATACCCCCAAATTTAAACCACTCTGTGCCGCATGCATATATCAAAAATGATATTGCGACCCTGAATTTATCAATACTCTATAGCCCTTAAATAAATGATACTGTACCTCTAATAAATTAAAATGTGGTGCCCTCCAATCACCTATTTATTAATTTCTATATAATTTCCTGACATTATTTGATTCTATTATTACATAGAGCCCACAAATTATGAAAGGTATCTTGACACATTTGACCCGTTCTTAAGTATAATCCATGTGGTAAGGAGCATGACAAAGTATAACACTGTGATCGTACCAAACCAAAGAATAAAGTCCAAGCCACAAGAAACGTCAAATGTAGTTTGTCACCATTTCACTGCATTTGGAATGTTTTTCCATGCTTCCCGTACACGCCATAGAATATTAAATACCGTCATTATGAAGTGCCAATTTGGTACGCAGAAAAATAAGCCATAAACACAGTCTTTATGTGGAAAAAATAAAAAAGTTATAGATTGTTGAAGGTTGGTGAGTGAAAAAATGGAAGTTGAAAAACTAAAAAAGGCCAAGTCGTTTAGGGTTAAAGGGAGCAGTGATGGTTTACTGGGCAAATAGAACTATTCTGACTTTCAGACGCTTGAAAATGGGTTAAGTTAAAGGGGATTCACAGAATTCACACAATTTGGAGAACAAGTATAAGTTACTATTCCTCGTACCCGATGCTCACTGGAAAGCTCCTCACAGATGAGGTGTTTATAAATCCAAAATGTCTGTATAATTGTCTACATATGATTACCGGTATCTAATTCTTGCCAAATGTGGGGCAGATTTTCAGCGTCTGAAAGTCAGAATATTTCCAATTGCACATGGAACACTTTAAACTATTCATGAGCACTGGCGAAATGAAAGCTGAGCTGTGATGGTTGCCATGGGTAACTGGAAATATTCTGGACTTTCATACTGCTTGTAAATCTGCCTCATTGAGTCTAGTGTTATACAGGAGCGCAGGTTGGGGGCTTGTCTTTTATAAAATGGATGAAGTCAAGGGCCCAAACAATGACCCTGTTGCTTGTCTTCCTGGATGTCCCTTGGGTTATGTATGGGAGACCTAGTGTGTGATAGGGTTGTAGCTTCAGGACCCCTGGATACAGTAAAGAACGGGAATGGGGAACCTGTTGGTTGTGGCATAGATGGGGGCTTCTTGCAATTAATTGTCTATCCAAGGAGCAACAACATTGGGCGTCAGAGTCACTGATAGTTAATATGTAACTTGTCACTCACATGGGATACATGTGGAGAGGTCATTGACTGGCAGGTGCTGCGTGTGATTGTCACTACCTGGCACCTGACTCAGCAACTTGACCAACTTGCCAGTTCGGGGTTCTGCAAGGAGCGACTTGGGATGCCTTCTTCGAGCACAGAGGGAATATTTTTGGTATGTCTGTCTTATCTGTCTGTTCTGTGTCTGGTGTTATTCTGTGCGTTTTGCTTCCTTGTTGCTTTTTTCTGTTGATTGGCAGGTGGCACGTTCCTCATCACAGTGGTAAGTCCCCGCATATATAATTCGATATATATATATATATATATATATATATATATATATATACTATATACACACACAGGACAGTATACAGGCAGTACACAGTGTATACACTACACACAGGACAGTATATGGACAGTACACAGTGTATACAACCCACAGGAAGTATACAGGCAGAGTACACAGTGTATACTCTACCAACAGGACAGTATACGGGCAGTACAGTGTATACCTGCACACGGACAGTATACGGACAATAATGTAGACACTCTATACAGGGTAGTATAAGGCAGTAAACAGTGTTATACACTACACACAGGACAGTTACAGAGTCACAGTGTATACACACACAAAGGACAGTATACGGCTAGTACACATTGAACACTACACACAGGACAGTTATACGGGCAATGTATATACTCCCCACAGGAAAGCTATATGATGGTAGCTATAATACCAGTACACATGTAAGGTGCGGGGCCTCGTAGACTCGATGGTTACACAGGGGATGGACACAGATATCTTTTGTACTGGATCCATCATTGATTTCTCGCTTTGGGCAGCGTTCTTCCATCGTTTTCTGGTCCCAGATGGCGGGTGATGGAGGAGGACGTCAATTATATCTCTAGACTGATATCACTCGGCCATTGAGGATCATCCTGGGACACAAAATAGAAAACGCTAAAAGTACCAACAGAAAAAAAAAAAAACATTTTTAGGAAATATAAGAAGCCTTTTACGATATTACCGTATAAAATGCCGGACCATCTATGGTGCAATGGAAAACTGGTGCTCATTCTATGGATCAATGATGGTTTTATCCAATTGAATAAAGATGATGCCAGTTTTATTTTACCCCCAAAAAGCTGAATGGGTTAAATGATAAGTTAAACTTTTATGGAGTTCTGCCATTATGACACGAATCCCCTATGGACGATAAAGGTATAGCTGGGACCCCCTACAGATGAGGTACAAAGGGATCCTGGTACCATTAAGTGTCCCTAGGGAATGGATATCATGCCGGCCTCTACTCCATCAAATTCTATGGGATTATGGACCGGCTGGTCCCCAGTATGGGTTCACCTAGGGGGACTCAGCAAGGAAACAACTATATGTATTTTGTATAGTGGCTGGTTACTCTTTCATAGTGAATAGACGCTGTATGGACCTTTCTATGGCTCTGGGCCTGCGTTACATCTGCATTTCCTCGCCCTTCTAGTTATACTTCCTGTAACCTCCATATAAAGCTCCAGTATTTTTGTTTTAAGATGTTATACATTTTTCACTACAGTGAAAAAACAAGGAATAAAAAATGGGCCGTAATAAGGAGTGTAGTAAATGTACAGAACGTAGTAACAGATGCAATCACAGCTCCAGGTCTTTATCATGTCCCTTCTCTCCAGGAGTCGCCATGTTGGGGAAGAAGATGTGAACGCGACTGCCGGAGGACGAGCAGGCCTATGATGTGTCGACAATGATGGCGTCGGCGGCACTTTTGGCTTGCTCCACCAATGCTGTCAGGTGTAACCTACATAATCTCGTACTAGCTTAGTAAGGGATAGAGAAATGTGTCATCCTATGTTACGGGTTATGTATTATACTCTGATGTCTACTGTATTGTATAATCTGGTAAAAAACAGATGAATAAAAAGGTTATAAAAGTTCTATGTATAATGTGTCTGCAAATAATGGATAATAGGGAATATCAGCAGGGGGACATTACGCTAAAACTCCCCTCCTATGGAAAGTAAACTGTGTATCCTTCCATACGGCCGCCCTGACTTTACTAGTGCGGGCACTGGGGGGGTATATATAATACATACTGTGGGATAATGTATAGAAGGGGTGTGCAGGTTATACAGTATTAGGGGGTATACAGGGGTATCGGATGGGGCACATTCTTTAACAGGGAACAGTTGAATAAGGTGGCACAAGGTAAGATGTACAGGAAACAGGAGATGATATATTGTGGGAACGGGCCTTGATGGTCAAGTGGGCCAACACTGGACCAATACTGGTTTTAAAGTTAATATTAAAATGTAGAATTGTCTATGTGCTCTCCATTGATTCAACTATATACAGACAAATGCGTTTAGATGTAAAAGTATATAAGACTCTGCACTCAATTCATGGCCAAAAGATCACAATTTCTTTATTGAAACAACAGGAAAGCCAATCCCACATCAGGTAATGTTTGGTTTGGTGATCTTCCTCAGAAACGGAGTGTGGAGGGTAAAAGAGAGAGAGATGAAGAGAACGGTCTATGGCATGGGGTAGAGCCTCATAGGGAATGTGTATGATGATCACTAGAAAACAAACGCTGCCTATGAGGGTCATTCATACACAATTCATATGAGGCTTACACCGTGGCCATAGACCGGTCCTCTTCTTCTTAGTCTTCACCCTCCCAGCAATTCACGGTAGGGCCTAACTTGAGATCTAGCAATGAGGACCCTGCAGATGTAAAAAACGATGGGGGTCGTCTGAACGATTGTCGCTCCTCAGACTAATGGAGCGCATGACCGTTTACTCCATTAATCTCTATGGAGCTGTGGTGAGCGCCACACTTGGCATTTCCATCAAAGCCATAGAGATTAAGGATAGAAGGTCATGTGGGGCTTGTCTGCCCCATTAATCCGACGGCCCCTTGTTTTCGCGATCTTGTGGGGGGGTCTCAGCGCTACGGCCTAACTTTGCTTTTGGGAAAACCCCTTTTAAGTGATGTGGATTGCTTTCTGTTGTATCAATAAAGAAAATTGTGACTTTGACACACTGAGTGCCCAGTAATTATATTTGCTGAAAGGGGTGTACCTTAACACGCACCCATATCTCCATAGGATTATAACGTATATAAAGATGAAAAGATGTGTATATGGGCCACACAAACACACATAATGGTTCATGATCCTCTACGGAACCAAGTGCCTGGGTCACAAACTATACAGTGGGCCTATTCCGTCCCAGGTTGTGGCCGGCCTGTGTTTGCGTGTTTTGTGTCATGTGATCGACCTCCACTGCAGAGCCGATTACCACCAGCGTACACAACTCTACACCCACCTTTGGTAGAGGACGTAGGACGTATGCTATGGCAGCATGTTATAAAGCAATATGATTTATACAAAATAACTGTACTTATTTTGAGTTGTGCGCGAATCTGTCAATTCCAAGAATTCTCCAGTTAGAATTGTATGTCATGACAGGTCAGGCAATGTTCATGACCTCAGCACCTGGAGAACTTGTCATCCTGCCCTATACACCACTACCCATCGTCTACATCACACAGGAGTTGTCATGTGAAGGAAGCATGGTGGCCTAGTTAGAGTCGGGGAGCGAGAGACAGGAATGGTCTCCAGCAGGAATGCAACCTTGTACCCCAACTCATCTCATTTAGCAATTGAAACTTAAATTTTGGAGAATATTCGTGATAAGGATAGATAATGATACAAGAGCTTATTGGGAAATTCAAATACATCCTCTGCACACATGCTGTATAACGAAGCCATAAATGAAGCTCGTGCGTGAGTGTGGTTAGACCACATAGGGGTGATAAAGACATGTATCTATACTCTTAATATAAATGCGCTTTTGCTATATTATACATGATGACGCACCTTGGCAAGCATACATATTAACATAACTGATTGGGACTCCATCCAACACTGATCCGGGTCTGATCTACGTCTCCATAAGTTCCATATATATATTCTCAATTTTTAAATAAGGCATGTTTATGTAATTTTTATACTAAAATACGAAGTTTTACTTGTAGCCTCCAACCCATCTATTCATCAATGGAGCGTTCCTTAGACCGCCGAGACCATGGTAAGTATCTACTATGGTCCTAATACCTGCCTAACGTGTCATGGTAACTCTAGAGATCTGAAAAGCACAACCCTACTAGCCCTGCACCCTGCGAAACAACAAAGGAACACACATATCTGCTGTAATTTACATAGCACTGCCAATCAGTGCAGGAACAACAGGGCATTCCTGTACTGCGAAAACCACAGATACCCCTCCATGAACACACTGGAGGACCCCGAGACCAATTCAGGAGACTGATCATAGGATCTCTAGGTTCTTTAATACCTGGGCATGCGTGTCCATTGACGAGCGTAGTGTTGCCCCTAGTCTCATTGCATACATGGGGCCCAAGGCTGCTGTGCCTGGGGTCAGTCATGGGTTTCAGGGGTCACAGGAGAACGCACCGTGATGCGTAGATATCATTTATATCTCTAACAAATATCTTCCAAAAATGTCATGTCAATCCTATCCTTATATGGTAATAATTAACCTCAGCTAACACATGAAGTGTCCTGTCATGTCCTAGTCTCTTACAGGATCAATCCGGGAGAGAATAGAGTTCCACCTTCGAGAAGGTGAAACATGAGCTCCGATCTGTCCCTGCTTCTTACACATATGATCAGTGACCGTATTCTTATGTTTACTTGTCATATCATACTGTCATCATAACAAGATCGTTATCACGGGGGGGGGGGGGGGGTCCAACATGGGGGAGAGTGGGAACAAGCCCTAACCTACTGTAACAAGACCCGAGACCCCTGAACCATCAGGGTCTTATGTTATTATCAGTCATTCCAGGAATTTATCTAAGATTTGTCTAGTGAGAAGAAGAAAGTACTAATTATATTTATATTTGATATTTACCTTCTATCCCCTTATAACAGGCGAGCGTCACATGGGAACTGCGGATCCTTGAGGCTATGTAAGTCCTTCAGCAAACCCCAGAATCATTACAACATCAAGTTATCCTCATATCATCCTTCACATGACATGTCTACATAGCGCTTAGCCCAATAGTCGAACAGGTGATCACATTCTCATGCTGTCTCCACTCGACCGTACAATGTAGATACAGCCACGTATACATGTAATCCAGATACTTATATAGCGCTCACTGCTGCTGTCAGCCGTGACCCACACAGATTGACAACACATTACATTTAATTCTCTGTCTATGTAATGGAAGAGAGACCCAGAATGTCATCTAGATGTGGACTGTATCACAATGTAAGAGCAGTTGAGAAATAAAACTATGGAGATGTGGACTTGGAGGGATGTGCGTACAGGGTACTATCTCATATATTAACAATGTTTTCTCTTTATTCTCCAGGGAAGATCGAATGCGATTCCCGACTCGACCCGAGATTCCAACGGAGTAGAGCCTGACAATATCGACAGACAATCTGCAACAGTATTCATCATTATTCATTCCCAAATTTTAGCCCCTGAATTATGTTCTGATCTATGGCAGCCGATCTACATGAGCTTGCATGACGGCCCCGTGAGATCCTGACGCAGGATACGTCGCGCATGGCACATCTCAGAGGACACACTTGCAGAACGAGCCTGGTATGACTTTAGAGATGACTCTGTAGAAGCCAGAGGCTTCAGAGAAGTTCCTCTGAAGCAGGAGATTTTCTCTGAAGTACTTGATCCTGCAGAGGAGACTCACGAAGGAACCTGAAAGCTGAGACTCAGCGAAGTAACTGAAGAAGATCCTGCAGAGGAGGCAAGCAGCAGAGGAGGACCATCGGGAAACAAATCCTGCTGATCAACGGGTCCTGACACCTGTAAGAAGTCACTGGCGCAGAGTAAGGCCAGGCATCTCTAGGCTCTTTAGGTAAGTTAAGGTCACGTAACGTATAAACTTAGGACCAAGTCGATTAAAACACACAACAATGTATGTAGCAATTACGAATATATGAGGGAGGTATATAACACATTAGTTTACAAATTTTGTGGGAGCGACATAAGAGTACGACATTTCAGCAAAATTGCACCTCCTCACATTCCTCCATTCCAGCCTCGCATGTAAGTCAGCGCTCCATCCGCTATTACAGGTAATCATGAGCAGTTCATGTTTGGCATCCCAACTTCCGTGGACTGGCGACAAACCAGAATCAGCAAGCAAATAGAGGTAGAGTAATAATAATCTGTATTATAGCGCCATGCAGGCGGGCTCCAGCGGTTCAGGTAGGCCTGGGAACATAGCCGCATCTGCCGAGGCTCTGACCTGTCTCAATGTACTGCAGTCGAGAGCGAAGAAGTGCCACCGAACGTAATATTATTCGTATTCAACTGAACTCCCTGGGAACCACACTCTCTTGACACTAGGGGGCCTCCAAGAAGCTATCGAGGACCCGCTGCACGCACAACGGAGGCTTGCATTGGCCCCAACATATTCTGTAGCGCTTACAAATCATAAGTGGTGAAACACTACTAATGTGTGAAGGATGAGTTTGTCGTTTCATTTGTTCTTACCTATCTATAGGGTTTCATGCCCCAGCACAATTAGTTGTATGAAACGCCTGTAGTAAGTTCGGGTACATAGTGTTTTTTTATTAATCACCGGAAAGATTTTCCTCCATTACATACGAATTATATGACAGTACAGAGAATATACATTTCAGTAATCATAAAATGTTTCCATCTGGCTTCTGATGAGCAGACATTACAATCAGTGGAAAGGCCATAGAATATTCTTTACGGGAGCGCGGTTTGCGCCCGGATGCAGGCGATTGTTGCGTCCATCCCTGACCTCCATGTAGCCTATACGCACAGGCGAGACCACAGTCAAAACTCACTTAGGTTTAAAACTATCCGGAACATCATCGGTTAGAGCACGGCCCATCACTGGCGTCTGCGATGTTTTACGCCTTAGCCCCTTTCCGTACCTTTTTTCCCCCTTTGCTTTATTCTCAGTCAGGGGCGGAGGATTGGGACCATGGCGGACGGATTCTGCACTAGCTCGGCCATTACATGTGGGCTGTGTCCTCAGCCATACATGGAGTGCCTCCCATTCTATCCTAACAAAGTGTATGGCAAAACAACACCATGTCGAACCCCAAACCTATACTTTCAAGATGATATAGATATAGAGGTTTTCGCCTCTCAAAACTATGTAGGTAGGGGTCACATTAGTATTGTAGAGGTCGAGTCATCATGCAGCCACAGGCGTTGTGAGCTTTTTTGATACTCCTACATGTTCTTGAGCTTGAAAAAAAATGTGTCAAAATATGAAAAAATAAAGTATTATAGAATACTATAGAATTAGAACGCATAATATAAAGTGAGTAGAGATCTAATTGTAACTATAGGATAGATATATATGACAGGTGTAGGCGGTGATATATTAAGGAGATACAACTCCCAGCGAGTAGTACGTAAAGTTAAATAGAAGAAAAATGTGTAAAAAAATTATTTAAAACGTTTGAAATAGGTGTAGAAATAGATAAATATCAGGTTCTGATATTAGAGGATTATAAGGCATATGAAAGAATCACTCTAGGTATAGTGTATTAAAAAGAATTCTAAAGGGTTTCCCAATTTCAGAAATTAAGCTCTATTGTTTGTTACTGTATCCGTTAGCTATTTAGTATAGTGACAGTGTATAATGAACGAACGTATATTGAGAAATATGTAGAATCTTCTGGATAATTACTAAACATAACATTCGATTTGCCTGGATGTAAGGGGACACTCCTACCCACCTTTAGGTTATTATGAAGTATGGATGACCCCCCCCGTCATACATAGTACTATAGATATAGTGGTACTGTCATAGTGAACGTATTATAGAAATGTATGGTCCTAAAGTAGAAGACATTAATATAGGATTATCGTAATAAGTGATAGCAAGAGGAAAAAAAGAAAAACCCTATACGTTAAGCCTAAATGACTGTCAAATGGGTTTTGTCTGGCTATGATAACCTATAGTCTACCAACAAACATAGTGTCTTCAGTTATCCAGATTGGTGGGAACTCAGCAAACCCACAGATCAGCACTTAGGCCCCATTCCACAACGCTACGTGGAAGGTGGGCGGCTATATCTGCACAGAGTGTAGTGGACCATATATTACATCCCCTTACACGTGTTAGTCACTTTTTCCGAACTCCTGGGATAGACTTTAGAACATGCTTCATTTTTCTCATGTTTTGCGCCCCTCCGTGGGCGCTATTTTTGACATCGCTGAGAGGGAAGGTAGCAGCGTATCCCTCCTCCTCTCCAACGCGTGAGCGTGCTCGCCCGGTTAACATGCATGAGTTTCATAGTGGTTTCAAATCAGTTTCCAAACGCTGTCGGAAAAACATCAATGAAAAGCCAAAAAGGGCCCAAATGTGTCAGTTTGATTTATATCAGTAACAATGGTGTGTTCTTTCTCCTTTTAACTTTTAAACTATATGATAACCACTGTACGTTACTAATTACCCAAACGTAAAGCGTTTGTGTGACGAGATTTTTCCATGCGACTTAGCAAGTGGTATTCAAAACACAAAGCAAACGCCATCAGTAACCCCCAAGAAGATAAAACGGACCTCATATATCATATAATATAGCCCTAATATACAGACCCCCCCAATTACTATATAACATCTTCCTATATACCAGCTCCAGATTAATAAAATTCCTGCCCCATATAAAGAAACACCCATATAGAGAAAATATGGCCACTTCCTATATCAGATTACCCCCAATGTGTTATTTTATAGACGACCCCCCCCCAGATTAGATTTCCCCACCAGTACACAATTGCGCATCTCCCAACACAGATTTCCCATATTTCATATAACACAATTCCATACACAGACCTCACTCCAGTTCCACTGATACAGCTCCCTCATTACATAGACCCCCTTCAGTTTATTATTATACCAGGCAGCTCCTATCACATCAGGACCCAGCCAACTACCGTTCTAGACCTCCCTCATTATATATCAGCACCCCTATCACACTAGACCCCCAGTTACATACTATACACACCTCCATACCCAGAACCTCCGTCCATTATATACAGCCCATAACACGACCCCATCTCCATTTATATAGATCAGCTTCTATACTTAGACCCCCCCCAGGCTCATATATATAAGACCCACACAACCCTAATTATACACAGAATCCATATAAACACTTCACAATAAAGACCCCCTTTTATTAAGCTCCCTCAACCCAGTTCATACAAAGACTCCTTACGCACTTTCAGTTTATTATATATAAGTAACCCCATACAACAGTTACCCCCTAACGTATTCCATACATACGAACCCACCAAACAGACACTCCCCAGTTTTACTCCATTACTACACAGACCTATACAAGATACCTTAACATACATTCTATACCAGCTCCCATCCATAGACCCCTGCTCCATTATATGCAGTCCATACACACGACCCCTTTCTCCATTACGTTTCACAACATGACCCCCATTACACATTTATAACAGCCGTAGGACCCCTTCCCATCTAATACCTTACATCCACTACATATGCACCCCTATCCATACACAGAAACCCCCCAATCTTCATTAATACTACCCCCTTACAGTTCCAGCACTTATTACAGCTGTATAACGAAAATATTATAGCAATTTAGGTTACAAGCATAAACTAACAAGTGATTGACTAATTTAGTTAATCTATACATTACTATAAAGTAGCTCGGATAAGCATAACATGTACTGGAATTAGGTTGGTTAGGGGCCAAGATATGAAAGTACACCTCGAATAAGCAGTAGCATCAAGCTAGAAGCTATAGTAGTATTGAGTGAACTACAGAGCAAAATGGTTGTGAAACATTAGCAAATAGGAAGAAAACTATGACTGGTATACGAGAATCTCGTAGCAACATAACGATATCCGAATGCGATAGAATAAACTAGGTATTAGTATAAAGATACAATTAGTTTTATGAAGTAGACTAAACGTGTGTAGATAATCAAAGTGAGTATGTCAATAGTCATTACGCAAAGTATGTATGAAAATGTTGGAACAAAACATATAGAATTATACAGATTCAGTGATGGCACACACCTGTTAGAGATCGCAGTGCCCAATAATGAGACGACAAACAAACCTAGTTAGCATTTTCCCAAAGTGCCAAACACGGTAACCTTTAGCAGAAACAAACATTACTTGCCCCACCGGAATCTTTGAGCTCCAATCCAGCACACCTTATCTTTCGTGTAGACACAGCGGCACACCAGATGGGTCACTGTTAAAATAAGCAGCGGCACTTACTGGATGCTTGAGAGCTGCAGGAAGCATGCCCCAATGTCTGGCAACTCCATGCTGCTGAGGAGACAGCGTGTGGCCTGACAGATGCTCGATGTCTTCGTAGTGACAGTCTGTGCCACATTGCCAACGGTTCGCCCCCCATGTATAAGACATAGTGCAATTCGTATAGCAAAGACCAAAAAAATATCAAACCCTAAGTTAGTACATTGTGTTCGAAGATGGGGTCTGGGCACTATGGGATGCCATATATTGAACTTGGGTCTCCCCTCATTCTATTGGGGCAGCATCCCAGCAGCCCCCCCAAGTCACTGTACTCGCCGCTGATCGACCAGCAGCCATGCGGGAAGCATAGGTCGTCAGTCATCATTTTAGTCCAGCTCGAAACCTCTTTTCCAAAGGGAACCTGTCGCGTGTAGTGATAGTGTTGAGTACGAATATATGAGAGAGAGATCATCAAGGAGATAAGAGTTAGATAAGAATATATAGTCTTTCTAGAAGGAATAAGTTGATTATAATGAAAGCGCCCTGAATATAAGCGTCGGTGCACGTGGTTTTCACATCCTGACTGGATTTTAGGATGAGCACATTGCGGGGAGGGCACTTTGTGTCAACGCATATGGCTGCAGGGAAGTCCATCCTGGACTGTGCTACATCACTGAAATCCATCCAGCGTTTTATAGTCGCTTTTCATGGACTCCACGTGTGCAGCCGGCGAGCGTCGACCAGGGGCCCCATCCAGGTTATAACGCAGTTGACCAGGGAGCAGACGATCGTCAGTTCTTGGGGTAAGGAAGGATTTTTCCCCATCACAGGGGTTATTTCGCCTTCCTCTGGTTCACACTTTTTATGCAGTACAAATCGTATAAATTACACGGATGGTTCAAAATTAAAACAAAACAAAAAAAATTACAGTAATAAAACTAATGTAATTTATCATTGTGTGCTGTGTTCTTTTTTTTCCTTACGGTGGGTCTTCATTAATAGACCCCCGGACCCCTATGGCTGTGCATCAATAAAATCATAAAAATCATAAAGACTGAAGGTATCAAAAAAATGCATGCACTTACCAAAATCCCTATATATAAAATCAAGGCCCCTTCCACAAATTGTGTTGCAGATAAAGTCCAGAGTTTTGATCAGGGTGCGATCAGGGTGTCAGTTTGAAAACGCACCTTTTGCATAGAGTGCAATCAGTTTTCAGTAAGAGTTTGTTCAGTGTCTCAGTTTTTCACACGCGTTTTCAATGCATTTCAGTGCAATTTAATGCGTTTTTTCAGCACAGAAAATGCGCCATGAAATGGACTCAGGACTGAGCTACTCTATTTTCTATGGCAATTGATGCGTGAATGAAAAAAAAGCATTGCAGTCTTGCAGTGCACTGGCATGTGTACAGAGTTGCGATGCAGTTTTGATGCATCTCCATAGACGTGGATGGTGCGTTTTTCACGCGCGTGACTTGCAAAAAGTAGGAGGCATGTCGAGATTTAAAGGCAGTTAAAAAAAACGCGAGGGTTGTGCGTGAAACAAAATGCCAAGGCTGAAAAGACCCATGGTTACAATGGGTCAGGAGTTGCAATGCAGTTCTGGCGTCAAAAGCGACGCGCAGAAAACAGCGCGTGAAAAAACTTACGTGTGAAAGGGGCCTAAGGCATTATCATGCTTGCCGATGCTGTATGAAAAAAGACACATACAAATTTCCAATTTCTGTGAACTATACCTACCCAAAGAATAAAGGGGAAGTGTCATTGGGACGTAAAGTTAAAGCCAACAAATAAACCTGTAAGAAAAAATGTCGCAATACGTTTCCCTGTCCCATTCAAAGTAATTGGAATTTATTCAACGTTTTCGCATGCATAACAAAGGAATATCTGTTTGTGCATAACAAGCGGGTTGCAATGGTTCATTAATATCTGTAAAACAAAAATAAAGAAGTTATGGCTTTTGTAACGTGGGGAATGGAAAAAAACATGCTAAGCGATGTTGGTGTCAAAAGGTCTTATGGGTAATATATCTGGTGAATATACAGTCAGGGCTTAATATATGCTAAGGCCTCATGCAAACACGTATGGGAGGTCATGCACATAGTGTCTAGCTAATGACCCCTATAGTTTTCTATTGTATGGTCGGTAGATACTGTAGTCATGGTAATCCACGTAGGCGGTGTACTGTGCCTCGCCCGGGGACCTGGTGGATCCCCCGGTGGCCCCGACACGCCACTCACATGTTACGGGGCCTCCCTTCTTATCCATAGGAGGCCCCTGCCGGCGGATGCAATAGAACTCAATGGGCTCCAGGAACCGGAGCCCTTGAATTCTATTGACGGACCGCTAACACTGATGCAATTGTTAGTGCACGTCGTGTAGTGGAGCGTGGCCGGGAGAATTTCTCCAGCCGCACGCGCATCTACCCTGGATACGCGCGGCAGCGCGTGGTGACGTCATCACGCTGCTGGCATCCCTTGCCAGTCTGCCGGGGGCGGCTCAGCAGAAGCAAGAAGATAGGGAGCAGCAAGCAAGGACGTGTCAGCGATAGGTGGGTAAGTACTGGTTTTTTTATTTGAATGAGAGGATGAAGGGGGAGTTCGAAAAGCTGGGGACCTCCTGTATCGAAAATGCAACGGGGGAAGGGCAGGATACAAAAGTAGTGTCAGGGGCCCAGTATGAAGGGAAAAGTACAGATGGGAGGGGACACATGAAAATACAGAGGGACAGGCAGGGGGAAGGGGCCAGTATAAAAAATGCAGATGGAAGTTGGCAAAGGTGAGGGGGGAGTAGTCAAACTTGCAGGGGACACAAGAGGGGGATATTCCAGTAACGTAAAAAACAGGGTGGAAAGTAAAAGGGGACGCAGTTCAAAATACATGGTGACAGAGCGAGGGGGGCTGAGGCGGGGGGTATGGAAATACAGGGGGACTGTGGGGGAGGGGGGGGCAGGGGGGGGCCAGGATGAACAATGCAAAGTGAAGGAGCAATAATGGGAGAGGGGGGATTAGTTCCAGTAAGGAAAATAGCTGTGGAAGAGATGCGGAGGGCAGGAGGGGCAGTATGGAAAATACCGGGAGGGAGGGGGCGAGACCGGGGATGGGGTATTCAGGAAACACACAGTGTGGGCAGTATAGAAAATATGAGGAAGACAAGGTGCCCAGGATTAAAACTACCGTTGAGGAAAGAGGGCACAGTAAATAAATTGCAAAGGGTGCGGGACAATAAATTAAATGTCAAGGGGCAGATATGTAAAATAAACATAAACCCCCTTTGCCTGTTGCATCGTTTTAAATTAATTTTGCCCCCAGCCTCAAAAAAGCTATAACTTTTTCAATTTTACGTGTTGTTTTACAGAGCTTGTTGGTGAGGCGTCTTTCTGGCATAACAAATTTTATCAGGACGTTATTATATTCCATGCCATGTACTTGGAAACTGGAAACAAAAATTCCGATGTGGTGAAATTGGCCAAAACAAACCCCGTAAATTTGCGTCATATTATTGTGGGCTCAGTTTTTACGACTTAACTGTGAGCTCAAATAACACCCTCTGTGCATTTTTTATACTGGGCCCCTTCCCCCTCCCTGGTCCCTCTGTATTTTTCATGCTGTCCCCCTCCCATCTGTACTTTCCATACTGGCCCCCTGACACTACATTTTGTATCCTGCCCTTCCCCCTTGCATTTTCTATACAGGAGGTCCCCAGCATTTTCTGTACTGCCCCCTTCACCTCGGCATTCAAATAAAAAAACAGTAACTTACCCACTTATCGCTGACACGTCCTTTCTCCCTTCTTCTTGCTTCTGCTGCAGCCGCCCGCGCAGACTGGTAAAGGATGCGCAGCAGCGTGATGACGTCACCGGGCTGCCGCGTATCCAGGGGCAGAGTGCGGCGTGCGCTGGGAAATTCTCCCGGCCACGTCTCACTTACACACACGGCAGGTAACAATGCCAGTCAGTGTTAGCGGCCGCAATAGAATTCAAGCGGCCGGTTCCTGGTCGCATTGAGTTCTATTGCGATCGCCGGCAGGGGCCTCCTATGGATAAGAAGGGAGACCCCGAACATGATGGCAGGTGTCGGGGCCCACCGGGGGATTCACCGGTCCCCCGGCGGGCCAGACCGACGCTGGTAGTTACCATGACATTCACCGTGACCATGTACAATAGAAATGTATGGGGGTCATTAGCTAGACACTATTTGTGCATGATTCCCAATACTGTTGTGTGCATGAGGCCTTAATACATATATTAAGCCCTGACCGGTATATAACCAGATATATTACCCATATGACCTTGTGACACAACATCTCTTATCTGTTTTTTCATTCCCCACGTTACAAAAGCCATAACTTCTTTATTTTTGTATTAACAGATACGTATGAAACAAATTGCACCGATTGTAATGGCACCAGATATTCTTTGCTTTGCAGCGAAAACGTTGAATAAAATTCCAATTACTTTGAAATTGACAGGGAAAACGTATTTGCGACATTTTTTCTTACAGGTTTGGTTTTTGTGGCTTTAACTTTACGGTCCAAATGACACTTCCCATTTATTCTGTGGGTAGGTATGGTCACAGGAATACCAAATGTACTTTGAAAATGAACTTTTGGAAATTTTTTATGCTATATTGCCATTTTTTGACACCCATTTGTTCATAATTTTATCTGTGGCAAAATGGCAAAAAAAAAAAACAGCAATTGGAAATTTGTATGTTTCTTTTTTCATGACAGCTCGGCATGACAAAGTATAACACTGTGATCGTACCAAACCAAAGAATAAAGCAGAGGTGTTATTTGGAGCTCACAGTTAAAGTCGTAAAAACTGAGCCCACAAGAATGTGACGTAAATTTGGGGTTTATTTTGCCAATTTCACCACATTTGGAATTTTTTTCCAGTTTCCCAGTACATGGCATGGAATAATAATTAACGTCTCTGATAAAATTTGTTATGCAGAAAATAAGCCCTCGCACAGCTCTGTACACGGAAAAATGAAAAGTTATAGCTTTTTGAGGCTGGGGAGCAAAAATTTTATGTAAAAACGATGCAACAGGCAAAGGGGTTTATTGTTTAGTTTACATATACTGCCCCTTACATTTTATTTATTGTCCCCCACCCCTTTGCAATTTATTTACTGTGCCCTCTTCCTCACTGTATTTTTAATCCTGGGCACCTTTCTTCCTTCAGTATTTTCTATACTGCCCACACTGTGTGTTCCTGAATACCCCATCCCCGGTCTCCCTGTATTTTCCATACTGCCCCTCCGCATCTCTTCCCACAGCTATTTTCCTTACTGGTATTGCTCCTTCACTTTGCATTTTTTCATCCTGCCCCCCCCCCTCCCCCCCCACAGTCCCCCTGTATTTTCCATACCCCCCTCCTCAGCCCCCCTCCTCTGTCACCATGTATTTTTGAAACTGCGCCCCTTTACTTCCCACCTGTATTACTTTACTGGAATAATCCACCTCTTGTTCCCCTGCATGTTGACTACTCCCCCCTCACCCTTTGCAACTTCCATCCTGCATTTTTTATACTGGGCCCCTTCCCCCTCCCTGGTCCCTCTGTATTTTTCATGCTGTCCCCCTCCCATCTGTACTTTCCATACTGGGCCCCCTGACACTACATTTTGTATCCTGCCCTTCCCCCTTGCATTTTCGATACAGGAGGTCCCCAGCATTTTCTATACTGCCCCCTTCACCTCGGCATTCAAATAAAAAAAACCAGTAACTTACCCACCTATCGCTGACACGTCCTTGCTCCCTTCTTCTTGCTTCTGCTGCAGCCGCCCGCGCAGACTGGCAAGGGATGCGCAGCAGCGTGATGACGTCACCGCGCTGCCGCGTATCCAGGGGCAGAATGCGGCGTGCGCTGGGAAATTCTCCCGGCCACGTCTCACTAACACAGACGGCACGTAACAATGCCAGTCAGTGTTAGCGGCCGCAATAGAATTCAAGTGGCCGGTTCCTGGCCGCATTGTGTTCTATTGCGATCGCCGGCAGGGGCCTCCTATGGATAAGAAGGGAGGCCCCGAACATGATGGCAGGTGTCGGGGCCCACCGGGGGATTCACAGGTCCCCCGGCGGGCCAGACCGACGCTGGTAGTTACCATGACATTCACCGTGACCATGTACAATAGAAATCTATAGGGGTCATTAGCTAGACACTATTTGTGCATGACTCCCAATACTGTTGTGTGCATGAGGCCTTAATACATATATTAAGCCCTGACCTGTATATAACCAGATATATTACCCATATGACCTTGTGACACAACATCTCTTATATGTTTTTCCATTCCCCACGTTACAAAAGCCATAACTTCTTTATTTTTGTATTTACAGATATGTATGAAACAAATTGCACCGATTGTTATGGCACCAGATATTCTTTGTTATGCAGCGAAAACGTTGAATAAAATTCCAATTACTTTGAAATTGACAGGGAAAACGTATTTGCGACATTTTTTCTTACAGGTTTAGTTTGTGTGGCTTTAACTTTACGGTCCAAATGACACTTCCCATTTATTCTTTGGGTAGGTATGGTCACAGAAATTTGGAAATTTGTATGTGTCTTTTTTCATGACAGCTCGGCAGCATGGGATAATTCTTAGGCCCCTTTCACACTTACGTTTTTCACGCGCGTTTTCTGCGCGTGCTTTTGACGCGCAGAACTTGCATTGCACTCTGACCCATTGTAACCAATGGGTCTTTTCAGACTTGCATTTTTTTTCACGCACACACTCGCGTTTTTTTTAACGCACGTTTAAATCTCGACATGCTCTACTTTTGCAAGTCACGCGCGTGAAAAACGCACCATACAAGTCTATGGAGATGCATCAAAAACGCATCGCACTCTGAGACACATGCCAGTGCACTGCAAGTGCAATGCGTTTTTCACGCATCAATTGCCATAGAAAAGATAGAGCTCAGTCCTGAGTCCATTTCATGCGCATTTTCTGTGCGTGAAAAACGCATTGAAATTGCACTGAAATTGCATTGAAAACGCGTGTGAAAAACTGAGACACTGAACAAACTCTGACTGAAAACTGATTGCACTCTGATGCAAAATGTGCGTTTTTCACTGACCAAACCCTGATCGCACCCTGATCAAACTCTGACGTGATCTGCAACACAAGTGTGGAAGGGGCCTTAGATTTTGATATATTAGGGGATTTTGGTAAGTGCAGCATTTTGATACCTTACATCTTTATGATTTTTATGATTTTATTGATGACAGCAGAGGGGTCCGGGGGTCTATAATGAAGGACACCACACAGTAAGGAAGACACAGACACAATGAATAAATTACAATTAGTTTTTATTACTGTAATTTTTTGTTTTGTTTTAATTTTGAACCATCCAGTGTAATTTATACGATTTACTGCATAAAAAGGTGTGAACCAGAGGAAGGCGAAAATAACCCCCATGTGAGGGGGAAAAATTCCTTCCTGACCCCAAGAACTGACGATCGGCTGCTCCCTGGTTCACTGCAGTGATAACGCTGGATGGGGCCCTGTCACACTCAGGCCGGCTGCACACGTGGATGGTCCATGAAAAGCGGACTATACGCTGGATGGATTTCAGGATGTAGCACAGTCCAGGGGATGGGACTCCCTGCATCACATATGCGTATGATGCACAAAGTTCCCTCCCCTGCAATGTGCTCAATCCTAAAATCCAGTCAGGATGTGGATAAACCAACAATGTGTGCAGCCGACCTTATACAGTGCGTTATCTTATATCTAACTTATTCTTCTATAACTATATTATTCTTATCTTACTCTTATCTACCTTATATCTCTCTCTATATTATTCTTATCATACACACTATCACTGCTGACAGGTTCCCTTTAAAAGAGTTTTCTGAGCTACAAATATTGATGACTGATCCTATGATTTCCCATTCTCTGTCTATCAGCGGCTGAGTACAGCTGACATGTGGGGGTGCTGGGTGCTGCCCCAATCTGATATTGAGGACCCATATTTCATATATATGTTATCCATAGCCCAGAAAACCCATTTGAACTACAATTTACTTAACTTTAGGGTTTTTATTTTTTTCTTCTATACTTATCACTATGATCTATATCAGTGGTGGCGAACCTATGGCACTGGTGCCAGAGATGGCACACGAAGGCATCTCTGTGGGCACACGGCTGTCTCCCAGGCATGGAGTTTGCCAGACATGGCATCTTCCTGCAGTCTCAGGCAGTCCAAGTAGTGCCCTGCTATTTTAAAGTGACCCATCTTGTGCTGCTTGGTCCTATCCGAAGAGTGAAAAGGTGTCGGATTGGAGCTCAAAGATTCTGGTGGCAATAAGTTTGTTGCTGACTAAATTACCGTGTTGGCACTTTGGGAAAAGCTAATGGTTTTTGGGTCTCATTTTGGGCACTCGATCTCTAAAAGGTTTGCCATCACTGATCTGTATAATTCTTATATGTTTTGTTCCTAACATTTTCTATAATACTTTCTATGACTATTACATACTACTTTATCTACTACACGTTATATCTACTTCATAATAACTTAATTTATATCTTATTACTATACCTATGTTATTCTTAGCATATTGATATCTTATTTATCTTAACGAGATATCTCTTATACCAGTCATATTTATATTTCCTATTTCTAATTTTTTTTCTCACATTTTTCTTGTATTTCACTATACTACTATACTTACTAGTTGTATCTACTGCTTATCTAGGGTTTATCTTATATCTTGCCCCTAACACACTATGTCATACATTTTATATCCTATTACTAGCTTATAGTATATGTAATTACTAAATTATTCATATCACTTTTATTTTATGCTTCTAACACTATAATATCTATAATGTTTTCTGTTTATACAGCTGTAAATAATGGAACTGGAGGTCTATGTATGGGGAGCTGCATATAATAGTATTTGGAGGGGTCTGTGTATAATGTAATGGGGGGGGTCTGTGTATAGGGTCTGTATTTAATGGAGCTGGAGGGTCTATGTATGGGAAGCTGTATAGAATATGTAATGGGGGTCTGTGTATGGGGTTTGTATATAATAGAACTGAAGGTGTCTGTGTATGGGGTCTGTATGTTATGGAACTGGGGGTCTGTGTATGGGGAGCTGTATATAATAATAAAAGGGGGGGTCTTTGTATGGGAAGCTGTATATAAAAGTATTAGAGGGGTCTATGGGGTGTATGGGGTCTGAATATAATGTAAAGAGGGGTCTGTGTATAGGGTATGTATATAATGGAGCTGGGGGGGTCTATGTATAGGAGGCTATATATAATGTAATGGGGGTCTGTGTATGGGGTCTGTATATAATGGAGCTGGGGGGGTCTATGTATAGGAGGCTGTATATAATGTAATGGGGGTCTGTGTATGGGGTCTGTATATAATGGAACTGGAGGTGTCTGTGTATGAGACGGTGTGTATATTGGAACTGGGGGTCTGTGTATAGGAGGCTGTATATAATAAAACTGGAGGGGTCTATGTATGGGAGTTGTATATAATAAAACTGGAGGGGTCTATGTATGAGGAGCTGTATATAATGGAACTGGAGGGAGGATCTGTGTATGTGATTTGTATATAATGGAAATGTGGGAAATCTGTGTATGGGGAGCTGCATATATTTGTACTGGGGGGGATCTGGGTGTGGGGGGGGGGGGCTCTATAAAATGAAACTTGGGGGAATCTGTATATAAGGGGCCATATTTACTTCAATATGGGGGTGTTCTGTATATAGGGGCAGGATTTTAATTAAACTGGGAGCTGTATATGGAATATGTATATAATGCAATTGGGGGTTCTGTATATTAGGGCTGAATATTATGATAATATGAGGCCTTTATATTCTTGGGGGTTACATGATGCGTTTGCTTTGTGTTTTGAAACACATTGTAAGCGCAGTGGAAAAAACTCGTCACCAAACACTTAAGTGTTGGGTAAGTAGCAACGATAAGGAGAAACCCCCATTGTTACTGATATAAATAACTTACACATTTGCCTTTTTGGCTTTTGGTGATGAGTTTTTTCTGACGCGTTTGAACTGGATTTGAAAACACAATGAAAACTCATCATGTGAACCTGGGCGAGCACACGTCAGCGCGTTGTAGAGGAGGAGGGATTACGCTGCTCACCTCTTCCCTCTCCATAGCAAATAGCGCCGCACGGACGCAAACATGAGGAAAAATAAAGCATGTTCTATCTACTCCCATGTATAGTTTGGTGCTACACGTGTATGGGGATGTATATATGTCCACAAACCTGTGGCCAGATATACGTCCTCCCACGGCTTGTGTGAATGGGGCCTAAGGCTGATCTGTGGGGTTGCTGGGTGCTGCACCAATCTGATACTGAAGACCTTTGTTGTGTATATATATTATACATAGCCCAGAAAACCCATTTGAACTATCATTTACTTAACTTTAGGGTTTTTCTTTTTTCTCTTCTATACTTATAACTATAATCTATATTATTCTTATACTTATGACCCATAACATTTTCTATAATACGTTCACTATTACATACAACTATATCTAATATACTAAGTATCTACTTCATAATAAACCTAAGGGTTTCCCAGTTCACAGCAAATCAATGTTATTGTTTGTATTATAAAAAGTTCTACAATTTTCCAATATACTTTCTGTATCACTATCACTATTACTAAATATAAGTAATAACAATACAAACAATAACTTTAATTTTCTGAAATGGGAAAACCCCTTTAATTCTTTTTATCACTATACCTAGAGTATTCTTTTCATATTGCTCTTACTAATCATCTAAATATCTATTATACCAGTGATATTTATCTATTTTCTACACCTATTTCTAACGTTTTAAATAATTTTTTTACACATTTTTCTTCTATTTAACTCTATTACTATACTTACTGGTTGTATCTACTTCTTATATATTGCCCCTATCACACTGTCATATATATCATATCCTATACTTACTAAATTATTCTTATCACTTTTATATTATGCTTCTAATTCTATAGTATCTATAATACTTTTTATTTCATATTTGACCATTTTTCAAGCCTCAAAACAATGTTAGTATCAATAAAAGCTCAAACAAAGCTTTGCTGCGATGATGACGTCACATACTAATGTGGCCCCGTACCATACATAGTTTTGGAGGCCAGAAAAACCTCTAATTCTATATCAATCTTAAAGTTAGTTTGGGTTCACATGGTGTTTTTGCCATACATTGTTAGGATATATAGGGAGGACTCCATGTATGGCTAGGACATACCCACTGTATGCCGATACCGTGAGATCCGTCCCCTGGTCCCTCCTCCCCCCTGAATGTGGGGGCAGAAGGGGGGCCGTGAACATCGGCAGAAGCCAGTGATAGGCGGTTTGGTGTCACACGTGTGACCGGATACCTGTGGCCGGATATACATCCCCCCCACGGCTTGTGTGAATGGGGCCTAAGGCTGATCTGTGGGGTTGCTGGGTGCTGCACCAATCTGATATTGAAGACCTTTGTTTTGTATATATATTATACATAGCCCAGAAAACCCATTTAAACTATAATTTACTTAACTTTAGGGTTTTTCTTTTTTCTCTTCTATACTTATAACTATAATCTATATTATTCTTATACTTATGACCCATAACATTTTCTATAATACTATCACTATTACATACAACTATATCTAATATACTCAGTATATACTGCATAATAACCTAAAGGGGTTTTCCCATTTCAGCAAATCAATGTTATTGTTTGTATTATGAAAAGTTCTACAATTTTCCAATATACTTTCTGTATCACTATCACTATTACTAAAGGTTTTCTAGATCTCTGCTTGCTGTCAGTGGACAGAAATCTGACCATGGTCACACAGGTGCACAGCTCGTTAGTGTTACAGAGAGTAATCAGAGGTATGTTATAACGAGCCGTGCACCTGGGTGACCATGGTCAGATTTTTGGGAGTAAGCATAGAAGCTTTCTACACAATGACAGCTAGCAGAGATCTAGAAAACCTTCAGTAATTGATAGAAAAAGAATATTGGAAAATTGTATAACTTTTTATAATTATTTCATATTGTTCTTATTAATCTTATACCAGTGACATTTATATCTATTTCCTACACCTATTCTAACTTTTTAAATCATTTTTTACACATTTTTCTTCTATTTAACTCTATTACTATACTTACTGGTTGTATCTACTTCTTATATATTGCCCCACAACACTGTCACATATATTATATTGTATCACTACCTTATACTAGATATAATTGATAAATTATTCCTATCACTTTTATATTATGCTTCTAATTCTATAGTATCTATAATACTTTTTATTTAAAAAGTGACCATTTTTCAAGCCTCAAAACAATGTTAGTATCTATAAAAGCTCAAACAAAGCTTTGCTGTGATGATGACGTCACATACTAATGTGGCCCCGTACCATACATAGTTTTGGAGGCCAGAAAAACTAAAATTCTATATCAATCTGTAAGTTAGTTTGGGTTCACATAGTGTTTTTGCCATACATTGTAAGTATATATCGGGAGGACTCCATATATGCCAATACCGTATGATTCGACCTCTGGTCCCTCCTCCGCCCCCATGAATGCAGGGGCAGAAGGGGGGGCATGAATATCGACAGAAGCCAGTGATAGGCTGCTACCGATTTTCAGGAAGTTTAACTAGTGATATTACTGTGGTCCTTCCTGTGCGCATGTTCAGTGAAGGCAGGGGGGGACGCAATACTGCTGCATCCACCCCCCCCCCCCCCTAAAGATTTTAATGGCTTCCACTGAAGTGTCGCTCAGCAGGAGGGAGCAGGATGGGAAAACATAGCTTGCTGCGTCTTTCCATCCTGTTCACTGCACAGTATACAATGTATATAACGTGCAAACAAAGACAAAATGTATTTCTCTGTCTGCCAGTATATATCTGTGTATATGGAGGAAGTTTTTCCTGTGTATAAAAAATAACACTGTGTGAACTTAACCTTAACAGGGTCTTCATACAAAATTTCTGGGGAGCAGTGAGACCTATAATAGGTAGAAAAAAATAATGCAACTCATCTTCACACTATAAGATTTGTTAAGCGCTACAGAATATGATGGGGCCAATGCCAGCATACCCGGGCAAGTGCTGGGGCCCAGAGCTGCTTGGAGGGCCCACTAGAGGCGAGAGAGGTGACCAGGGATTCAGTTGAATGGAATAATATTGCCTTAGGGCACTTTCTCTGCTGCAAAACTTGGGAGGTACAGTACAGTAAAGGGGCTCGCAGAGGCTCTGTTCCCAGGGGCCTACTTA